>OY986062.1:16120143-16720143 GCA_963920205.1 Stenodema calcarata | reverse complement strand
TTGCTCAGGAATGGCGCCCGTGCGAGAGGGAAGGAATTCACCAAGGGAGGTTTCATGGTGTTATTAATGTTCTATTGTGACTTGCAGATTTACTTGCAGTTTTCATGTTTATTGCAGTTATTATCGAATGTTTTATTATTAGCGTAGTAGCGTATTTTTACTTATTTACTTTTAGTTATTACTTATTCGCTTTTCCGAACTTGTACCTACTGATTAGCTATAGTTCTCGGTCCAAAATTTTAAAAATTCTAATTTCCGAAACATGGTTACACTAAAGCCGTTTTAGACCACCCTGAATTCAAAAGACAATGTCTATGTGTCATTCCAGACGATAACTCTCGGTATAATTGAGATAAAAAGTTCAAATTTGCACCAAAACTCTGACCTGGCAATCGAAAGGATAAGTTAGTAGATGGGCAGAAACGGGACGCTCTAAGGGGTGTTTTGGGGAGTTTTTAGGTGGGAAAATTACCAATAAATTCGAAAAAAAAAACAGTCTGTCAAGTGACAACTAATTTTAAACGGTTTTTTTAAACGCCGAACACGATGGTGAAGTCGGAGTTGCGATATCTTATTCCGTTCTCAAACTGGAGCACGTGGTTGTTACATGAAATGTTCTTCAGAGTTCATCTGCTCTAATCTGATGACGGAATGAGATATCGCAATTCTGAATTCACCGTCGTGTTCAGCGTTGAAAAATCTATAAACTGAGGTGTTACCCGGCAAAAAAGGAGACATAATTTGTTATAAAACTAGTAAAATGGAGATGTTTCAAGTAAAACCAGTTATTTTTTCGAACATTTGCTCTTATAGCCATGCTGCATGTCTATGGATTTTATTGTTTTCGACTCGTATTAATGTCCTCAGGAAGTCGATCGAATTTCTCTGAAAGCGTCATTTTAGAGGACCCATATTTAAAAAAAAAATCAAGTCTGCAGCATGACTATAAGAGGGTTTCGACAAATTTTGTCTCCATTTTTGCCGAGTAACACCTTAACTTACAGATTTTTCATCGCCAAACACGACGTTGAAGTCAAAATTACGATATTTAACTCCGTTATTAGATTAAAGCAGATGAACCGTGAAGAACATCTCAAATAACCACCACGTTTCTTCATCTTCAAATTGATTCAGTTAAAGAACGGAATAAGATATCGCAATTCTGACTTCATCGTCGTGTTCAGGGTCAAAGAACCTTTAAAATGAGGTGTCACTTGTCAGACAGTTTCATTTTCTGAATTTACGGGTAATTTTCCTCCTTAAAATTCCCATAAACTCCCTTAGACTGAAACGGATTTCGGTATAAAATTGTTAAGGAAATTCAAGTTTCAAACATTTTGGGCCGGGAACAACAGCTTCCTTTTCTCCGGAAATTCGTTAAAAGTTGAAACTTGCCTCTTTAAAGCCAAATTCGTCGTAATAAACACTTTTAGTACAACATTTGTAGCACAAAAATCGCTTCAATCTTAATAAAACCAATCAAATAATTACCAAAATGAGATCCTGGATGAGGGAAGCGACTCCTCTGTTGGCCACGACGAACAACCGTGTGAGTGGTCCAGGAACACCAACGCCGTACGCAGCATCGTCGTGTTGCTTGCCTTCTTCAGGAGCGGCGCCACCAGCGGCGTCGCCCGACCCCGATGATCCGCTTCCGCTACCGGCCACCAACTAATCACACAGCTCATAATCAGTACAAACGAAATTCACTAGTGAAACATAACATGACCATCAAAAATTGATCATTGACTTCATATGTACATACGATATTAAATCTTTTGGAAAAAAAATTGCATGGAAGTATGTAGCTCTTGAACTACACTCAATATTGTGTGGTTATCCAACATCCTACTTCAGTACTAATACATGGATACTAGTTTTCAAATAGAAAAGACGAATTCTGTAGCAATTTTTACAACTCTGAATTGACTGTGTTAAACACCGGATCGTGTTCAAAGTGCCTCAAAATTAAACTTAATTAAACTTAATTTTGAGGCACTTTGAACACAATCCGGTGTTCAACACAGTCAATTCAGAATTGTAAAAATTGCTACAGAACATAAAACATAAAATTAATTGATCAGCTGTAGACTGCTAAACAAGATCTATACCAGAGGTTGAATAACTTGGACTAGCTGAAACTTGAGGTGTAAATATAATATAATATATTATTATAATATTATTATACTACAAGCGATTTTGAAAAAAATCATGGCACACACGTAATGTAACAGGGTAGGATAATGTGGACAATGTAGGACCCAAGGCAGGATATAAATACTCAACTCCACAAAGCAACGATTGGACAAGCAATATTTAAGTGCTTCATTATTGAAATAATCCAGAAATCAATAATTGCCTGTTTATAGCACCATAAATTGATATTAAAATAACAAATTGAACCAAAATTTAAATTAATCAAAAACGAACTTCAAATCAAACCAAACCAGCACTGCATTTGTGCATCGGTGGTTAGTAGCAGTGTGGAGTTAAGGGACGAATGTTGCGGTCACACCCTGCAATGATAATAATATTACCATATTTATGGTGATAGTACATTATATATTATATAATGTACTATCACCATAAAAAGTCCCAAGCCACTTTTTTTGAGCAAATTTGGTGTACAATTTACGCGAATCAAATTCCAATTTGAATGGGGAAGCGAGCGAAAAAAGCTGAGAGGAAATCATGCTTGTTATTGTAATGAAAACAGTGTGAATGGCTGCAAAGTTGAGTTGAACCATCGAATTTATGAGAAATACTCATGTAACGAGATTCACATGCTTTTGTACATAGCGTTCATTATTTACAAAATGAATTGTATCGAGGAGATCATGTCTTTTAGATTAGGAAGGAATACAGAAATAATCCATTTGGTTAGAGGTAATCATGACAGAGATCTTTTCAGTGAAAATTGGACATATTCGAATTTGAAACAAAACCTAGATAATTTTCAAACAAAAATATATGAATTACAATGTACACTTGCCTAATTGTTTTATTATTATACACCCAACCGTAATAAGTACTTACTATTATGTCAGCGTCGTAGTGCCTAGTAGTTGTTGAGTTGTACAAGTAATGTTTGTCAGAGGTTTGTTTGTTCGTTATTTTGTTGTTGTTCTAGTTTCAGCAGTGTGAGGCTTGTTTCAATATCAACTAAACCGATTTAACAAGGTGACAAGTTGAGTTAATAAGGACTTGCTAATATGTAGGGAGGTTCTCACGCAAACGAAGGTAATAGGTCGGATTAATTTGTTAATTTATTAGAACGTCAGTACCAAACACTGGATAAGTTGAATGAATCGAAATTCAACAACACTTGAATGATTAAAGTTGAATCATATCAAAAACAAGCTTCCTTTCAAGAACCAAGAAGCCACAAAACGATAACCTGATAATCAGGGGGAGGTTACACTTCTTACCACAGAGAAGGTATGCGATATTGGGCTCGAATGACGTAGATGATGACGTTTTCCAAGTCATTATTTATTAATTCGAGTTATTTTGAATAAATTCCGTGAATCCAAATTTTTACATTAGTTCAATACGTCCAGAACCTTTTGCAAGTGGATGAAGGCAGTTTTTCGAACATACTCGTACACAAACTGGCATCATACTATTCAACAATTCCGTCATAAAAATAAGAATACTGCAAAGGCGATGACAGATAAAATTACAGTTAATTGTAGAGAAACACAATAACTCGAAAAGCACCCTTAGAAATTCCGAAATTAGAAAACTTGCTTCTCAATATACCACAGAGAAGGGATACCGAGTTCATATCAATAACTTACTGGAACGAGGTATTTCTTCTCTAACCCGAGGAAGGTTTCTTGACTATCGAATCACACAGCTAATTATCGGGAATCATTAAATGATTATCATTTTATGCAACTAGGTAACTAGAACTTACTAAATCAAGCAATCTCAAGAATAAAATTCGAATCAATCTGTTGGAGTGAGTTAGATCATTGGATTCATGTAAGTTTCATCTGTTGAGTACTTGGGTATCGATACGCCTTTCCAATATTCGAGTTTTCAACAACAATAGTGTAAAGACATAATATTCATTCGACGGTTTATTTGTGATTGTAAAGAATTGCCCTCCGCAATGTCGCTAGCTTGACTGTGGTCACCTGAAGCACGTGTTTACACGCCCCAAGAATACTGCGGAACTCCAGGCCCAATAGTGCTGGAGTCTCTCAAGGATCGGCTCTGTCAATACTCCTCGGTATTTGGATATAATGAGGAGTCTATTCAATATAAATGCTAACCATTCTGTATAGGCATCATTTACAAGAATAAAAGGCTGGTTTGAATGTCACGAAGGCAATCACACCCCTTACAGTCTGAAGATGAATTGGGGCCCATGTTATTCTAGTTTAATTCACTGCTTGAAGATTTTATGTGAAGCTGATTCGTGTTACTCATGCTTGAGAAAAACTTAGCTTGTTTGTAATTATTTGCAGATAACTCGCTTGCTCAATGAGCCGATTTTTTGCCACTGGTTCAGACTCCGAGTCTGAAAGTTCTTCTGATGAAGAGCCCATCAGTAGCCAGCCAGCCATCAGTAGTCTTTTTACGTGTAAACCGCCAGCTCCACGGGCGTCATCAGAAGTAATCAAGTAGTGAGCTTCGTACTTCGTATGCGACCTGTTATTTGAGTAGATTTTAACACCTGAGGCAGAGTATTGTCGTAATTTCGAAATACTCGTTCCCAACTTCCGACTTGTCGCGGTAAGAGCCGACGAAATGTCACACCGACCGGTTCGGCGTTGAAAATAAAATCCGACGAGAGCAAGCGATTTCGAAACTGGAGAAGATCAACGTAAAATGGATATATGAACCAGAAGGTACGAATTTCGAATATAACATATAGGTAACTCGTATGTTGTTTTGTTTTAGATTTTACATCACCATAAAGGTCCCCGCGTAGGGTACGATTGATTTGTGAGAAAATCAAAGCGAAAAACATTTCAAGTGGAGTAAAACATATGAGTCACTAATTGGTTGTAGAATTCACCCCCGGAGGGATGGCCACCCGGTGGGATACCCTGTATATTATGGTAAGTAGGTACTAATCTATGTAGAAATCTATAATGTAGATTAGTTGGCCATGTAGATCAAATGGATGGGGTTGCGGAATAAAAATATCCCCCAATCAACTGATTAGTAGGTACCATACAGATTAGTTGGAGATATTTGATTTATAAATCAAATGGAATGGTAACAATTCTATATGGTTCTAATCAGTTGATTGGGGGATGTTTTTATTATTATACCATAGGTAGATTAGTACCATAATATGGACCTGTCTACTGCCGCACCTATCGCCCCCATCCTCTAGTGAGGATTCACACTAGCGGGCAGTAATTTAGGTTGTTCTGCTTTACTTAAGGGCGTAATAGTAACATACTAAAATAATAATTAAAAAAATCGGGGCTGAGTAAGTTATACTTACTATAATTTTACCGTTGTTCCAATATTTTGGATGGAACCTTAATTCGTTTAATGTATTTACATGCAAATACTGATTTCGCTTCAATAGCCATTTCTTAACCCTTAACTAGGTTTTCTTCGATTTTTCTGTCGCCTAATCAAAATTTACGCGGAATAGGTAAGATGATGAAGTTTGTTTTCCATTTTGAATTATTTTCCAGGGCATGTATTGAATTATTTGATCACGTTATCGATCCGTTTCAAGTATGTAAATCATCAATCGTAACGACCAATCCTTTCGTTTATGAGAGGTAAGGTTTGAGCACTCTACCGTCACGTTATTCTTTCAGATTGATCGTATATGGGGCCCTTAAGACGATTTATAGCCGTCGAACATCGTTAAACACGGCAACTAGTGGGTTTAAGCCAGTCTGGACCATCATAATCGTCGAAAAAACAGTAGGCATGGAATACAACATGACAGTTACCTATTGGGGTCGTTAATCCTTCAACTCTTGATGGAACTCATTGACGCACCAGATGGACATATTCGTAAGAATTCTCGGTATCCAGTTGATGGGACTAAAAGTGAAAGACCACGTCCAGAGGAGGGTTGGATACGAACGAGTTGTGCAACTGATTTCTGGTTCTCCTTCGGGATTGGCTTCGTGGGGGAATTCATCATTCTTGGTTATGATCCATTTGAACAAGAAGATAACTGTGAACTTGTAGTAATTTCAATCAGATAATGATTGTACCGAAATAGGCGTTTCGTTTCGATATCACGATCAAGTTGTTATTATATTCAGATGCCATTTGAGCAGTTTTGGTTGGTGTCACGTTTACTCACTGGACACTTTTGCCCGACTAAGTTAGCAAAACGAATTCACATGTAAGATACGATGGATTGTTCAAGTCATCCCCTTTCCCTAATTTTCAATTATCATCCCGTAGTTCTAAAATCAAGCGCTTTTTTACGGTCTTAAAAACGCCAATCCCTCGAATATAGCCGACCCTTCAGGTTTTGTGATGTATTACTTTTGTATAACCCTCGGGCCTACTCCTTCAAGTTGGAGGGTACCGTACAAAGAGTGAAAGTATTAGGAACTGGAGGTAGACCCGAGGTTTTATACGCCAGAAATGGGAAAAGCTCGTGGTCGTTTTTGCTGATATTCTGGACTCAAGGACTCAGGCTCTCTCGTGAAGACTCTCCACATCCCTAAGGTAGGCAGTCTCTCTTTTGCAGTCCAATATTATGATTGTTCAAAGACCCTGTTTTAACTTCCCAAAAAGTCAACTATCCAAAAGGATTCCTTCTAACCAAAAAGGAAGATTCAGGTTTATTCCAAGTATACAAGTCGCTCCTCTTTCAATTATTGAAAAATGACACTTAAGGGTTTTCACCTAATCTAACAAAAATGATTAAATTTCCATTACATAAATTCATCCACTTCAACATCACATAGTTAACGTTTGTAATTGGTGGTAACTTACAATGCCATGAATCCCTTTTTAAAGAAATGTTAAGAGTATTTCCTCTCTTTATAATTATTTTAATCAACATCCAAATAAAGAATACTTAACAAGTAGGTAGAGCCATAGAGGTTGGACATACATTTATTGTCATTTTGACTAGTTTTAAGACTTTTTCTTTAGATAAATTTGTTCAGTATTCATAATAAGGGAAATTGGTTTTTGAATGTTTGTTTATCTTTCAAATTCTCGGCCTTGTCCTGGTTATTCATGAAGTGTTTTTAGTGCATCTGCTACATTTTCCAAGACTATTCAAGTTTAATAGGACTTTGTTATTTTCTGTTTTCTCTCTAGGTCATCAACATTGAGGAAACCGACTGATACGTCCTTATAGCCTCTGTTGAAGGGCTACTGATCAGAGAATTTCGGCTTGAACTTCCCTCCCACACGCACAGTCGTTGCTTCCATTACGCACAGACCAGAGCGCGTTGATAACGTACCTGAGTACTTTCGAAGTTAATTTAACGACCCCTGAAGCTGTCAGTGAGAAAAACTCAACGGGAAAAAGTGGAACAGAATCCTTTGATGTTGGTAAGAGGCACTTTGATACCTACACAAGGCTCTCACTAAGGGCCCATTAAAACACAATAGTGAAGTGACGACTTACGAAAAACACACGAGGCAATTATAACGCAAATAAATGCCATCAGGGACACCCACGTTAAGCCTCATTATATCTCACCAACCAATTTGTTCCCACCGATCAATCACTTCTTATTAGTTCTCAGTTCTAAAAGATCTCAAAGTTGAATGGGAAATGTCACAAGTTCACGACGTGATAAGACTGGACTTGTATAACTTTCACTCGCCACACCCTCCAAATCGCGCGGCATTGTACTTGGTAACGCCTGTGCCCCACTCATATGGGCGACTTAATAACAAATCAGTAACGCAGATAAATTCTCATATTAAATTGGGCACTCAATTTCTGAAGGAAGAACAGGGTGAGCCAAAACAATCAGTGCAGTTTTAAAGGGCGATTGTAAAAAAACGGCTCAACTTGGAAGAATGCGGTTTGTTTTATGAAATTCCATACATCACCCCATTTTGATTACTTAGGTCCTAAAAGTAAGGACCTAATGTTGTCAGGTACAAAAAGGACCCTAATTTAATCAGGTCCAAATTTTATTTAGGTTCAACAAAATGAGGACCTAAATTTATGGAATTTAATAAAAACTACCCTTTGAAACTGCACTGATTGTTTCAGCTCCCGACTGCCACGAAGTTGTGCACGGATTCATAATCGAAACTTTGCCCCGTTGCCTCACCTTTAGATTTCATAATGACGGAATTCTGAAAGCAGAAACGGATTACGGAGGGACTTATCGCGAAATTTCGAAATTTAACGATATTTAACATTTTGTCCAGTTGCGGTGATGTCAAAAATCCTAATAAAAAATAATTTGGCGAGTGAGCCGGGTGACTCTAGAATGGACTTCTCCTCGATTTTTGAAATTTTGAACATGGCGGTCATAATCGTCAAATTTGTGAACAAATAGGTGGAATCGCCGCTTTCTCTCAATTTACCCAGTTCTATCAGGATGAAAAAATTATAATTATTAGATTGAATACGGATTCCGAACCGTATTTACGTTCTCTAAGAGGGAGAACTCGAACTGCAAAAATTGACGCCGCAAATGGGCACAATGTTAGTTTTCATTATATTCCGAAATTGAAATTTTGGACATTTGTGACAAGTCACTCCGAGCGTAATCCAATTCCGTTTTCAGAATTCCGTAGTTATAGGATTCAAATATGTGGCAACGGGGCAAAGTTTCGATTAGAATCCGTACACAAGTTTAGGGCAGTTACCAGACGTTGATTTTCACTCGTTTCATCATTAATGTATTTACTCAAAAATAATTTTCCCACATTATTAAAAACGTAATAAAAAAGCATCAACTACACCTACAAATTTCTCGTTTGTTGCTGGAGTGTGATGTCAATAGTGTATGTATGAAGTCGTGTTTTACAAGAAACTAACAACTTTTATCAAAACCTAATGACGTTTGGTTGATTGATGAGTTCTCCTTGGGTTCCCTTTATTAGTGATTTTCATTGGGAAAAATAAGAATTCGGAATTAAGTTAGTATTAGGTGGGATGTATGTACAGGTGACGTGCAAGTATCAACTCGTCCAGTAGAGGCCTGCACCAGAACATGTACTACCTATTTACAAGTAACTAAAACAAAATGAAAAAATAAATAAATAAAATAGTACAGAAGCTGGGATAGGTAATAGTTCACAATATCAAGCAGGGCTTCTATGTACATGTGCGAGCGAAGCTTTTTTTCAAATTAGTAGTTTCATGCAGTTTTGAAAATTTTGAATTTGATTTTTTTTAGGTGGCTTTTTTGCGGGTTGAGGCTTTGACGTAGCAACATGGATGGGGAAGAGGGGTTCCAAGGAGAAAACGGGAAGACATTAAATCCATTTGTACGATAGCAAGTAGAATTCAAATATTACTATTCATAGGAGAAATAACATAGTTGCAACTGGTTGGGGCTGGTGAATTCTTATTAAATCAATTAATTTGTACCAAATTGGAAAATATTACAGGAGCCAACTTTTCAAAATATGTACAATCCGTAAAGGGGTGAAAAAGAAGCGAGGATGTACTCTGGTCGTTAAATTAATTGATCGTCAATCGATTGAAAGCGACGAGTTCTATCGATATATTGTACAGAAACTAGAAAATCATCCCTACTCGTCTCTTTCAATTTGTAATAATCCTGCTAAAAATCCAACTAAAATAATAAGATTTGTACAATTTTGAGTAGTAAGAACCATTAGTGCCACTGTTACAACTACTCTTAAAGGTGAAAATTTCAACGGGGATTTACAGGTAGATTGAGAACTGGGTAGATGATGAAGCTTTCAACCAGTTGCAACAATTTCAAAGAATCAAAATTATAATGATTTGACATAGTATTCTATTAATGAGGACGTTTCAAAGAAAATACGAAGATTTATTATTGTATGTGGTAGTTTATGTACTGTTGTTTATGTTGAGTGAAATGTGGTTGTGTTTGTTTAGGTGTGTTTACTGAATACGAAGCCCGTAATTTAGATGTTCTTTGAACTCACCGGTAAATTCTCTACCACTTTGATTCAAAGACATTTTTGATAGGACCAGTACTTTGGATACTACAGACGACAGAAAGACGTCAAACGGTACATTTTGGTCAATGTAGGAATTTGTTGTCCTTCAACCGTCAATTCCCGCCTTATAAATTGGTTCGATTTTGTACTTGGGGAGATCAATCGAGCGGTATTTAATACTCTTTAATTTGTTTGTTGACATCATTCTCGCTAGAATGCGTTGTTTAGGGGATATGACTGAAAAACTGAAAAAAATCCCAAATTTTTGACGTTTGTGAGGTACCAAAAGTTACTCAGATAACTCGTTTTCAAGACTATCTTGGGGTTTTAGAGCGATTTCCCGCTTTCCTCGGGTCACTTTGAGGTCCTGTTCTTATTTGACTGGACTACAAAAGGGATTTTGAAAGAGGTGCGATTCGGCAACATGTTGCTACCTCCCATTTATATTGTGTGAATTTTTCTAGTAGGCTGGTACGTCCGACTGCAATACTGAAGGTTGGGGCTGAAGCCCCCGATGATGACACTCACTTGGTCTTTTACAGGTTGTTCGAAAACCAAACTGTTCGGCCCTTCACACTACAGCTCATTTAGCCCAGTCGGTTTAATTTACCACTTGCCTACCCATGAATAGCGTCCGTGCTGTACTGTCTGGCAATACAGATTCGATTCTCACATGAAAAAAGACCCCTCAACACCGTTAATCATACGCAGCACTGCAATAACGAGTTCATCGATTGGACACAGTGGCGCACATAACAACCAAAAAAGGTTATTGGCCACAGTAATGAACCCCTCACACGTTATCTTTCTTTTCGTTCCAATTCGATCCTGAACGCGACAATAGCGATATCTATGTCGAACCGAAGAAAGCTCTATAAGTCTGCCCTTGCGTAACAATGAGCACCCAGTTCGTTTTTTCTCCCTTTCTTTCCACCTCCTTGTAAAAGAGTTCTTCCTGAGAACGTGAACTAGACCACATCTTCTTTACAGGTGCTGCGCTCTATTGAGATGCACAAGACTCTAGGAAGACTAAATAAAACTGAGTCAAAACCACCTGACATGTTCAAAACGAAATATAACGCAACGAATTGATATTATCTAAACCTGCTCTGTGTAATGGTCCCTCATGCTGGAATTCACTTCTCCGTTTAATATTCTTTGAGGTGTGTCAATTTTGCCTTTTTCTTAAAATTTAATCAGTTCACAATACTTGCATATGATTTATTATTTTATGAAGCAGTGCAAACGCGACCCTTTTTAGATTCAATCAAGTCGGCGTTTTGAAGGTTATGGATTCACAGGTCATTGAAGTTCGTGGATTGTAGTGTATTGTGGTGTTCTGCCTCTGCGGATGACCGGATTGAAAGCGATTGTGTGTTCCATGTTTGAATTGTAGTGTCGATGTAGATAATCTGTATGAGTAGGTAAAATTCAATTTCGCCTCTGTGTTGGTATTGTCCCACCCAATTTATAGCAACTCCTACAAATTATAGCCATGTTTCAACTGGACCAAGTCCACTTTTAGGGGGTTTTAATATTTCCGTACCGATCTTGCGGCATTTTCCGTTGCGTCGTACGTTGGAAGGCCGGCGTCATCCGTTCCCGCCAGTACCCTGTAGACGGTACCCGCCATCCTCGCTGCCCTGTCCGCAGATCTCTACGAACACTGCAGATTATTTTCAAGAACCATCTTTTTATAACCAGACAATAGACAGTCATTATTGTTATTGCATTTTTTCCGTTCCTACATATTTATTGGTCTTGTAACAACAATGGGGAAAAGTTCCAGAAATACTAGAATCTCTTCCTCAACATTGTTGTTTAATACTAATGAGGGCGAAGAGCTACATAGAACTCTTCAGATAATACTATATATACGATAGTATTATAAATAAACTATTGGAAAACTCCTTCAAAAGTAAACGCGTGATATAAATATTGAAGACGAAGTAATAAATAGTTAAACGACCATCTTGCCTCCTTCATTCTGAATAACAATAAAAATTTGTTAGCTCACACTGTAAAATAAAGAAGTTTTACATCTAAATTGACAACTCCCCTTCAAAACCTTCTATTAAAAATTAAACAGACTTGAATTGGGTAAGTTTAGTATACTAGTTTTTATTGGTATTAGATACCTACCAATTTTCTGAAAGTGATATTCAACAGCAGGCAATAAATGTGAGTTGCTACTTTGTTGACAAGATAAAGTCAAAGATCTAGAACGGTATCGTATTTAAGAAAAAAAAGCTAAAAATGTTATTAAACACAATCCGAATACAGACTGCGCCAAAAAACCACTAAAGTACTATTCGGAAGTTGCAAATTAATGTGCTGTACAACATTTCATGCGACCCTAATTGCTTAAACGGTTTTACAGAGCGAGAATTGTGAAAATTTGATTTGGGGCTGTGAAACATTAAAATCTTTTAAAATATGAATCATGGAATCTACCTGTGTACATAAATTGTTATGTACCCTGAAGGTTTCAAGTCAAGAACAACGTGGATCTAGGGCGGAAAGTCACATTCTTTTAGTTGAATTTGGGGGCAATGACAATTCAGCGGTTGAAGATGAGATGACCGTATGATATTCGTTACGCGGAAAGAGGCCCCTTGTTCCGATTCTATTTTGACATCTCGACGAAGATACCTACATAATAGTTTAGTTATTTTATGAGCGGAGGAAATAGCCCAGTAGATAACATATTATGTTATTAAATATATTATTATGTACATTATTATGAATACCTCGCAAAAATGTTGAAATTAATGGCACTTTTTGAATGTTGTTCGGGGACGCTGTGAGATTAATCTGTTAAGTTTTCCTCCTCGAGGTCCCTGCACTAACTTGGAAAAGGCCAAAAAAACCTCGGAAGGTACATTGTCCGATTTTTTCGGTTTTTCGCTCATAACGACTGAACGAAGAGGGTTTCGACCAAAACGTTCATTTCGAAAGTTGTAGAGCATCAAATCTTCTACAATTTTGTATATCAAAACTCTACAACTTTGCTCGTAAACCGCTTAGTTGAGAAGTTATGAGGGAAAACCCGAAGGAATTTCGAAAAATCTGAAGTTTTCCGGCCATTTTCAAGTAGCACAGGGTCCTAGTGGTGGAAAACTTCCCACAGCATCTCTGAATAACCTACAACATTTCCATTAACTTCGGCATTTTTTCTAGCAGACCCTATTTTTCGCTCTGTCTACTAGACTAAAAGCAAACTATTTAACCCTCATAATTTGAGGCGCCATGAATTTGAATCCAGTGCATTCTGTACATTTGAAAGCGTATCTTGAAGAAAAAAAAGCCCATTCAGCGGGGTCAAATTTTGATTGCCTCAAATGATTACTTTCCCGTATATTCGTTTCCTTCTAAATAAAAAAAAATTCAATGGCCGAAGAAAAAAAACTCAGAACAGCCTCTCGTATTATTAAGATGCTGAGGAACCTGGTCAAGGTTGCGCCTTTTTTTCTGTCCACTTTTTGCCCAATAACTGGATGCCTTGACCGATTAAACAGGTAAAAGATAGCCAAATTTTAATTTCGGTCCCTCAAAACAAAATAGCGCCATATACCTCCAATAATCTCACGTTTCGATTCACAAATCACTCGAGTTTTAAAGGTCGAGTCGTTTTCAAAAACCTTCAACACGTGCTTGAAGCCTCTTTCACATGGAGCTTTTGGTGCGGTTGCGGCAGTGCGTTCCGGAATCTGACTGGTCGAGAGTCAGGCCGCAGTAATGGCGGCTGAATCGTGAGGTTGGACAATTAGCGCACAAGTGTGGATTTACGGTGTAAGTATATAATATCCACGATGACCCGCCATATTGTTGTTAACATCGTAATGTTTCATGCGCTGGAACTTGTGACATTATTACTATTTTATAAAAAAAAAAAAAAAATATGAGCCAAAATTTGATTTAATCAAACTTGTGATGGAATGGCGCTGGTTCACCTCACTTAGGCGCAACCGCTACTGTGCCAAACGCAGCATGTGCACATTATGCACCCAGCTTAACTAACAGCCAGTTGGCATAACTACGTTTCGACCAAATAACGTTTTAGATGCACCTCGCGAGTTTAAGAGAAAATACACTACTCGTGAATGTGTACAAATCATTCTAGTATAATCGTAATACCGCGGATTCATCGATATGAATTTGGAAAAATAATTTGGGATTGGGTAATAACTGTAGGTACGGGTAGCATATTGAATGTTAGTATGTGAAGAGAGAATGGGCCAGTGCGGTAAGGTAATAAGGGTGTCAAGCGTTTAAAAAATTTAAATTAATAAAAATAAATATGATTGATATCAAAAAAATATTGTTCAACTAAAATAAAAAAAGTCATGCGAATAAGAAAGAAAAAGTGAGTTAGTCGAGAAAAAATCCAAGCCTACCTCACACAAACTCACCTGTCCGAGTATAGTTTTTTATTCAAATAAAAAACTCAAGTCGTCACATTGAGGTACATACTTATTTTTCTACAAATTTTCGAGTCCGTCATTTTTTTGCAAATAAATTTTTGTCAAAATGTCTCGGTCGTCGGTGGTTGGATTCTGGAAAATCAAACTGTATACAAAAATAATAAAATTAACAAATTCAAAGAGGTATTTTAAGGTAAAAACAATAAGGTTTTGATGTCAGTAGAAATTTCGAAAAACAATATTACAGAAACTCATTGGGTATTGGTACGAGTGGCAACTGACCATATGATCTCTTTTTGCATGCTGTTAAATTACCAGGTGACCCTAGAAAAAATACTAGCGAAATTGTTAATATGATTTTTAGTTGTTGGAGAACAGGCAAGGTTAAGGGTAACGCATGAAGACCAGCTTGGGGTTGGATGGCGTTATCTACAGATTGTACTCCTAATGGGGAGGAATTAGGGTTTTGGTGAGTCAATGAGATAGATATGTGAAGAATCGAAAATACCATAATTGTATGAGTAGAAATATAAGTAAGTTAAGTCAATACAATCGTATTGAACATGTTCATCGTATTCCCCATTAAGTTTCTGCATGAATTCTGCATAGTGGATTTTGGACTAAATCACACTTATTGGAGCTGCATTACTAGATGGTTCATACACGACGCATAGAGCAATCTTTTCTACGTTTTCCACGAAAGGGTGATTTTTGTTTACTGATCTTCATGTTTTTCCTCAATCTACCATTTAGGAAACTTGGTAGGTATTGATGATATCTAGAAGGCACGAGTACAACTTTATGAGGATAAGCGGGATAATTCGTGGTAGCAAAGGGATGACGGGTCAGCACGTGGGCTAAGAGTACAGAACCGAACTTACCCGAATTATGTCGAAAAGGAAGTTGCCAGAACCGCCGGCAGAGCCACCACCTCCGTTTTCGCTTGCGGTCGCTCCCAAGTTGAAGTTGAGGAATCTCTTATTCCTCGGATCTTCGGGGTTTTGCTCTTCTTCTTCCTCTTCGGCTTCGGAGGTTTCCGCGTCGCTGCCTTCGGCGACCTCGTTGTCTGGAAAGGCGAGTTACTCAATGATTAATTAGGGTCGATTGGAAGAATTACATCACACTTTTTACATTATGCTACCAAAAGAAACTCAGGGTTATATGAAGCGCGATACAGTCTTATCTTCGGATCTGACATTACACTCTCTTTAACCAAGAACTACATCCTACTCGAGGTGACCCTGTTATGGCAGAACAGTACGGATCTAGATTGAGAGGCCAGTAAACAATTCTGTCAGGGAGCTGCAGCCCAGGTGATGGAATTTGGTACGATATGGGAGCAGGGCTGCACCAGTTTTACTGTTCTCATGATTGCGATATGGAAAGCACCGATTACTTCCATATTATCTTATTTAAGTTTAAATCTTCACGGCTGGAAAAACTTTAATGGCCCCTAGTTCCCGGCAGGTCTTAAATGCCAGGAACTGTTTAGAGCTGCAAGGGACAAAGACAAACTGGTCACGATGATTTCCAACCTCCAATTGAATATGAGCAATAAGAAGAAGAAGAATATTTGGTATAGCCTATCATCTATCCTGGTTTCATATAAGATGATTAGACTAATTTCTTTGATAGATGAATGAAATAAATAAATAAGTTCTACTTGTCTGTTTTAGACTTAAAACCCCAGATTTTATGTTGCAGCAGATTGCAGTGAATCTTCAGCGCTACATGACATTTCATACCCACTTGCAGTTTTGTGGTTCATATCGAATTCTTTCCACAACTGTGAATGTTTAAATGGAGTTGTCTTAGCAACTTGACACGCCTGTGACTTTACAAGTTGAACACAGACCTCCAGTAGCCTCAGAATCCAGATCTTCTTCTTCGACTGTCTCGCCTTCTTCAGACCCAGCAGCGTCTGCTGCAGGTGCCACGGCAGTGTCTGCTGCTTCTCGCTTGATCCTCACTTCGTTCTTCTTAGACTCCGCTACGTCATTCTCGTCCTGATGAAGGCAACAAAGTGAGTCAGAAACACGAACTATAATATTATAAATCCAATTTCACTCAAACTGACACTATGAAGAACTTTTCGAGTCCATTCGTGTAAAGAGGTTAAAATTATACCAATCAAGAGGAACGATTCCAAGCACAATAGTAACATGAATTTGTTGTAACAGGTACATGAATTAAGACTGAAAATTGACTGAGTTTTAGAACTACATGACATAAAGGTGTATTATCGTAAATCAGATAATGTGACATTTGGTGGACTAGGTGTACCAATCTCGTAGAGCGCTGCTGTCATTTTGGAATCTGCATCGGATCCCTAACTTCACTTGGATACACCTTGGTGGATTTCGGGTTAAAATTCATTACAAGCTTCGAAAGTTTGCTCGGTAAATGAGTTTCGTCTATACGAAATCCTACATAACACACTCGTACCTCCACACATTTCCACTAAATACTAAGTTTCCTGTACATTCAATTATTCGACATTCTCAGACATGCCTCGTCATGACTGATGCCCGAGTCACATTCGGAATAAGTGAAAGCTTCCGAGTTGCTGTAAGGCTCGACTACCCTTTCCATGGGCGGGGTCCCAACCTCTATAATTGCTTTCTATTCGATTTAGACGACACGACAGGTCAATTAGGCGGTTGTTCAATGGACAAGATCTCAAACGTGGGGAACGCTACAGTATTTCCCACTTTAATGAATTGTAACATTTAAAATGGCGTTTGTGTTGAAAAACCATACGCATTTTTAGCAGTAGGTGGGACAGATCCTTCTACTGAATCGAGTTATGAAAAAAACGAAAAGTGTTAGTGTCCTAGGTTGTAATGAATGGTTTGCTGAGTTTCCCTTGATCTCGGGGGGTTAGGCAATATGTCCACCCAGAGGGATATCCGGTCTGCATTCACAGACCTGGCTATCTCCAGAGTGGTCGAACAAAAGACACGAGAACCAAGGACACTCAGCAAACCATCACAAGGTATATGATAAATGTATATTTCTTCAGTGCTACCAACACAGCTGCACATTGAAAGTCACTCAGATGCGATGGATGTGGGCTGAAATGAAGATACTTGTTTGAACCGATACTCACCCACGATTTCTTTAGATTCTAGTGTATTTCTGAATCAAGGTCATGGAATTTCGATCTTATAAATGCCCTGAGGGTGACTACATTGTGTCACTATCCAATGTACATAATCCAATAAACCCAGCTAAACAGGTTACGATCTGCCACCGGCCTAGATGGCTACGAAGATTCTCCTCAGTCAAAAGCCTCGAATGGCCGCCAAGTACCTGTTGATATTTAACACAGAGCTGCCCAGAGGAGTATCAGAAATAGTCAACTGAATTCTGCTTTAAACAATTAACAATCTACTCACGAGAGATGTTTGAAGACATTTTTTGAACATCGCCAAATAACTTGTCCACATTTCGGACTTTTTAAAAGCCTTTCTTTATCAAACTACCTGAACTCAGCAGCGCTCTACGAGGCTCCGCCTAGATGAAACAAAATATCAAAAACATCAACATTATTCCCTTAAAATGCATACAGAAGGATGGCAGAGAGGGAGAAGAGATACAAGGGAGAAGTATTTTTTTAGTTGACTAATACAAGCTCCCCCATGCCAGCCCCATGCCCCTGTACAGCCACTACGAACAACAATATCACCGCCAAAATACAAGCAGCTTAGGGCTAGCATTCTATGAGCACGCTTACAACTTTTTCTCAACTCACCAAGTTTGGAACTACTCTCGCAAATTTTGAGCAAATATTTTCTCTTTCTGAGATGTTTCATTTGGGGTTTCTCTCCCTTTTCATTGATTTGCCACCAAAAAAAGGGTGGTCGAAGTCCAAGAAATATAATTTCTGGAAGGTTTATATACATAACCTCTGCTAACGTAAATGTGGGTGTACTGTTCTGTATTTCTTGTCCGCAGCTTATTAAACAGTTCCAGTAGAGACTCCTGTATAACGTCAGAAGTAGTTTAGTTTGAATGTGGTTCTTATTCCCGAATATCAAAGATCGAGGCAACTAATTTTGGAACCTGCCCATACCAGAAAATTTAGTTTCCGAGTTGCCAACTGACAATTGGTTGAAAATGTTCACTATTACGAACGAAATTTCATTGTTTTAAACTGTTTTCAATTCCATGCCAATATTAACCCCTACCACCTACAGGTTAAACTCGTGCGCATGCATACAAACCTTCAATCCTGACTCAAAGTAACCTACTCAAGTTACCTTCAAGTGGATGTAAATTCAGGATTCACTACTTAGTTTCAATTTGTGTAGTTTCGAGCTAACATGATTTCCACGAGTATAACGCGGTTTGGAGGTGCACAGATGCTGCGTGAATGTAAGCACTTTGAAACGAACAGGTATTTACAAATTTGGAGCTTTTCAATATAATTTGCCACTGGTCTTGTGAAAGTGTAGCTTGAATTACTCAATGAACAAGCGAAAATACAGGGTCCCACCCTTTTTATTTCCATATTTCGAGAGGTAACGAAAAACTCATCGGAGTAACGTCCCCTTCATTTTTTTACAAAGAATTCAACGGTCACATTTTTGTGCGACGCGCATGCGCACAAATGCTGGCTACGCATGCCAATTTTGTTTTTTTTTTCAAATGGAAACCCCCTTTTCTATTGCACATTCGGATTCTACGTCAAATTTCATGAAGTTTTTACTTCGACAACCTTTTTTTTGGGCGCAACTAGGAGCGCCCAAAGTTGGACTAATCGCGTTTGTGCGTAATTTCGATACGAAGGAATTACTCCCAAGTGTGGCACATGAAATTTCATTATTTTTCAACACTGAATCACGTGGTGATATCAGTTTATTTAATGGACTTGATTAAACCGGGATTACAGCCTGAAACATGGTCGTTTTTTAAGAAAAATCACTTTAACCTAGCTCTAGATCATTTTAGTTTTAGTTAGATGAGTTTTTTGCTATCTCTCGAAATATCGAAATAAAAAGGGTGGGACGTTCGTTGAGAACCACCCTGTATAATGACTGTGTACGTGGTGTGCGTCAGTTAGATTTCAAGTTAGTCAAGCGTTTTCAATGTAGGTTAGTCGGTGAATTGGTTGAGTAAAATGCAAGTACGATAATTATTATCACTACACAAAATACAAGTAAGTAAACTGTAGAAGTCTCCCCAATGGGTTACAAGTCAGGTACATAGTTCAAGGTAGGTACAGTATAGGGCTAGGATAAATAAATATTAATCGTTAAACATGTGTAGGTACGTAAACAAGTAGGTACATTAGGTCTCACAACTGTAGTGTGGATTACAGGGAAGGTTACAATGTAGTCAAGAAGGGCGTATTTAAGTACTGGACAGCCACAAACTTGAACAAGTCAGTTTAGATAATTGGTTAAATGGGAGGTCACATACTCGTAGGTAGAACTTAACCTACCCATCCCACGATGAAGGTGTTCCACCTCAATCTGGTTGGTCAAGTTCTTGCACAAGGACAGTCCCAACATTAAAAGAAATATTACCAGTCACACGATTTTTTCAAGTCGGTCGATAGATAAATACTGGTTTATACATAGTAGGTGAGAAATTACATTCTGTCGCCATCATATCGTAACAGTGTATGGTAGGTGAAATCAGGAACGGATCGTTACCACCTCTCCAAAAGCGCCAACCTGCTTTTTTTTGGTCATTTTCGTTTTACTGCATCTACAGATACGCAAAACGAATATCTTATTTTTCTAAAAATCCTCTGGGAATAGTACCCAACTCAGGGTACCTAAAAGTGCCCCTACACGAAAATCGCCAAAAAAAAAGCAGATTGACACTTTTGGCGTGGTGGTAACGGTATGAACAGTAGTCAGTGTACTAGTTCGTTTGTCGAAATGGTTGATTATCTTAAACAATGTACGTAAGTTGTAATGTATGCAAGTTTGCGTAATTACAGCTCTTTGAGCGAATTTTCGAAGAAAAGGGAGCTACAGTTCTCGGTCTAAACTTTTTAAAACTCTCGATAGAATAGGGATAAAAAGTTCAAATTTGCACAAGAAATCTGTCTTGGCAATCGAAAGGCTAAGTTCGAAAATGAGCCGAATCAGGCCAGTCTAAGGGGCGTTTAGGGGAGTTTTAAGGGGGGGGGGGAAATTATCCATCAATTCCAAAAAGGAAACAGTATGACGAGTGACCCCTCATTTTCAAGGTTTCTTTGCACTGAATACGATGGTGAAGTCAAAATTGCGATACCTTATTCGGTTCTCAAACAGGAGCACTTTTACAAAATGTTGACATAAAACCAGTTATTTCTTCGAAAATTTGCACTTATAGCCATGCTGCATGACTGTGGATTTTTGAAACCATATTATCAAGAGGCTGGGTTTCAAATATCTTGGTTATTATCGTGTCAGGTACGAAGAAGGCACATGTGGCATAAGACTAGTCACAGTTACAGTAATGTCAGTTAACATTTACTCTGTTACAGTTGGTTACCTGATCTGCTAACGCTTCAATGTCAAATACCAGGGCAACAACTCATAAACTTCAAAAGGAAACTTGATTGAAGCCACAGGAATTTTGTGAAAGGTTCAGTACTGAGGTGAGAGTCCTCAAGGCCAAGTGACTGCACGATTGTGTCTGTCACTGATGATTTACTGATACAAAGAAATGATGGCTAAGCACACTTTATATTGGTAAAAATTTTCTTTGCTGAACCTCTCGTAATTTTTAACTAGTAAATCACTCGTAGGAATTTATGAAAGTTGTAAGCGCGCAAGGGGAGCGAGAGCACAAGCACAACCATTTCATGTGGTTTTTCCAAAATCAACTTACAACTACGTGCAATGAATATTACAATGACATCGATGAGTTAACAGTAGAACATTACGATGAATTATGACGTGATGAATGATGGATAAATACATGCTTTTTTATAGACATAAGAAGAACTTCCATCTTCAGCGAGAAAATAATGCGATTTTTCTTCGTACATGCAAGTAATGTAGAAATGATGAGAATACATACAGAAAAAAATAAAAATCAAAGTTAATGATTCAATTACACAATTGATGATTTACCATTTGTAGTATAAATTCTAAAGGCCTAAGGTAAATTACTAGTAAGAGAAGAAATATAGTTAGGTGCTCGTTTTTGTTAATAGGATTAGAGTGAATACAGAAAAAAATAAAAGTTTGAAAAGAAAATAATTCAACGTGAATTTCTTTAGTAATCTGATGAAAATATATGTTGAACCTCGATCAAGTAATTGGGATTTTTAGTAGAGTCAAGTTCGACATGAAAAGGGGGTCGTGTATGTCAAAGGTCTGATCATTATGAATTTTTATATTTTTTTGGGACATAAATCAATAGTAAGAAACCAGAACAGCAGCGTCCAAAGACTTGTGCAACCGGAGTTATAGCCAAAAAAACCACTATATTTTCGCCCTTTATACGGTTATTGCTCAATATCTCATTGAAGGAAGGGTCTGACGGGTATGGTCACCATAATATTATGCACTCATGAACTAAACTAAATTTTCTACAATTTGCGACTAGATCAAGTTCTGTGTGACCATTAGTTCCTGACATACAGCTCTTCAAAAACGGGTCTAGTTTTTTTAGTCTCAAATTGTAGCAAATTCAGTCTAATTTAAGAGTGTATACAGCGACCATCCCTGTCAGAGCCTTCCTTATATGTGATATTGAACAAAAACCGAAACAAGTGCGCAGGTTTAGTGGTTAATTGGCTCTATGTTGGATAGCTTTTCTGGTTTCTCACGATTGATTTAAGTTCCAACAACACATAAAATAATCATAATGACGGGACCTTTTGCAAGCACAGATGAAACATCAAGCAGACGTTCAATAATAGCACCTTCTCATCAAGTATGTAGTTTCAGAATTGAGCAAAAAATTCGTCCAAATGGTGAACTTGAATACGGAAATTGATTTTATTGAAATTGGTTATCTTGATTCTGTTTGGTTTTAAATATTTGGTTAACGTTGAAATATTTTCTCTTTTTTCCCCTATGTAGATTAGAGAAGAACTTAAAATGTATAAAACGTACAGTATTTCCCAGCAAAGCGGCACTAAATCCACACACATAAGGTATTATGTACATGGGCGAATTAAATTTTCAACAAACAACGAGTTCCAAAGTTTGCTATTACCACTTTGTTGAAGATTTACTGGTGACAGTTTTATTTATAAATTGAAATGAAATAGTGAAAAGGTGACAATGGATGATGATGAATGATGGAGTCTCATAGAGTCATTCCTTATGAGATTGTTTCGGTCATTATCGAGTATAAATGATGAATTAACGTAAATTAATTGGTAGCTGATTTCTTTACTGACCCCCATGCAGATGACTAGTTAGAGGCAAGTGGGAGAAGGCAGTAAAGGGGGAAGGATTGACTAGGAGAGGAGATAGATGGAATGTCTCAATCATTGAAATATGGTCATTGAATGTTGATTGATTGGTTTTTCATGGGATGTGGTCGTCCAAATAATATTTTATTTTTATTTAACAATGTTTTGGAAAATTGAACTGAAAAAATTAACTGATGAGCTGCATCGGTAGGCCTAGTGGCTGCAGAGGTTTTTAGGCTGGAATGTGGATATGGATCATCTTGGAGGTACTGGGACATGAGATTCGATGTAGATTTTTAGCAGTGGGTAGTAAAAATTGGATACTGAGTCACTGATGTATCTACTGAGTATTGCGCGGATTTGAGCAAAAAACGTCACATTTCATCGAATTTTCAGAAAATGGAAGCTATTGTTCTCGGTCCAAAATGTATAAAAATAATTTCCGTAACATTTTTATACCAAAATCCGTTTTAGATCATCCTGAATTCATTGCCAAAAGTTTTAAGGGGTTTATTCAAGCGTTTATTTGTTTAGGAATTGGTTAATCCTCTATAATAGTTTTGGTCGGCATTTTTGACTAACCTAATTCGCCTTCTACTGCATTGTGTGGGAGCAACACTTTTGAAGTGTTGAATATGATCAGATATGAATAATGGGGAATTTGCGTCAAATTTTTTCATTTTTTATATTTTTGAGAGTGCAAGCTAGGAGAATAACGAAAATGATTCAGCTGCATGAAAAATCTTCCCAAAAATGCAGGGGATTTGGAGAAGCAGAAGCAAGAAGCTTTGGAGCAAGAAGACCGTATGACGTCACCCGGTGACGCCCACTTGGACCCGCCTCTGTGAAGCACGGCGATGTCAGCGCCCCATCCGGCGGTTTCGTCATGTTTGTGACGTCATACGGTCCCTCCGATTTTGGCGGTTTCATTCAAGCTGCTCTCGGCGTTTTTGATGTTTTCTCCTTAATTAAATTGTTTGTAATGAATACCCCTGGCAATACCCGTTACTCTATGGCGTTACTACTCGTATATAACGGGATGATATTCGGGATCGAAAATTGACGCAAATTCCACATTCTGCCTGTGCCTTATTATATGGAATTGCTTGGTATATGCCCCAGTGCCTTCGGTTTTTGGGTATTTTGCCTTTGGTTTTTGAGATGGATGCAGAAAGAAATAGGAAAAATAGGGAAAGGTAAAATTGATGGGGGACACAGAGTGGCCCCTGGCAATACCCGTTACTCTATGGCCGTACTATACAACAGGATGATATTCGGGATCGAAAATTGACGCAAATTCTATATTCTGCCTGTGCCTTATTATATGGAATTGCTTGGAATATGCCCCAGTGCCTTCGGTTTTAGGTTTTTGGGTATTTTGCCTTTGGTTTTTGAGATGGATGCAGAAAGAAATAGGAAAAATAGGGAAAGGTACAATTGATGGGGGACACAGAGTGACTATTGGGTCTTTACCCCGCTAGGACTGGCCGTCGTCGTCGTCGTACTCGCCGACGATTCGGAGTCGGACGTCGCGTCAGACGACGAATCCGTCGAAGCCTCGTCCTCGTCTTCGTCCTCGAGCTCGTCCGGCGGGTAAGTCGGGAGCGTGATTGATATCCGCCTCTCGTCGTCGCCCGAGTCGCCGCCCCCGCCGCCTCCGTTATTGCCGCCGTTAAGCACCAAGCGGCCAACTATCCGGAAGATGATCCGCGTCAGCTGCTGTATCTTATTGTCGATCATCTAAACACGGATCCAACTTACCTCATCCATTCCCTCGTTTTTCCATCGATTCGTCATCACAATGCACAATATTAGTCATGTTATACTACAGTTTCAAAAGTCCCTATACAACAGGGTGAAGCAAATTTCCAAAATATTGAAATGTGGGTTTGAATCGTGAAATTATGCCGCCTATTGGGACAATTAACACGCCCTCAAAATTATATTGAAAAATAAAATTACCTTCAGGTTCCATAACTCACGAAAAGAAAAACCATAATATTCATTTAAGGCTGCAATTACTTCTAGTTAGCTTTTCTGTGGTTCCATTTGTTCATTCTAAGTTCATATGTTTTGTTCTATATGTATTGATAGTCCACCCACCTAAATTCGTTAATATCGTGCTAGTGGTTCTTTCTCCTGTGAAGAACGGTTATTGGTTCAGTTGATAAAGAGGCTTCAAAGTCGTTTCTCCCACAAGGAAAAGTCACTACTCGTTCAAAAAAGCAAGGAAACTAAAACTGGGCCACGAAAACAGTATTTATGAATTTACCTTATATGCGTACATACCTATTTCTGAAGAATGAAGTTACGAACCTGAAGGAATTTTTTGATCACTCTGAAACTTTGTACACACCTTGTTCAGGTCATAAGGCGCCATAATTTCCCTATTCCATATAAAAATTAAATTTTGTTTGTTTGCCAAATTTGCTCCACCTTACTATACAATCCTCATTATCAACGTAATTAGTTGGATATTAGTGTTAGAAAAATGGGGTACCAATCAAATTGGAATGCCTTAAATATATCTGCGAAAAAAAACTTGGCAGCAGATGAATAATTATTATTCAGTAATTTCAGTAAAATTAGAAGAATTGCCAGGTTGTGGGCTCCAGAAGACTTTTTGTATTTACAACAAGAAACGGTGTTTTTATTATTTTACTTACTACTCGTACTAAGCCAATTGAGTGAATCGTTCAAACCAATTCATTGCACCAAGTATCCACTGTGGAAGTTTTTCGCGTTTTGATTTTGAAAAAAAAGTTAGTTATAGTTAGTATTACCGAGTGTGTTAATTAAAAATTACCCTCGAGAAGTTGGGGAATAAGTCCCTGAGGATGCCTATCGTTCGTTTTTCTCGATTGAGCGGGCTTGTGCTGGTAACTTCGTTCGCTTGCCGTACTGT
This sequence comes from Stenodema calcarata, assembly GCA_963920205.1. Classification (NCBI taxonomy): domain Eukaryota; kingdom Metazoa; phylum Arthropoda; class Insecta; order Hemiptera; family Miridae; genus Stenodema; species Stenodema calcarata. The sequence continues at coordinate 16,694,363 of OY986062.1, read as the reverse complement.
CCTCTGTGAACAAAACAAAAAATGTCTACGTTAGTTGAGTGGTTGTAAATGTAAACGGTTGTAAAATTAGTGAATCTTTGTGGTCTATGTGATGTTGAACTAGTTGTCATAAACATGCGATCCCAAATAATACAGGTCATATTTGTTTTTAAATGTTTATAGTAAAGAACAACCATCATTTTCAATTCACTATAATGTTCCGATTCACCCCTGTAAATTTAAATGACGTAAATAAGGAAACAGATCAGATAATCACTAGTGTGTACTTGAGTGATTTTTGAGGTGAGTGCACTCAAGGGATAATATTAACATGGTAATAACTAAAACTATAAGCCTCGTCCAGGATGTAATACGAGACAATGAAATCAAATAATACTGTCCATTACAGGTTTTATGATAAGTGGAATATTGCGACCCCAGGCCCCTTAGGGGTAGGGGATATAAATCATATGTGTGGCCGAAACCCCAAGAACGGGGGTGATTTCAGAAATGAGGGGTGTGGGGAAATGATGAAGGAGGATGAGAATAGTGATCGCTCCAACATTTGGATCAGACCCTTAGGTAAAATATAGGAGGGGTGGGCAAGAGAGCTAATGGGGTTTGAGTATGGTTTTATTTGAACGGGAATGCAAGACTATTTGGCCCTTCAAATACGAGAAAATGGAGTCAGATAAAAAATACCCTTTTCTATCACCTCCCCGAATTGCAGACGTTTTTGAGCCCTTTAAGAGCATCTACTACGTCTGATGTCACGGTAAGGTCTGCTGTTTGGCCCCGACTTTCAGCCCATTCGATCACTCGAGTTCGATCAAGATTCAACGATTCATTGGAATTTTGACGATAATCAGAGAAGACAAGATAATCTTTAATTGACACCATCGTACGCCCAGTCAAAAACTAGTTTGGACGAAGACTAGAATAACGTTGAGGGGATATCAGATAGAAATCTCCGGGTCCCTTTCAAGGTTAGTGGATTAGGCGGTATGTACCAAAAGAATAACATCAAAATATGTTTACTCGACAAGGCGGAGAGAAAATGTAAAAATAACGATTCCGCCACGGGAAATGTTGTTATTGTGGTTGAATTACATGATCCTAGTCACAAGATTTCCCCACCCGGCAGTTTGATGTATGTTCCAAGAAGAAGAAGATGAACAGGAACAAGAAGAAGAAAGTTTATTCAAATCAAAAGACATAATAAAAATAATTATTTAAAAAAAGAACTAAATTAATAATAATTAAACAAAAGAAATGTCGTTTGAATGACACAACCCGTCTGTAGGCAGATCCTTTTATTGTTGGGTTAAGGCGGGTTCACATGGATCTGGAAAGTCCGGATTGCGTATTGCTCTGTGATTGGTCGAGGCCATGGACGTACAATTGATGGGGTACAGTAATAGAAGAGGAATAATTATATTAAAAATCCTATTAAAACTTTTGGCAGGAGCGTAGCGTGGCTCAGGACTCAATTATCACCCTAAAATGAAAAAGTGACTTAGCTAGATCAGATTTATTGTCATCTAGAATGACTCTAGCTGTAACACTTATAAGATCATTTTGGATGTCAGGGGAGGTCCCTTTAAAAATCATTGCCGTTTTCAAATGATCTTCCAATGGCTGGTCGTAATCTTTCAAGAATTTTAATAACTCGAGGTAATTTCTTTTATTATGAGAAGAGGATGACTCGTCATGCCCCTTAAACGGCAGCTCCTGGTAAGCCAACAAAAGAATGCAATCAACAAGCCGAGCCATAATCTTCCTGAAGAGAGATTTGCGCGGTTTGTTGCACATCCAACAAAAGATTAATATGAGGGCTGATTGCGCTTACCTTATTTTCGACATTCCATATCTAGTAATTAACGTAACTTCACCAAATATTATCCAAACATCATAAAAATATAGCTTGTCGCTATTTATCATGCTGTCAGCGTTTATAGCCTGACAATATCGTTACTTTTCCTTATGCCATTGTCACTATCTTTATCTATAACTTCTCTTGTGATTCCTCCATGTAACATAGACACTATAGATTTGTGCTAATTTATGTTTAAATCCCGTGTTTATCATTTTTGGACCATGGGAAGCGTATCTATTACATTGTCACTGCTGCCACCTACATCGTTCACTCCTTAGAATGAAGGCAGCAATGGAGAAGGGGCCATTACCATTTCTAACCGTTTACCAGTAACCGTCTTTTTCCAGATTTAGGAATACGTCTTATCTGACTTGGATATTTAATATCTCTCCACTAAACTGTCTCTACTCCTTCCCTGTAGAACCATTGAATTACGCGTATGGCTCAGAAATGCTCTCCCCATATCAATGCACCATACTGGAGAGATTACAGCACCAGTCCCAAGTACACAAATTTTAAGCGTTCTGCAGATAGAAAGGATTTAACATGGTCGAGTAGGGATTTGAATTTACAGAGTGTGGAGTAGAGGTAAATAGAGGTAAGAAACATATTTCATCTGAAGAGATCATTTCAGTTGTACTGTAAGATAAAAATGCTTAAAATGTCATAAATTGTATGTTGTTCAGAAATAATGATGATTACGTTTGGCATAATCCAATAATTACGTACTGAATGTGATTGGGAGAGCACAAATTCAACTAACAATCAAAAACATCCGCGTTTTCTGAATTGTGATACCGCATCTTTTTGAAGACTTGTGCGACGGTGATATATACGAACAATGGAGCTTCTATTATTCTAATGGAATCGGTTAGCGTGGCAAAGGAGGCGGAAACATCAAGCCTTTCGGGCACGACCTTGCTCTTATCCGGTCGTCAAGACGATTGTTATTCAAGTCGAATTAGAGACGGATTGGCTGCCTCAGTGATGAAACCAAAGCGAAACGGATGCCCATTGATCGATAATACTGTTCGTACTGTAGGTATCATTTCAGGGAATGCCAGTAAACAGACAAAAACCCAGGAACTTAACAGAATATAATCGATACTCAACTCCAAGTCAAAGTAGTAGAGGAACGCAGAAGCTTGAACAAAAACCAGTTACCAACCTCACGAGCTGAAAGAAAATGGGTACGATTTTTGTATCGAAATAACAATAAAAAAAAAACACCGTGACACTTAAGTAATACTTAAGTGATCCAAATAGTTGGGCATTGGTAGAAACGCAATGGCGAGAAATCATATCACTCAACAGGTGTGGTAAAGGAACATCTTGAGGAGGATTTTTCTCTTAAAAAAGGTGATTCTTAAATTTCTAAACAACCCCCAACTAAATTAAACACAGGAGGTTGACAATAGTTAAGCATTGAACACTTGAGTTAAGCACTGAACAAGAGAGAAAAATGTAAAAAGAGAGGAAAGAATATAAAAATCACTATTAATTTAGTGATACACTAAGGAGCAAACACACACACACACAAAAAAGGAAATTGGGCAGTTCCCTAGTTTTATAGAAAACAGGTATTTTTTTAATCAGTTGGCGTTGATGAGGAGGATTTTCCCCTGAAAAAATGGTGTTTCCTAAATTTCTAATCAGGAGTGTTCCCAATGATTTGTTTCAAATTGCGTAAATTTCAAATCCATGGCCCATAAGTATTCTGGTAACCAATTTCACCAAGGCGTCATTTCGTAACCTGTACCTTACTGTATGGTTGGTTAGAGGTTTGTATCCTAGAGATCGTACAATCACATCAGAATCAACGTGGATTTTCTTCTTCGTCATTTTGAATACATCGTCATAAATACATAATTTTGAAAGTTATACCTCGATTAAAGTGCATAGTTCATAACCCAATATTCCAATTAATTTTGACAGTAACACTCCTGACACCATGCTGTTGTTGAGCTGTTTGTAGAAAACTTACTCAATTGTCAGTTTTAGGATGTTTGCATTTTTTCAAAGATTTGATCAAGTGGCAGCTCATCGGCAAATTCAGAATGCAAAATCGGCATTAAGGTTTTCGATTTCACACAACTTTAGTGTGCTAAATGACAAATATTGATGGTATGATTCATAGTCTTGGTCCATGGCAATGCGTTGGTGACTTGCGTGCAAATTCCAACCGTTCTCCTTATTACCAAGCTTCTTAACTCAACCTGAATATTGTGATTCTCGCTGGTAGTTAAACATGCAGCTGCGATGGAATCATTTAAACCGGTGGTTTAAAATTCTTTCAAACGGTTTCCATACGGTTATTTAGCTCTTAGCGGGGAATTGTCCCTTAGAATCACATGTAATTGGAAACACTACATTATCACGTGGTGTTATAAAGACTGGCATATCTTAGAGTCTTGTATTACGCTGAAAATTAAACAGCAGAATAATTGACTTGTTTGGCCCCAACATGCTGGTATCATAGATCACTTGGATTCAAATTTTTATTCTTCACTTAATCGAAAGAATCAAATCGACTCGACCGGTCCAGAGCTAAAAAAAGAGCTCAGTCGGTAGCCACTTGCAACACACAAACCTGTTAAAACGAGAGGCAAACACGCGGGCGAGGCGGAGTTTGCATAATTTCAAGCCGCCTTGGCAACTGGTACTTGCTGTTCGAAAAGTTGACTCAAGGGGATATCGTATTTGCACAATCAGACGTTTCGTGGGATACGGAATTCAAACGTAAGACAAAAAAATAATGTGGGAAGCGGTCAGAAGTTCGGTTATTTTTACCTTGATGTCCATTATGGAGGATGAGCCAAAACAGCCAGTGTAGTTTTAAGGTGGATTTTTAAAAAATGACGCAACTTGGAAGAATGCGGGGAATTCCCATCTTGATTACTTAGGTCAGTGGTTCTCAACCTTTTTTTAAACCACCGCCCCCGTGAAAAGCAGAATCTCTATGACATCCAACGCCCTATGATATTATCATTGGAAGAATGGAGACCAGAAGAAGTTTGTTAAAAACTAAAATCAACGAATGAGAAATGTATTTGGAAGAACGAGAAAAAGGGTATTTGGAAGAGCGGCCGAACGAAAAACACGAGGAGCAAGGGAAAGTCAGGAAACCATTACAAATTACTTTTGAAGAATGGTCAGTGGATGCTCGTGGTTGGTGCATAAGAGCCAGTCTCTTGGCGTGTGGTTCATGCTCGCGAGATGAAGGCGCAAGTCTCCTCTTTTCTCGAAGTCGATTGGATTAATTTTTTTGGCCATCAGATCTGTCACCGGGCTGAACCCCCGCTCGACGAGGTAGGAGGAGGGAAAGGTGATCAAAAACTATTTTACGACACACCAAACTGCAGGGTAGAGATAAGCAATGTCAGCTAGAAGCCAAAAGTCCGTGAGCCTACTACCATCCTGGAAGCTGGCTTCCAGCGTCTCATTCGTTGCAAGTTCAGTTAACTCTTCCTGAATCGCTACCGCTGCTGACTCAAAACTGACAGAAGGATTCATGACCCACTGAGGAATTTCGAGATAAAAATCGCCAAATCGTTCGGAAAGGTCCTTGTGCAACGACTTGGGGTGATCATAGTAAACTTGGGTGTCACCGAATGGTATTTCACTGACCTTAGGCTTGTGAAGCTCCGACAAGATTAGAAACTGGCTGAACTCGTTGCGGCCGAAATTCTGCTTCCACAAAGTGAGCTTTTGTCGGAAGGCAGAAATGACAGATTTGGTTGTAATCAAATTGGGCTCATTGCCATGAAGTTGCAAGTTGGTGCCATTGAATTCTGCAAATAAGTCGGACAAGTGAGCTACTTAGTTTCTGAATAGCAGCACTTTGTTTGCTGTGTTTTGTAGCAACATCTTTCTCTTCAAGAGACACTGAAGTCTGAATCACTGAATATAAAGCAATACAGAATCTGTTGAGGCAGGCGCCTTTTGAAAGCCAGCGAACCTCAGAATGTACAAGCAAGAGATTGAACTCGTCATCGTTGGCGTTGCACAGCTGCGCAAAAAGTTGATTATTGAGGATTAAGTTGATTATAGCATTATTGCGAATTTTGTTTACAGCTGAGATGACATGACTGTAATGACTGATGCAACGGTTGCTAAGATTTTTGCAACTAAATGTTGTCTGTTTATAGCGTAATGAACGGCAATAATGTGTGGTATCTCCTTCTTCAAAAGGTAGATAAACCCACGTTGACGACCCACCGTTGCAGGAGCTCCATCAGTGGCCACAGATATTATGATACCAAGAGGAGTAGCATTATTTTCAAAAAAATCTTTAAGAGTATCAAAAATGGATTCACCTTTGGTATCTGATTCGAGCATTTAGCAAAAAGCATGTCTCGACTGTTTTGGTTATCTTCAATAATGAACCATTGGAATTTAAAATGTACGAATTATTTCTAGTTATTTTTTGAATTTTTACCACTGTTATTTCTTGCAATATGGGTATCTTCTAGGAGATCTCCAAATGTACAGTTTGTGAGGCACAACGTCTGCATGAACGTTGAATTCATCGCAGGAGTTACAGAAGTCCCTAGAAGTCCTTTGAGATTATATTTCGTCTATCGAATTTCGGTTTGAAATTAAGTTCATTGAATTGTGAGGGACTGAAGAACATTATTGATTTTTCTCAACTACATGACAGTCATGTACAAATTAGCGCTCATCTCGTTTGTGGTGAGTGAATCACTCATTTTTCAAACGGACCAAACCTGAATCCGGCTTCGGTATAAGGAAACCCAATCAGGCAGTTTCGACGAATTTAATATGGCGCAAAGTCTCATTACGCGTTATACAACTGGAAGTGAAAGGATGATTTCGAAACGGTTTCTTCAGAAATGACAAGTCTTGGTAGAGCCTTTACATTGAAAACCCAAATATTGCTTTTACTAATTACAAAGGACTTCCACATGGACAGGGTATTGAAGTATTTTTGAGTTCATTCAGAAAGATTGAGTTCTAAGCCCAAACTCACAACTCATGTACCAATAGCCTGTTTCTCTTATACACTTGATCTCTGACCCTCAGTTGGTCCCTCGATGTAATAAATTCGATAGCTCCTTAGTGATCTCGACACTCTTAAATATTGAATTATTCTCAAAATCTCCCTCTATAATTAAAAAAATTCGGTTGTTGATTTATGCGTGTAGTTACTGGCGCCTTAGGTCTGTTGGCGTGTTCACATTTTCGACCATTCATCTCGGTAAATTATGAAACCAGTTTGTTTTGAAAAAAGAACGGGTTTCTGTTGGGGAACAGAAATCACTCAGTTTCTAGTTTGGATATGGTTTTAAGGCTATCGATGACCTTCCTGTTTATTTAGTTTCTACCGTTCATAGCAGATTTTGACTTTTAGTGGAGCAGTAGCTGTTTTGTTGTCAACAACGTAGTGGAAAATCAAGGGTCTTGTTTTTACGATTCTTTCAACAAGTTGCCTATTACCCTGTAATCCATAGTATGAGTAATAATGATGGAAAGTTCTACTTGTAACATGAATAAGATTGTTACTCCATCGTTTCGAAGTTTTATTTCGCCATTATAATGGAATCTACCAAAAAAAAAATAATAATTTAAAAAAAATGCAACCCTTAATAGTTCAAGTTGGATAGTAGGTATTCAACAAATTAGCTGGGAAATTCGAAATGGAATAATATGAGAGAATTAGGCTTTAAGTGAGAAATAAATTGAAGAATTCAAACTTCTTGCTTATAGCCCAATTAGAGTAATGAATAATTCTAACTATGGTGGGGGATCTTGAGGGTTGGTGGGGGATCAATTGAAAGCTCTTCACGCCAACGTTTCGCTTTATTTATAAAGCATCATCAGGGCTAAAACGGTAACAACGACTAGGTTAGGGATTGAAAAGATTGGAGAGTAAACAGATGGAAAAGATGTAAATTAGGTGCCGAATGGTAGTTGGTAAGTACATACCTTGATGAGAGTAGAATGTAGGTACAGTTATCTCATTCTACGTACTAGGTACACACATTCTGACTGTACTTACTCATAGAATAAAATAAACAGAATGTGTGTACGTAGTACGTAGAATGAGATAACTGTACCTACATTCTACTCTCATCGAGGTATGTACTTACCAACTACCATTCGGCACCTAATTTACATCTTTTCCATCTGTTTACTCTTCAATCGTTTCAATCCCTAACCTCGTCGTTGTTACCGTTTTAGCCCTGATGATGCTTTATAAATAAAGCGAAACGTTGGCGTGAAGAGCTTTAAATTGATGACCAACCCTCAAGATCCCCCACCATAGTTTAATAATTCTAATATTAATTCTAATTAAGCTCTAATTAGGATATTAAGGTAAAGTTGGAATAACTTAGTCATGATCGAGCTTCCACATAGCGGTCAATAACGTCACTCCAAGGTAACAATTATATACTGGGATATAAATATTGTGATGTTAATGAAAAGTTGGTGAAGAAATAAAGCCTTTGTTGTGGCTGAACTCAAGAACTTGGTCACGGGCATACTGGGTAAAGTACTCCTCTGATAGCTCATGGGTTACTTGGACCGTTTCTTTGTGAAATACGAGAAAAAAAGGAGAATACATCCGTCGGGATCGCCATGCAAATGTTTTATTGTACTCGGTCGTATCATGCGATCCTCTGTCGTCATATCCCGCGCACAACCGGCGATAAGAGTCTTTTTTTTTGTACGTTGCACAATTTTGAGATGCACCTCTGCGATAAAGGGTTTCGCCAGTTAAGCCTCGGGTTGAGCAAGTTGGGTAAGTAGGTAAATGCGTAGGCGCGATATTGGGCATCTCACGCAGTTCAGCGGAATTTTTTTTTTTCCGGCAACTCAATGGTTCAGGAGATACGTTCGAAAGAGCTTGATCATCCAAGACGGGTGAATGCACAGTATGACATCTGCACAGCTGTAACAGTGTCTGGAACCAGAACCTAAAATAATCTAATTATAACATAATAATTACCCACTGCCTGTGACATCACTCTTATGCAGACAGTAGAGCTATTATTACACGGTTCGTTGAATCCGGAGTTTAATGAATAAGGAAGTTATACGAAGTTTGCTATTCCATCCGGAAGGTAGGAAATCTCAATCAAATCTCGATTATTGAACGATTTGGTTTGATTATCGTTACACATGCAAATATCCTACAGAAGTAAGTGGTTAAGAGTTAATTTAGGCACCAGGAAAGTTGTCAATACCCCTCAATTGATACCCTACAGGATGGTGGTGTAGTGATAGTTGCCAAGAGCGTGCACTCGGTCGCCCAAGGAACTAGGGCCCATAACCTTTACAATTTCAACGACATCTCAGCATTACATTTCCCAGGAAAGCACTACTTTTTGCAGACGATACAGTATTCTTTTGGTCTTCCGACTCGTGGAACCTTACGCTTCAGCTGGATTGAATGTCTTCTGGGTGAATGATGAACAACAAAATTACGTTAAATACAGACAAAACAACATGCTTTTTAGTTAAATACAGACAAAACAACATGCACTGATCTTCGGAATCCAAAATAAGAAACACTTCTAATGCCCGTGGTAGGGAGATGATTACTCACTCCCGCCGATTGAGTTATATAAATTACCATTTAACAAGATCAAATACTTATCTAAATAAAATTCTTTTGAATTATCTTTTGAAGATAAATTAACTACCTAAATTATCAAATGTACATGGATTTAAGACAACCTGCGCTCAAAACAAGTGAAATAAGATGAACCAAAGTAGAGAAAATTATGATATCAGAGATTATGCGGTGTTAGATACTAATATTAGATATAGTTTAATAAAATGATTCTTAAGTTTTTCATTTATTTTTGTGGATTTAAGGAGAAGTTCTGTTCTCAAAGATTTCGGAAGAAATCCACGTATTCCCCTTGCTCGGTAAGAGTAATGCCCGAGTGTAAATAAGCAACAGTTATAAATTTACTTGAATGGAATCTGGTGGAAATAAGGTGTGTTGGCGTATAAAAACTATTCTCTTGCATAACTTGTTTGATGAAACTCATATCGATTTATAGACGAGATTTGATAAAATTTAGGTTTCTGTATGCTCCGTCAAAACTCCTGCTTTTTGCTTTTGGGTTTTAGGTGAGAGTAGGTTGATATTATAGAACATTGAACAAGAGCAAAGTAGATTGCTCCAGAGACTACAAGACTCAGACAGTTCATCCATATTTTCGCCAAACTCAATAAGGTGTTATCTGCATTCTTGTTAAAAAAATATCTACTTTGCTCTTGTTCAATCGGAGTTTGGTGAAAATATGGATGAACTGTCTGAGTCTTGTAGTCTCTGGAGCGATCTGATAGTTTTGGGTAAGCCAGCATACTGCGCATTCGTCCACCAGTAGGGCACCAGATGGTCCTTCGAGAGTAGACAGAAGCTCATATTATTCTAATCCAGGGTTTTCCTGCAGTTAATAGAGCGGATCAGGACAGTGATTTAGACAGAAGGGGGAACGACACAGAAAATAACGAACTATTGTTAATGAATGCGCAGCGTTTTTAAATGTCATTGCGCAACAATCCGGATATTTCGGTGCATTATTTGAACGTTTTTTTTTCTCTCTTTTTTTTCGCGTTTGCCCGCCAAAACCGAACGACGAACCCGGTTCTGACCTACATCCAACGTTGGAAGGAATGACGCGGAACAGGCCGTTCCGCTCCTTGTTTCCTGAAACCTCCGAGAAGGGAATGCGCGGGCTCGCGAGCTGCGAAAGTAAAAGTTCCAACTCACCAGACGGGACGCGACCTTCACTTACTTTCCGTTTCTACCGGCAACTTCGAGCTTTCAAGAGACTGGCGATCGAGACGGTGCTCCCCGAATCCAATCTCGATAGTAGTCCAGTTACTTACAGCAATAAATTTCTTTACCCAAAATTAGGTTTATATTTCTTTTTCTTTTTTCCACTTACACTTACACTTGTGTAGTTCTGACGAGACGGAAAACGCGTTCCATTTTGTGGGCACATGTTCAGCCTACATGACAGTCAGGCAAAGATTTTTAGGCCAAAGAGAAATTGCGCAACCAGAGTATTTGAATATGTTAAGAAACTGTGATATTAGAATAGTTAATTTTTGTAGGGTAGCTTGGCAGCTTAGAGTAGAGGCTATGAAAGAATATGGACTTTGGGAAAATATTTTATAACTAGCGTAATATGCTATATATTGTGATATATATTATGTGATTTTTTGTTTACTGGTTGGAAGGATGGATTGTGAAGCGAACTCTATCAGACGGTCTTCGGACCATGATTATGCATGACTCCTCGACTTCATATTGTATTACAACTTTTGTTATATATATAATAAAGCATGCTTTCTCTCTCTCTCTCTCTCTCACTTACACTTGTAAAATATTTTTTTAGACGCCTATAGTCAGCGCTATTTGTTGATTTCCTATTTTTGAAGACTCTTCTCCCTACCACGGGCTATGCCCACGTAGGGGAATAATTTCCTAACATGTATGTACCTGATTTATTTATTTATTATTTTGTATTCTGAAGAGGAATAAACTTTCATTTTATTTAATTTCAAGATGTAGGTACCACATCTGTGCGCTGCCACGTATGACTGTTTTTGGTTTTCAGCCGTTTTTGAGGCCACCGCTCGGCCTACAGATACCCGTGTGGTCTCAAATTGAAGCTAATTACACTCACTACAACTTTTTTCCACTCGGCATTTGACGTTAGATGCGAATTTTTGAAGATATTTCACAAACAAGTGACCATTTCAATATATTTTCACTTTTTTGAAAAAGCCCTGGTTTATATATCCCGAGACCTAGTAGTCATACAGGGCTTATTCTGCCGTGCTAAGATGAAATCCCCTGTCGACCATTTTGGTGTTTTTGGAGTTGGGCACATGCCTGCGTAGATCTCGACGTGGCGCGTCTTTTCTGCCAAGGTAGAATTTCCTATCTCCATTAGAAAGGCTCGAAAAAAGACTTTATCCTATCTCCATTTTGATGATCTGGATCTTATTCCTCACTTAACTGCATTTTTCTCGACATGAAAAAAATGGAGATAGGGGGTTATAACTTACGGCGGCAGTATTCTAGTCTCATATTGTATCAAATTCAGTCTAGTTTCAGAGTGTATGAAGTCACCATACCCGTCAAGCCCTTCCTTCAATGAGATATTGAGCAAAACCCGAAAAAATTACGAAGATTGGCTATAACTCCTGTCGCACAGGTCTTTGGTCGCTGCTTTTCCGGTTGCTCGTTATTCATTTGGGTCCCAACATATTGCATATAACAAATTCATAAAGACCGGACCTTTTGCAAGCACGCCCCCATTTCATGTCCAACTTGACTGGACCTTTCGATTTTCCGGACTGCACAGCGCAAGACGTGGATCTTGCAATTTCCGAACGAATGACGCGGTGCAGTTAGTACAGAATGCACCGAACCAAGTGTCAAGGGCCCTCACAATTGCCAACATTTTGCTCTATATTTTTAAGATGTCGTGATTGCGCAAAACTATTGAGTGTGAGGAGAAATATTGTGCACAAAGGTTTCTGTCGTGAGTTGAATCGGCACTGAAATATAGTGCAATATTTTTGTGTAGTCTGAGGGCTCCATTCAATATTTTGCTCGATATTTTTGCTCAAAATATCATCGTATTTTTTTGCCAATGTGAAGCAATTTTTGCCAGTGGAACAAACACAAATTTTGAGCGACGCTGAAGTAGGACAAAGAACTCGGCAGAACAAAGGAAACGCTGCAATGCTGCCATAACGAGCATTTTTTACGTGGAGATTCCAGTAGTTTATTATTGAGCACATAAACGCAAATAAAATATCAAAGTTGAACTTGAGGATTCGATTCCTTGTCCTTGATTGTACTCTACAGGTATGATCTAATAGGACGTTTGGGAGTAGGGAGCGAATTTTCGATGACAATCTGGTTTTGGGTATAGGGGCCAACTCATTCAGTCAACTGACCAGTAGGTATTGATGATATGTACCACGTTGATTATTGCATTTTATATCCAACGAACCCGCAGAATCCTTACTCAATCTGTGTCTGATATTGCTCTTGAAACCCTGCTCGCCATCGCCTGGAACGAATCCAGTAAAGGGACGAGATTGACTCGTCTTGAGACGATTAAAAACCCTCCATTTTCCGCTCGTCGGCATCCTCCTCTATTACGCCTTTCCCTATTCTTTTACAAAGAGAAAAAATGGTCTTCGTTCTTCTTTTTGTCGAACGAGTCACGTAGAGCCCCCGAGGTTGAACGTTTAGTTCGAAAGTTCCACTGAACACTCAATATCTCCTTTGACATCGTACGATTGAGAAGTCGAAACGCCGAATGACGCTGACAACGTTTCGGTATTGAGCTGATTGTGCTGAATCCAAAGCGTCAATGTTTCGAATCTTATTCATTTAGTTTAGCGATCTCTGTGGCATTTGTAGGCGATAGTAGACTTACACATAAACTGGCGAAATTGGGACTTCTGACTGTTATTGGCCCTATGTTGGCATCACTGATTGATGACCGATTTCCTGACATCTCACAGTTATCTTCAACCATTTTGAAAAGTGCCCAACTGGTTTATGAATTCTGATTGTGGTTTATTCTCATTACCAGCAAATGGAGACTGAAACTGAAAAATGTCACCTACTTTTGAAATTGTGTTTCATTTTACATAGGTACTAAGTGAATCAGTATTATCTAGATCAAAGGAAAAATATTAGTTTTATGCTGATCACCATTTAGAGACCATAGGCAATAGCGTCTTCCAATACATGGTGAGACAGGCAACTCTTATGATTTCCCACTGCTTCATTCTTCATTCACAGATATGAAACCGCGCTGCAGAATCTTGATTTTTTTCAAATCAGTTCGATGATATTGGAGAAATTGGCGAGGAAGTGGACCACATCGACATTGTACAGCTGCCACATGAAAACTTAGACGTCATTTCAGACAGTGAGGAGATCGACGAGGATGATTTGGACAATGATTCTCCACCAAATGAGGTCCCAGGTATTTTTGAAGTACACACAAATGTACCTTTAGATCTCCCTGTCACTGATGCAGAACCTGGACATCCCCATGATGTGTGGTCTCTCAAAAAAACACTATCTTTTAGACTTGTCCATCTTCCTCAAAATATAAGAAAAATGTTAAATTCAATCTATCTTTACACATCATCGATTTCAAATCCGAAATTTCCTGGACGGCCTACACAACAGACTTGCATGAAGGATGAACTTTCTGTTGATTTGCAACGCCGATTATCACGATGCATTCTCGTCTTAATTATTGACTTATGAAACTCTGCCAGGTTGCACTGTGATTTCCGACCTCGAACGCTCTTGAAAATACGTCTTACAGAGTTCCAACTTGAATTTCACCATTTGTCAGCATTAAAACGACGATTTCATTCAATTACATCCGATCGTTTGGCTTGGACTCAGTCGGAAATGGAACAACCATCGCAATTCCGCCTAATCTCGTCTACTTTGTCCTGGTACCGCGTCACTTTCGGGTCCCTTCGGCGGACCGTGACCAAACAGAGAGACTAATGCAGTTACAAGACGTTCCCCTGCGACAAGACGGCAGCGGCACGGGGTTTTTGTGAGTCGTTTCCCGCTGCAGTTTCCTTATTGCCTTTACTGCGTCTCAAAAAGTTCGATACTTTCGAATAAGCGCAGTCGGCGTACTGGGGGAAAAAAAAACGGATTTCATTGGTGGATGAAGCTGTGACAGCAGTTCACACTCAATTCGCTCGTGATATAACCGCTGCAACACGTTCATAAACTATTCATCATCCCTTTAAATCCGCTGCTTCCTTAATAAGAGGAGAAAACCCTCCCTTGAGCGATTCATGCACATTGAACCAGCGGTCTTCTTTGACTCCTCGACTTAAATCCCTAGAGGACCTAAGATTTCATCAATTGATGCATCAAGGGTCAAGTACTTGCATCAGGTTGCAATGTACTCGTACTATATGAACCAGCCGAGGTGTATCAAGTTGATATCAAGTTTGATATAGGCAGTTGTGGCTGAGTACAAGAAGGTACAACTGGTACAAGAAGGTTCAGCTTCCCCTCGACCAGACATTACAGCAGTGCAGCTGCAACTCGCTTCCTTTGTTATTCTGGCGAGACGCTAAAAACTAACGCCGCCAATACTGCCGTTTTAAAGTAAAACCACTTATCTCCGAATTCGTCAAAATTTGCGAAAAATCGTATAATCCGACTTATCTTGTGGGTTTTCCATCTAATTTGGAGGCAGAACAACTTATCTGTGGTAGTTTGCAAGCAAAACCACTTGTGTTTGTCAATTTCAGCCACTTATCAACATTTTACGTCATCCGATTTGCAGGCAAAACTATGGTGACAAGTGGTTTTGCCTCGAAACGCATAAGCGTTTTTCCATAGCAAGTGATTTTTCGCTTCACACCCAAGTGGTTTCTCTTGCAAATTACTTAACTCGAAAATCGGGACCAGCTATTTTGTGAACAGATTTTGATTCAATGATATCCAGCTGTGATATACAATTTGGCCCAAATCACTTGAGCAAGTGGTTTTTCCAAAAAACGATGCGTCAGAAATGGCGAGTGTTTGCAGGCAAAACAGCTCAAGTGGTTTTGCCTCCAAACTGCTTGAGTTTACATTAGCGAAGGGAAAGAACAACTACGATTAATCCATTGAATCGATGTTTTCGATATTTAATCGATATCAGCTTGATCGATAGGACCTAACGTGGAGTCGAGCAATGAAGGGGCCAACTGACAAACCTAGAGGCATATTTTGGACGCCGACATTTTTGCAGATAAGAGGTTTTCCCTAGAAACGGCAGAATAGATTTGACGAGAAATTTGCACATAGAAATTTGCAAATTTGAAATCTCCTCTAACTCAATTTGGCAAAAAAAAAAAAAAGGATTGTCATATTGCCACTTCACTCTCGGTATACCAACCAGCACTGCAAATTTCCTTGCAGGCGTTGCAACCGCGTTAACGTAGGTTGTCTGTATTACTTATTGGGGGCAGAAACACCCACCATCATTTCCAGATAATTTAGATCAAGGCTCGATCAAATCCTGAGCCCTCAATCACCTGGGGAAAGGCGGTGGCGGTTAATCCTTGGGTTTAGTTTTCAAGCTACGCCCAACGCAGTTGTCATTGGATTAATCCGATCAGCAGTTTATACAAAATCAATACTTACCAAATTTCGAGCTGACCTTGACTTCTAATTATCAAAACGGTTCGCCTTGGACTGAATTTGTCCAAAACTCCGAAATGCCCGAAGGTCACTCGAATCGATTGATCAGTCCGTCAGTCGTGAGATTCGCACACGACAGTTGACAATGCTCACGTGCGAATCTATGACGTAATTCGTACGGAGTTAAGTTTCTGGTTGTCATTGGTTGGATAATTCAACTCATTGACGAAGTTTTTCTTTCGTTCTCTTATTTGTCGATTGCCGGATTGGAAAAAAAATTGCGTCACTTATTTAGCCGTTGGAAACGAATCTCACGTTTGCCAATAGCGAAAGGGTGTTGGACACTCGAACGAAATCACGATCACGTCCAGCATCTTGACGCATTCTATGCTCCTACAATACGTCACAACTTTGGTCACAACAGAAGGAATTGTAGGGATGTTTGGTGGGCCTACAAAAGGGTCCTGTAAGTTTGATTTCATCTTTGTGTGAATGCTGTGGGCTTTGATGGTGAACAACAGTTGATATACTGCAAAATCATGTACGGTTTTAATGGCGCCTTTAGAGGAGTTATTTGAAGGTAATTTTGAAGAGTCCATTTCTGCTCTAGAAACAAGGGAATTCGGGATTTTCCCAGTTTTTGTGGATCAAACTCCAAGCCGTAGTGAGATGATTGACGTTATTCGGCATGTTTCGGCCGCAAAATGAATGAATAAAGGCTCAACTTCTATTGGAAACTGGGGACTGGTTTTTTGGTGGAATGGAAAAGGGCCAGAAACCGAAACTAATTATGTGCTATGGGGCTGGTCCAAACCAATTCGTGAAATTCGTGACTTCAATCTATTTCAAAATAAACTAATCTACTAATCTACATTCCAATTAGCGAACTTTCGCCCATAACTCCCCAAAATGAAACAATGACAAGTGACACTTCATTTTGAAGGGCTTTTCAACGCTCAACACGATGGTGAATTTTTGCTCACGGCAAAGAATCGAGACAATTTATTATAAAACCAATAAAATGGAGACATTTTGCAGTTATTTCTTCAAAAATTCGCTCTTATAGCCATGCTGCATGACTGAATTTTTTTTATTTTTTCCTCAAAGTTGTAATTCGACATTAGTTTTGCGGTAGTAGAACTTGTGACGAGCAGAAGATGAAAACGTGAGCCATCCAAGTTGTTAAGGTTATTTGAAAAAGGTCTCTCAGCGCCAAACCTCCCTACGGATTTAAAAGTTCTGTTGCCCTTCACACTCGACTTAAAGACGAAATCAGTTTTATCCGTGAGGTCAATTGCCCGCTCATGTAAATTTCGTCTCTAGAGAGAGATGATTCCGAAAAAAGAGCGGTACGGAAAAATCCGTAGGAGTGACGTCACGTTTCCCAACGTCCCAGTGACCGCAGGTTGTGCAACAAGTACCCGAGCAGGTCTGCACCCTCTCCAGACCGCCTTCTTACCTTATTTTAACCGGTATTATATACGAGTAGACTCGGGGGAGAGTGCCTACACTTCGGTTCAAACTTGAGGTGTTTCCTCTTGTGACACATCGGAGTGTGCAGGATGGGGGACGATTTTTGTTTCTCTGCCCTAAAACCGTGATGTCGGGGTTTCATCAATGCCGCTGATCGCCGGTGCCCGCCCCTCACAATTCGCCGTGAGGTTAAACCGACTGTTAAATTACGGTTGTTTCAAAGTGGACGTTTTTAAAAGGGGTGAGCTCAAAACATCCGGTCGACGTTCATCTTTCTACATCCTTCAGAAGAAACCGTTTACTATCTGATGCTTGCAGAGTAGGTATTAGTAGCCCAGTCAATAAAGACATCAAAATTTGCATATGCGCATGTGTCGACAACAGGATGGAGTTGACATTCTTTTGACATTTTCATGTCTTTCCTTTGGAACATAAACTGAAACGGGAAAAATTTGTTTCCTTGATTCACCCTTTCCCTCAGATCACGTCAGAACACAAACGACAGGCGGGCCACTACGTCAGACGCCCCTATGACGCACGAGCGTATGACGTCAGACGGCTGGCAGGAGGTCAACTAGTACGTCACAGCCTATGCTGTAAGAGCCTATGACGTCAGAGGGCTGGCTGGCTAGGTGATCGGGTTTTAATAAGCCTCGGAAATTCCGCGCCTTCATTTTCCTTTCATATACTTTTAGGAACCCCTACGAGTTGTATGTACCTAAATTTGCCACCCTGAAAACCGTGTGCTAACTTCGTGGTGCCAGGAAAACATCGAAATGTTTGCACTACTTTTCGTTTTTGGCCAGCAAGCAATTGCGCAGCCTCTTGGCGATTCGTTCCTAATTTCAAAATATATAAAATTCCCTACAATTTCAGTGGTAGTAGAACTCGGTAGACCAAATAAAACCCGAGATAGATCTGTGCAGAAAAATGCAAATATTCTGTTACGGTCATATTCTGGTCTCTTACCGTCCAAACTACTGGTCCTACAAAACATTTGTGTGAAAAACATTTGTGTGAGAAACATTTGAAGACAATGTAATAAAATTCAATTTAAGAACCGAATAGTTTTCTCAAAAATCGAAAAGTGGGAAACCGGTATTATGGACCCAATTGAATTGAAATGTGCACGGCATCATAAAGAGCCATTAAGAGCACGGTATCATAGTATTATGCCTTTATACCATAGAATTATGCTTTATGTTAAATGTCTCCATTTTATAATGAAATTTTATTTCAGAAGTCAGAATTGCGATATCTCCGTTATTAGATTAGAGCAGAATCTGATGAACCTTGAAGAACATCTCAAGACTTGTTACTTAGTAACAACCACGTTTCTTCGCCTTCAAAGTGCTCCAGCTTGAGAACGGAGTAAGATATCGCAATTCTGACTTCACCATCGTGTTCAGCGTTAAAAAATCTTTAAAATGTTGTTTCAGACTGTTTCATTTTTGGAATTTATGGGTACGTTTTTCCTCCTTAAAATCCCTCTCGACTTCCCATAGATCCCCCAATTCTGCCCATCTCCGAACTTAGCCTTTCGATTGCCAATACTCATTTTTTGTGCAAATTTGAACTTTTCATCTCAATTCTATCGAGAGTTATCGTCTGGAGTGACACGTACATAAGTACATAATATGTACTTATGTATATTATACATGTGATTTTTGGTGTCTTTTGGCAGGTAATCCAGGAAAGGTCTAGAACGGATTTTGGTATACTCTGTTCTTTGGAAATTCGAGTTTAAACAATTTTGGACCGAGAACAATAGTTTCCTTTTCTTCGAAAATTCGCTAAAAACAGCGTAATAACAGTACTAATTGAAGGTATGGTCGATATGAAGATTGACATTGCAATCTCAACTAAGATGGTAAATAAAATTTTATACCATGAAGAGTTAGCTACAGCGTGTTTACAAGGTCGATATGCTACTGAGTGACCAGCTGACCAGCTGACTAATTAATTTTCACAGTCAATTGTTTTCAACTCCCAAAAAATTAATTACCTCCTGCAAAAAAACCAGAATTATTTCCTGGAATGATTTTTGTGCGAAATGATAGGTATCAGTACAATAATGTCTAGTTGATGAATCTGAGCACATAGTTTACAAGAAGCCCAAGATCTGATAAGCCGCACAATGAAGCCGCCCGTCGAATGCCAAGATCGTGGGAAGTGCTACATGCACGACCTTCGGGTCTGACGCAGGAATCGGTTTCAATCACAGCTGACAATGTTGGGTTTGTGATCGGAATAAGGAAACGTTCAGTATCTTCTTCAACTCCCAATAAGACGGTGATTCTCGCTAATAAAAGTTTTGTCAGCACAGTTGAAGTCATCACAGGTGGTTTGGGCGCAAATTCAATCACGCGACATTGGCCTTCAAGGTTTTATTATGGTACCAAAGACGCTATTTTGGATCCATCTTAAGTCTTCGCCAGGTCAGCACTAAGGTTCGTCCCTCCGATCAAGGTTTCCGACTAAATAAAACACCTATTGAGCAACTTCACCTTTCAAGAGTCGGCTTCTTCAGAAAATTCGGATCCACTTCGATTGATCATTCCGCTCGCGCCATATCGAGTTCCTCAACTGATTCGAAACCCTCGCGTTCTCGCCGGCCATGAAATACTTCTAAACTGAGATTAGAATAAATTATACAATTTGACTCTATTAATGTGGAATCGAAACGTGTCTGATTCTACGATCGGCTGTCATTCAGAATCCCTACCATGTTTGGCTCAACTGCCACCTCTGAAAATAGCAACTCAAAACACGACTGAACCAGTTTATGCCGCATGAGTTGGCTCTTCGATAATATTTTTGTTGTAATGTTTGTTCCGCCCGTTGAAGCAATCTGTACAGTAATGTTGAGAGAAAGTCTTCAAGAGAGTGACTTCACTTTATTAGTAACAATCGCTGATCATTATTGACAACTATTTTGGAGTTATTTGAAAGGGAAAGGAGACTATGGAGCAATCACCAATCCAAAGAGTGAAGAATTTAAATCGATTCTGTACATGTAGAGCCAGACTCAGTAGTAAAAAATGTCTCATAGAACCAAAATCTGATCATGAGATGGAGAGCAACAAAGATACTCAGCTCATACCAGGACCTTGGAAGAGAAAGGGTAAACCTAAAATTAAAATGTTTCTTTTAACTTCGCCGTAGCCGGTCCCCAGCCCGGTTGAGAAAGAAGGAGGGAAAGAAAATGACATTATTTACTTAGCATTCAATCGATCGTTGATTCTCAATGCAGGTATGAGATCTACAGTGGCGACTACAATCACTTCATCACTTCAAGATTAGCATCGTTTTTTGGACTAGTATTGAAGTCTGATGATGAAACACAAACGGTGGGTACAGCTTTCGTACAAGTACGCAACCACGAGGGACATTTTATGTCTTTGCGCCCCCTCCCATCAGAAACTTATACGAAGCTTGCATTCGTGTTGACAATATAAATTATTGAGAATGATCACCTGTGTGTAAACAATTATTTAAACAATCACGCTCATACCGCAGCTTGTCGGCCACGCACTCCGCAGTGGTTAACGAAATATGGTTAGGTACGAGTAAATCGAGAGCTATCCAACGAGTGGTGAACGATTTTTGTACGATGATAACTGGCGAAGATAAAGTTCCGTAGCAACGAATCGGTTGTAAGCGAAAATCATCAGAAACTCCGTTACATGTCCCGCGATTCATTTTCGAGTTTATGTAGCAAAGTAAAGACATAAAATGTCAAAAATCTGGATCAACAGCAATGGTGACAACAGAAAGGAAATAAAGAGCGGTATTGAAATTGCGTGACCTAATTT
The DNA here is from genome assembly GCA_963920205.1 of Stenodema calcarata. Taxonomy (NCBI): domain Eukaryota; kingdom Metazoa; phylum Arthropoda; class Insecta; order Hemiptera; family Miridae; genus Stenodema; species Stenodema calcarata. The sequence continues at coordinate 16,673,032 of OY986062.1, read as the reverse complement.
CTTTCCAATGAGGAAACGTTTTTCATATCGTGCTGCTAGAATGCTGAATAATTCAACTTTTTCCACACTTCTGAACATCCCTTGAAAGATGCAAAATGTTGGACATATTATCAGAAGTACAAGATCTTACAGCTTGTTTTAGAAGAGAAAATAGCAGGATGAGAGGAATAGTAAGCAGAAGGCCAAGCTGGATGGACAATCTCAACGAATGAAACCACTGCAATTCGCAAGAACTGTTCTGAGCAGTAAGGGATAAACTGGCCACGATGATTTCCAACCTCCGATAGGAGAGGAACAATAGTCCTATTTCTTCTCCCTGAAGAAGAAATCAAAATCCACAGAAATCAAAATCAAGACCAGTGAAGAACTTGAGATGTTCTTCACTGGTCTTCTCCTCTAATCTGATAACGGGATGAGATATCGCAATTCTGACTTCACCATCGTGTTCAGCGTTGACAAATCTATAAATTGAGGTGTTACTCAGCAAAAAAAGGTGACAAAATTTTACATAAAACCAGTGGTTTCTTCGAAAATTCGCTCTTATAGCATGACTGTAGATTTTTAAATATATCCAACAAACCATTATTACATTATCTGTTTGGTGTTTGTCTGCTTACCAGCAGAAATGGAGACGTCATTCTCTGATCGCTCTCTTCATACAGGCCTTCTGTATGTTGGTAAATAATCAATTTTCCTAACCGCAAGAAAAAAGATACAAAAAAACCACACCATCTCTTTAATGAAATGATGTCAAAATCTCAAAGTAACTTTCGCTGTCGTCTCTCAACAAAAACCGTCGTTAACGATGGAGAAACGACGTAAAAACCGTGTTGAACTTGATAAGGAGGAGTCCTTGAATCGACTTCATTAGCCCATTCGACGTCTCATTTGCGATCGCTTGGGGGCCGAATGCTAAATCAGGTAGAACTGTTGAAAGCTGTTTTGGATAGTAAGTAAAATGACCGTGACCAATCCTTACCGACTTCCTGTTCGAAGAATGAGGTATTATTTGTAAAGGTAGTTGTTGGTATTCCAGCGATTACAGGGGTAGTTGTTAATGGTTGATCGGTTTAGGGATTCTTCTAATTGGTAGAGAAAATTGTGACGCTCGATTTTACTCAATTAATTTAGTGGACGATTCTGTACAGGGGTTCTTTTTCTTATGTTCTTCATCTTGTATGTGCGTAAAATTAATTGAATTTATTTTAGTGGCGGTTCTAATGATGGGTTCACCACTGATTTGGTAGCTGTAGGTAGGACTGGTAAGCATGACTTCCCTCTACCTGCCAGACCATTCCTACGGCTCTGTTCGCCCAGTGTGGCCAATCGACGCAAGTTGTGGTTTTATTGAAACGTTCGAGAAGCATAACTTCCCTCTGCCTGCCCGACCATTCCTCATCTACGGCTCTATTCGCCCAGTGTTGCCAATCGACGCAAGTTGTGGTTTTATTGAAACGTTCGAGAAGCATAACTTCCCTCTGCCTCCCCGACCATTCCTCATCTACGGCTCTATTCACCCAGTGTTGCCAATCGACGCAAGTTGAGGTTTTATTGAAACGTCAGAGTTACAAGTCCAGGGGCGTTTAGCCACGCGTACAATCCCACGATGAAAATCTGATCATATACCTCCACTTATCTCCATCAATCATCAATACCTTCATTTGCATTTTTTTCTAGAACTCATCCGCAGAGTCCTTCATCTCTTCGAAACATCCCGTCATATCTGATTTGACGGCGAAAGTTTTCTCTCCTTGAAAACCGCTGTTTTGCCGGACGCTCGGCCGCTCGACCTCCTCGGACCGTACGTTTGCTAATCGGAACATTGGACGCTAAGAAATTGTGCTTGCTACTCAACAGTCGAAGATTGAGCAAGAAGGTATTTGGAATGCCTTGAGCGTCTATGCAAGGCCGTACTGCTTCCGTGCTCTAGAGTGGTTAGTTGATCGAATGAACTAATTTGAGAGTACGGTACAGTAGCATCAGAATGTCTAAAGTTGATCTTCTTTACTAAAATACAAAATTGAACAATTCGTGTGTAATAGAATTACTAACTTTGAAAACATGAAAATTATGAATTTTGAAGGCGTCTCCCTAAGCCCAAAATGTACAATTTCAACAAATGTGATCTACCTTTTGGAACCCGCAGGCATTAATCAACACATTTACCATTCATCTGCTTTACGATGCGTGGACCACCAGAATGTCCACAAGGTCATAGGTGAGGGTTAACTTGATTGGAACCTTGAAATCCATCAAACTGACGCCTGTCAAAATATTAATCATCATCAACTCATCTGGACCAATTGCTGATTCCAAAGGCACATTTCATTATATTTTCAATTCATGAAGTCCAAATGTAAGCAGATCTTGCCTATCAGTGTTCCATGATCACCAGGAAGGTACCTGCCGAGATCATAGTGGCAAAACTCTTGAGCACATCCTGACTCAGACCGAGGTATGTTATTGGCAGCCGATCCATGAACTGTGCAAGTACTTAGTATGGAATCTCCAGTCGTAATTTATGCCTGCATAGTTTCCGCAATCGTGGCAGCGTGGAGCTTCATGGCACATTTCCAACTGTACAAAACATACTGGAAAATCTCGAGCCACATCAAAGATCACACATACTTTTAAAATGTGGGGTCACTTATCATTTTGTGAATTTATGGGTAATTTTCCCCCCTAAAACTCCCCAAAACCCCCCTTAGACTGGGCTGATACCTACTGCCCATCTACGAACTTAGCCTTTCGATAAATTTTATTGTTTTCACAATGTACAACTCCTTAAATAGGGAAGCAGCATTGCGTTTGTGATATATCCTGTACTCTGTTTAATATTCAATAAATGAAAATGAAATATATTTAAAAAAAAATAATGCAGTGAGTTCGTGGTGGGAGATATTGAACGAATCAAATGGGCCGATAAGACCAACATTGGAAAACAAATTATGCTTTACTGTATGAGCATAATATGCTATATTATACGGTATCAAGTTGAGTCAATTATCAGGTCTCCAATCCGATATTGCTCTACCCGAAACCAAATGCAACAGATTACTGTAGTCGTCGATTTTTTAAGATTGTCTGCTACTTAAATGGCTTTGCCCAACGAGTTAACGCTTGACTGACTACTAAACGCCAGAAAAACCACGCAAGTTTCGCCTCTAAACGATCAGACGGTAAGCAAATCGGATCCCATCTAATGTGTACCTCACCACACTTAAGGGATAGAACACACAGTAGGATTATGGGTTCGAGTGCATAACTTCTGTATTAGAAGGCGTGGGCGCATGAGCAAGGGAGGTCGAGCGGATCTCTGTGCCGGGTGATTACGTGAAGTGTTCCTTGGGCGCTGTTGGGTAACTGGGATTTTTCTTACTTCCTCCTCCCGGTAAAAGAAGATTGCACTTGAGAGATATCTGATTTTGAGTTTCGTTGATGGACACCTCGTTTAGTCCATTGACGTACGCGTAGCGGAAAGATGGATGATTTCACATCGTAGAGATGTTGAGATTAGTAATTAGTTCGATCGAAAGCTATTAGGAAGTCTCAAGTTTTTGGTAATGAAGGGGCAGGTATCAGGTGAGATTTCCTTAAAATTTGTCAGGTATGTTTGAAATCTGATGGAAAGGATATCAAATGCATCCACTTAAAACGCAGTTAATCCCCTATAAACAAAATCCCTTATAAACAAAATTTGGAGTAGTCACGAAAATAGCCTTGAATCCATGGAATATGAACGACGAAATGTTTTAAGGAAATGAGGAAGAAAAACTGTGGTCTGAACGTACGAGTAATGCATAGTGCAAGGTTGGAGCATTTTCTTTGGCTTTTATAGAACTTACCGATATCAAATATCGACCGAAAGGTGTATCAAATCGTCACTATTCACTGGGAGCTGTATAATTCCACTTGTGAACATCTCGACTCTGGTCCAATCCTTCAAAGTCCCATGAATTCTACGAACCATCTCAGGTGCGTTCACCTGGCGTTTCCCGGTGGTCCCACGATCACCTCCGTGGAAAGGTGATAACTTCCTCGATAATTGAAGAACTCGGCTTTCACGGACACCCCCCTTCTAAACTTTGGAAGAGGACTTTCTATCCAGGGGTTTCGAAATCGGGAAAAAAACGCTCTTGAAGATCCTCAAGCCCTTTTTTCATTTTCCACGTGTGTTAAAACCGATCTTGTGGTATTAAATTTGAAATTCTGATCCGATTCGCGCTCTGTGACAAATTCAATGGACAGGTTGGAGTTTTCTCCTTTAACAAGTCAGAGACGTGCACACTTGCCCAATGCTAAACCTCCTCGACCGAGGTCACAGTTGACCTTAATGCAAAGCGGTCGCGGCCTCACGTTAACCAATCGCCAATTGATAATAATTATTCGGCATATAATCCGAAGAAAATGCTCCAACCTTGTACTACACATTTCTGTAACACGCAACTGTGTTCACTTCATATAACTCATTTCCAAAATCTCATTAATACGAGGGACTTATCAACATCAACGCCTGGTTGCATTTACGAGCAATTCGAATGATCTGCAGGTTGAGAGTCTCATAATTTTAAAGGTTTTAAGACCACTGTGCTATAACTGTGTCATGATTGTCACAGTTATTGTACAGTGGTCTTAAAACCTTTAAAATTATGAGACACTCGAGTGTAGTATAGGTACATACAAGGTGTTATAGGTGGTTGGTTTGTAAGGGGCCAGGGCATTGAGTCCCCAGATCACGTATTTACAGGTAAGAATACGTGAGTTTATCTGGATACATGGTCAACCTGGATGTCTACGTCAGGGATAAATTTTGATATTCAATCAATCAATTATTTATTCCACAATGTACCTATACCTCAAGAGCGGGTTGTGGGGATCAACTTCTGGGTTAGGATGGTCAGTGGCTCTTGTCTGCAGGACTCCATAGCACTTCCTGATCCTCTCCTGCATCATCCCAACTCCCAAGTCGTCGTGGAGCACATCGTTCCTTAAAAACCAAGGTCACCAATGTCGATTTTGTGGGATTAATTCCCACCCTCCATTTTTGGCACCACTGGTCGACTGTATCAAGGTGTTCTTGTAGGCACTGTTCCGCTTCTGCAATTGTTCTACCTGCGGCAAGAATACCCGTGCCATCCGCAAACTGTGCAGTCATCGTCTCTGGGGAGAGGGGAAAGTCATGGCAGTAAAGACTGTACAGCAGAGAGGATAAAGGCGAGCCTTGAGGTTCTCCGGCATGCACTTCCTTGAATGAGGAAAACTCTTGCCCGACTTTAACACTAAAGGTGCGGTTACGGAGAAATGACTGGATGAGGAGGAAAAGGGAATTGGTCCAGAATTATTTAAGCTTCAGCAGCAGCCCGTCGTGCCACACTTTGTCAAACGCAGCTTGGACATCTAGGAATATTCACACATCTGAATTTCGGATGGGAATAGTTTTATAGCTGATACGTGGGAGAGGGCTTATAAATTACGTTGAGGAGGAGATTTCCACTTTGAATGAAAATTCTGGATGAAAATACCGTAATCTCAAAGACACAAGATGCATGTCATGCTAATTCTGGATGATGATGAATCTGATTTGCCAGTAACGTGGATATACAACAATATGGAGGATAAATAAATAACTACCATGCAGCAAGGGAAGGACGTCATTTTGACGAGGATAATATTCATTCAAATAGTGACATAAGAACTGGATTGATGACATTTAGTTTGTACTGCAGCATTTGAGATAGTGCAAAACTAAATGATTTCCTCGTGGTCGATTCAAATGGTTCACTATTTTCAATAACCCACCTCTGCATAGTCCAATATCGTGAACCCGTCCAACTTTGACATGTCGGTATTGCCAGTGATTGTGTCACTGTAAGGAATTCAATGAGTCCTTGTTCGGATCAATATGAACTGCACACTACGTACCAATTCGTTACCAAACACCGGCTCATAATTGCACGACGATCGCTTCGTCTTGGCTAATTGCTCTCTGATCTTGGCATAATAGCTCGCGAGTTCGGTGGGACAATGAATGAAGCACCTGCCAAGTGCTCAAAAAAATGGAACACGAAGGATCAAAACACTAAGGGGGGCCTGACATTGACCTGGTACAACGCAGGCTAAACAATCAGCTTTTTTTCAACGCTCTCGACACTTTCATTCCCAGTGGTAGCAGTCACGCGTCGTTTGAATAGGAGGACTGAGGAATTTTGTATCCAAGATCTGCTGTAGAATCACTGTATTCGTAGCATATCAACACAAGAAGTGGCAAATACAAAATATGACTCGAAATACGCTGCAAATACTCCCACAATGAGCAATACTTATGACCAGAACAATACTGAAGGTGCATTACAGAGAGGTGAAAATAGTCGTATATAGAGAACCCAAAAGACATTGGCTCTTGATGTGAAGGGGAGTGGGCTACAAAGTGAAAGGTCTAATCTGTCACCAAGTGAAAGGAAACAGCTTCTAATTGGCTGTTTGAAGTGAAGGGGCTGAATGATGAGGGGAGGGATAGCGAATGGACGCAACAATGCAGAAAAACTTGAAAGAATTGCACCATTCAAAGATTTGCCTAACCAATCACACTTAATAATTTCAACGTTTTCAAGTTCATTCAAGATAAAATCCCCTTCATTAACCCTAAAATCTTTTTCGTGTTTCTTGATCCTTTCCCTAAACTTCTTACCAGTTTGGACACAAGAACATATCAATTTGGATTTATACCTACCACTTCTATCCTGCACATTAATTTTATCCTTAACTGAAGCTAATAAAGATTCGAGATTATTTTTAGTTTTTTACCCGACTATAAACCCTTTAGAAGTTAATATTTTAACATTCCTACCTGAAATTTCCCCATAGCCTGAAGTGCAAATCCAAATCGTTTCTCAATCGTAGCTTCCCTGTCTAAATTTAAAATTCCTACCCCACCCTTTTCCCTAAGATCCCTATACCACATTGAATCAATAAGATCAGTAATCGGCAATTATCGTGGGTACGAAAACTGACCAATCGGTAATGAACTTATAAGTATCATCATTCACACTACAAAACGAGTATATAGAACAAAACATCTGTATAATTGTAGATATTTAATTTGACAATTATGTCCATTCATATTTCTACTAATCTTAAAAATCAAAAACTTAAGGGTCTACAGGACCTAACGTTGGAAAGTTTTTGAATGATATCTCAGGCTGTGATTGATTTAAACAATAAATAAATTTAGACATACATTTCTAAATTCACTATATTAATAAGAAAAAGCCCCCCTAAAATTCTTTGCTAAAAAACCGAGACGAGAGGGCATTTTTGGAAGGTTAATAGACCGCAAAATGCAAACATCGCAGTTAAGACATGTAAAATGAGCGAGGAAGATCTCAAATAAATTTCGACTTTTTTTCGTTTTTTCGATAAATGTCTAGTAATCTTCTTATTGGATGTCTAGTCGCTTCTACAGTGGTGGACGACCCCCACATTTTAAAACTTCAAGTCAAGTCAATCGCAGCCTGAGATATCCTTCAAAAATCATCCAACCGTCGTCCTCCAGGCCCTGAATTGAAAATTAAGATTGAAATCAAAAGTTGAATGACAGCTTGGAGGTACGTAAAAGCCGTTTTAACGTTCCTATATAAGCCTGTACATAAATCACGAAACCAATTTTTTCTAAGCTGCGGAAATCGAGAATTTTGACCCGATTATTCAACATGACTAGAACGATGTTTCGAAGGTGGAAACTAATTCGATATGCGCGCTTTTGACGTGACATGAGAAGCGAGGTCCATACCGGTTGAGTGACTTTTGTGAACCGGGCCTCGTTCCAATTAGCGAGTTCGCGGGAAATTTGACTTAAACTTATAATAATAATAATAATAATAAAATAACGACTCCTAGAACGCTACCGCCATGATAGACCGTTGATAACATCACGCGTGGGAGCTCCATTAAAGTCTTGCTTGCCCTCGGTAACAGAAACCATACGGAATCGGGCTGATTGCTGGGGATCGCTTTCAAGTTTCCTCCCTCCTAGAAGGACAGGAATAATCTGAACAGTTCCCCAAGTCCGCAAGTTTCACTCGTTTCCATATTTTTCGCGATTCTTCCCACAACAACAAAAGGCCCGAACTTGCATTCATAAGAGATCCGAACACTGCACTATGACGCCAACAATACAGAACGCATTTTGTACGGTTGAATTTTATACTATAATATTGCTACTGACTAGGAAAGTTACCTACACGTAGGTAAGGTATACAAGTAGGGCCCATAACTATACTTGCTCAAACCAGTATCAATAAGATTGGCTTAGCTATCTCAATTTCTGTACCTGGACTTTGAAATCCGATTTTTTCAACGCTATGCCATCATTACAATATCAAGGAGTAAGTTACGAGAATGTCAATCACCATATCGTCGCCTAAGAAGCAACACCGCTTTTCGACCATTTTGGCCAAAATGAGGTTTCTCATTCTTATTCAAATTTCCCCGCCGCATAAGATGTTTAGCATGAATTTGCTCTCCGTAGACATCTTATATGAAAACTTTAAGAGCCACTCAGCAGATCCCGGCCCTGTGCTGCTTAAAGTGTAACCCAAGTGTAAGTAACCCCTAGCCATAAGACATATCCTTGTCAAAATAACCATCTCTACCCATCTCTACCTAACCATCCCTAACCATCTCTAACCATCCCTAACCATCTCTACCTAACCATCCCTAACCATCTCTACCTAATCATCCCTAACCGTCTCTAACCATCCCTAACCATCTCTAACCATCCCTAACCATCTCTACCTAACCATCCCTAACCATCTTAGTTCACCCACAACACGAAAAGAAAGTTTCCATAACGCTTTCTTCGTCACACTGTAATGTCACATTTTGTGAGTTATGTGCCATAGTAAAGACATAAAATGTCAAAAACTTATAACAGGATTTATCAACATTCAACTTGGTTGGGAACTTGTTTTTTCCCTCTCCTGAAAAGCCGGTGTTTGGTTGATAAGTGGTGTTGTTTCTTAGGCGACGATGAAATATAATAAAATGGTACAACTTATTTTTCTAATTACAGGGTCATAAGAAAATCCTAAAGTCGTACCTCATGATTGGTATCCAATGGGTGAGCTCCAACTAAAGCCACGACCGCGCACAAACATACGACCGCGATGCCGTTCTTCATTTTCCTGAAACAACCAAAATTAAGTGATTAATAAAAAATTATAATTCGTCAAATAAACTTTGGAATAAACAAAAAACAACTGAACATGTTATCACCTTCATATACCGAGGGTGAAGTGGCAACATGTCCTAACTAATTTTCCCTGAATTACAGGGAGACAAAAAAAAAACACAAAATTTCTCCACTATCAAGTGTTAAACTTATTTGTCCTATCTCAGCCAAATATTGAATGTCCCGTAATTTTAGCCAAATTTTGGTCTTAGGTGAAACTCGTAATGTTCATTTAGCCATTATAGGAATCGAAGGCCTTTTATTACAGTAATAAGAGCACTTGGATTCCTATAATGGCTAAATAATCTCTATTTTGTCAATCGGTGATCACCCATCATGCAGGATGGCTATAAGAGCGAATTTTCGAATAACTCACTGGTTTTACGTAAAATGTCTCCATTTTGCGGGTTTTATAACAAAATTTAAGAACATCTCAAGTAACAACTACGTTTCTTCATCTTCAAAGTGCTCCAGTCTGAGAACGGAATAAGACATCGCAATTTGGAATTCACCATCGTGTTTAGCGTAAAAAAATCTTTAAAATGTTATTTCAGACTGTTTCATTTTTGGAATTTATGGGTAATTCCCCCCTCCCTAAAATTCCTTTAGAGTGCCCCGATTCAGCCCATTTACGAACATGGCCTTTCGAATGCCAAGATTTTTTGTGCAAATTTGAAAGTATTAACTCCATTTTATCGAGGGTTATCGTCTGGGATGACACATACATATGATTTTTGGTGTCTTTTGAGAGTGAATTGACGATGATCTGGAATGGATTTTGGTATGAAATGTTTTCGGCAATTCAGAAATATGTATCATTTCCATACTCAACTCAAGTTTCATTGATTATCTCTTATGTATCGATGGAATAGCGATCGTTCCACAAAATAAAGGCTACTAACTGGCCTTTGCCTTGGGATATTTCACAAACGCCGCCTTCAACATCTTTACATAACTGGTCCAAACCTTCAAAATACTAGCTGTTCAAAGTGGTCCACTGTTTTCTATTCAAAGCCGGTCTCTGAAGTCTTACTTACGGGCAGTGAATGTACTCATGTTTCCAGGAAACTGGAATTTTTCGGATTATCGTGGCTTACGCGCTATGACCTGCTAACCAGTAACGTGTGACCGGGGCGATTTCACGGGTGTAATAACCGTGTCATCCGCGTCTCGCGTAGGGTCTTTATTCGCGGTTCGGCCTTTTATCGATTCAACTTATCAGATTTGATGTCAATTAGATCGATTTAGACCGTCCTATGATGTAGACGGTACACGTTGTTGATGTAGAGACTTGTATCAATGACACAAACAAGTATGTATGACTATAATAGTCATACATACTTGTTTGTGTCATTGATACAGTAATAATTGCACTTAGTAACTGACACGGGTGTCAAACGACATATTTCTATATCAGTCACGAACAAAGCCCCTCTATTTTCAATTGAAAATTAATTGTTTTAAATTCTGACCTAATTCTTTCTTTTCTCAACTGATTGACAAAATAAAGATTGAGCCAAATAATTTATTTATTAAACAAAATTAAAGCCAAAATAAACATTTCCTCGTCAATCACAGAACAACAGTTTAGTGAGAACATATCGTACAAAGAACATGATATTTTCTGTTCTCTGTACGATATGTTCTGTTCTCTGTACGATATGTTCTCAGTTTCAGACTTTTTGGTCATTTTCGTTTTAGTGCACCTACAGGGACGAGAAACGAATTCCTTATTTTTCAAAAACTCCTCTGGGCTCTGGCATGGTGTGCCCAACTCATGGTACCCAAAAGTGCACTAAAACGAAAATGGGCAAAAAAGCAGCTTGGCTGGGGTAACAATGTTTAATATGTAGTTACTACTGATTGTAATAGACGCCTTCGTAGCTCACTAGCCTTTTAAAATTTACAATAATTAACCATCGACTAATACCCTCTTATCCCTTCAGCATTATCATTCCCATCGTGTAAAATACTCGTATCATCAGTTCCCTTGTTTCATTCAATGCAAACGAGCGTTCAACTCCCACTTGATTGGCCGCAATTCTACAAGACTCTCACAGAAAAAATGGTGTTTTATTATTCAATTTCTTCCCGCTATGGGGTGGGAATCCACAATTCCCAGTCATGTGCTCTCTTGAGTTGGTATGCTGTAAGGGTAGATTTCAATATATTTGATGAAATCGGTGCTGGTGAAATCAATAATGAAATCAGGCTGCTATGTACAAATCGCTCATTACATCAAAGTCTAAGATGCAGTAAAAAATAATACCCGCTTAAAGAATAAATTCGGTTTCAAGAATATATTCAATGAAATGAAACATAATAGGTTGTATAATCGAGATATAATCGGTTCGTGGCTTGAAATTCAATACAGCATCTTTCTCGATCACAACTATTTATGGACGCTGTTTTAGACTGTAGAAGGCAAGAAAAAAAATTCCAGCGATGCGACATGGCCATAACGCCGAATTTTCAAAGAAATTGCTTGTTTTAAGTAAAAGGTTTCCATTTTACTGGTTTTTTAACCAATTTTGTCTTCCATTTTTTGCCGAATAACACCTCAGTTTATAGATTTTTCGAAGCTTAACACGATGGTGAAGTGAGGATTCCTATATCTCATCCCGTTATCAGATCAGAGCAGAAAAACCGTGAGGAACATCCAAGTAACAACCACGTTTCTTCATCTTCAAAGTGCTCCAGTTCGAGAACGGAATGAGGTATCGTAATTCTGACTTCATCATCTTGTTCAGCGTAAAAATTACCTTTAAAATGAGGTGTCACTTGTCAGACTGTTTCATTTATGGCATTTATGGGTAGTTACCCCCCTAAAACTCAATTTTGAACCGTAGCCAGAAGGCGTCCGGACCCCCCCCCCCCTCCCCTAAATCGTATTGAGTCATATCGATTCAAATTGAAAATTAATAAATTTAAAAAAGATTTCTTTGAAAAATGAAGTTTTTTCTATTATGAGTGTATTATAAGTGTTAAAATCAGTTTAAAACCCTTTATTTAGTACCCTGTTTGTCAGTACCCCCGGTACTCCCTCCTTCACGACATTTCTGGCTACGTTACTGAACAACAGCTTCCTTTTCTTCGAAAATTTGCTAAAATGATCCAATAATGATGAAACCTTAATTTTAACCTCCACTCCGATGACATTCCTAACTCTCATCGTTTCAAACGATTATTGACTTTTCAGATCGACAAAATTTCACAAGTTTTCTATGATCATTTTAGAAATTCACAAAGAGTTCGGATATTTATCGAAAGGTATAAGTACTGCTTTATTAATAATTATTATTAATTATTAATTATTGTTCATTTAGTCGTGCCACGCGAACCCTAATAATAATATGGTACGATTATGTGAAAAAATAGTGGAACGTTCAATTAATATTCGCACTTTTAGTGTATATTACCAATATTATATAGTTGCCACTTCGATACTAGAGCTTAGTACATCATTGGCTTCTATGTTACGAAAATTGATTCTACTGAACAAAATCGGTCAAAGTCGCTCCGTAACAATCAGAAAACGTTCACCTTATTTTCCAACTATTGTCATCTTCAGAAGAACGAGCGTACACTGGGAACGCGCATAAAGCTGTAAATTATCTAGCATGCAAATGAGTAGCTGAGAAGAAGTTTCCCATGACAGTTCGGTGATAATCTAAGTTGTTTTTAATATTCACCGTTGAATAACTTTCACATCTCGGTTTCATATCCCTCATTAGTGTGAGTGGGCATTGTTATAATATTCACACTCGAAAAAGATCCCGCCAAATATTGTAAAGAATATCAACGAGTCTGTGAACCACCGAATTGATAAATTAAGAGGCATTTCGTAGGTGGTTCTGAGGGAAAATTCATTAAAATCTCAAGCAATAACTTCTATGTTGGGAACCAACCCATCAGAGAAGCCCAATACCTAATCAAATCTGCCAAAATTGGTTGTCTTGGTAAGATTATGCATAGTTTTGGTGTGACCAACTGTTACCATGTCGATGTAATAGGCACATTTATAAATACTCTGAGATCTACTCTCAGTTGATCACGTCAAAACTAAGCACATCAATCAATTTAGGCTGATTTGTTTGCAATTCGATTACACCAGTATTGACCAACTACGCACACCTAATTGGTTCGTACTAGCAGCAACGCATTGCAATAGAACGAAATCATGATCGACCAGAACAAAAAATACCCGTACATAAGGGAATGCGACTATTCAGTCGATGTTTAGACCAGCCGTTACTGGTCATGTGCATCGCTTCATTTCATAAGAGGTGTTTGTTGGTCTCTTGCTCGCGTATGCGATGTGGCAATATAAATATGACGATGAAAAACACGTAGACGCAAAGAAACGGCGAAAAGAAACGCCAGCACGTAGTCGTATGCGGAGTGAGGACAGGTATACGCATTATCGCGGCCTGAAAAACGCTGCAAATTCTTCCACAACCGTTTTTTTTAAATTATTTTCTGTATAGATCACCGTTCTGTGTAGGACATGAGCCGGTATAAGAAGTAATTGAAGTGGTGAGCAAAAATATTGTGCGTTTGTTCGAGAAAGTGACCATAAGGCTCACTAGTACGAAAACTAGGCTAGACTCCACTCCGGGTGGTCTTCAAAAATACTCTAAACCAAAATCTCTTGAAATTGGTACCTATGGAACCAATTTTAGGAGGAGGTGGAGAAAATTCGGTTCTTTTGATATAGTACCCCTCCCCCCCCCCCCTCAATTCCAATGTGAACTATAGCCGCGCAAAAAAACCCTAAAATTCAAACAGAAGGCTCTGAACGCGCAAAATCATCTCCAATACTTGGCAGTGACCCGTGACGGTAGCGTCGTACCTGTAGTGAGATTTATGGATTTTCAATTCAGTAAATCAATGTTCAAGATTAGGAGTGACTTATTGGCTCTTAGGATCCGACCGTACGATTCCGCTAATCAGGCTTGACCATGATTATACATTGCTACGAGTATATCTTTACACGTTGTAATTTATTTAATTCATAAATAAAAGCATGTTTTTTTCTCTGTCTCTCTCTCTCGTCATACCTATCATGTAAATTTAAAACCTTCTCTGATACTCATAATGTCAACACTCGTTTCAGAGACATAAATTTCCGCCTCCCTTTTTGCCGAACGACTGTGTTACAAAAATCGTTCACTTTCAAAAGCGTGCAACATTTTAACGATTTTCCAAAGGAGATAAGAGAGATCCAGAACTATAATACTTTCAAGACGAAAGTCAAGGAATTTTTGCTTTCCAAATATTAGCACGCCCAGCGAAAAGTGAAATGAAGTTTAATTTTCTTTTTGTCATTTTATGTTCCTCCTATTTTTCATCATGTATTTACGCAGATGTCTGTTTATTTTCTTTTTGAATTGTATCTGGTTAGGTGGTAGAATGGTCTGATGTGACCAAATCTTGCCAGATTATGTAAATAAAGCGATAATCAATCAATCTTATTAATTATTTTCAATGATTAATAATGTTGACGACCTTCGATCTGCTCCAACTTTGAGCCCTCATTGTAAACGAACGGCTGGTCGTACGAATATTCTAAACATTAAATACTATTTAAATGTGAACTAAAACTATACCATTCCATTTGAATTTTTCGAGGTATGACATTTTCAAAATTTCAAAATTCGTTTTGACCCCCTTCCCATTGAATTATGGTTGTAAAAAGTTTCATAAACCAAATTTCGTAATTTTAGCATAATGCTAACTAGGTTAAGTGCACAATATTCTGAATCTACGTATCTTGAAACGTAAAACCTCAAATTTTGTGGAGGGGGGGGGGAGGGTCTTGGGCGATTCCAATGGTTCGTGATCACATATAATAAACCAAAAGTGACCTACTCGCTCGGGGATGGATCCGGATCCGGCCATTATTCCGTGAATATGAGAATCTAGTCGTATTTCGTGGCATTGGGTTCATCGAATAGATATCGGGTGTCGGACTGCCGTGACCTCTCGGGCGTTCTAAAACGAGTCAATCGGACCGGGCGAATTCGAACAGGGAGGTCTCGTAGGCACGGGTTTACCTCGGCGGCGAGCACGTCCTCCGGACGGGGGACGGCATAACGATGAGCCAAAAGGTACAAGGACCTCCGAGAGCCCCAATATCCGAACTATACCGAACTGTCGAATTGAAATTGGATCCTTCGATAGCGGAAAATTGAGACGAACAAACGTCCATGTAAATATCCAACGAACGAGATGTCAATTTCAAATTTCCAGTGTATAAGAATATTTTGTGGTATCGACCAACTCACCTTCGCCATCGGATCGCGCGAAATCCTTGGAAAAAATTGGGTTTTCTCGAAAGGTTCCTATTTTTTTCGAAAACATCGCCTTGTAGACCAGTGGTTGACCTCCCAAGGTACGCAGTCATTGACCACTTCAAGTTCTCCCTATTGACTTAGTTATTGACATCAAGGTTCGCAGAATGCTCTAAGAAACAGAAGTGATAACCTCCTCTTGTGCCTTTCGCTAACTCTTCAAGCTGCCTCAGAGTAGCTCGAAAAATCCCTAGCGAATATTTGGAAATATTTTCACTCAATTTTCTAGTAAAAGGACTTTTTTTCTTAGGTACCTTCTTTATTGGCATCGAAATTATTCATACAGCCAAAACATTTTGAATAATAAAATACATAGGAACTACGGTTACATAATAAAATTAAAATATACGCACAGTTTGTCTAATACAAAATAAGGTTTTCCTTCACAGGTTTCGATATACGAGTATTTTCATAGAAATGAGTATAATATGACTTTGTATTATTATGACTGTGTCATATTATGACTTTGTAGGTATCCTTATCTCCTATTGCAATGAGATGAGCGAGGTTAAAAGGTTCGTTCACATTTTTAGATAATTTGTCAAACATTTATAGTCTTTCACTAGTGTTCACAGGGCGTTAACACTAAGTATATCGCCGTTCAAGTGCCAAGATGACCGACCTATCATAGACACAAAAAACTACCTAATTACGAGTATCTCTCCTGGAGTATAATTTGATTAGATTTGCCTAATAATTTGATTTGCCTGTCTGGCGCGCAAATTCATTTTTTAAGGGTACTACGCTTGTAGTAGTAAAAGGACCTTTTGTATTTGTTAGGTCAGGATAGGTTGGCATAAGCTGTTGCCAGTTTTTAGCAGTTCTAGCATTTGCTTTAAAAAACACTGTTGCTTAGTTTGGCATATGCGTTTGCTTAGTTTTATTCACATGAACCATTGATGGATATCACAATATCACCCTATTTTTCAATGGAGGATCCAATAGTCATTCAATTCCCTTGATTTCCAAGATCGATTCAAGTCAATGAAACAAATCGTCAAACATCTTCAGAAACGAGAAACGAATTTCTGATTTTTCAAAAAAAATCCACTGGGAATTACGTATTTTGGCTCTGGTGTACCCAAAAGTGAACTAAAACGAAAATGACCAAACAAGCAGATTGGCGCTTTTGGCGTGGTGGTAACGATTTTTTAAGGAATCGTACGAAATCTCGGTTCGCATTGAGCCGTCATTCATTTTATAAAGTCCATTTTCCACGTACTTTGCTTTTCAAGCCACGTCGATAGCGGTAACTAACAAGGCAAACACGAGTATACCACATCGTAACTGATTCCACATCATCCACTTAACGAAATTAGACACATGTCCGACCGATAGAGCGCGAAAAAGTTATGTAAATTGACTCGTAGTGATGATGGGAACAATAAGAAATTACCTAACGTGATAGAATGCGATATATTTTTTCCCCCGTCCCAAGCGGCCTTTTCTTCGCCTTCAAAACGATTATCAGATCCGTCGCGGTTTTTCCTGAGATAGACCCGAGTTTAGCTCGTGCTTCGACAGGAGCCGGTCGTTAGTGCGGGTTTTCTTGACAATTTCGTTATTTCGCACCGGGTTAGATATAGTAGATTTTTAGAGTAGTGCCTTCAGGCGTAATATGTACTTCAATCCAAACATCCACTTTAGTTAGGGCTGACAATGTTATACAAGTCAAAAATAAACATCGAAAACCCTCATTGACGAGGGCCACCCGGACCATGGCCCGCCCACTTCCAGCAGCAGCTTCCAGTAGGTACCAGATGTCGGTTGATGGGCAAATATTTAATATTCTTTCGAACCGTCAAATTCAGAACGGTATACATTTTTGGGAAAATAAAAACAATTTGAGTAGATTCAAAATGCAGTTATTCTACCTCAACAACTAGTCAGAACTCAATAATGGGTCCAATTATCGACCACATTCTACCGACATAATGAGCCATATCTACCATTTAAAACCAAAGTTGGATGATATAGTGGCATTTTGTGTCAAATAGTTGAAGTTACTAATTAAGATTGCGAAAATACACGATAATTGTGGGGTTATAATATCTTAAGATCCTGTCAAGTCCTATTTTATCATAGGACGAATCTTCGTGTGACTATTTTATCAAAAAACTCATTGTGAACGAACGGCTGGTCGTACAAAGCTGCGGATGGTCTTAAAAAATTCTACGGAACAAACTCTATCTAAATATGAAATAAAAAACATACCGTTCTATATGAATTTTTCGAGATATGAGATTTTCAAATTTTCAAAATTCGTTTTGAACCCCTTCCCCTTGACCTAGGGTTATGAAAAGTTTCGAGGACCATTGTGGGGTTGGTCGAAACCCATAAAAAAAATTTCGTAATTTTAACTCAACGCTAACTGGGCAAAGTGGCGCGGACGGCGTACGGCGGACGGCGTACGGCGTACGGCGTACGGCGGACGGACGGATTTTTTTTTATTCGATTTTCTGAATCTACGTATCTTGAAACGTAAACCAAAAAATTTTGAGGGGGGGTTAAAAAAATTTTTTCTTTGGGCGATTCCAATGGTTCATTATCGAAGATAATAAACCAAAACTTCACAAAATTACGGTCGAATACAAAACTGGTACCAGTCTGAGCCAAAAGTGATATTGAAGGCTTTCAGTATCACTTTGAACGGCAAGCGAAGGACGTAGCGGCTATGGGCGCGTGCGAGCGACGCTTACTAACTGCCTTCTTATGTCTACTTACGGCCGAGCACATCTTCGTGGCTGAAGTCCCCTTCAGCCTGAATGAAGGTGACCGCCTTGGGCGTAAATCGATTATGTTATTTGCCATTATTGCTCATTCAAGAACAGTAATTTTTTTTCTATACCATCAAATTTATAGTTTAAATTCAAGTAAATGTTCGTGGTTGACAGCCTACAGCGAAAATCACATCCAGTGTTCGCACTAAATTGGACGAGGCATTGCATGAACGGTTTGTAAGCAACACACTCGCCTAGTCAGTAGATTGTGTTAGGCCAATTTGTTGCCATTTTCAGAAAACTCCTCCAACTTTTATCGGCTATATAGGCTCGATTAATATTAGGTTTAAGAAAGAAGTTAAAATTTAAAAACTTGTAGTAAATTCAATGTTCTACAACTTTGAGCATAACCGTTTTGGTCAAAAACCGCTTAGTTTAGAAGTTATGAGCAAAACACTGAAAAAAGTCCGAACCAGCCGATCCCACTTTTTTTGCTCTGTCTACTGGACTCGCCGGCTGTATCTCGATCAGTATTAGGTTTAAGGAACAAGTTAAGATATACAAAATTGTAGTAAATTTAGCGTTCTACAACTTTGAAAATAATCATTTTGGTCAAAAACCGCTTAGTTTAGAAGTTATGAGCAAAAAACCGAAAAAAGTCCGAACTAGCCGACACTGAATTCAATCGAATGGTACAGTACTCCTGGTTTGAGGTTACGAGGGTTGATTCCAATAAATTATTTTTGGTTGCAATATAGAGCACCTAGTTGGATGAATGAATCGAGGTGTAGAGAGCAATAAACAGCTACGACTGTACATGAATTGAAACCCAGCACCTACAAATTACAAATCGAAGCATTTAATTCATTCGGTAAAGGCTGATTTTGACAATAAATATCATTTGTAAAACCCACAGATTTGGAGGACCTTGGGACATATTAATAGAAAAGACAAGGAATATAAAACCCTCGAGGATAGTGAAAGCATATATTAATTCCGAACCGTGTTGAAAGAATATGAATTGAGAAACAAGACCGACCGACTAGATAAGACCACTTGCCATGAGGTAGGAATAGGCTTATGTAACGGAATTACTTCTCGGTGGAAGAACCTGACGGGAGGTTTCACCGGGTCCACGTTGCATCTTGGATACGCGTGCGGAATCCAAGAGCATCTCAATTTCACCACTAGATTTGGCATAATTTTGGATGTGGTTTTGAAATTTTGCGAATTTCAATAAATGGAGTTTTGTTCCAAATATTGGTGCATGACTACCCTTCTCTTCAACAAAGATTACCGAGCTAAACCTTTCGTTATTGCGATATTTTGTGCAGCTGAGAAATTTAAGAGTTCTGAAGCTAAAGGTGGTTAATAAACATTTGTCCACAATATGCCCTGAGGCACTCCAGGAACAGCTCAGCGTATTCCTGCACTTGAAATGCATAATACCTCAATTTATTTGTCTTGAACACATCAAGTTTTGAATTACGAGTATTCACCCATCAATTATGACTCCAATAAGAACGTTTACAAGCACGAACTCTTCTGAATACAGCTTTGATGCTCTGAGCGTCATCAGAATTGTTATTAGTTTAAACGGCGTGATTCAGATTGGGTCGTTCAACAAGATTCCTTATTTCATCGTTGAAACGAAATTGAAAGGAATGATGACAGGAAATCGTTGTGGAATGGGAACTTCCATCTACACTGGTGTTGTTACCTGGATTCAGGTAAACTAACAGTTGTGGGATAGGCATGGCTAATACGGTTATTTCTCGGTAATAGGTTACCTATCGAGTAACAGCGACCGCCAGGTAATAGGTTTTGGTAATAGGTTACCAGCGATTCGAGAACCTTTCCAGCGCCCAACGCGGACAGGGTTTCCACTGGATTTTCAGGCTCACAATCGATCTTGATTCATTTTTAACTCTCACCATTAGCTCCTACGACAACTTTATGTTGTTATAATTCCTACAGACTGATGCATGCTTCTACCTTCACAAAAAATAAGCTTGAAAAATACAGCTGAGATCGGTATTATGTTACTGGACAGTATCAGGTTATTTGAAGCCTTTACGTTAAGCCGGGAATACACTTGCGCCGAGGCAGGCCGCGCACCGCACGCGGCAGCCTCGGCGCGCCGCGATGTGATGTGCCGCGATACGAATTTTCAAATTACAGCGAGGCACACAAGCTCGTCCACACTTCGCACCGTACAAGCTGCCGCGGTCCGTGCTCACTTTGATGGACCGACAGTCGATGGCTCAGGCCGCGCACCGCACGCGGCAGACTGAGCCTGTTTGCCGCTGTGTTGGGGACCCGTACACACTTGAGCATCGCGGCGCGCCGAGGCTGCGCGTGCGGTGCGCGGCCTGCCTCGGCGCAAGTGTATTCCCGGCTTTAAATATTCCCCACCCCTATTGTGGAAAGACTGGGCAAGAAATGGTCATCTGATTTTGATGAACCTTAAGATTGGAATGGATGGAGTACTGGTGACCCTCAACATTTAATCGAATGAGTAGTTCATGAAGAAGTACCAGTGGAGATGAAAGTCGATGGATACTGTTACTGTTGGTCTTGCATATTGGTGCGGTACCGTCAGGTGGGAATTACATCCTGAATTATGACCTTTTGGATCGTTGCGACCTACCGATCATGCCCCAGTTCTTCTTGTTGCTCGTTCAAATCGACGAAAATGAAAAGTTGATTTTCGAGTGTTGCGTAAAATAAAAACCTTAAGAAATTCGAGCACGTCCGGAGACTGACATTTTTTTACGTGATCCGATTCCCTTCGAGTAGTGAAGAGACTGGTTTCTAGATAACAAACCTCGAGGGAGAGATGAGCTTTGTCGACATCCTTCCAGCTCCTGATCTTCTTATTGAGTATAATAGTGTTTCGAAAATCGATTCGATGCCTCGATGGCTATTTGTTGAAACCAGAGGATTCCGAAGTGTTGGAACCGCCATTCCGACAGGTTGTCTACTTTGTAGGCATAGTTTTTCGACGGTTTGAGGGAGATTTGTTGAACACTTAGACGCATGAACTCATAAAAATGATAAAGATTAAGATTTCTCAAATACCTCGAACGTAACGAATTTAGAAGAAATGCTCCAGAACTGGAATTTTAATGACGCATTCAGCCTGAGGTTCTGGCTCCATTAAAATTATAGCGAGGCTACACTATAAGGTTTAGGTGTTATATCCACAGGTTTAAACAGGCAGTAAAGGTCCACCTATTTAACTAAAGACTGCCCTTTCTATTTCTGACGATAATGTCACACGAAGAAAGCTTATTAATGGAGATGGCAACAAATAAAGATACAAACGCCCTACAAGTTTAGGGTCCTTCTTTTAAATCACTAAAGGAACAAAAAGAAAGATCCCAGGAATTCAGATCAGCTTCACGTTTATGCTAGTTCTACACAATATGGAAACTACACAGATAACTAGGTAATTGCTGGTACCATAATAGTTAATAGATGTATTATTGTAGTGCAATTTTATTCGTGTTGGCATTCCTTCATCTTCATTAGCCTTGTAATTTAACAAAAGGCCTTGTAGGTCACCTAAAGACGAAGAAAACCATCGGATTTTAAATAAGTACTAAAATAATCTATTATTTGCTTTCGATTAATCGAACATCGATTATTCAATACCGATTAATCGGTCACATCGATTATTAGCTGACGATTAATCATTTGATGTTATAATCGATTATTTGGTTCCGATGTTGCATCCCTAATGTGGTGGTTCAGCAAGTCTTCTGACCGAAGGAACTTCTCCCAATATACAGAAAGTTGCAGCACTTTTTAAAACTGACCGCAGAGGGAAAAACCAGAAACATTTTTTTGAGTCCGTTTGCCAACGGGGTTCGTCAATGAGGATGTCAAACCTTTGCATAATCTGCCGTTTCCCAACTGCCCCCTCTTGAAGCCGTTTCGAAAACCGAGGAAGGCGCCCCCGAGACTCGTTAGGGAACGAGGCGAAGAACCTTATAAGTTTAATTTCAAGCTCTTCTCTTAATGACCTACAAAAAGAACCTGTTCACTTATCAAGGTTCCCAGAAATATAAATGATGTTTTTTTTTCTTTTTTAATGAATCACCTAAGGGTAGCAAAATGCTATTTCACCCACCAACAAGTGCAGTTTTTGCCTTACAAAACGCTTCATTTGGTTAAAAAACAGTGTTGATTTGATCAACCACGATTGGTCAATGTTGCCTACTCATCTTTTCAACGCTAATGATTATACGGGCTCCGATTATCGAGTCATTAAGAGCCTGATGAATGACTTACAATTTCGCTGGAAACCCAAAGGGGCTCTGGACATCCGATGTACCAACAGCTTTAGAGCCACGTAATTAATAATTTCGTTGTATAATATTTTCCCAAACATTGTTAAGGAATCGTGAGTTTTCTGAATAATACACTCGGATAGTATTTGCAACGTTGAGATGCAATGGTCCCAGAAATTTTCAAGTTCAAGTGAAAGAACGTATGTTTTTGAGTAGACTCAATATGGGCAGTATTTTTAATTGTTGAACCCCAGTATACCCATTTGGTACTAAGTATTGGGAAATCAAGTTTCGTTCATCTGTTGTGAACCACTTGTTGCATATGGGTTTGGATTTTTATAAAAATATAAGCTTCATTCGTGTCTGTTCCATCAACGGTATTGTTTTTCTTAAAACTACAGTTTGATTGATTTACTTTAACACTACTGCGGATAAGCAGTACTCTGCAAGAGGTTATGGGCCCAGGACGCTTCCACTCTGCAAGAACCTTTGGTATCAGCCTTTGGAATTCTTCACTCTATAAAACCCATGTAGGTTCTACATTGAGTGTTTATTTTGATGCCCGGTACCAGCATTTTTGCGCTTTTTAGTTGCAATCCGTTCATCATGAAAATTTACAGATTTTCAAAATAATACACTTAGACGATACCGGTTCGCTGTTCCGGTTGTCCTAACGGAATGGATTTATTTTGTTACAAAACTCTTATCTACCTAACTCATCTGTGTACATTGAATATTTGCCAGTATGTTACTAATCAATTTACAATATCCAGGTGGTGCTTGAATTTTACTAGGTATGTTATTTTATATTAGCGAATTGTCAAAGAAAAGGAAGCTATTGTTCTCGGTCCAAAATGTTTAAAACTCGATGTTCCGGAAAAAGGGTTATACCAAAATCCGTTGTAGTCCATCCTGAATCCACTGGCAATAGGATTCCTGAATCCATTACAAGTACCTAAGTAGTGCAGCTAACTAACTCAGCTGTTGACTCAGAGCTGTTTCCCAGTACGTCCCAAAAGTTCCAAGTTACTCATCGTCATCTGGGACTTTGAGGGCTGGGTGTCCCCTTCCGAGTGTTCTATTGCCGTGATGTAACATTGGGGCCGGAGCTTTGAGACTTTCTCTCTCAAGCCTGCCGCATACGTCGCGAGAACCTTCTTCCAGACGCGAGTCAGCTGTTGGCCAATGCACTTTCCCCACTCGTGCACCGATTCCATATCGCTCGTTTAGTTGGACTAATATGATCGTAACGACGCCGAAGAGCTTTCTCGGTGGTAAAGCGCGAATTGTAACGATTCAGAGAGGAGATTACGCCTTCTGAAATGCACAGGACCGAAACGTCCTACATCAAGTCCCTGCGTCCGGATCCGCTCGTCTTAAGATCGCCTTACGTCCCTATTTATTTCTGTGACAAACGTGAAATTCTACATGTATAATCATTTTTAACTAATAATAAGTTTCTACATACCTAGCAGAAAACCAACCAAACATTTCCAGTCGTTCACCATGAACTAATGAGCAAATTTTTGGAGTCACGTGCCTATAGTTAGGTACATAGTTCTACCATCAACTGCAATAACCCTAAATGTGTTTCCACAAAGGCTTATTATTTTCTGTATACAGGGTGTTTCTTAAGTAGTGGACCACCCTTTCTAACTCCGTTATTTTCAGGAAAATGAAAAAAAGCTTTTAAAGTAACCCCCCTTCATTTTTTACAATCAATTCGAATATCTCATTCCCTCACTATGCGCATGCGCAGAAACATGCGCAATTGACACCAACTTCGGGTTTTCAAATGGGTACCCTAATTTTTTATTGCAGATTCCGATTCTACGTAAAATTTCATGAACATTTGACCACTCAATCGATGAATTTGAGTGCGCAGAACCTGTTCTGCGAGCGTACAAAGTTGCTCAGATGCCAAATGTCGCAAAACATAACGTCTAGTAATCCCCAAGTGTGGCAGATGATTTTTCATCGTTTTTCAACGCTGATTCACATGGTGCTCTCCGTTTTTTGGTTTGACTCGATTTGAACGAAATAATGGCCGAAAGTCGTTTAATAGTCCGGAGAACTAGACGGTGAAAATAACGGAGTTAGAAAGGGTGGTCCACTACTTAAGAAACACCCTGTAGATCTCCCATAACTAAGTCCCAACACTTGGACTACTATGTCCACGAAATAAATAGAATAATGAGCCAAAATATTGTTTGAATAGGTTCAAATGGGTTTTTACTTGAACCTACCAACGTCGACGATAATACCGTTATCGCCACGCCAATAGCGCCAATCTACTGAAATATCGATAGGTATGTTGGCTACCGATGGCCATCCATAGTATCCATGCTCTGGATGATCTTGACGAAATGTCTGAAGTGAACATAATATATGAACATAATTTCAAACATAATAGAACTCAGTACAGAAAACTGCATATTCCGTTCTGTTTGAAATGTGCTAGATATGACTTTTTTCGAGGATTTTTCAGAATTTCGAAATTCATTTTGAACTCATTTCTATTGACCTAGGGTTATAAATACCTAGATGTTGTGTGAGTGTGTGTGTGGTGGGGGTTAAACATGATATGATTGTTTTTGGTTGATTCTTCATACACGGCCAAAACTAATATTTTTGTATGACAGCTATTGGAATTTCAAATACATGCAGGTTGAATGGAAACACCATAAAGCGGTCCCAATAAGGTAGCCGCACTCCGAGTTGGCCACTAGAGCAGCGACACGTCGTACGCACTAGTTCACAAGGAAAAACGCTCTCACGTAACCACTACGCCACTCTCCTGTCATATTATCTTAATTCAATACTCGATCTTCAACACGAAAACTCGTGAGGAAATTTGAAGAGAAAACTTTCTAAACAACTGCATTTGGTGTTTATTCTCTCGAAAAAATGGGCTAATATTTTGGTTCGCCCATTGCGCAAACGGACGTACGGGTCGCGTCCGGCGGTTAATGGCTTTTTAACGGGTCATAGCGTTTGGCGTAACGTACTATTTTAGTTTTTTTGTGAACAAGTAGCATTGCATCTGGGGTCATCCAGGATCTTTTGATGACCGACTCGGAAATTGAATCATTGCAGGCGGTCTCGGAGGTAGAAGCAGGTTATGAAACAAGATTGTCCCACTTAATATACGAGTACCTCCTCCCTCTCACCGGGTGTCAATTTTGAAACCGCCTGTTCAATTTTGGTTTATTACCTTCACTTTATCATAAACCACTTGAATCGACCTAGAATGAGAAAAAAATCAACCCCAATCAATATTAGGTAGTGGATTTTCGAAGAAAAGTCGAATTTGATTCAAATAATATTTGAATCAAATTCGACTTTTTCATCCCAAATGGGGCTATATTATAGCCCCATTTGGGATGAAAAAGACCAAAATTTGACTTGATAAAGACGAAAAACGTCGAATTCAATTCGATTCGAAACGAGCTATTTACTTGGGACTAAATGGGGCTCTTCGACAAGACCAAGACTCGAATCGAAGAAGACGAAAAATTTGAACAATATTTTAGCGCATTGCTTGTGGGACTCACAAGGATCGTATAATATACAGATATCTTGTTCTGTTCCAATCATAATAAACCGTTGTGGAAAATTTGTAAATACATAGAACCTCGATTATCCGGGGTAATGTACCGCGTATAATAGAAATCACGGTTAATCCACTTCTTTTTTTTAATGAAATAAATAATTGGTGTACGCGCTTATCGCATAGATATAAACAAAGGACCATTCGATTCCTGTCTGAAACGCTGTGCTGATGGCTGACTGCCCTGCCCCCCCCTTTTCATCATTCTCATTTGCTCTTCTCGCCTTCAACGTGGCAGTCTCTTTCTCATGCGTCTCGCACCTTTCCCAACTATTTCTAAAAAACAACTTATTTTCACGACAAAACGATCTGGAACTCCGACGTTTCTGTCGCAATAATACCAATTCAGTTTTCAATTTTACATTACAATTCCCTTCACATCAAGTTAGTTCGATCCAAATTGTGCCAGCTCGTCGTCTGCGATCATCTTCTCCGCCACATCCGACTGTAAGTACCGGGCCCGGGAAAAAGGTCATCGTCGTTGGTGAGTGTCACATCCTTACGCTAATTTGGATCGTACTAAGAATTAATCATAATACAGTCCGCTCATATTTTCAATTTGGTACTTCGTAAAATCAGCGCTTCAGATAGAAGGTTGTTCCTATCTGAATAATTGTTCCTTTGTCGCGAACAATAAAGTGGTCGATTCGAACCGGATCTATTTCAATATCATTTCATTTCATTCATTTCATTTCTTTCTTGCCGATAATATTCACGTAGGTAGTTATTCAGAACATTTTAGCTTCACTAAGTATCTGCAAGGGGTAATCTCAATCCAGAAATAGATCGGAACCTTTGAACTTGTTGTTTAGACCATAGGTCCTTTCATCCTCAATTTGTGAAACAGGCACCTGCCCACATTTTGGACGTTGAATCGTAAACAACAATCTGATAAATCATTCTCTATTCACCTTTCCTCATAATTTACCTTCCAATCCATTCAATTTACCTGCCCTCTGAATACGATGGTGACTCCAGACAATGTCAAACGCACTCTTCGACAATTGAAACGCCGTAGAGATATTCTACTAGCTGAAGTGACGACGACCTTCGAATTGATAGGTAATGTAGAATCTGGAAATACCGATCATTTCCTTGTTCGTTGTGAAGTGCTCAAATCTCTGCGAACTGAATTTCGTTCTCTTCAGTTAGAACTGGTTGAAGCGAATGAAGAGGCCTCACCTGCCGATCAACTCCCTGTAGAGAGCGTTTCTAAGACATTTGACGATATGTATTTCAAAATAAAAGCGTTGGAGCGATCAATCAATCGTATCAGGTCTGAATCTTTACGATCAAGTGAAGTCGCTGGTACCAGTCATTCTAGGAGTAATGCAGGAGAAAGTAGTAATCACTCTCTAAAGCTACCTAGAATAACTATACCTACATGGAACGGCGACATGAATTCTTTTAACAATTTCTTTTCATTGTACAACTCTTTAGTACATGACGCGGATTATCCGCTTGCTGCCAAACTGACATATTTACGATCATTCCTAACTGGTACTCCGTTAGCTATGATCGAACACATTCCGATATCGGACGAGAACTACGATATTGCATATAGAATAATCGAAGATAAGTATGCTTCTGTAAGAACTCAAGCTACCCATTATTTAAAGAAGCTTTTTGAATTCTCCCCTATTACTGGTGATTCAGTTCTGGAATTACAATCATTTTTAGCCGTGTTCAAATCTAACATGGAAGCATTCAAAAACTTGAGGTTGGAAGATCCTTACGATTTTATTATGTTTACTTGGGCAATGCGATGTTTACCTGCTAAAATACGTGTGCTGTTTGATCAAAATCGAATAAATGACACTAAATTACCCACGTACGATAGTTTGCTCCACTTTGTACACAGTCAATGCAAAATAAAGGAACTCACTGCACAACTTCAGCCGCCCAAGGCTTCAAGTACTCCCAAATGCTATTCTAATTATAAAAAACCAACTCAAAATTCTTTAATGCTTACTCCTGTAGATGATATTAAATATACCGCTACACCTAAGTCCTGTGTTTTGTGCCATGAGCGTCATTCTCTCCGCCATTGTGAAAAGTATTTATCACACTCATCAATGCAGAGAAGAAAGTTAGTGAATCGCTTTAAAAAGTGTTTGAAGTGCATAGGTGATCACTCTACAGAGGTATGTTCGTCAAAAGGACGTTGTGTTCATTGCAGATCTTCTTTACACCATTCTACTCTTCATGACGTAGTACCTTCCACCTCTGGCACCGGTGGTGCTCAAACTCAACCGTCCAATGCTACTACTACTACTTCATGTAATTTGAAAGCTAGTTCTGCTCATATCAACCCAGGTCAGGATGCGGCAGTGGTAAGAAAAAACCTTTTTGACTCCTCGTCTAGTGCAGGCGACGTTTCACTACTCACACGTGTTCCCCAATCGCCGCCCAAGTCTCACGTTGTTGTATTGGGTACCGCTCAGGGATTTATCAAAAATCGACACTCCCGCTGGGTACCAATACGTCTTGTCGTTGATGGTGGGTCACAGGTCAACTTAATTTCAGCCGACTGTGTTCAGCGACTTGGGTTGAAGGTTCAACCGTCATTAGTACCGCTAGTAGGGGCACTGCAGACTTCTGTAGGTACCTCCAAGGGTACAGTTCAACTTGTTCTGACTTCTGGACGTCCGAATTCAGAACACCTCCTTTCACATGCTGTTGTGGTTAGAAATGTTTGCTCGAATCTACCCACGGTCCCCCTGTCAATGGACATTTTTTCGCAGTTCGCCCATCTCGACCTAGCTGACAGAACCTTTCATATTCCAGGGAAGATAGATTTTCTTCTAGGAGCTGCGCTTTATCCCTCCTTGTTCCAGCCTGGGTATGGTATTCTGCGGGGCGAGCCGACTGCCATCCAAACCAGCTTCGGTTGGATAGTTATGGGAAACTCTCCGTCTATTGGTGAAGTATCAACAGTTGACACCTTTACTGGGCTCATATGTGGCCTGACGTTGGAGGAATCCCTTCAGAGATTTTGGCAAACTGAAGAAGTCAAATCAGTTCAACATGTAGATCCTTTGCATGAGATAGTTGAGAAACACTTTCTGAATACTCACTCTGTTTCCGAATCTGGTCGCTACATAGTACGTCTGCCCTTTAGTGACTCACAAAGAGTTACCCCGTTTGGACTCTCCAAAGAAATAGCTGTCAAGCGATGGTACAACTTAGAGCAAAAACTTCGTAAAGTACCTGATTTGTATACTGCATACCAACATTTTCTTGAAGAATATCTTCGTCTAGGGCACATGCAACTTGCAACTGTACCAGGAAAATACTTTATTCCTCACTTTGCTGTTCTGCGGGATTCCGTTTCCAGCCCCCTCCGAGTCGTGTTTGATGCATCTTGCAAAGACACCTCAGGTATGTCGCTCAACGACCGTCTGCACATTGGCCCTCCATTGCAGAAGGACATTAGCGAAGTAATTTCACTATTCAGACTTAATTCAGTCGCAATCACCGCCGACATCAAACAAATGTATAGGCAAATCCTGCTATTTCCCGATGATTGTGTTTACCAGCATATTGTCTGGCGCCAGTCTGAAAAGGGACCCCTACAGGAGTACCAGTTACAAACAGTAACGTATGGTCTCAAACCTGCACCTTATTTAGCCCAAAGAGTTCTCCTGCAGCTTGTTGAAGACCAAGGTAAAACATATCCATTAGCTTCTCAGGCACTCCGAGAATCTTGCTATATGGATGACGTCTGTTGCTCAGTCAGTGATTTCAACCAAGCCGTCCAACTACGTTTTGAACTTACAGAGCTTTTGAGTTTGGCTGGCTTTGAGCTCCGCAAGTGGGCATCCAACTCTGCAATACTTCTTCAAGATCTTCCAGATGATCATCGAGCAGATGTGCTCACACTTCGAACCGAGCAATCCGCAACTCTACATATTCTTGGTTTGCAGTGGAACCCGCAAACAGACACTTTTACATACAGAATAGAGGTACCTGAACCTGCTAACACTAAAAGATCCATTTTGTCCCGTGTTGCTTCCATCTTCGACCCCTTAGGGTGGGCGGCGCCAGTAGTTTTCTGGGCTAAGGTTTTCATGAGAGAACTTTGGACACATCAACTAGATTGGGACGTAGAACTTCCAAGTAATCTGTCTTCACGGTGGGCGGACTTTGCTCAGCAACTGCCGACGCTTCAGGACATCTCCATTCCTAGATTCTGTGTTGTTCAACATGCCAAATGCTACCAACTCATAGGATTCTGTGATGCCTCAGAGTTGGGTTTTGCTGCCTCTGTGTACATTCGCTCGGAGTCTGATGAGGGTGTTCAAGTGGAGCTCATTAAAGCCAAGACACGGGTTGCACCCCTTCAAGTGCAAACAATTCAGCGACTAGAACTTAATGGTGCAGTGCTGCTGGCCAAATTACTTGACTCTATGAAGTTTCTCATATATCAACTCAGTATTGAAAGTTTTTACCTTTTCACAGATTCAGCTACTGTTTTAGCTTGGTTGAAAACTCCTCCCCACAAGTTGAAGACCTTTGTCGCAAACAGAGTTGTCAAAGTACTTGGATTAACTCAGCTCTCATCCTGGCGACATATAGTTTCTGCTTCCAACGCAGCAGACTGTGCCTCTCGGGGGTTGTCCCCTCAAGAGCTTGTTACACACACTCTTTGGTGGAACGGACCCTCCTTCCTAAAAGACGACCCTGTAAACTGGCCCTCTTCTCTCAACCACCTCGTATCAAGTTCAGCGCTCTCTGAAATGAAGCCAGTACCGGAAATGAATTCGCTTACTGTCACTTCCAAATCAGAAGCTTCTAAGCAGGATAGATACTTGCTCTCAATTATTGCTAAGTACTCCTCCCTCCAACGACTTCAGCGGGTGATTGCCTGGGTTATGCGTTTCATCACAAACACTCAGACTAAATACAAATTCAAATTCAGAGGGACCCTGAAAGTTCCAGAACTGACCTCTGCTCTTCAAATAATTCTTCGGCTTACACAAGCCCATTATTTCAGTGATGACTTGAAATCTCTTTCAAAAGGTCGTCCTTGTTCTAAACGACTGCGTCAATTACTCCCCTTCATTGATGAGGTTGGGCTTCTTCGGGTTGGCGGTAGGCTTCAGCAATCTCTACTCTCTGAAAGTAGCAAACATCCAGTCATCCTCCCAAAGGAAGCTCCGATAAGCCGCCTACTCTGTGAATTCTTCCATGTACGAATGTTGCATTCAGGGCCACAAGCTGTGCAAGCAGAGATACAACGGCAATATTGGATTCTCTCTCTTCGCTCCCTTATTCGCCATACTATTTGGCACTGTTCAATTTGTGCAAAGGCACGAGCCAAGGTACAGCATCCAGTGATGGCAGAGCTCCCTCAAGCTAGAGTCACTCCTAGTCGACCGTTCAGTACTGCCTCTGTGGACATGGCTGGACCCCTGTTCATCAAAGAGTCAACTAGGCGTAATTCTAAAGTAACCAAAGCGTACTTTGCAATCTTTGTTTGTTTAAGTACAAAAGCTGCACACTTGGAACTGGTTGGTAGCTTGAGCACAGAATCTTACAAAGCAGCTCTAGACCGTTTTATCGCAAGACGTGGCCTTTGTAACACGATCCACTGTGATAATGGTACGAACTTTCAGGGTGCTGCAAGAGGAGCAAAGGAGGTGAATGAATTCCTTTTAACTTCAGAACCAGCTCTCCAAGATTATCTGGCAGCCCGGTCCATCACTTACGTCTTCAATCCCCCAGGCGCTCCCTGGATGGGTGGACTTTGGGAAGCCGCTGTTAAATCAACGAAGCGCCTACTTTCCAAAATCACATTGAACCGGTCATTCACCTTCGAAGAACTGGCTACTCTACTGTGCAGAGTGGAAGCTGTGTTAAACAGTCGACCGCTCTGCCGAACAACTTCACATCCTCTCGATGACCCTGACGTTCTCACACCAGGGCATTTTTTGATTGGAGCCCCATTACTCTCTCCACCCGAACATGATTTAGGGCTAACTCCAACCAACCATCTTTCCCGTTGGCAGACAGTACAGAAAGCCACTCAAGAATTTTGGCGCCAATGGTCCAATAGCTACCTGCAAACTATGACTGTCCGACCAAAGTGGACGACGCCTAGACCTCCCCTCACAGTTGGCGAGCCAGTCTATATAATCGGTGAAAACACCCCAGCCTTGAAATGGCCCATCGCTGTTGTTGAGGAACTCCTGCCTGGATGCGATGGAATTGTACGGAAAGCGAGAGTACGCACTTCTATGGGCCGTTATCTGCGTCCTTTAGCCAAGTTGGTACCTCTCCCTCCAGCAATCCCTCCTGACAATCCTTCCTCTTAGTTCTGGGTTTTGGGGTAAGGGGGGTGGGTTATTATTTGGGTTGGGGGGGACTTTTTATTTTTTATTGTTGTCATTTTGAATTTTTTGGGTTTTCACAAAATACACAATTTTGGGTGGGCGGTGTACGCGCTTATCGCATAGATATAAACAAAGGACCATTCGATTCCTGTCTGAAACGCTGTGCTGATGGCTGACTGCCCTGCCCCCCCCTTTTCATCATTCTCATTTGCTCTTCTCGCCTTCAACGTGGCAGTCTCTTTCTCATGCGTCTCGCACCTTTCCCAACTATTTCTAAAAAACAACTTATTTTCACGACAAAACGATCTGGAACTCCGACGTTTCTGTCGCAATAATACCAATTCAGTTTTCAATTTTACATTACAATTCCCTTCACATCAAGTTAGTTCGATCCAAATTGTGCCAGCTCGTCGTCTGCGATCATCTTCTCCGCCACATCCGACTGTAAGTACCGGGCCCGGGAAAAAGGTCATCGTCGTTGGTGAGTGTCACATCCTTACGCTAATTTGGATCGTACTAAGAATTAATCATAATACAGTCCGCTCATATTTTCAATTTGGTACTTCGTAAAATCAGCGCTTCAGATAGAAGGTTGTTCCTATCTGAATAATTGTTCCTTTGTCGCGAACAATTGGCATAATATTGATATAATATATTATATATATTATATCAATAACATAACAGCTGAGCTTCAGCCCATCAAGTTAATTTTCTACAATATTATGAACTGTCAACCCACTTAATAATTAATGATTAACAATTATTGAACCCAGTTTAATTAACCCAGTTGATCCAATGATTAAAAAAAGAGGCTGAAATGCATAATCTAGTGAAACAAGTTAACGGATCATCCGCGCAAGTTAATTTTGGTTCGAACTAAAATATTTCAATTTGATCAAATTAGACATTTTGACTCATTCCGAGAAATGATCCAAATGGACGGCTTCAGACCTTGAGAGCCTTGACACGGTTTCGACTAGTCTCGCCTACCGAGCTGCATAAAAAACTGGAGCACGAGTTTGAAACACTGCAATAAACGATGGCAGTCCCTGATAACCCTGAGTCATTCTGCAAGGGTATATAAATTATCGTCGAATGGACACCATTTTCTAAAAAGCTTTCAAACTGAAAGGAAAGCCACCAATGGAACTATTTGGAGATTCGGCTGCCCGAGCTTTTTCGAGCAACCTTCATCAATTTAAATTGGTACACTTGATGGGACGGTCCAAGGTGTTCAGGATTATTTGAGCTATGAGCGATGTAGCGATTTTACGAGCTTTGCACGAATACGAGCGATTTTTTGAGGTTTCACAATGTTTGTAGGAAGTGGCCGCATTTTACACTTATAAAAAAGCCTGAAACCACAAACTTCGGAAACTGCCCAAAACCCACGGCTATTTAGTTTATTAGTTTAGAAGGACTTTATTTGATTTATTACATCCTTTATTCCTGATAAGAACACATTTGGTCGGTTTACACCAGAATATTTGAGTTTTTTCAAAGATGTAGGTACCTACTGAGGCACATCAGTGTATAATACAGGGTGATCCACTCATCGATGCAAAAACTCTTTGCGTAAAACTACATTAAAAAATGGAATGATATACCACTAACCGCATAATATGCAGTTAAGATCAAAATAGAACGGATTGAGTAATAAAGTAAATAATTTAATTAATTATAACGGATTCAGTAGGTAATAAATATTATTTTTATCTCAATCCGTTCTCCAGACACGATTTTTTCAAAGGTTTTTTCAGGTGAATCGAACCACCTCCGAACCTCACACCAAGGGGATTGTTTGGAGATTGTTCAAGTCCATCATTTATGCTACAGAGGTTCAAGAAGTAGAAGATTCAAGAGGCAAGCGTGACAGTGCAAGAACGTCAATCATACAAGGTGACATTAGGGCAAATACTAAGCAAATACATGTATAAGAAATAACTGGGCATTTTGAAAACAGGCTTTCAATTATTTAATATTTACATTTTTTAACATGTTGAGAACATGTTATCAAAAGTTTTTGCAGTAAAACCATTTTTGTCTCCACCCTCTGATCAAACTCCCCCTTATAAAGTGCCTAACTTTTTTCACATTTTAACTTGGATTTTGGATCGAATGAACAAGATAATCTCAACATTGGCCATACCGTTGAAAAGCTTATCAAATGAAGAAGTTTTCATGAGATTTGCTAGTTTTCAGAATTTTTTGTGGAAGAGTAGTAAAGTTCTAAAGATTTTCAGAATTTTTGTTCTTTCCAATTCGACTATGTTTGAGCTGCTGTTATGGTCATTAGTTGGTAATTTTCAAGAATCAACATAAACTTCAACTACACACATGAAGGAAGCCAAAAACATAGAACTTCGAAAATTTCCAAAACCCATTGGTACCTTCATCGCTTTAGAGAGAATTGGATTTGCTTCAAATATCTTGTGTCGGTTTACACTTGGATTTTTCAGGTTTATCGAGGATGGTGTAGCTAATGCTATAATATATCATTATATACATATTATGTATATAATGTATATACATATTATGTATATAATGTGAACTTGAATGAACGTACAGGAGGATGAAAATTATAGTAAACACTTACGTAAATTTGGAAAAACTAGATGAAAGTGGAAATTTTCGCTTTACAGCGTCGTCAGCCCGAGAAGAAATGGTGGGGTGTCTATACATATTATGTATATAATGTATATACATATTATGTATATAATATACATATTATGTATACCCGGAATCAGCGTGAAATTTCATATTTATTAGTGGGTTATACACAGATCGTTATAAAACCGTGTCGAACCGTCCTTCATTTGTTATTCACTTCAATTATTCTCGAGCCTAATTACGCGAATTGCGCAACGTTCGAGAGGGAAGAAAATCGCATACGAAATAAAAAACACCCCCAGAGCACCTCTTACAAAACAATAGTAACGTGTTAAACTGATAGATTCAATTTTCGATGGGAGGCGTCGAATGGACGTAACTGTGACAATGGGCCGAAATTGATCTCGTAGGCGTTCTTAACCCGGTACAGGATGCTAATTGGAGGAGGTAATTTTGAAGGGTAATCTGAATATGAGACAGATGCGAGGAGAATAAAATACACTGTTCATTCCGGTCAACAGTAACAATCAACATTAGTCAAAGTTTCCACACTTACTACATAACCGGCTACATTGATAGGAGTAAACTTGAATAAGATAAACGTTTCTAAAAAAACAATTACTCGTAGTTTAGTAGAACCTTGATTAACTGGGGCTGATTAACCGTGCGTCGATCCGATTATTTTTTTTTTTGGATTTATGATTTGGTTACAGTAACGTAGTACATTGTACTTTTAGCCCTTGATCATGACAAATTAGTTCAACTTACTACGTATCTAATATAAACAAAAATACTCGCGGTACCTGTAGAATCTGCGGTACAGAATCATTCATTTGCGCTGTTGGCTCTTTTTCAGACTAACTACACCGCTCGTTAGAATGGTCTTATCAGCGTAATAATGTTCTTCGACTTGGTCGAGATTCATCTCCGCATCGACGGAGGCAGTCCCAAGATCCGGTATTTCCGGTGAACCCGGTCACCGGGACAAGTCTGTTCGGTTATCCACGCTTCCTCTTTCCTGCAATAGCCCCGACAACATTACGTCCCTCGCCAGATTGATGTAAGTCATTTGTACCCTTTCCGATTTAACGTCCGATTTTTTAAAATTTTTCGTTCCTTCTGTAATAAGTGCATTGTGCGGAAGAGGTGGCAACAATCATGCGCACAAGTTGACACGGTCTTTCAAAAACTGAACAAAAACGGACTAACCCGAGGTAATTTGTTGGATACCACACAAATTTTGACCCTCATATCGAAGGTTCCCGGACTGAAAATCGGAAGCAATGGTTCATGGTCATGCATCGGTGGTTTCAGCGTTCTGTTCAAGTACTTAAAACGCTATTGAGTAACATAACAGTAATACTTGTTACAAGTCTGACCAATCCCAACTAATCATCCAACAGTTTTACTCTTAATGGCATTGAAATTGAATAATATTATGTTATTATTATATACGTAATATTATGTACATATTATGTAAGGCAAGTTAAGAATTTAGGGGTGATAATTGATGTCACTTTAAGCTGGGAACCACAAGGAGTAGAAACAAGGGTTCAGTTCTGAGAGACCAGGAATGTTATTGTAAAATCTCAAGCCGAATAATATAAACCCGAAATTCAGAGAATCCACATCTTCCCGTTGACATTGAGCAAATAGACGTCACAACCAGAAAAATATGCGGACGTCTTCAAGAGGGATACAAAATATCCCGATTAGAAAGCCAATCAATTAGAAACCAAGACGCCAAGGACGCTGTTGAAATAAACATGAAGTGGCGCTAATAGTCGTTACCGAGGCTCCAAAAGGCAAATATGCGCATGCCCGGGTAGCCAGGTATAATTGGTGAAATTTGATTTTAAATATTGAGTGATTAACCACCATTGAGGTCGTGTACAAACTAACGTCATTAAACCCAATAGGCAATCATGATTTCATAATAGTGCATTTGAAAATTCCACTAGTAAAAGTGCTAACATGCAGAAGTGTGAATCGTCGTTTTTTAAGGCCTTACAGTTAAATTTACAAGAGTTTCATCAATATGCAGAATATACGAGTAAAAAAAATGCACAGTCATGCAGCATGGCAATAAGAGTGAATAAGTGGCAATAACAAATTTTGACAAAATTTTAATAACGGAAAAGATATTGCAATTCTGACTTCACCATCGTTTTCAGCGTTAAAAACTCTTTTAAATGAGGTGTCTCTTGTCATACTGTTTAATTTTTGGAAGTTATAGGTAATTTTCCCCCCTTAAAATTCCCCTAAACCCCCCTTAGAGTGGCCTGATTCTGCCCGTCTCAGGGTAGTCTGAAACGGATTTTAGTATAAAAATGTTTCGGAAATTTGAGTTTTCAACATTTTGGACCTCCTTTCTTCGAAAATGCACTAATTAGACCTGTAAGGGGTGAGGGTTACCTCAAAGAGAACTGGGGAAAGCTGGAAATCGTGAAATCGTTCTAAAACCTTAAGATAGTCTAGAAAACGAGTAATCTGAGTTTTACCCCTCCAGGGGAAGAGCATAACTTTTGCTGCCCCAAAAACGACGAAATTTTTGGACCTTCTTCAGTTTTTCGCTTATAACTCCTAAACAACGCATCCTAGCAGAAAATTTTGCGTCGACCCATCCTCCAACTTCAAAATTAGACCAGTTTATAAGGTAGTAATCGACAGCTGACAGACGACAATTTTTCCCTTATTGGCAAACATGTACCATTCAACGACTCTCTTACGTCTGTAGCGTACAAAGTACTAGTCCTATCAAAACACTGTTCAAAGTTGCAGAGAATTTAACGGTTAGTTCAGAGAACACATACCAATTGACTAATTTTAATCATACATATGACAAATTCATAGCGGATCCGGGGGGTAGGGGTGAGAGGGAGGGGCTCAAGCCCCCCTGTATTGAGTTTCTTCATGTCTAGCTTAGTGCAAATCAATGGTATGATAAAAATCTAAAAATCTTGGTAATTAAACAATACAATCGTATTGTATACTATAGTACTTGAGCAGCCAAATAATCTGCAACTTTTCCGTCATTCATTTAAAACTTTAGGAGGAGATTCATTCAGTTATCCATTTATTCACCATTTTGTTTCTCACAATATTGTATTTAGTGGACTTCTAAACGTATATATACGTTTAGAAGTCATATATGCCATACACAGTTTATATGCCATACACAGTAATGGGTAATGGTTAAAATAACGACTTGTATTCGATAGCTGTTCCACGATTCCTCTCTTGTTCTATTCTTCAGCAAAGGCAACTAATGAATAAAATATGTCATTCAGTTTCATATATCATCCTCTCCACGTTCCCTAAACTGTCCCGTTGCCAAGGAAGGCCGTCTGTAGGAGTGAAAGTGAATATAAGGCCCGATTTTTTTAACGTACGGGAGTGGAAGGTGTGTAACTAGCTATTAAATAACGAAGATTCAAAAACCGAGTTGGGACCATTACCGCACCTGATATCGCCGGGCCCGACTTGGCCTCCTTCCAACGCGCTGTCGAAAAGCGCTGTTTCCCGATAATTGAATATATTAAACCTTCAAACCTATAAATTAGATCAAACTCAAGTTTACCGGTGAAATGTATTGATTTTTTATTATTTTTTTCATTTATTTATTTTTTTTTTTTTTTACGGTGATATTTCAACTTTTGTGCAGCAGTGCAGAGGAACGATATTCAGAAAGACCGGTATTTACGTAAGGTTTTTTCAAAATTATTTCAAAACATAAAGAAGTACACAACACACACACATGCACATCATACCATTTGTCACAAGACGAGAAAAAAGAAAAAATGGTCTACCATTTAATACGTTAATATGTAGTTGGTTTTCAAATATTAACATTGCAAATACGCAAAAACTCGGTATGAAGAGATACTTTATACGAAACCCGTGCAAA
The DNA here is from genome assembly GCA_963920205.1 of Stenodema calcarata. Lineage (NCBI taxonomy): Eukaryota > Metazoa > Arthropoda > Insecta > Hemiptera > Miridae > Stenodema > Stenodema calcarata. The sequence goes on along the minus strand of OY986062.1, from coordinate 16,633,973 downwards.
GTTTCATGTCTGGCTGAAGATATTGGACATTCAGAGTCACCCAAAATAGGCTCATATCGGAATCTCCGCACAAAAAACGAATTTTCTTTAAACTCGGATTCATAACTTTTTTTTGTGGATAATCTCCGTTATAATTCTCACTGCATAATACTTAACAATACTCTTAGGCGATTAAAATTGCTCAAGGTGGTTTTCGAACTGCAAAATCCAGAGTATGAGTTATGCTGGGATTACTCTGGAGAAACTCGTTTCAATTCAAGACTCACAAAAGTAATTAAAAACCACCAATTTTTATCTCTCGGTGGATCTACTTTTGTAGACATTTTCCTGATCGAACTGGAAAAGGAAGGAAGTAAAAGTTATCAGGAGCAAGTATCTTTTCATCTTGAATTATCCTGACTTGGATTACGAGTAATTGGGAGAGATGTATCTATACCGAACTTGGGGGTCTATTTACGTTGGAAAATTGGACCATTATGACGACAGAATTGTTTAAAAATCGCTCCCACATTGTTGGTTCAGTTTGAAGGAAGTGAGCGAGGTTGCAAACAAGGGAATATGCGAATCTCAGTCATACCGTTTTGTTATTCCGAAATGATGACATTTTCAACAACCGAAATCGGGTTGTATTGCGGTTAAATTTCTTCAAGATCAATTTTCAAAAAAAAAAAAAAATGTAAGGTACACCCCAAATTTTAAAATTCAAATGTTGAGTAAAAACACACTACAAAATGACGAAAAGGTGGTTTTAATATGGGGTGGGGAAAAATGGGGTTTTAATGAGTGGTGGTATGGCAGACCCATTCAAAATTGAGAAGGAATTTGACTTAATTTGAATTTTTATATTTTTATTCAATCAGCATGAGGAAGTGGTATGAAGTCAATGTTGAAAAATTTGAATTATTGAATCACAATGAAGTATCACGTGTTAGTACGTATTCACATTGTGATGTGGGTGACTCCATATAATTTATCGGGTTAATTAATCATCCATAAGAGATAATGGGGTGTATGGGCTTAGGAGCCAGACGGTATTACAGGCGGAATTAGGTCAGAAGTTGTAGGAGTTATCAACCGATCCGGGAAGGGGGGCGTATGGATGCTGTAAACCATATCCACTGGGCGGTAATGGAGGACATGCATAAACATGAAGTTGTTTGGAACCGACGCCACGCCTATTCAAGTAACGTATTCAAGAAGGTGGAAATTATCACCGACCGCGGAGATTTCTTTGAACAAATTACGACAATCGATAGTTGCCGTATCGTGATCGATAGGTTTCTTCTCGATATTACATCACAGATTGATTGAGGCGCGATTCATTAAGAGTGACATGATCATCCGTCCAGAAAGATAACGAGCTAAGGAAATCACTTTGGAAATACAAATGACGAAAAGTAGGTAAATGAAGTAGTGAATAAAAAGACAGTGCAATTACTGAAGAAGCAACATACCAAGCTACGTACTATTATTACTATTTTTATTTAAATCCCAGATATAACCATTCATACTGACAGCATCTGTAGAAGCCTGATTGATCGAGGAGTGACAAACATGTTTCATCAAACCATACAATTTGTTCAACTAGTTAATGGTATCAGGGAGAGGGAGCGAAGAGTTCAAGTGACACATTATATTGAATAAATGACAATTATTTGTTTTGATTATTTAAAATAGCTACGTTCTGACAATGAGAATAAAGTTTTTAGTCAAATAGTTGATCATATTTTTACTTGATTTGGTTATGGATTTTATTTAAATTATAGGAATTTTACATGTGCAAATTACGAGGGGTGGAAAGATTGGGAGTCATTTTGAGCAAATGGAATTGGTGGCAATACCAAATTTCGGAAGAAGAGCTGTTTAAAACGCCTGAAGGATGAGGATGAAAATGGTAGTTTCATTGGGTTACACGAGTTCAAACTATGAATTATAGAGTGGTATAATAGTATGTTTAATTTGATGTTTTGATTGATTGTTATTGGATTTTTCTAGGGGTTTGGAATGATGAAGTCGTTGAAAAAATCACGTATCTAATATCAAAGAAGGAACTTACGTGATGTCGCAAAACGGCTGTCGTCGACGGAGCTGGAGGACCTGCAGCGGAGCTTTACAGAGAAAAGAAGAAAAAAAAAGTGGTGGAGGGGGAGAAAACGGTATTTGAACGTGGGAGTAAGCACACAACACACTCTCACTGTCGAGTGAGAACTGCAGGGCGGCCGACTGGGATATGTCGGGAGGTCCTGAGCCAGGATCTGGTGAGGGAGGTCTTTAGAGGGGAGACCGTCGAGTAAGGACGAGAGGGAAGGAGTCGTCAGGGGTTTAGGAGGGTGAAAGTGATAGGTACAAGTGTTTTAAGCTGTACACAGGTGAGAAATCACGAAATTTGATTGGTAAGTGAACGGGGGGACGGAAGTGGACGAAAGACGTTGGGCAAGAATCACCGTTTCTTCGAACATGGAACGTGATTTTGCACCATAAATCTTTTTGCGGAGTAAAATGTAAAAATACGGCTAGAAATTATATTACTCGCAGGTACGAATTCCGGCTACTAAACAGCACCAGGCACAAGGTGCGCAGGACAAGGAACAAGTAGTAACTAAAATTAAAGTTGAGTTTCTCAAACAACAATTTACCGTAACAACTGAGCAAACCGTTCAGAACGTTCAAAACAGTCCTGTTTATCGAGGGTCTCCTTATAAAAGAACTTCTGCCTGAACTCCAGCAAGACAAGGCTCTCGCCCAGGAAGTGAAAAACGCTGCAATTCACTGCTGGGCAGCATTCCTGACACTTAAAAAAATGAATTTCCTTATAGTGGCGGTATTTCCCCACTCTCCCCTACATTCAGCTTTTGGATTATTATCTTGAAAATGAACCATAGGAGTCGACCAAGAAAAAAAAAATGTCCCTCCCTCAAAATAACAAATTTTATGTTATAAAATTCGGAAAAATTGTATGAAAAAAACGACAGTCATGCAGCAAGGCTGTAAGAGCGAATTTTTGAATAAATGACTGGTTTTTGTGTAAAATGTCTCTATTTTACTGATTTTATAACAAATGTTGTCTCCATTCTTTACCGAATAACACCTCAGTTTATAAATGTTTCATAAATATCTCATTCCGTTGTCAGATTGGAGCAGATGAACCGTGAAGAACATTCAAGTAACAACCACGTTCCTTCATCTTCAAAGAGTTCCAGTTTAAGAACAGAATAAGATATCACAATTCTGACTTCACCGTCGTGTTTAGCGTAAAAAAATGAGGTGTCACTTGCCAGACCCTTTCAATTTTTTCAATCAACAGTCTATTGGTATGCTTGTGTTCATTTAATATTTCGAACATCAAGGTGAGCATTGTCAACAGAGGAGTTTGTCGTGTTGCTGTGCACGACACTAGCGTACGACATATTTTTATTATTTGTACAGGCATTACTGACTTGACTTTGGGGCTTGAATGCAGTCAGTTTTCGACGTAGTTTTTCTGACAGATTTCCCAAAATGGAGTTTTTGTTTGGTATTTGATTTTTTGAAATCCCCGATAGTTTGTTGGGTGGATATCTACACGATTAACGCACCGTGGGGTCTCTTTTCGAGGGCAAGTGCTTCCAGTACACTTGACACATCTGGTTTACGCATGCAATAGCTTATAACCCTGACGTTTTTGCAATGGGGAATGAGATTCGTCGTTTTCCTTAGGGGTTCAATTTTGACCCTAATGCTTTAATGTCATAGATTCGTTTAATCACCTCTGTAAAGAGGAAGGCTTCTCTTTACCAGCACCGATTCCTCCTTATCATTGATTTCTCTGGGGTTTTTTATTAGAAGGTTTACTGTTTCAGTTATTTTCTTCAAAAATTCGCTAAAAGGTTTTCTCGTTTACCCCGATTACGCATTGTGCACATACTTTGGATTATACGATACCGGACACCTGCTTGATACCATGTACTCTCACAAAATGGATTCCTTATACCTACTTGAGTCATTTAGGGCCGGTTTTTCAATGCTCGACTAAAGGCTGACTAAGTTAAATCTCTGACTAACTTCATAGCCGTTTATTCAATTATTCAGTTATCCCTAATCGCTGACTATCTTTAGCCGAGCCTTCGTATCAGAACCGGCTCATTCTACAAAATACCTAGAAACACATAAGGAAGAAACCCTTTCCCAAAGTTCTATTCCATTAAATCAGGTCAGAATGAGTTTACACATCAGGAAGTCCAAAGCCACCATCATCTAATGAAGGGCAGGTTGGTAGTATCAGAGCTCTACAACCTTCGACATTTCATCGAGTTGTTATTCGAAAACAACATCACATAACCTATCACAAACCTACTCCACTCTGCATATTGATAACTTCATTTTAAAGGCGATCCGTCCAGATTCGAATAATTCGAACAATTATCGTCCCCTATCCCACATCAAGTAGATCTTGTCAATGAAATCGACTGTGATAAGATCGAAGAAATTGAGGAAATCGATCAAACATTAAGCCTTAAACCTAATCCTCGTTGAAAAATTACGAATACCTTCAATGGTTTCCGGTAATAGCCATTTAAACAATAGGTATTTAATAGTAATATTAAATAATATTTAAACCAGATATTGTCTAGTTGGATATTTATTTAAAATTATGCAGAGAACGTCAGACTACCCAAGGTCGGTCTATACCGTGTAAATACCAATCAATTATGATATTTCTCATCATTGTTCCATGAAGTAGTTTCCGGACAAAACCGGCGGAAAAGAAGGGATTCCTGTGGAGCTCGAGGAAGGAAACCGTTTCAGCACGAAGGTGAACTTGATCATGCCACCGATCGTGATTCGACTCGTAGTTAACAACCAAAAGTCTCTTACGAATTGCGTTACAAGTTTTGTCTCTTATTGTGTCGCAAAATCGATGAGGACTTTAGTAATTATGACATTTCGTGATGGACGTCTTAATTGTAATAAGTTACAAATACTGAATAATAAAGTGTACCATATTGTCGAACACGAAAAGAACGCAACTTCACGTGAGAACAAAGGAAATGTCACACAAGGCGTTTCATAATCAACGTAAGGTTGATCTTGGATGAACGAGTCGGACGTGTAACAAAGAACACAAAACCGTGTGATTTCACAAAAAATTAGGCACAATCACAAAATAATCGACTGCTCCGTAGAATCCAAGATGATAACGAATGTGAAATTCAAGAAAACAAAACGGCATTGAATACAGGGTGAGCCAAAACAATCAGTGGAGTTTCAAAGGGCGATGAAAAAAACGGCGCAACTTGGGCGGCGCTGAGGGCGCCCACCTTCCTAACATAATGTTTAGGGCCTAAGTAATCGTAAAAGGGTGAGGTACGGAATTTGACCAAACAATCCGCATTCGCTTTTGCGTAGTTTTCTTAATCGCCCTTTAATACAGCACTGATTGTTTTGGTTCACCCTGTACAATTGTTTCCACTGAATGTTATTTCTGCCTGCATAGTTCCAGATCATCCTAAATTCACTGGCAAAAGACACCAAAAATCATATTTACATATTTATATGAATATTTACGTATGTGTCATTCCATAGCTCCCGATAGAATAGAAATAAGAAGTTCAAATTTGCACAAAAAATCTGTCATGGCAATCGAAGATGGGCAGAATCGGGCCAATCTAAGGGGAGTTTAGAGAAGTTTTAGTTTTAAGGGGGGGGGGGGGATTACTCATAAATTCCAAAAATGAAACAGTCTAACAAATGAGACCTCATTTTAAGGGGTTTTGTACGCTGAACACGATGGTGAAGTCAGAATTGTGATATCTTATTCTGTTCTCAAACTGGAGCACTTTGAAGATGAAGAAACGTAGTTGTTACTAGAGATGTACCTACTTCAGGGTTCATCAGCTCTGATCTGATATCGGAATGAGATATCGAAATTCTGACTTCATCATCGAGTTGAACAATCTATAAACTGAGGTGTAACTCGGCAAAAAAGGATACAAAATTCGTTAAATATCAGTATCAAATCAGTAAAATAGAGACATTTTACATAAAACCAGGTATTTATTCGAAAAATTGCTCTTATAGCCATGCTGCATGACTATGGTGGTTTATAAAGGGTTTTCAAAGTGAAGACGAATTTTGTGATTGGGAAGAATTAGTGTTTTGAGAATTTTGGGTAAAGGGATGTCCGAAGTTTAAATATTTTTCGTAGCTGTGAATCTGGTTCAGAAAACATTCTCGGGAATTTCAGCAGATTGCCATTCAATTCCACAGCAGTACCTACGTTCCTTACTAAAAGTACAACAATGGTAGAAAATCGGCAATCTCTAGGTTTTTTGTGAGCTTTGTCAATTTTAGCTCTGTTTGCCGTGGAATGGAAGAAGATTGCTAAAATCAGGTTTTTGCACCTCAAAAATGTTGGATTTAGAAGAATTTTATATTTTTGGATTTTTTGAAGTAACTCAATCGTAGCAGGAAAATAGGTGTAGGTATGACCTTTATCTCAAAAAACTAGACTTGATAGCGAAAAACGGGTTTCAGATTTGGATTCAGCACACCGAAAAATCCCAACACTTACCCTTATCTCCTCTGCACCAAACAACACCTTTGTGTTGGACACAAACAAACGTTGTTCATAGTCGAAACCACTTGGGATGTAACACCATCGCCTCAGGTTTGATTGCAAAAACATTTAAATTTTTTAGACTTAGGTATTCAAAAATGTTTCTAGATAACATCTTGAAAAATATTATGGTGATTTCCGACGTTTAATTACAAGTCTTCCGGCGTTTTATTCTACGTGCTAATTAATTATCCGTAAATTGTAGTATTTTTCATATTAAACCAGTACATTTTGGGTAGGTACTTTCTAGAAATAGTGGTGAAAATAGTTGTGAACCTAAATGTATTGGATTAATACCAATCGGATCACCAAGTATTCATTTGGGTTCATTCAGAATGGAACTTGTTATTCGACATGAACGAGGATTTCCCTTTGCCATCCTCATTCCATTTGAACGAACTTCGTTCATAATCGATGTCAACATCGCCGAAAATCATGATATCAACAGGATTTTCCCCTTGACGTCGTAATGTGTTTTTCAATCACACCGATCTATTTTGGTTGAGAAATGGTTCATTTTGACGGGTTTGAGTGAAGAGCCTCCCGAGGAAAATTACCCGTTCGGAAGGAAAAACTGGGAATCACCGCAAGTTATATTGCTTCCGCGTGAGTGGACAATAATACGTTGACGAGAAGCCATTATTCGTACATTAACTTTTTGGTACCTTGACACAATTAAAGCTATTAATATGTCGATGGTTTGTTGAAATCGTATCAGATAGTATAGATTCTATATAGATTCGTATAGAAATCGTATAGATTCTATAATCGCTCATAGAAACTGACACGTAATAAAAACCACTATTAATAATAATTATTGTGCCCTTTGTAATAACCTTTATTGTTATATTATAATAACCTTTATTGTACCCATGGTGGGATGGATTCGCCCCGGGGTGGTGCCAAAACGGTGTTGCCATTTTGAAGTACAAGTGGCATAATCATAATAATTATTGTGATTATATCTAATACTTTTACTTCAAAATGGCAATCCAGTTTGAAAACGAAATAAGATATCGTTATTCTGATTTCACCATCGTATTCAGCGTAAACACAAACCTTTATAATAATGTGTGACTTGTCACACTGTTTCATTTTTGGAATTTATAGGTAATCCCCCTCCCTAAAATTCCCCAAAACCACATTTAGAGTGGCCCGATTCAGCCCATTTACGAATTTAGCCTTTCGATTGCCAGGACGGATGTTTTGTGAATTCATGTCTGGAACGAATTTGGTATGAAATTTTTCCGAAATTCGAGTTTTAACAATTTTTGGACCGAGAACCATAGCTTCTTTTTTCAAAATTCGCCAATTGTTACAGAAGGAAAACTGAAGAAATTGTACCATTTTCTGTACAGTTTTCATGTTATAGTTTAAATCCGACATGGTAGTTCTTACTAGTCAAAACCAGCCAAAACAGTAAGAAGTTAACTTACTGAAGTTAAATTGATATGATCAAAGGAAATACACATCAGGTAAACGGCTGAAAAATGACTATCACACGGTATAGAACACCAGAACTTGTCTACTTGATGAATATCAACAACCCACGCCCTTTTAAAGGTATCCCATAACGATCATTCAAAAAACCACAAAATAATCACCGTGACCCACATCGGGTGAGCTTATCGGATGCATTTCAGTGCTGTTCAAACGTGATTATACGACGATTTATAACAGAAGTTGCTCGTTTTAACTTCGTCATTAAATATAATTCGAGCTCATACCGAGTTTTATACGAGACGAGCATGAAACAGCGATTTCGGAACGAAAAATCAGTTCAGGGACTGCGGACGAACTTGAGCCGAATTTGTCTGTTGGATTTAGACTTGTTATAATTTATTGACTGACGGTGAGGTCAGAAATGTATTACCGGTGTCTGAGGTTCAATTTACACGGATACTGAATGTCTTCAATAATTAACTAATTTATTAATCATTAAGAATGAAGGACCTTTGTGTCCTTCAAATCAACGGCCCCACATGCAACTTACGTTAAAAATCAAGGAACAATGTGCGGGTAGAACCTCGGATGCACCCCATATTACATATTTTTCGTCAGTCTGACCGTAGTTTTTCGTCTCCGTACCTACATGACTAAATCTCAAATTTCGAACTTTTTAGGAGAAATGTCCAATTTTGGGATCTATTTGAACTACAGAGATGGGGTTGGGCTTAAATTGTAGCTTATACTAGTTACTTCAATAAAGGTAGAGAAGGCCTTTTGTAGAAAGCCAACCTTTTACAAGTTATGAGGCACAAACTAAAACAAGTCCTACAATTTCGAGGTTTTTTTTGGCTACCACAAAGTTTCCCTAGGGATTTCGAAGCTGTAAACTTGGTGTGATTCTTCTCAACATAACAAAAAATCAGCTTCCTGCAGTTTTGTTTTGGACCTGTGGGCCTGTTGTCTGTGGTAACTGGCCTATGACTTGACGATGCGAATAATAACCTATAATATAAGTTGTTATATTCTGGTAGCTTACTTTGGAGTTAGAGTATTAATAAGGTCATCCACTCCATCGCTTGAATGATGCAATCAGGATCGTATGGTGTTTCGTATATTTCTTCTTTTACTTCTACGCGATCACCGTAGACGGTTGATTACAGTAGACGGTTGACACGTGTATCAAATCCAGGGTGGTAATCCAGGGTTGCCTAGAAACATACTTCAAAATTACACACAGGCAGTTGGAAATGAATAATATTCATAATATACGAGTATTATACAGTCTTTCAAGTGCGTTAATGTTCTTCACAGTAATAGTCTATAGGAGGTGGAGTTGAGGCTGATGCAAAACCTTGAAATTCCAAAGACAATTGTCACTCCGGTTCCACTCAACCAATTTTGATGAAATATTTCACGGACCATGGGTTCATGATTCCAGGTTTACTTGGGTGCCTGACTTTACGTGAGAAAAATGCTTTCCCCATGTACAGGGTGGGGCAAAACAAACAGTGCAGTTTTGAAGGGTGACTAAATCCTTCGTGGAAGTGGTAGGAACCTGGGAGGGGTCTCATTGTGTCCGGCCACTCACCCCATTTTCAGTCACTACCATGGTTTGGACCGGAGAGCATCGAGGCTTCGCTGTCCGCACGTTTTTCGAAAGCGGCCGTTCTTTCATCGCCACCCAGCGGGCCTTCCGGCTGCACTTCAACATTCCACGTCGAGATCCCGTCCCTCATCGCAATGTTATCGCGGCTTGGGTTCGTGCATTGGAAGAAACTGGATCCACAACAAGGCCTAGGGGTATGGGAAGACCAAAAACGGTTCGAACACCAGAAAATGTGGCTACTGTGAGAGCAGCTGTCGAACATTCGCCTAGGCGCTCTGCCCGTAAGCATGCAACAGCATTGAACATGTCTAACCGCTCGCTAAGGAGAATTTTGCATGAAGATTTAACGTTCCATCCCTACAAGATGATGATTGTTCAGGAGTTAATGCCCCCAGACTTTCAAAACCGTGTTAATCGCGCCCAAGAAATGCTAAACCGTATCCCACCAAGGTCAACTTTTTTCTCTAGTGACGAAGCTCACTTCCATCTGTCTGGAGCCGTGAACAAACAAAATTTTCGCTATTGGAGTGACACTAATCCACGACAACTTCACGAGAGACCTCTCCACTCCCCGAAAGTTACTGTGTGGTGTGCCATTTCGAAATTCGGGGTGATTGGGCCTTACTTTTTTGAGGAGGATGGGCGAACCACAACTGTCAATGCTCAGCGTTATGTTTCCATGCTGGAAACGTTTTTTGAGCCAGAATTGGAGCAGTTGGCTGGAGAACAAGATCTGGGGGATATCTGGTTCCAACAAGATGGGGCTACGGCCCACACAGCGATCATTTCGATGACGAAACTGCGGCAGATGTTCCCTGCGCGCCTCGTCTCTCTGAGGGGTGACCTGGGGTGGCCCGCGAGATCACCAGATTTGAGCATCTGCGATTTTTTCCTGTGGGGCTACCTCAAGGAAAAGGTTTTTAAACATCGTCCTCACACTTTGGAAGAGCTGAAGACACGAATTAGAGAGGAAATCGCCACAATTCCAGTCGATATGTGCCAGAAGGCTGTCGAAAGTTTCAGAAATCGCCTCCATCAGTGCATTGCTGCTGAAGGCCATCATCTTGCTGATGTAATCTTTAAAACTTGAATAAACAAATGGGGTGAAATACTGAATCAAATAAAACAAACCGCATTTTTCTATGTTGCGCCGTTTTTTTTTATAGCCCTTTTTAAACTGCACTGTTTGTTTTGCCCCACCCTGTATTTCTTGAATTTTTTTCTACAGAAGTGGAACCTAAAAATAAATATTTCACATTCTAGTTATATTTTGAGCCCTCCATGCCGGATTTTCTTGGTCTTGAAATATGCATTGTTATAGAAACCCACTAAGTTATTTTTGACAATTTAATTTTTATTTTCAACGTTCTTTGTTAATAAACTGCGTTAAATGTTCAAGGACTGCTTGCTTCTCATCACTTACCCCTTAAAATGAATTATTTATTCTTTATTATTTATTATCTTGATAATGAGTCAAAAAATTGAAAACCTGTTGGGGAAGTTTATTGTAGAAACACCTCATGTGCAAGTGACAAAAAGATCTCCCTCCCCACCCCGTAAATCATAGAGCTAAAATATCTCTGTGGTTTGATAGAGCACGTAGTCTAGTATTTCAAGTAATTTTTGGGGACTTAGAAACCCATATTCAAGGTCTCCAGTAAGTGTTTCTTGATTATCTCGAAATGCGAAAAAATGGAGATAAGCGGTACAATTACATTCATGGAAAATGAAGTTATCTGTTTATTTAATATGTGTAAAAATAATTACTTATGAAAGAAGGAAATTTTCAGTAAAAAGGCGAAATTTTTCTTCAGTAAAAGAAAGGAAATTTTCTTCGCAAAATAGATAACTGGTTCCAAACCCTCCAGATGAATTCGCCCGGCTTCGGCAATATCGAACTGGTCACACTATAGTTGAGAAATTTAATTTCTAACCTACCTGATTCGAATTTTTATTTGTTTTGTTTACTTTTCCATTAAGCAAGTTGACATTTTATTTTGATCTTTATTTTCTCAAACTCCAGCGGATGGTTGCTGTCAGCGATGGTGATCTGTTTGTTGGTCACTTATACTGCTGTATTATATTACGCTGTTGTTAATAAACGTCTTTCTTCTTCTTCTTCTTCTTCTAATGTAACAGAAATCATCAAATTACTATAATGCCCTTGCACTTGGCGAACGATTAGTTTTCTTGAAAATCATGTTTGTTGGAGAGGGTCATTGGGATTGTAGAGAAGCTGAAGGGCTTGGATTCGTATGTACGAGTACGTACGAGTAGTGAGCCCCCACTAGTTCATATTCACCACCGAACCGTTCAAACATTTTGAAATATGCCAATTGGAGCCTTTTCGGCTATTGTTCACTTTTCCCGAACAATCGCCTCGAGACGCCTCGATTCGCGGTGGTTATGCACCACGCAATCCTCCCGTAGCTTGAGGTTAAGACCCCACAAGACGACTCCCACGAGAGGCAAATAAATAACGGCGAATGAAAAATATGAACCCCCATTGTATTCATAGAAATCCCACAAACCCCTTCGACCTGTAGAATCAAATGCATTTTGAACGAGTGTATTGATATGGAAGTGACGCGCTCGTACGTTGAATATGAGGGTTACGAAGTATAAGCGCACCTTGCCACACTAGGGCGATTTTTAAGTAATACTTGAAGATGTTCGAGGTGGTTTTTCAGGAGGGATTTTTCTCAGATGTACGGGCGGAGGAGGCCAAGGAAGTCTGGGAAGAGAAAGGGGACCGGGTGATTGCGCATACAAGAACGTTCACCTTCTCCCCGCCAGACTACCCAGATGTATAGAAACTGGACGAGACCACTGGACGGAAGTACGATTAACCTCAAAATCATACCGAACCACGGATTTAAAATACAAAAACGGATGGAAAAAGCCCTTTCTCTTAAGATTGTCGCGCCATGTTCCATGGAGATGCATCTCGTTCTCACAATCTTAAACATGGTATTCTACGTATATGGACACATTTTCCTGTTGATTCAGTGGTTTCCAACTTCATGGCAAACTGCTTTCCCCTTAAAGTCCTCTGGTTTTGGGAAAAAATCAAAAGGGGAAAAAACAAAGTTTGTATGCTCAAAAATGTCAGTAGGCCATGTTATTCTGTACTATTTGAGTTAGGCCATGTTGACTCAGGTAGGCCGTGTTGTTCAGCCCATTTGAGGTAGGCCTTGTTGCCACTTCACCCTCGATATATATAATATATCGATATACCTATATAATATTATTATATAGTATAAAATTTATATGTATGCATATATACCTACATATGATTTTAGGTGTCTTTTGGCAGTGAATTCAGGATGGTCTTAAATAGTATAATAATATTATACTTATATTATAACGTTTTCACATTATAACGTTTTCGGAAATTCGAGTTTTAAAAATTCGGTAAAACAAGGTTTTGTATACCATGGAAATTTGATTCCATGGATTCTGAACAAGGAAGGATTCGGATTTCACATCGAAAATTAGGTGGATTTCTCTACTTGATCATTTCAATTGAACCTCTTTCTGAAAAAAAACGGACATTTTTTCAGGGATTTCTAAGATATCTCGTGTAACACACATTTATGTAGTAATCAACATCTCAAGCCTACAAGTAGCTACTTGTAGGCTTGAGACTAGTCAATCATATTTTTCTGTTCTTCCAATTATTACCCCCAAACATCACAAATCAGGAAAGCCGATTTATCAAAATTGCCATGGACTTTTATTTATCGTCAGAATGTTACACCCATACAATTCTGCAAGTAAATGCCAGTATGTGCACATGGACTCAAACAAATCGTACTTGTTGATACTTACTATTGTTAATAGATGTAGCTGTAATTGACTACCTTATCCACCTTCAACTGGTGGTGATTGGATTGAAAAAAGCTCCCGTTCTCATTGTTGTAATCTCCATCAAGCTTCCTTGGTTTAAGAATAAAATTACAGTTAATGCACACATTCCTTGACCCCGACGTTTTTTTTGCTCTCCCGAGAGTCGATCCAACTGATTTTTTTTTTCTAACCACGGACGGAATTTATCCACATTAAATTGTACGTAATTCGTAACTCGGCTATCAAGTGTCATTTTGTTACAAGGCTTCTTTAATGAGTGATTGGAGTGGCGCAAGAGTCAGGTTGCGAAAGACGTTTCGATATTCCGCCAGCGCCTTGGCTGGTTGGAATCTAGGTGATTGTATCCATATGTACAGAAGGTATCCATATGTACGTCTAGTTTGATCGTCGGGTACGATATGAGTAAAAGTCAATTCAAAGTCAACTACTGCTCAATTCAACTATCTGAAGGCACAAGAATAGTATCAAACTCCTGCTCTTGATTAGAAACAGTGGGTGAGCGACAGAAAAGTGCAATCAAAATTTATAATAAATACCTAAGCTATAAAAGGAATGTTTAAGAGAGGCAGACTCATGTGCGATCAAGTTTTACTTAACCGTCGTCGCCAATTATAAATTTTTAGTACCAGTGCCTTCCCTACTCACTACCTCCCCCCTTCCCCCCCAGAATCTGGGAAAGAGAAAAGTTGGGAATTTCCTTAGGTACCACAAGTTGGGACAGCTGGGAAATCAGTTATACAAGAAAACATATTTTTAAATGAAATAAAATTAAAATATTCGCGAAAATCCATCAAAGATTGGAATTTTTTAGACTTGGACAAATAAACTTTATGTTTCTTAAACGTACATTTAACTTTGATTAAACGTCTTCGGCTAAACACGTTCAGGAATCCCACCAAATCTTGTAACGCCCGACGATTACAGTCATGAAACCCTGTAATCAACCTAAAACGGCGCCACCAAAAAATTAACGTACTTCTATAAATAAATTGTCAAGTACCGAGTCCTCCTCCAGCGATCTTGCGAAACTCTAATCAACGTCGACGGAGAGCAGCTTAAAAATACGCAACGTAGATAATACTTCCACGGCTGATGTAACCGTCCAATAAGAGAGAAAAACAACAACACAGATGTGATGACTTGTTGGAGCTCGCCGGACGAAACGAGTGAAAGGATGTTTCCATTTTATGCAACCCTGACCGAACCTAGAGAAGCTTTTAGTGGTTTTGACGCGCGAGCTTTGTTGAATCTATTGAGCCAATATCCGTTCAAAATTGAGCCTAAGAACAAAGTGACTGTACGGAATAATTGGAGTAATGAGGGGCGAAAGGATTTCCTCATCGATTTTCTACCTAAATTCTAACCTTAATAGTAATTTATTTGTATTTCTTTAATGATGGGCAAGCCCAATTACAAAATCAGCAGTAGACATTAAAAAATAAATAATTTGAGCATATTATGCTCAAAAGAGATCTAGGACAATGGTTTATTATCAATTGTACAGATCGCCCTCTGTCTAGATTACTATTGTGAACAGATCACCCTTCTGTCTAGATCACTGTTCTATATTATTTTATATAGTTTATCAATAAAAATGATACATTATATTGATGATATACTATTAGCAATTAATGTGTTATAAATGAGGCGTTTGATATAAAAACCAGCTGATTCCATTTTCGGAAATTTTACAGGAGAGACAAAAAACTTCTCACGTCCAGAGTTTTTTTTTTTTAATTTTTAATTGTAGGTATAACCGCCTAGAATTTTATTAGTTTTTCATTTTCATTGGAGGTGCATTACCTAGGGCGTAATTACATTAATGAGGTAGGAATGAGCTGATTTTGATGCAAAAACCACGATTTTTCATGTGTTTTTTTTTCAGTTTTATTGTTCAATTAAGTTGTGTGAAATTGGGTTTTTCCAGTTTACCAGTTAATATTTGTGTCTTTACGAGTTTTAAATAAATAGCACCCACTTAACTTTTTCAAATGATCTGAAATTTCACAGTTGAGACATAAACTTTGGTACAACGTGGAAAAGGTCATAAATTGCAACGCCAAATGGAACAGTTAAAAATACTTAACTTATAAAAATACAATATCGAAAGCCGATATTCACCATAATCTTTCGATATTGCAATAATATCGCATTTCCGATATCGATATAGTATCGGAAATATCGAAACAAAAATATCGATATTTATTGATATCGATAATATCAGAACATCCCTAATAAAGCTCCGAATTGTCTTGAAATATTCTTTGTATTGAGCTCTATGCAAACGTGAACTAAAAAGTATACATACCGATTGATTGGAAATATGCGAGATAGGACTTTTTCAAAATTCATTTTGAACCCCTTTCTATCTACTTAGGGTTATGAAAAATATCGACGATCATTGGGCAAGTCCAAACCTGTAAAACAAATTTTATATTTTAAGACAACTCCAACTGGGCCAAGTGGCACGAATTTTTTTTTTTTTTTTTAAATTCGTTATTCTGAATCTACGTATCTTCAAACGTAAACCAACAAATTTGAGGGGGGCTTGAACTGTTTTTTTCTTGGTTTTCTTGGTCGATTCCAATGGGATAATAGTCATATCAGGTGCAAGCCTGCCAGTAATCCGAGTTACTGAGATTACTGGCAGGCTTGCACCTGATGATAAGAGAAAGTCGGCAGATGATACCGAACCATTTCAAGGGTAAATTTGAAGCGACGCGAATGGACGATTTTCAATGGCCATGGAAACCGAGTGAAGGCTATAACCGACATTTCATCACCCAAACCCCAATCACGAGTGATCTCGTGACTCACATCACTTCTTCATGACTTCAAACTCCACCCCTCGAAGCCCTCTGACGTGATTCGACCAAACTGTGACCTATCGACACCGTCGTTTCCCCGTTATAACAATAGGCCGTGTAACAAGACGAGAAAAAAAATCATCTCTCAGTGTCAACCGGTCTTTAAGACCGATTAGGCACTTTTGCAATCCGGGTATTCATTGGCTCCACAGTGGGCGTACTGCAAGGGCGTAATTACGTTCAATCAAGCAAGGACGTACTGAAACCGATTCTCGTAACCTGTCAGCTTCCTATTGCAGAGTATTACACGTAAATTATTCTAATTCGCTCATTTAAGGCCCGAGACGTAAGATATTTTCATTGTAAGGATCGAATATCAACATGAATCTATAAGAAACGGTAAGTGCATTAAGACACAGAGTATAATCTCCTCAAATGGCATTGAAACCAGAAAATATCATGCAGTGGAATAGTAGAAAGCCTTAGTTGAATACAATATCAAATATTTAAGAATCGACAAAACCGTAGGTTACAGGGTTATACATACATAGCCAAATCCCATACTTAGCGCGAACACCCCATGGATTTACTCTAGCCAGTTAGGGTTACCCTACCATTCCTCCCCAATATCCATACCTACAAAAATCATAATATTACCACCACCACGCCAAGAGCGCCAATCTGCTTGTTTTGGTCATTTAATTGTAAATATTTGTCATGATTGCCAAGTGACACAGCGATCCTGGCTGTTGGTCCCACAGTTGAAGAAGCCTCGAGTAAACTACAGGAATCCGTGAACAGTATCCATCGATGGACCTAAAGATGGAGAATAAAACTCAACGAAGCAAAGTCAACACACATTAACTTTACATTAACTTTACATACAGGAAAGTGAGACCAATACCTATAGAAATAAACTCCTGAATTGTCCCATATGGTGTTACTGGTAAGTAGGTACCTTGGAATGTCCCTGGACGCCAAGATCCGCTGGAAGGAGCACGTAATGAAGAAGGAAGAAATCAACCTAAAATTCAAGAAGATTGGGAGAAAATTCCAACTGCCTATACATAACAAAATGCTACTGCACGAGCAAGTGATCAAACCAATTTGGGCTGTCAGTTATGGGGCTGCACTAAGAGGAGCAACTTGAAAATAATCCAAACAACGCAAAACTAAATCCTCAGGAGCATAGTTATTGCCTCCTGGTATGTTCGAACGAATGATCTCCATCGCGATCTTAAAAGTCAAGATGGTGAACGAAGTTGTTAAAAATCGAGTAACGGACCATGAAAACCGTCTCCACAGGCCTAAGAATGTTGAAGTACTAAACCTTCTGGACAACAGCGGCGATGTACGAAGGCTGAAAAGGACCAAACCCCTGGACCTAGTTACAGCTGACTATTATCTGACAGGTATATCTATGAACCACAATACGTTAAAATTAACTAACAGAGTGAAGTTACTAGATGTATATACAGTTGTAACAATAAAGATGATTTAAAAAAAAATAATAATAATAATTATAAAAAATGTTTGCCAAGTTTGTTGGATCTGGCGTGGTGTGGCCAACTCTGGGTACCCAAAAGTGCACAAAAACGAAAATTACCAAAACAAAAATTGGCGCTTTTGGCGTGGTGGTAACGATACGATAATGTATATCATATTAAGCCTAATAACAAGTGAATGAAATTCGGCGTGTTCTTCACGGATCGCTACCAGATGACTCCGAGAAATCATTTCTCACAAATGCCAAGGGCAGGGTGAGCGGGTTTCGTTTGAAAATCTAGGGCGCCATCACTCACGTTTACCGTGGAAAGATTTCAAAAAAAATCCACAGTCATGAAGGATGGCTATAAGAGCGGATTTTGGAAGAAATAACTGGGTTTATGTAAAATGCCTTCATTTTACTGGTTTTACAACAAATTTCGTCTCCATTTTTTTGCCAAGCAGCACCTACATATATTTTTGGTGTCTTTTGGCAGTGGATTCAGGATGTTCTGAAACGGATTTTAGTATAACCAGTTTTCGTAAATTTTGGACCGAGAACAATAGTTTTCGTTTCTTCGAAAATTCGCTGAAACGAAGTTGGCAAAGACACTGATGTGCAAAACACATCGAAAGTAGGCCATCGATTGTGAAACATCGATACTCACCATCGTGAAGAGGTTTGAGTTCGCCTTAAAATATCGATATTTGTGAAAAATAGTTACGTTACATCGAAAATGGCTGACACCTCCTCCTCCTCGTTCTCACTGCTCCTCTACATCCTCCTCCTCTGCATCCTCCTTCTGCTCCTCTACATCGTCCACCTTCCTCTCTTCCTCTACATCTTCCTCCTTCCTCTCCTCCTCTACATCTTCCTCCTTCCTCTCCTCCTCTACATCCTCCTGCTCTACATCCTCCTCCTCTACAGACTTCTTCCTCCTCCTTCTCCTTTACATCCTCCTCCACCTCCTAAAAAGTGAACATGAAGGCAATCGCCAATATCGTTTCCATGTAAATTGATCAAGCGGCCAATGGTCAATTGAGGAGCTTGTTTCCAAAAGGTACTAGAGAAAAAGAAAGAAATACTTTGAAAAAACTTGTTTTATTCTCCTTATTTTTAATATTAAAATGTAGAATACATTTAAACAAAGTTTTTTGACATGGGGGCAACTATTCAGCTCGTAATGGTTCTCCGTGAATTTCTCGCATTTGACGAAAACGAATATAGTACCTTTTGGAAACAAGCTACTCAATTTTTCGTCAATTCACTATTACGGGGAATACATAAGTTTGTTTGGTAACACTGACCCTGTGCCAGATGGACACATTTTGCGGATTCCTGTTCATACTCTCAAACGAAATTTGGGCTGGTAATAATGACCAAGTCCGTTTTCTGCAGAAAAATCACTACAATTTTAATATTAACGGGATTTTGGAGGGTTTTTAAATTTAGTTAGGCACTAGATGCTTCATTCAATCATATAAAAGGGAATACGAAGGAAGATATTGATTTTGAATGTCATTTCTCGATTCAGAAAGACGAAGAAACTTTGGAAGGCTCTCCTGTAAAATTTGTCACTTTAACCAATTACCCCACGAGATATTTCAAAGTTCCTAATTTGCAGGTGGGGAAAATTATAATTATCGAATGAAAATACCTCAAACGTCTTTTCAGATTCGTTTCATTCATTTCTATGTGACAGTTTCACGGTCCTCCTCCCACACCGAGGCGCCATCTGTCCGGCGTTTCTCAAACCCTCAAACGCCCCTTCGATGTGTTCAAACTCACGAGTTACGTCACCTTTCGATTCGCACGTCGTAATTTGAAATCCGACTTTTTCGTCAGTAACAACCGGTTACATCCTGCGATTATTATGCGACTAGATTATACTCGAGACCGCTGCATTTCTCGTTGGACGTATGAAATGCAGTGTGCAGTCATTACGTAGATGCATCGTGTTACAAAGGGCCCAACAACTGCACACAATCGTGCAAAATCACGAGTTCCTTCAATAACCAGTTTCACCGCTCTTATAATATCGATTTTTTATTTACACTATTTTTGAAGGCTGATCAACACTGTCAGAAGTCTAATACACTCTCACTTATTCCCGTTAAAATCGCGTCTTCAAAATTTTCACTTAACCCCCTTAAAATTCACTCAGATGAGGTGGAATGGACTTGGAAAAAAATTGATGGGGTAATAATGTAGGGAGTCACTGGTGACACCTTGGGCCGGGCAGTGCTGGATCTGGAAACGTCTCATGAGGGACACCTTGGACCATGAAGGGTGAATTGGAGGGTACATGGTTAGGGGTGAGGAAGATTCAATAAAGATTTGTCTATTGGAATAGGCGCAATATTTTATTGCTTGGGACGAAAGCTCATTCTAGTGTTAAAATTGTGTACCTTCAGCTACATCACACTCAGGATGGTGGCGTGGCTCTGGACATGAGGGTAATGCATTGAATTCCCCTTCCCTCCCCCCCCCCCCTCGCCAACAAACTAGAACCAAACTAAAACTAGAAACAATACACGAGCAACTAAAAACTATGAACAATCCTCCAGCCCCCGAGATCTTTCACACAAAAGCTGCACATGCGCATTACTGATGGGAAGCGCTTGCCGCCTGCGCTGCCCTTTCAATGGTAACACAGTCAGGAGACATACAAACACGCTCACGTCAGAATACACACGCTGTAGGATGACGTCATGGACACACGCTAGAATCTTGCGGTTCCCCTGTGGCCTCACTGCAACCAGATATTTTAAATTCTTCTTCTTCTTCCTCTTCTAAGACGATATGGCCATGCCTGTCTAGTCATTGGATTCGTGATTCAAAGCAACCCTCAAAGGTACGAGGTAGCTGTAGGTAACTGTGGTATAATGAGCGTAGATTATAATCGTAAAATCTAGACTCCCCTCCCCACTAGGTTAGGGGGAGGGGGGTATCAATAGTACTTTACGACCCATTCTCATACATACAAAATTGGCGTACTTTAAATAATGATAATTAATCAATCTATTATTTAGTGATCTAGACAGAAGGGTAATCTGCACAAAGAAGATGATAAACCGTTGTGCCAAGAATTTTCAGAGTTTTTAAATCAGCTCACCTGACCTCCTACTCTTGCTTCAGCAGGAGCGAAAAGAACGCATAGTTTTACAAAATCCTCCAGACACGCACTCGCTATAAGCAAGCTAGTCGTGTTGTTCCAACCATTCTCTTCTGAATTTCTGATTTTGTTAGCCTTCAAATTTAGTTAGGAAATTATATTCCAAATGAGGATTCAAAGTCTTCAGTCAAACATTTTAGGTTTTCATTTTCATCTATAATTTTTCCAACAGCCTGACCAATATCGTGTGATTTATGGATAAGGGCACTTGGAAAGCCTCTGTTAGTTTGGCGGCCATGGGTAAAGATGGGTAATGGATTCGAAAACGAAATCTTCGACGGAATTGCTCGTCTTCCATAATTTCGATAGGGTTCTGTGCATCCCGAATTTACCTAAGTATATCTAATAGATCGAAATATTTCACTTCGTTGAATTTGACTCATTAGAAATACCTGTATATTAAATATTAAATAGTTCAAATTTTGAACTATCTTTTACTTACAAATTTCAACACACACAAAGCAAAAAAGGTTAAAAAATTTAAAAGAAAACAACGCCAGGTAAATTGGTGGTTACATACCTTCTGGGCCTTCGAGCTATCATCATCATCATACGATGCATCAACGTCGAACTCATTCCACTCATCAAACTCAAGAATGTGTTGATGATCCACCGAGAAAATGAAAATGAAATGAAAGCAACAAACGAATGAATGATAACAACAGAGATGTTAAGTTAAGAAAATGACTTCAGTTAAGGAAATGCTTAAGGTAGCTTCCGAGCTACCTCTGATTTCGGTGCTAAAGTGGGGCTGAAAGTAAAGTAAGGACTTGACTTTCGGTCTATGAATACGGCCAAAAGAAATGCTCAAGTATTTACTAGAGCATTTCCTTAGTGTCTGACTATGAATAGCTCAAGCAGCTAGGGTTGGGTATCGATATATCGATATTTTCCCTTAAAATATCGATAATTTTTTTATCGATATTGAACGAGCCCGATATATTGGATATCGATATTTTTCCTACGATATATCGGTTTTTTCAAAGCGGAGACTATCAGCCTTGTCACCAGAAACATTTCAATTCATAATGATATCACATTACCTATAAACTGCTTAGAAAAGAATAAATAAAAAATCCAGTCATGCAGCATTGCTATAAGAGCGAATTTTCGAAGAAATATTTGGTTTTATGTAAAAAGTCTCCATTAAAGAACATGATGTCCATGAAGAACATCTCAAGTATCAACCACTACTGAAGAACATCTCAAGTATCAACCACTACTGAAGAACATCTCAAGTATCAACCACTATATAAAACTGTGACAATTATATAATATATATAATAAATATTATTTAGCACTGCCTACTGTGACAATATTGTTGAAGGCAGAAGGCAAATTTGAAAAGAAGCACACACTCACCTGCTCACATTTGGAGATTGGAAAAACGAAAAAGAAGGTTTGTTCTTTGTCTTTGTTCTTCGGCTGTGTTCTCAGGGACCAAAGAAACCGGTTAATATCAAAGATGGCCAATAAGCTGCTTTTCCTCAACAATATTGATAATAGCCTTCGGTGAGTTAAACTGAAATAATATCAAAATCGTTATTCCAATTCTTTCAATCCAATTTCAATTTATGTAGGTATCTCATAATGTCACATTAAAAAAAAAAATCTTAATTCTATTTTAATTTATAATCCTTGCTATAAAAGTTGCATATTTGTCAATAAATTACAATTTTCTTCTTTTATATATTTTTTAAGATATAAAATGTAGGTACTTACCATAAATAATACTTTTTAAAGCGCACAAGCTTCATTCCTACTCCTTCATGTTCCCTTCTTAGGTCCCTTCTATTAATAACATAAATTTACAATAAATCATATTTATGATACATTTTTAGTTGTTGGAATATAATGCCATATTATGGCATACGACATTTTTTCTCCACACTGAGCTATTTATACAAATTTTAATGATTTTTGGGTCAATGTCCGATAAGCTCCGGTTTTTAACCCCTTAACGCACAAGATCAGAACCACGTCGAAAAAAAAATATTTTTTGTGCTTTTCGTCTTATTTTTGGTCTCCTATGATCAAAAACCAATAACAATCGTGAATTTACCCGAAATTGGAAAATTGGGAAAATTGTATCTTGTCAGATACATTGTGCTGTTTTGCGGATAGCCTTGCACTACGAATTGGTATCTTGTCGGATACAATGTGAGCAACTCCGTGCCATCATTTATCCTAAAAAAAAATTCACCAATTTGATTGTCGGGTAAGTGATTCAGAATAAAGATACTTTCATATAAATGTACTTGGTTTATTTTACAAAAACAGTAAACATGAACGGAAATTGGACGGGTGAAAATACCCCTATAAAAGTACAAGAAAATGAGAAGTGTCTAGTATTGACATGCGAGGTGAGATTATGCTTCCAAAACTCGACTGTTTTACTGAGTTACCAAAAGTTTCGATTAAATAAAAAATCACTTCTCATGATAACTCAGGAAATAGTTCCGGGTCGGAACGAAGCACAATCTCACCTTGCACTTATCACATGTCACCGCTGTTTGTCCATTCTTGCAATGGACACACCGCCCTTTTACTTCAAAAGTTGGCGAGTGATCAAGTTTATCAAATCTTACTCCTTCCGGGATTTTTTGTTTTTGAACTCGTTTACACTTCAATATTTTCCGAGGCACCAGTTTAAAATAAAAATCGTACACTATCCCACTAACTCCAGCACGCACAAAAAGTTTGAATCCCCACTTCTTGGGTTTGTCCTTGTTATACTGCCTTCTGCTTCCAGCTCTTTTGCCTTTGTATGGAGCCATCATCTCATCAATACTGAAGGCATTCTCGTGAGGGACAGACATGCACTGTTTCCTGACTATTTCGGAAAGAGGTCGGATTTTGTAGTACCTGTCTTCACTGGGCAATTTCGAGTTGTCATTGAAGTGTAAAAAGCGTTTCAACGATATAATATATCGGTTGAGAGTCATGACACTGGCGATTTTCTCATTTCTCAACGAGGTGCTCCAATAATCTCGCACTGATGGCATCACAATAATACTCATGAGCAGTTCTATGGCCAACAGGTCTCTGATTTCCATGGAATTAGTGTTTATACATTTACCAGTCTTTTGGATGGAGTTGGTGTTCGTTCGTTCAACGATCAGGTCAATTGCTTTTTCAGGAAAAAACTGCTGAAAATACTCCAGCTTTGTGAGCACCTCTGGTCCTTTCAAGCTTGTTTCCTCAGGGGGCTGGACGAGAAACGTTGGTCTGACTCCTCTCTCCCAAATCCATGTGACAACTTCCCTTCGAACCTTGAGTTTTGCTTTGGAACGGGTATTTTTCTTTGGATGCCTTCGCTTTTTAGGTTGTTTTGTCGCAGTTGAAGAACTTGGAGTTGAAGAAAAAGTGGTCGGAGTTGTCGGAAAAGTGTTTGAAGTTGTCGGAGTTGAAGAAAAAGGAGTTGAAGTTTTGTTTTCTGGCATAAGGATTGAGTCTGATTGATTTGACGATTCTACGGATTGGATATTTTGATGACGTTCCCAAGCTTCTGTCTCGCTATCTACAAAGTGCAATCTTCCTTCATCCTCCAGGTTGATGGTGTTATCGTCAAAATATTCTAAAATCTCAAACTGGTCTTCGAAATTCTGTTCCTCCCTTTCCAACCCACCAAACCCAACTGACACAACATTCTCCTCTTCCAATCCATCGTCGCCTTCATCCTCCGATGGCACATTATTTTTTGGGACTAAAGCCAAAATTCTTTTCCCTCTGCTTGTGTACATCTGAAAAAGGAAAAAAACGGGAAATAGTGAAATTCCCAAGAAATTGTAAGAAAATAAAGTTGTATCTCACGAGATACATAGTGCAGTAGGCCGTGCCCAACTCCATGTTTTGGTCAGGAAGGGATGCCTGGCAAATCTCACGATGTATCTGAGAGGATACAGATCTTTTATCGGGTCTTCTAAAGGTAATAATCAACGAAACAGCATTCCAAACGCTTCAAACCAAACAGCAAGCTCCCAAAAATCACAACATAATTTTCTTACCTTGATTTTCTTCGAAAAACTATTAGAAAAATGCTGGCGAAAACTGGCACATGTCACTAGAACACAACGAGGCGACGAAGTGAGGACTTCCTATCTTTACTATCTCTGTTATCATACTGGGAGGTTCAATCTCTTCCGAATGTTGCATTGTGACCAACTATTATCCCAAGTGGGTAAAGGATTCGTTTCCAAGAGGATCAACGGCATGTTTTAGGATTTTCATGCTCATAAACTTTACGTATCTGGAGAGATACGTTGTGCGTTAAAGGGTTAAGAAATATTGGCCATTTATCGATATTTTGTCAGCCGATATATCGTCATATCGATATGAACGCAAAAATTATATTGATATCCTAAATATCGATAAATTTCGCTTCGATATCCATCCCTATAGGCATTTCCTTTCAACTTAGTGAGGGACTATGAATTCCGCCCTTATTCCACTAATTCCACTGCAAGTGGCCACACTGAAAGGACCCGTGAATAAAATTCGCCCTCCCGCCCGTGTCACATCTCTTTGCAGATATACATTTTGTTTTCTTTGGTTACCTACATGAAATATAAACTTGGTTCAAACATTGGATCTCGTGTGTAATCCCCAGCTCCTCGGCTCTTAACAGATTCTGTTGTATATTTCAAACTCCTAAACTCCTATCCAGTGTAAGATTAGACCCAATGGGGTGGGGAGGGGGTGCTAAAACCAACTTAGCCCCCCCCCCATAGATCCGCCACTGCTCCCTACCCAATGTTGCATTGGAGCAACATACCTATTTTGACTTGTAGCACAAATAAAAATGGGGCTTACTTGACATTTTTAGGTTCTACATCGAGGGTCTCACGGCAACTTACCACATCGTCATTTGGGCGACTTTTCGGCAGAGCCAAAAAACCATCTGCCAATGACTATGTTTACTGAGTAATTCAGTGAAATAACTCGTGAGATTTAGTGTTACCTAACTTGTACTGAGTTAGATCGATCCACCGGGAGAAGATGTTTCGAATGGTACCTATGCATAACCCATTTTGGTCAAAAATGAAGATGTGGGGTGTTGCCGTTAGACCCTCGACATAATCATTACAACCATACGACAACCGTACAGCCATACCAACGACAAATGATAGAATTCATTCATTGAGAAAAAAATAAGTAAAACACGATGAGAAACTTACCTTCCCACGTTGCCGGGCTATGTTTACAGCGGTATCACGGAATCGCAGATAAAACTGACTTTATCAGCTGCCATTATAGCAAAACAATTCCCTGAGTACACAAGGGTGGTCTATTGGCAGGAACCCCGTTTCCAGCCGAAAATATCATTTCGCTTTTTTTCCAAAAGTCATAGAAGTTGATGTTTCACGTGTGCAACGTTGGGGTTAGGGACACGAATTCAGGACATCACAGTCAATTCAGGTGTGTCAATGGTTACCTTCACATAAGTATTTACTGATTTCACTTGGAATTAACTGGTCTTATGTTAAACAAATAGAGACAAATATAACAAAAATTCTGGTATAAATAGTTGAACAAAACACGTCCTATTTCAACAGAAAAACAATAAAATCCAAACGGGTTGCTGATACGATAACAGTTCGCGATCAACAGGTTGGCAGCTCTGCCAGCATTATCAGTTGATAAGGACACGGGAAAGGTTTGTTTACCTCGGTTAGGGATGGCAAAAAAAATGAAAACATCGATGTATCGATGCATCGATACATCGACAGGCCGGCATCGATGCTCCAAAAACATCGGACCCCAAAAACATCGATGGGAAAAAAACATCGATGTTTTTAAAAAAACATCGATGTATCGATGGTTTTCAATCAATTTTTTATTTTATTTAATTTATAAGCTATAAATTTATTTTATTTGTTACCATTATAATTCAGTTCCAAAAAAATAAATCGTATAAATGAAGGCTGGGCTATCACCCAGTATTTGGCAGGTAGTCCATTCAAGAAAAGTAATTTTGAAAGCAATTTGCCCCCCCAGGCGATTTCTCTGCTGCGTAAGAGCTGCACCAGCCTTGGAGAATAATCTTTCTGCCGGTACAGAGGTGGCTACCCTCCCCAAGTATTCTCTTGATAACGTGTACAGCTTGGGTTAGACTGTCTTTCCCAAAATTCAAGGGGATTTGAACGTATGTTTGATGCCACTGGAGTTGAGAGATACATTGATATCTCCGTGTCTAAGTTCACCGATAAGCTCTGAGAAGATGACATTTTCTTGTTGGTTTTGAACGCCAACGATTTATGATGGGCCCATATTATGTCAACGGGACTTCCACGGTCCGATTCTGAAGATGACTGAGATGACGGGGAATTAGAAGTATCAACAGACGCCACCAGTTTTTTAATTTGAGTGAGGGCTTTTGACGATGCGATGGAATCGGAAAAGTGAATATTTTTGAAACGGGGTCCAAAAACATGGGTAGGGTCAGCAAGTGACAGTTTTCCCGCCCCTTAAATCTCGAGTGAAATCCTGACATTAGAGCCTGTTTTAGCTGCTTTCCCACAGGCGAAATATTGGAAGTATCGATACTTTTCAGCCAACACGCCTCGATATTTTCATTTAAAGGAAATAAAAATTCAGAAATAATATTCCTAGGTATGTGAGAAAAACGTTAGAATAAAACATTCAGCAGCCTATGGCAAAAAAAATTGAAACATCGATGTATCGATGTGCCGATGCATCGAAACCCCGACATCGATGTTCCAAAAACATCGACACAAAAAACATCGATGGAAAAACATCGATGTGTCCCGCGAAAACATCGATGTTTCAAAAACATCGATGTATGATTGCCATCCCTAACCTCGGTTCAATCGGAATTGATTTGAACGTTCACTTCACGTTTTGAACGTTCACTTACTACTGGTGGAAATGACGGGAAAACTATTGAAAATGGTGTGAAAGTGAATGTGAAACGATTTAGAAACGATGACGGGCAATAAAGTGGTTTATAGTGGAAATGCGAAGGACGTCGGAGTTGCAAATTCAAGATTCCATTCTTGTACAATCACATTTGTAGGGTAGCTATGTCCCAGTAGCTGACACTGCTCCAGTTGCTGACCGATTTATTGAAAAACTGATGTAAGGATCGACGCCCTCGAAAATCCTGTGATCGTTTGGTTGCTTGGCATGCTTCACTTTGAGCGAGATTAGTGACTGTCAACAACAAATTGTTCGGTTAGTTTGTTCTATACGGTGGGTAGTGCCACCTGTGTAGGACTCAGGAGTAAGATTTTCTTCTTAGCTATTCATTGATGTTGTTTGTTGCCTGTTTTGTATTATTATCAACACCAGGGTGTAGGATAATATCCTATAATAATATCTTGAATATATTATATTGTGTTCCATGCGTTGTAACCAAGGTTTTCAATTTACTTGTAGGATTTAACGGATGTCAGGCACTGGCACATGAAATCGGCATTTATCCAGTAGTTGACAGGCCCTGTCAGAAACTGGTTCATCCGACAGTTTTCTTCAAACCTTCCTATTTCTTATTTTATTATTCTTGCTAGCTGCACCGGGTATGCCAATAAACGTGATTTTCTACGCAGATTTCATTTTTCAGTGCCTGACAGGGGGTGTCAGGTACTGGATCAACACATGTCAGCTACTGGAACATCAGCCTTCATCGGCTGCCAAGATGTTCAAGTATGCTCCAGAAGATATGCAAAGAGCCACCAAGTTCTTAAGTGTTTCAAATGTCTCAATTTTTCCAAGTTCTCAACCGCTTATAGTTTTGTAAGTTTGCTTGTAAGCTGAGTGATAATGTCAGATTTGCCAAGTTTACACCTAATTTTTTCATGTTTTTACTAGTCACCACTTTCACCTAATTTGGTCATTCCTAGAAGCTAGACAGCTTCAAAATTGGTTGTGAGACTGCCTTAGACTATGGTTTCTACTTACAGTGAATGAATATGTATATTGGTGCTCTTCTATTAGCCGTTAGTATCTATGAAGTATCTATCTAGCTCGAGGGGGAGGGGGGATATATTTACCTACTCGTGGGTTGTCAATAGGTGATTTTGTAGTTTATCAAGGCCAAACCGAGTTTACATGTTCCTAGTTAAGCTATGGCGACTGCCTTTAAAAAGTCCTGGAGAAATTATCGAGGGTACTAAAACTACTCAATGTGTTAATAAGACAATACTGAGTTTCAAACTATAAGACACATTTAGCAACTTTGTGATAATGTCGTGAGTTAATTTTCTACATTCCTTCTAAAAACGTTTTTTTCTCTCTCCCCCTTAGGTGCTTCATTCCCTCCCCACATTTCACTCTGTATTCACCAATTTATGCTGCTAAGCCATAGTAAACTGTTTTTAGACTTTAAATCACTGAAATCCTTGGGATTGGTGGGGAGATGTTGATTACCGTGGGTGTATTGTGATTACCATAGAACGAAAAAAATCAATTTTAAATTTCAGCGTTGAAAAAGGAGTTTGATCTCAACCAAGCATTTTAAACTCTTCATTAGCAATAGAAGAATGACACTAATTTTGTTCAGATTTTTCCTGAACCTTTTTCTACTGACCAATCCTTTAGTGATAACCAACCCCTTGATAACTTTCGAAAGGGGATGAGTGTACGGGTGCTGCTCGTAAATATGGGGTACCACGATTAACCCTGCTGTAGGTACACAGTCAGAGGGAAGCACCCGGAAGAGCGTAAAATGGGACTAACATCTATTCTTTCAACTCAATTTTTAGTCCACTCGTCAGGTTGTTGTGTAGGTATTTCAAGCATGTGTGCGATGGATCCACTCAATACCTACTGAAATTCCCAAATCTTTGGTTCTAGGAGTAAAGTATTTCTGATATTTCTGCCATATAAAACACATTCGATATTTTCTTGATTTTCCACCCCAAAATCGTGTTAATTGAAAATACTGAAAAATTACCTCACGCTTATTTTAGAGCAAAGAAGCTGTAACTTTCTAGAGTTCAACTTTGGCAAAGAGGGTTTTCTGCCACTAGGAATTGTGATAATGTTATAAACTACACACTAGGCAGCCTGAAGGTCCTGGGTTAGTTCTTCGGCCTTATGATACACGGTTGCATAATAGAGATTGGTATTTGTTGTAGATTGATTCAATAATTGCATTATTCATTGTTTTCTATTGTCCGCGAATAGGACTTTAATAAGATTCGCATCAATGAATTTCGCGTGTATTAGCATCAGTATCACGACAAGTCTACTGGTTTATCGCTAGGTTTATGCATGAAACGCACACTTTCCGAGCTAAACCCCGTTACGGTTTTTGAGTTCTTGTAAAACGTCGGTTACACATACGTTCCTAGAACAATAGCTGGGTGGAGATGATATGTGCGTTCAAGTCACAATCAGACTTAAAGCTCTGTAGCAACCGATGAAGGTCTTTTGTTGTTTGAAAATCATAGTGGGAAGCAATAAAAAACCTTTTTTCCACTTTCCTGATATCAGATTCAACTCTCATCGGACCGGAAAGGCTTCGAGATAAGCCTTTCCTTCTTAACAAACACCGCAGTTTCTGAGTTGAGTTGAAGATCAATATAATGCTGCTAAGGCTCAATGTGTAGATAAAAACGGGTAAATTGCGTCATTAGTGGATTTACATGGTTGACACGGTCCCTTGTTAGTACCTTGCATGAGCACTTGGTGTATTCAGATTCTGGAGTTGCGAAAGAGCTAATCTTCAAGGTCGTTTTCATGAATCATTACGATTAATTCAATGAAATTTCGGAGGAGCACTCATGGTGCAATCCGTGTCTATAATGAGTTTCAATGACGTCAGATTGTGCTAAAGAAGCAAAGGCGATTATGCTGTTCGCGCTCAGGAAGATTGCACTTAGAGATGAGCAACTCGTAACGAAGCAATTTACGTGTAATCCACTGATTGATTGAGTGGTGATTGATTGGGATGAAACTTTAGTTCTGAAATATATATTTTGGCATTTACGATAGAAGATCAAAACTTGGTCGGCTCTGACAGTTGTTGCAGTGAATTCTTCAAAGTAATTTATTGTCTTTGAGTTTGGAGTTTTGTGTGGACAGAAACAGAAAGAGTTTTTCAGACAAAGCGATATTAACACGAACTTGCACAAATAAATTTGGAGAGCTGGAACGATTGTGACTATTGGTGCAGAGATGGGCGTATTTTATATTCATGAATATGAATACGAATAAAACTCGTAAATCAGAAATTGTGAATATGGATACGATTAGAGCCATAACATCTATTTGTGCATTTTCCCAGAAATTTATATTTTTTTGTGTGAATTTTACTGTATTCTTTGTGGATGTCAGTCAAATTTTCCTATTTTACCAAGAATTGTACTGAAATTCAAGTTTTTCCACAAGACTTCTACAAAAATTCACATTTTTTTGTGAATTTCCCACAATTCATATTTTTGTGTGAATTTTCCCGCAACTCATATATTTTTGTGAATTTTATAAAAACTTTTGCCATTTATGGATGAATTACAATAACATTTCTCCTTCTTACTGTAAATTTGACAAAAATGTATGGTAAAATTTGGCAACCTTTATTTAAAATTCAGAAAAAGATGGGAATTGTGGGGAAATTCTCAAAAAAGTATGCATTGCATTTCAGTAAAATCTATTGTAAAATAGGAAAATTTAAGTAACATTCAAACCAAATACAGTGTATTTTATATTTTAGCACAATTCATATAAAAAATTGGCATTTTTATCAAATTTATAGCAAGAAGGAGAAATGTTGGTGAAATTCATCCATAAATGGCAAAATGTTTTATAAAATTCACACCAAGATGTGAATTTTGGAAAAATGTACACAAAAATATGAATTTCTGTGAAAATTCACAAAAAGATGTGATTATGGCTTTATTCGTATTCATAGTCATATTCATATCTATATTCGTATTCATAGTCATATTCATATTTTCGGATTTATGAATTTCATTCGTATTCATATTTATGAACATGAATACGCCCATCTCTGGATTGGTGTGAGTAGGTATAAGAACTTGAGTATTAATACTCTTTCTTTGAATACATACACGTGAGTCGATTATGATCAAAATTGTACGGAATCGTACGATTGAAAACCAAATTATTTCCATGTACAACAGACAACATTGAAATTTTTCATAACCCTAAGTAAATAGAAAGGGGTTCAAAATGCATTTTGAAAACGTCCTTCCTCGAACATTTCAAATCAAACGGAGTAGTTTTTAGTTCACATTTGAATAGAGTTCAGTTCAGAGAATTCGGGGCTTTTTAAAATGTTTACAATCATAAGGCGGCAAGTCGGGTCAACGTTCATACTGACCCAGCTGATTCAAACAGCTCGTGGTTTTGAACATCGAGTTTCTTGTTCTGAAATCGTTTTCGTATCTACAGAAAGAAGGTAATATCGAATATTTGGTGGACTGTAGTTCCTGTTTGAAATTATGGAACTGATTAATATTCGGGATAATTCTGAATAATAATTCTATAAATTTTGTATGAATAAACTTTACAAAATAAAACAGAAGGGTGATCTGTACAGAAGATAATAAACCGTTGTCCAAGAATTTGCAGATTCATTCTTTATACATTGATGTATTTCCCATTCTTCGTATAATTTGTGAAGAACAGTTCGAATCTACTTACTTCCTATAATGTATGTGCCTCGTTAGTTTACAAGGCTTATGATAGTGATGACGAAAATAATATATTCAAAACAAAAAATTCAGGTAGCTTCAGGAAAAAATAATTTACTAATCAGTGACCAAAATTCGTGACAGCCTGGGAGAGCAGGAAACCACAACCCCACCAATACTGAACGAGTCTAAAAATATAAATAGATTTTTGTCTATTAATGGATGCATTTCTTTTTTTGTCCGGATCATGTCATTCTGAACGAGAAAAGCTACCGGTGTGTGTTGAAACGAAGCGGAACTTGATTGAAAACGGTTTCGAAATCAGTGTAGGTCGACGGACTTCGAGAAATTTCCGGATATAACTTCGAAGAGTTACGCGAGTCGGCTGTCGATAAAACATTGGAATGTTGGCGTCGGGAGAGGGTTCGCATAGGGTCAGAAGTCAACGAACTTGGGCTGCCTGGGATAATCTAATGAAAAACTCAAAAATTTCTAATGGATCTGAATATCTGATGGATCTGATCGATGTGAATGATCTGTGTACTGATTCGTGCATAAGATCGGCCATGTTGACTAATGTAAGACAGCTTAGATGCAACACTGAATTTTTCAGGCGCGTCTCGTACAACAGAGCTGTAAACTATCTTTATGAGAATAGGATTAATATGAATAAATTTGAAAGCCATATTAAACAATGTCTTAAGGTTAGAAGTTAATGTTTTGCTTTTTTTCTTCATATTTTGCCGTAGGTATGTAGTTAATTAATTATTAATTAATTTGACGATATTGTAGATTACTGGTCTCGATTTTCATTTGTAGGTATAATTTTTATTGGAGTCTCTTGCTTTATTTGATGATTTTCCCATGGTGTGATGAACTCCACCTGAGAGCGCAAGTTCTATGAACTTATTCTCGTGGTGGGCAAAATCAGAGTATCTATGTTACAATTATTTATTGCTCTGTTTGAAGAAATGTTTTATTTTATATTCATTGAAGAAATGTTTTGCTTTATATTCATTACATTTTATTTTCATTTTTGAAGTTGCTCGAGTTTATTTTGGAATTTTTGTTTACTTACTTTTTATTCATGTGCAAGTGTACCTACATGTTATCTGATTTTTGCTGAATCTTATCTATCTAAGACAGTCCGTAGGGAAATGGCGTTCGAATGTGAGAGAAACCCAGAGGGTTTTCCTGCAGCAAACTCAAGTACCTACACTTTCAAGATCGTAATTTGAAATGTATTGTTACGGCTAGGAACGAGTAGTTCTAAATTGATGTGAGTTTCGTAAAAAACTAGCTGATTCTTCCAAAATGCGACATCAGTAGAAAACAGGTTGTTTGTGATTCACGATCACCGTCGCATTAACTATTACTCACTGGGAAAAATCCCCCACATCGCGCGGAAACGCCCTACTTGCAATACCTGAGCGAAATGTCAATGTAGTAATTTGGTATCGGAAACCGTGAAGAAATCCGCGATACAGGAATAACGCAGGCCAGTATGGGCGGTACCTACTGAGAACTGGATGGTTCGAGAATCATGAATCGCGTCGGTTAAACTCTAGCATTGACCTCGATTTGGGGAGGGTTTTTTTTCCTCCAGTCAAAAACGTCGAGGTCCAATTTCCTATGGCCTTCTTCACCGGAACCTGGACCTCGCGCCTGCGTGATAATGGGACCATGGTCCGCAGGTGGTCACATATCGATTTCATCACAATCAAGAGCAATAATTGTAAGTTGTGTGGATGTGAAAATTCGAATTTCCTAAAACGCTTGAGAAAATTATTTTAAAACCGCCGGTTGGTGCGTTGCATAGGTACATTAAATTATGTTTAAGAAAAAAAGTTTAACGTTCATTCAATAATTTAGGTATAAAACCAGTGGCGGATTCAAAGGAGGGGGAGAGGGTCTAAAGAGGAGATTTCGAAACGGGTACGATGCCTGTGAAGTGGGTATCACAACTTTTTCCGGCTGCTGTAGAATGATATTTGCGAGAACGAGTATGTTTCTGGGGGATATCACATCTTTTTGTTGTTGAAGCTGAAAAGATCTGTAGAGGCCATATGCAAGAATAAATTGAGCAAATTAATAAATTATAACTTAATTATTTCTTAATAAAGTTAAAAATTAATAAGATAAATAAATTAAGCAAGAATAAAGAAGACCTACCAGCTTGAAACTTTCCGGGATTTTTTCCATTGTCCACACCAAGAAGATCCACACCAAATTTCAAGTTGATCGTCTGTGGACCCTTCAAAGTGGCCAAAATTAGCCCGAAATTCAGTTTTTTGTTCCTAAAATTTTCTTGGGTTGAGATAATGGGTTAAATCTTTCAAATCGCATTGGGTCATGTTATAAAGAAGGTCTGTGCGAAATTTCAAGACGATTGGTCCCGTTACCGAAGCTGTAGACTCGTCATCGTGGGCAATATTAGCCAAACATTAAATGTTTTAAGAACCATAAATTTTTTATGTTTTTTGTTTCTTAAATCCCCCCCCCCCACCCTGAATGATTCAGACATATTAAAAAATCATGCATTTAAAAAAGATTCCTTTGAAAACAATTTTTTTTTTCGATTAGGTATGAAAAGTGTTAAAACTAGTTTAAGACCCAACTTTTTGTGTCAACTTTTTTTTTCGATTGCAAAATGTGTTAAAATTAGTTTAAAACCGCAAGAAAAAAAACCGCTCTATTTGTCAAAAAATTTGTGATGTACGAGGAGGAGTTAGGGCGAAATTCAGTTATTGTCAGTGATTTCCTAAACGCTCTTTATGCAATAGAAAGAATTGAATCGCTATAACACTTAGGTAAGGTTTGGTTATGAACATCATAACCCCTCTCCCCGAAATCAAAAACTGAATCCGTCCCTTTGTAAAACATCTATTGAAACTTGTTGGTTTAAAGAGATATTTATTAAAATGTAACAATTTTAAGTAGGTAACATACGTACTCGTATCAAGACGGAATTTGAATTTTAAGCACGGGAAATGAATAAGGTTCTTGTTTGGATTAGAAAAGGTTTGGATTGATTCATTCTCAACAATTTTTCTATTCATGCAATTCCTCGTCTCTCTCTAAATGTCCTTTAGAGCTCAAAATATTCATTTTGGGTCACAAATATGACCGCACAGTCAAATCCTTGGACACTTTTTCTACCCTGGTTTAGGTATTTTAACTGGGCTTGGGCGGTAAATGGTATTAGGGGACCGAAGGACACGCGACGTACCACGAGGCGGTGGAAAGATCTTGTTAGGACCAAGAAGGTCGATGTTTGGCCATACCCTGGTACATAGTGTCAGTTAATTAAGACTACTCTTTCGTTTAGTCAAGTGTCTTGCAGACAAAATCCGGACGAATAACGCTAAAGAAGACGATGCAATATTGATTATATTGATTATGTGATCTCAGTGTAAAATTTGTAATTTTACAAATAATCGACCTCCTCAAACCGATAACACAAGGTGTATTTCAAGACGTATTAGGTTTGCGATATGTAATATCTGACTTGAACTGTGAGAGCCTTCATCATCGCCCATAGGTCAACTACCGATTAACCTGGAAGCGCAAGGACGACATTTGTAAGAAGCCGCAAACTGTTATTCAAACTCGAAGAACTAGTTCACCTTGAACGGCAGATCACAGTATGCGTTCGGATAAAGAAATGGCGAGAAAAACCATTGACTTGACATGTAAGTAACTGGGTGAGAGGGTCGTTTCTGGTAAGTTAATACTCGTCCTTTGGGAGGAGTCGCGATCTTGAACTCTTCAGGAGACATCGAGTTTGCGCAAGGCGTCGTCGCAATCGCTAATAGGCCGATTAAGGAGATTCATCTAGTCAAATGTTCACGTCAAGGATGGTCTTCAATTTGAGTTTTCATGCAGTTAACCAATCGGTTGCCTCTTGTGACCCAGGAGACGGAGGGATAATTAGGGTTTACTGGGGCTAATAACGTTGTGATGTCTTGGATAACACGTACTCGTATATAACACAACTAATGTTCCATTCAAATTTTCAACACAATCTATGACTCCTTGATTTTTTTATCGTACGATTCAGAAGTAGGGATGGCAAAAAAATGAAAACATCGATGTATCGATGCATCGATGCATCGACAGGCCGGCATCGATGCTCCAAAAACATCGGACCCCAAAAACATCGATGGAAAAAAAACATCGATGTTTTTAAAAAAACATCGATGTATCGATGGTTTTCAATCAATTTTTTTTTAAATTTATAAGCTATAAATTTATTTTATTTGTTACCATTATAATTCAGTTTCAAGAAAAAAAAAATCGTATAAACGAAGGCTGGGCTCATACCCTGTATTTGGCAGGTAGTCCATTCAAGAAAAGTAATTTTGAAAGCAATTTGCCCTCCAGGCGATTTCTCTGCTGCGTAAGAGTGGCACCAGCCTTGGAGAATAATCTTTCTGCCGGTACAGAGGTGGCTACCCTCCCCAAGTATTCTCTTGATAACGTGTACAGCTTGGGATAGACTGTCTTCATCTCTCCACAATTCAAGGGGATTTGAACGAATGTTTGATGCCACTGGAGTTGAGAGATACATTGATATCTCCGTGTCTAAG
Organism: Stenodema calcarata; assembly: GCA_963920205.1. NCBI lineage: Eukaryota > Metazoa > Arthropoda > Insecta > Hemiptera > Miridae > Stenodema > Stenodema calcarata. Next base: position 16,596,778 of record OY986062.1, on the reverse strand, counting down.
TTCACCGATAAGCTCTGAGAAGATGACATTTTCTTGTTGGTTTTGAACGCCAACGATTTATGATGGGCCCATATTATGTCACGGGACTTCTACGGTCCGATTCTGAAGATGACTGAGATGACGGGGAATTAGAAGTATCAACAGGCGCCACCAGTTTTTTAATTTGAGTGAGGGCTTTTGACGATGCGATGGAATCGGAAAAGTGAATATTTTTGAAACGGGGTCCAAAAACATGGGTAGGGTCAGCAAGTTTCCCGTCCCTTAAATCTCGAGTCAAATCCTGACATTAGAGCCTGTTTTAGCTGCTTTCCCACAGGCGAAATATTGGAAGTATCGATACTTTTCAGCCAACACACCTCGATATTTTCATTTAAAGGAAATAAAAATTCAGAAATAATATTCCTAGGTATGTGAGAAAAACGTTAGAATAAAACATTCAGCAGCCTATGGCAAAAAAATTTGAAACATCGATGTATCGATGTGCCGATGCATCGAAACCCCGACATCGATGTTCCAAAAACATCGACACAGAAAACATCGATGGAAAAACATCGATGTGTCCCGCGAAAACATCGATGTTTCAAAAACATCGATGTATGATTGCCATCCCTATTCAGAAGTGTAGAAAATACCCCCAACACATTGCAGTATACCTCGTGTAATAGAGACACGAAAAAACTGCGAATAGTTTCTGGAATAGTTGATGAGGTAAAAGTGAGGAGCTCCCAATCAAAGATTTCATTGTTCGTATTATTGTAAGTACCTATTTAGATAAGGTTATTGGATTTAATAATCTGATTTGGAATCTGAAAATGTATTCAAATTGTCAAATTTAACATCAGTAAACTACACTACATGCAGATACATCCGTACATGGATATGTCTCATTTTCTCCCAGTGAAATATGAGCTTTGTTTCTCAAGTAAAACAAAATAACGATAACAGCTGAAGTCCTAAGGAGGCTACATACCAAATTACAACTGCATAGTGTGAATAGCGTAGAAATTAGCTTTTGGAGCCACTCAGCCAATCCAGGGCCTATTCAGCTCAAAGTGTAAGTCCTAAGGAGGCTACATCCCAAATTACAGTTTCATAGAGTGAATAGCATAGAAATTAGTTGTAGGAGCCACTCAGCCGTTCCAGGGCCTATTCTAATTAAAGTGTAAGTCCTAAGGAGGCTACATCCCAAATTACAGTTTCTTAGTACATCCCAAATTACAGTTAGAGTGAATAGCATAGAAATTAGTTGTAGGAGCCACTCAGCCGTTCCAGGGCCTATTCTGCTTAAAGTGCAAGTCCTAAGGAGGATACATACTAAATTACAGTTTCATAGAGTGAATAGCATAGAAATTAGCTTCAAGTCTTAAGGAGGGTACATGAAACATGAACCAACAAATTTTGAGGGGGGGGGGGTTAAAAAAAGTTTTCTTTGGTCGATTCCAATGGTTCATTATTATCGAAAATTTAATCGAAGATAATAATAATAATTTATCGAAGGTAATAAACCAAAATCAACATTTTCGCCTCAATTCCTTAAATTTGCAATGGAGTAAAAATTAAGAGGAACAACTGAATGTAAAATTCCTAAGATCAGAATGTAAGAGTACCAGAGAAGATCAGAAATCAGTTCTTGAACTCCTCAACAGGTCATGACATCAACTTGAAATAATAAATTCTAACATAAGAGATGTTGACAACTAAAGCACTCCTGATAACTTCCATATGGGTACGTAATTATGAAAAATTCCCACAGTGCGAGAAAGCAGTCTCAACATCTTCACATATGAGGAATAGGATGTGGAACGAACTCAGTAAACATATTATTTTCAAGTTCAAATTTTTAATGTACCTACTCACCTGATGGTGTTCCTGCTGTCGTTGGAAGAATTCCAATTAAATGAGAAGAATTAGGCATAAACAAAATAAATGAATAAGCAATAATTGTAGGTAATAGATTTCGACTAATGAAAACGACAAGTCGATCCAATATTGTGACGAATCCTCAGTGTTTTTTGTATAAGTTGAATATAATATATATTATTATATTATTATTATATTATTAACATATTATGTATATATACGAGTATGTGTAATATATGGCTTTTCATAATATGACCCTAAATTCAAATTCAACAGGCGGAAAAAACAAGAGATTATAACGAGACGAGGCGATAACAGTTATATTGATCAACTCCCGGACATACTATCCTAGACCTGCGCCTGTTATGTTATAAGTTTTATTTTTTCTCCAAGTTTACCAAACTCGTGCAACCACCGGAGTCATTTCTATAACAAGCGTTTCACAACTGAATTTCGCGTGTTGACTTCGTTTAAAAACTGGCAGCGCGCGGTAGCGTACTCGACACTCCTGCGTATTCAGTTCGGCAGCAAGTGCACGATAATTAGTACAGATCCAGCATCTTTGAAGGATCTTGCGAAACCGTCTGTACCGGAGTAGACCTTGAGCCTCCCCGGATCTAGGACAGCTTAATTGTCGCACAACTTCTCATTAATTCGTAAATTATTGATACATTTCGATTGTCCTGTAAAACCTTTTAGGTGGAGGAATGTGATGAAACCACTTGTTGAAATTTATCACAAAAATTCAAAAACGTTAAAATAATGGATCGAACTTTTCTCCCGTTTTTGAATGTTTCTGTGACCGGGGAAGGACATAAGGGGGTTCGCTTCCGGATCCGATGCATAGGGGTGGGGGTTTATAAAGGACGAAATATAAAAATTTTAAATTCACGAAAACAGCTCAATGGATCGAACTTTTCTCCCGTTTTTGGCACATAAACTGAAACGGGAAAAATTTGTTCCCTTGATTCACCCTTTCCCTCAGATCACGTCAGAACACAAGCGACCGGCGGGCCACTACGTCAGAGCCCATGACGCACGAGCGTATGACGTCAGAAGGCCAACTAGTACGTCAAAGCCTATGACGCACGAGCGTATGACGTCAGACTCTTACGGCAGGGGTCTTGACGTACCTACTCGTTGGCCTCCTGCCAGCTGTCTGACGTCATATGCTCGTGCGTCATAGGCTCTGACGTAGTGGCCCGCCGGTCGCTTGTGTTCTGACGTGATCTGAGGGAAAGGGTGAATCAAGGGAACAAATTTTTCCCGTTTCAGTTTATGTGCCAAAGCAAAGACATGAAAATGTCAAAAACTATGTAAAATGATAATAGCTTATACAGCAACATCGGCTTGAGCTGGTTTCTGTTTAGCGAATTTTAGAAGAAAGAAACATCTTGCATACGAGTCTGCAATCCTGTGGGACATTTTATGTCACCGCCCCCCTACCCTACCTCTTCCATACCGCAGCTTGTCGGCCACGCACTCCGCAGTGGTTAACGTAATATGGTTAGGTAAATCGAGAGCTATCCAACGAGTGGTGAACGATTTTCGTACGATGATAACTGGCGAAGATAAAGTTCCGTAGCAACGAATCGGTTGTAAGCGAAAATCATCAGACATTTTCGTGACGATTTCGTGTGACGTTTTTCGAGTTATGTGCCAGAGTAAAGACATAAAATGTCAAAATTCAATGTTAATTTTCTAAGTGGTGGTAAATAACGAAGTTTTATCGAAACTAGTCGACTTTTCTAGTAAAAGAATAGACGAAAATTAGCACGATCCATTTTCGACCTTCGATTTGCCTCTTACGCCTTTGCCTTAAGCTTTGCGCCATAATGTACCTACTATCAAACGTCAGTAAACTGCATAATCAAAAGTCAATCGTCGTATGCAGTTGATTGCATCGGAAGCCCGAATTCGCCTTGAACCGAAGTGCCTAATCTCACTCCATTTTTGAGGTAGTTTTCTTGTATCTACGAGCGGATCACCCTGCAAAATCGAGAGTGCTTGAGTATAATTACTCGTACTAGCGAAGGCTATCACTTCCTAACCACAAGGAAGATATAAAATTACTGGATAATATAAATGAGCTTCAACGTTATAAAGATATTATCTTGAGTGACCCAATTTTGAGATTTCAAGGTTTTCACCTTGAAAAAACGTCAAATTGATACACTACAACGTTAAATATCTCCTTTAATACGAACATGCAGCGGTAGTAATCAGCTTAACGCCATTTAATAAATCAGTATCCCTTCACATATTGGACCTTTAGAAATTACATTCTTCCACATTTAGGCACATCAAATCAACCCCAATTACTGAATAATCGTTTTTAAAATCGTATCCTTAGCTAGTTGTCAGATGGTGCAGTAGATCAAGGTCGTAATACTTAAGGTCGACGTATGCAGGCCACTATTTAGAACGTTTCACCGAATTCATCCAGCACCTTTAAGACTATGTATGTATTTAAATCAAACAGAATAATATTATTTTGTTGTGCAAAAAACTGAGAAATTATTTAATTAATTACTGAGCATTAAAATTGGTTGACACATTTCGAATGTTTGACTTTATAGAATCTTCAGGGCCTATCAAACACGTACATAACATGTATAATATATTATGAATTGACATTGCGTTTTTTTTTTCAGTTTTAAAAATGTGTAGTTCATAATAGGCTTTTGTCTTTGACGTTGATATTAAGAGAAGGCATATAAGACACATATCACCTATCCAGTTCAAGATCGGTCTAACTCAAAATAATGAGCTTTGATTTTTCTTCACGAATAATCTTCAAATTGCCTTTACCATCTTTGTGAAAGACAGTTCTTAAATAACTTAGTGGATCACCACTAGGTAGGGCGTAAGTAAGTTAGCCATCTTGGATTTGGGCAAGAGGCCTTTCCTGGGTTTTCACAGGCACTGTAATTTCATATTTTTATTAGAATTTGGAGTATTTAGGTACATACAATTAGTATATTTTTGAGTGTCTAGTTTATAATATAACGAGCTGTGATTTTATTAAAACAATGAAGACGCTTAATCTACCCAAAACTTGTGATAATAGTGCCACCTAGTCTAGAGAAGTAGTTACCACTGAGATTGAGAATTTAGGGACTCATGGTGATTCCCACTAGTTATGTCTCAGTAGTCCAAGATTTTTTGAACTCACGCAGATAAGTATTATTTTTTACACTTCCTTTCCTATTTTTGTACTTGTTTTATCAAAAAATAAAGAGTTAATTACGTTTTTAAAATCAATAATAATTGGAGTTTAAAAATCTTTAAAAAACTCAGCGTTTTGCCCATTAATCATTCATAGAAACATAATGGTATACTGAGGGAGAAAACCCTCGGGAAATCTATAGGGGAGTTCTACAATTGTGATGGTTCGTGCAAAATTTTAAAAATCGGATATCGCAGGCAACGGATATCAATGGTATGAAAAAGCAAAAACTCCATTCGGCTTTCCTGAAAAATCCTTTTTTATTACAACGATCTTATTAGTTCGGTTTCATGTCTGTCTATCTAGGTGGAATTTTGCTATCGAGTTCAAACTAACTTCCCGATGAGCCAGAGACTTGAAATTTTAAACATAGGTCAGAACTCGATGACAATGCAATATTTACTGGGTTTCTCGTCTGTAAAATTGTTTAAACAAATTAAAATTGGCCAATGAGATAGAGACTTGAAGTTTTAAACATGGGTTGAGGATAGATAACAATGGGATATTCACTCGGTTTCTTGTTTCTAAAATTGTTTAAACAATATTTATGTGCAAACCGAGGAATATTGCATTATCACCCATCCTCGACCGGTGTTTAAAATTTCAAGTCTCTAGCTCATCATCCAAATTTAATTCGTTTAAACAAATAGGTATTGTTTAAACAATTTTACGGACACGAAACTGAGTGAATATTGCATTGACATCCATCCTCGACCCATGTTTCAAATTTCAAGTCTCTAGCACATCATCCAAATTTAATTTATTGAAACAATTTTTCAGGCATGAAATAAATTAAATAAATTTTGATTCCCTCATTAGTTTGATGGGCATGAGGGCCATGAAAAAAAAACTTTTTAGTCCGTTTGAAAAACGTGGTCTATTAAATTAACCTATTTTATTTAATTTATTTTGAGTTAAACCAGTCTTGTTCTGGACCAGCGATATTATGGTGAGTTAATGGTTGGTTAGTAGAAAATACCAACTCAATAAATTGTTTACAAAAATCTCTCTCCTTCATTTACGTTTCACGCCCACGCTGTAATCTGCCCTGTAATGCTGTGTTCAGCTGTAATTTTATTCCATTTGGATAATTTTGTTGTTGGTCCTGAGGATGCCTATAGGCAAGAGAAACTAGTTCTCTACTGACTAATCGGAATTAATAGTAGTAATGAAATTCGAGGAGGTGTAATTTCTACACCCAAAATTTGACTGAGAGTAGGTTGTAATGGGATTGATCGTTTCTAAACATTTGTTATCTGACAGGTTCACAATTCGTCATTACTCACTCTTAAAACCACCACGTTGAGTCAGCATTTCGAGTAACACGTCGTTTACCGTATATTACGAAGGATACCACAATAATCGGCGTCGGGCGGTCAATAAGACTGTTCTCAAACCGTTTAAGAAAGGAAGCAGCCTTTAGGGAAAAGATTACAGTTTTTAAAACGGTAGTTTTTTTTCTTCGCTGATCTCAAGGCCGTAACTAGCATGAAAGGATAATAAGCGTGCGTTACCACTCGCTTCATCCGAAAGTGAAAACTTCTCCGTGAAAGGGCCCCTCACGAAGTCATCGAGAAGTTATTAGTGAACTGAAGCAGCTGTAGGGAAGAGAGCCGATATCATCATGAAGGGTACCGAAAAGTCTTTAAATTTGGAATTTTTACGGTTGTAGCTTTAAATAAAAACTGCAATAAATCTCTTTATTTTATAACCTTTACAAGCTACCAAAACCTGTGAAACCGCTGAAGATGAAAGTCGTTATTTCTAACAAAGTAACAATCCCTGGTATTACTTCACGAAAATAATTATTTATTTTAACTCTTTTCTGAATTTCACAACCGTCGACTATAATAGCGTGTAAAACACCTGTTAATTGGAGTTCCTACGCGAGATACTTACACGCGACAAACGCCTCATTTCCTTGTTTGATCTACGAGTATTACGCGATGGGGACAACTTCAATTAATAATGCACGTATTTATTAATTTCCACCATTGTCCACACGGGAAATGAGATTGACAAGTTCGTGATGGATAGTCCCGGCGGAGTCTGTCCCAATCGGAGATTGCGTATACGCATAATGCATACGTAATTGATACATTATACGAATATTATAACAATTAACTAAGTGATAGTAGATTTTCCAAGTTCGAATTTCACAAGAGCATAACGTCGGTTAAGAACAGCAATGGCCTATTTCAAAAACCTTCAGTTTCATGAACCACAAAAAACGCGTTTCCCTCTCCATTTGTCATTTTGAATTCATTGTTTTTCAGGGATGGCCAACAAAAAAATCCACAGTCATGGGTATAAGAGCAAAAGTTTCGACGAAATAACTGGTTTTATGTAAAATGTCTTCATTTTACTGGTTTAGAGCAGATGAACCGTGAAGAATATCTCAAGTAACCACCACGTTCCTTCATCTTTTAAGTGCTCCAGTTTGAGAACGGAATGAGATATCGCAATTCTGACAAAACCATCATGACAAAACCATATTTCGTTTTGAGTGGTTTTCGAGCAGGACAGCGTTTTTGGACAGTGGATGTGATTTTTTTTAAGGAAATCCACAGAAATTTGCAAGTTCTTATAGTGCATTACTAAGGTCTGACACACATATTATGTTATATTGTAGCCTCATATATTATGTTATATCCTGTGGCGTCCAGAGGCGGGCCGAGCCTCCACCTCCGGACCTCCACCTCCGGGCCTCCACCTTCAGGCCTCCGCCTCCGGGGCACCACCTTCAGGCCTCCACCTCCGGGCCTCCACCTTCAGGCCTCCACCTCCGGGCCTCCACCTTCAGGCCTCCACCTCCGGGCCTCCACCTTCAGGCCTCCACCTCCGGGCCTCCACCTTCAGGCCTCCACCTCCGGGCCTCCACCTTCAGGCCTCCACCTCCGGGCCTCCACCTTCAGGCCTCCACCTCCGGGCCTCCACCTTCAGGCCTCCACCTCCGGGCCTCCACCTTCAGGCCTCCACCTCCGGGCCTCCACCTTCAGGCCTCCACCTCCGGGCCTCCACCTTCAGGCCTCCACCTCCGGGCCTCCACCTTCAGGCCTCCACCTCCGGGCCTCCACCTTCAGGCCTCCACCTCCGGGCCTCCACCTTCAGGCCTCCACCTCCGGGCCTCCACCTTCAGGCCTCCGCCTCCGGGGCACCACCTCCGGGCCTCCACCTTTTAGCATTAAAAAAACCTTAGAAAAAAGTCGAAATGTATAATTTTTGGAAATTATGGACAGTTTTACACCCCTAAACTCCCCAAAACCCCCTTAGAGTGGCCCGATTCTGCCCATCTACTAACTTAGCCTTTCGATTGCCAAGACAGATTTACTGACCGGGTGAACTGAAAGAGTAACGACTTTTGTTTTACTTTTTCATAATTTCGTGTATACTTGTGAAATTGGAACAATTAGGCTGTGGTAGGCCTGTGATAGGTAAGTTTTACACTCATCAAAAATTCGCCCATAATTCATAGGTATTCCCCCCCCCCCCCCTCACAACTCCCCAAAAACTCTTTGAGAGTGGCCCGATCGTCTGCCCATCGTGTTTAGCATTTAAAGCCCTTTAGAATGAGGTGTGACTTGTCAAATGGTTCCATTTTTGGAACGTATGGGCAATGCCCCCCCCCCCGGAAAAACCTCCTTAAGAGTGTCCCGATTCTGCCCATCTCCGAACTTAGCCTTTCGATTTCCAACACAGATTTTTGTGCAATTTGAACTTTTTATGTCCATTCTGTAGAGAGTAATCGCCTGGAATGACATAATATGTTATATATGACATAATATAGTATATATGATTTTTTGTGTCTTTTGGCAGTGAATTCAGGATGCTTTAACTCGGATTTTGGTACACAAATATCTCAAAAATTCGAGTTTTAAAAATGTTAGACTGAGAACTGTAGCTTCCTTTCCTTCAAAAATTCGCAAAACCAGTATCGAATACACTTTCAGCTCAAAACCCTTTTTTGAGATAAGCCATTATTGTTCTCAAGCGACGATAATTACTCGTATGAACTGTCGTCAAAATGACAATAATTGTTCCAGTTTTCCACAAATTGTAACGACAATGTTCGAAAATGTGGAAGTTATTGCAGTAGCATGTTCCAAAATTGATAGTGGAAGCAGGAAATGAGGACAAATGTTTTGTAATTTGATGATTTCGCACCCGTCGTGGAATACTGTAACATCTCAAAAAACCAATATTTTTGGAATCTGGTCTTGAAGGTTTTAATTTAATGCATGTGGTACTCTAGTCAGTGGATATAATATATCCGATCAATATAATAATGCCGTAATGACTAGAGTACCACATGCATTAAATTAAAACCTTCAAGACCAGACTCCCAAAATATTGGTTTTTTGAGATGTTACAGTATTTCACGACGGGTGCAAAAATTTCTTCAAGGGTTGACATGTCAAAATCAGAGATTGTTTGAAAACGGTTGACATGAAGGTATTGTTTAATTATTTCGGGTGTTTTTGTAGGATTTGCCACGTATAGGTACGGGTAGGGGGTTGAAGACTCTGAGGGGTTCCATAGTAGGGGTACAGAGTCCACAGGAGACAGTTTATGGAGGGTGGGGGGGGGGGCATGGGGGTCCACTCGGGGGATGGGGGTGGCACGGCCCCCCCACCCTCGTCCGACGAGGGGATCCGCCAGGAACGAGCCACCCGAGCGTTACTTAACTCTGGTAGTGAGCACGGGATACCAGCCAGTCACCCCAGACCAGTCACCACCATCACAATCTCATACCAGTGAGTACATTATTTTTTTTAATTTTTCCATATACCACAACATACATCATTCGCGATATTTGTAACCTGATACCGACCGAAAACGAAACCTCCTTGCCTATCTGGCAACCCACGGCATAACTACCCCCTGCAAGCCTCGAATCAACAACCCTTCAAGTCCCTATATCCACCTACACCTAACCATACGCTCACATCACCACTCAATATGACATTCAAGCCTCAAACAACCACAAGTCTTCCAAAAGGGGGAAAACGCACTAGTTGAATATTGCCTTCATTATTTACTTTCTTTGACACTATTTTCAAAATTTCAACCGTTTTATTGGCCCTTCTTATAACCCTTCCCTACTTAATTTCTCATCGCCCTATCAACTAGACCCTTTTCTTGTTTGCTGCTGAATTCTAAATTCTTTCCAACCATCAGCCATCTATTCATTTTGATTAACCCTAACGAACCAAAATTTGTCATAGAAAATATACTGTTGTTGAAGATTGTTTGCTCAATTAAGACACTTGCTAATAACTCATTAAAATTTGCATTCAATAGATATAAATAAATATTCGAGTTGCTAAATTGTACCTGCCCTTCAAAATCCCACTTAACCACCATTTATTAATTGTTCGCCATCAAAATCATAAGGTCCTCATAAGCGACCCCCTTGAGTCATCATCAATTTACCTCTAATTAAACCACTAAAACTGTCCAATAAACGCTATTGTATTACTGGCATAATTACCGGCACCAGTAGTTCCGACGTAAACCGACGTCAAGCGTTCATCTATCAAAAGACGATATCTGAAGCGATCGGTTTGCCGGGCGATACCATTGACACCATCGTGGCGCCAAATATCATCAAGTGTAGTTGTAGGGTATATTTTTATGGCACCGCCGAGGCGTCAAGAACCTTCAAAATTTAACACCACCATAGTAATTATCTCGTCGCATATCTCTCATATTCACGAGTGACACCACAACCAACACATGGGAATCAAACATTTCGAATAGCAATTTCATATTTCCAGTCTGTTGATGTTATTTTCATGTTTGTTAATGTCGTCATTTTATCAATCTCGAATAACATTTTTGCACTGTTTGGATTTAGTAATAATTTAATTGACAAAGTGAACTAAATTCGTGCGTATTCCAGGGGTTCTGCATGAAAATAAAGGACCTTGGTGATTTTTTCTTAACTAGCGACAGACCTCCAGTTCCACGTATATTTCGTAACATGAAAACCGGTTTAAACTTTTGACTCCGTTTAGACCCAGTATTAATTCACCTTCTAGTTGCAACATGCGAATAGTCGGTGATCCTTTATGCCGACGCTATCAGCTTGAAAACTCTCTTAATGCCAAATATGTCGGTAATAGTTTTTAATTGAGTATCGTAATTGTGATTGATGGTAGTTACGGACACGTTTTGCGAGTATTACGTGAGTAGAATCGTTAGAATAACTGATTTGAAAAATTGGAGAAGGAAGGGAAGGGAGCGAGAGGGAGTTAATTCGTTCAATAGACCAAAATTGACACTTAGAATTTGTACTGTTTATTTACAACAAATAATTTAACTTACACTTTACTATTGACGTCACAAGTCACCAGTACAGAGAAATTAGATTAAAACGAAGAACATGTTGCAACATGATGCACTGCACTAGAAGAATTAATAATTAGTTGTTACAACTCTTAATTACATTTGATGAAATTATTCAATTCAATCGATGTACTGACATTGAAAATCGAGTAGAAGTACCTAGTGACACGTAACAGTTCAAGAGGACTACATGAATACCACTCGGTTATCCAAAGTGACTATTCCACGGATCGTCTCTATTATCGTCTCTATATTGAAAGGTAGGTATTCCTTGTGAGCATTTTCCCCAGCCACACATGTAGGGCGAGTATTTGTCAAATTTTGGAAGCATTGCAGGTGTGTATTTCCCTCCTAGCGCTGGGGTTGAAACCCTGTGATTCACATTTACGCAAATCAGTTGCCAAATCAGCCAGCATGTCTAAGCCATCATAGCTGCAAGAATAATTAATTTCTTAAGGGTTCTTAATTTGCCCTGCTCCTGTTTAGGGACAGCATCCACCATCGTTTTCTCATTGGTTTCCTTTTCTTTTTCTGTTTTTTTCCTTTTTTGAAGAAGGAGACTGCCGCACAATACCGCAAATGCAGCCGCCGCCACAAACAACCTCTTGGTCCAACTTCTTGATACCGCTGAACAAGAATGCTCGACAGATATTTGTCTGTGCTCGGTTTATGAACGATTTTTGGCGAATCCCGAATGTGTGGACAAAGTGCAAATTCGATGGGACTCGGCGAATGCCAAATGCTCGGTGCTTGGCAAATACCGCATGTGTGGCTGCGGCTTTACAGTTCAAGACAACTGACAGCGTCTCCCACGCTACCGGAGGTGATGGCTTTACCAACTTGACTTGTGAGGAGGTGGTGACAGAGTTGATTGAATTAATTGACGAAGGGCTTGATGAGGAAGAACTTGCAGGGTTACTTCACTCACAGCATGATCTATCTGATGGATAAGAAGTTCCACCTGAACCAACAAACAGCTTCATGAACCTCAAGGCTGTAACGCAATTGCTCGACAAAAAATATGAATTGGTTAAAATGGTAGAGCAGAAAAAAAGTCGAAAATTCACTCATAGAGCATTCGAGGAGTTGTTGCGGGCTTTAGGTGTTGTCTGGCTCAGGGATTTGGCTCTTACGATACGTTTTGTTTGATCGAATTCTGGCGACGAGAGGAATTTCGACATTCAAATATGTTTTACATTGGGAGAAATTTCCTTCTCGATTGTATTATCGCTTCTCCAAGTTCAAGGCCGCATGTGCTGCAAACGATTCGGAAGCTCCGAACGCGGTAAACAGACCTCGTGCGTCTGTTGGTTCGCGAGGCCTTTTATGTAACACTTGACGATGGGCCCAGTAAAACTCGCGGTCACTGAGGAAGGGAAAGCACGATCAGTTGTTTCGAACGAGGCGGAAGGTTACAGGATTCCCGTCTGTTGGCGTCCTCCGTCAGATGAGACAGTTTCTCAAAAAATGCCTTTTAAACTGGAATTTCAAAATCTGTTGACTCGAATTGAAATGTCAAGAATTACATGAATAGCTCGGCCGAATAGGGGTCTATGTAACTTTTTAGGAGAGCAAAAATAAGATCGAATTCCTTTGCGAAACCGCCTGATCGGCCAATTTACCCAAAAAGAGCGACACAGCCCCTTCTTTCAACGATATTTTAAATTGAATATTATTCAATAAAAAAAGATTGGTTAACGATTTGTTGACATAAACAATGTTAATTTCTATCATTTTTTTAATGACGTATGCCATCCCTTTCATCTCTGGCTAGGTGCAGTTCACGAGATAGAGGGACTGTTCATTTTGGGAAAGCTCGTGGAGCATTTGAAAATGCCGACAACTACGTTTGTGTAGCAGTGGTCCTGTGTTTGAATCTGATGAGTAGGGAAACATCACCTGGATTCCTTATGGGAAGAAGGGACTCCACATGGACTGCTGGATCTCACCTGAATGATGATTTTCCATTTTAGTAACGATAACATGATCATAATCTGATCGTCTTCAACGGGGTTTGTGTAGCAATGGTCCTACGCTTGAATCTGAAGAGTGCCCGTGTGGGAAAGCGTCACCTATTTCCCTCTTGCTATGGATTGCAGGATTTTTCCTGCATTTCCACCCTGAAAACAATGACATAAAAATACTTGATGAAATCGCCTACAAGCGGGGTCGTGCAGCAATGGCCCTACGTCTGAATCTGAAGTGTGCCATAGAAAGACAGTAGGAAAGCGTCATCTGGATCCCTTGTGGGAAGAAGGGACTCGCTATGGATTGCAGAGTTCCTCCTGTCTGATTTTCCACCTCCATAACAGTAACCTAATGGAGCAATTACTATAGTCCTATGTTTGAATCTGAAGAGTGCCAGAGTAGGAGAGCATCACCTGGTTTCCTCACGCTAAGCCTTGTGGAATGAAGGGACTCGCTATGGATTGCAGGATTTGAATGGTTTGACTTGAGATGTTCTTCAATGGAAAAATTTTACATAAAACCACTTATTTCTTCAAAAATGCTCTCTTATAGCCATGCTGCATGTCTGGATTTCTACTTGCCCCCGCGTCGCAACCGACAGTGGCCATCCATTTTATCGCTCTGCGTAGATATTATTCTCCCTTTTGCTATCAAATTTGCTATCTCAAATTGCTATCATTTTTCTTAGTATCAACCACGTTTCTTCATCTTTAAAGTGCTACAGTTTGAGAACGGAATAAGATACCGCAATTCTGACTTCATCATCGTGTTCAGCGTTAAAAATTACCTTTAAAATGAGGTGTCACTTGTCAGACTGTTTCAGTTTTTGGCATTTATGGGTAACGAACACGATGGTGAAGTCAGAATTGCGAATTTCCAGTTATTTCTTCGAAAATTCGCCCTTATGTTATTTTCATACGTAATATATTCCGTTAGTAACATAAGAGCGAATATTATACCCTCATATTATAACCTTGTACTTGGATGTAAATTTTGATATTCCCCACATCTTTTGCCCCTGATAGCGCGGTAACATAATATGTTATGCTATGAGGTTACTTTCTTCACTGGAAATGGATAGACGAGATTTCTACGATTCGTTCGGTACCAAAAACGAAAAAATTACATAGATCCCTATTCGGAATTTCAAAATCGGTTGACTCGAGTTGAAATGTCAGGAATTACATGTTTGGGTTCGCGGAGTTCCTTCACTTAGTCCAACCGCTATGCAATTCTTGCAAGAACCCCAACGGCCTACTCTACGTATTCTACTGATATTTCAACAAACTCAGTTGAACGGCACTTGAGCCAAGAACCCATTTCTTTCGATATAGTTCATTTCCACCCAGTTCAGGATAAATCAACACGGTATCTGCCCCGAAATCCCAGTAAATATGAATCAACTGCCATCAGATCGCAGATTTCCAAATGACGGTCGATTAAGAGTGATTGTGACTCTCAATAAGCGATTACCTCGACGAGTCGTGATTTTCGAATCGAGATTTCAAAGAGCTTCCTATTTTCCCCAAAATCGTGCGTCATTCCTGTGGGTTTCAAGATCATCATAACAACATAACGCTCATTATCATTCATGTAACACAGTAAGATCGATGAGGATTATTGATGATTATGACGAAATTATTACTGATCTCTACGTATGAATTCACATCTATATTCGGCTGTATCTATGGCCAAGATACTTTCTGGTACATCGTAAATTATTGCCAGTTTCATGATGGGAAACAATTGGCCACTTCAATCGAACTAAAAATACACGAGTTCAAACCACTCTCGATATAATAATTCAAAATCGTTGTAATATTTGCTTTTGTATCACAGTAGCAGAAACAAGGTAGACAAAATTTGCATAGGGAAAAAAGATAATTTTGTCAATGAAAAAATAATTTATTGCTTCACAATTGAATTTTAAACCACAATTACACAATTAAATACTTCCCTTTCCTGGTGTTTTCAAAGTAAACAAATGTTTTTAGAACATTATTGTAAATAATGTTTTTAGAAATCTGAATAAATAGACGATTGGATGCCAATAAGTCATATCTGGGAAATAATAAAAATGTACTACTGTGAGATGATTCAGTTTTACTTACAAGATGGGCGTCTTTCCTACTTGATGGTTTTGAAGCGACTGGCGTATTGTGCAATAGCTGACTCCAACAACTCAAAAACTCGATTTTTGCACGTATGCCGGTTTGATTCAACAGCGACAATATATAATAATATTAATGGTATATTTAAAAAAATACCGATCAGAATTGAATCGGATGGTGAATATGAATATCTTGTGTAAAGGCTGCTGGGCTCAAGGATTGTGTTACATGTGATGTGGTATGAGGTTCGCAACAGGCTCTCTGCGTGGTTTACTTCACTCCAACTAGTGAGCAAAGATATAATATGAAGCTTCGTGAAGCAATAGAGAAAAGGCGATCAAGAGAATAGGCTGTCATTTCCTTCTATTGCATTCGACGAATCAAGGTCGCGAACGGCTCCAGAAATAGTTTTATGGTTAAACTAAACAAAATTCTGTAAGTTGATCGTAAGAGTTAATTCAGTGAATTACTTCCCGAAACATCGCCCATATCGCCTTATGATCGAATTTTTGAACAGTGTAAAACTTACCTATCACTGGCCTTCTACAGCCTAATTGTCCCAATTTCACAAGAGTGCACTAAATTATGAACAAGTAAAACAAAAGTCGTTACTCTTTCAATTCACCCATCTGAGTAGATTAATAACTGAAATATTAGGTATGAACCATGCGGTAATATAATTATTAGCGAATTTTCGAGGAATTATTAAAACTCGAATTTCCGAGAAAAAAAATGTATATAAAAATCCGTTTCAGACCATCATGAATTCACTGCCAGAAGAACTCTCGATAGAATTGAGATAAGAAGTTCAAATTTGCACAAAAAATTCGTCCTGGCAATCGAACAGTTAAGCTCGTAGATGGGCAGAATCGGGCCACTCTTATCTTTACAAGTGACAGCTCATTTCAAAGTTTTTCTTACGCTGAACACGACGGTGAAGTCAGAATTGCGATATCTTATTCCGTTCATAAAGTGGAGCACTTTGAAGATGAAGAAACGTGGTTGTTACTTGAGATGTCCTCCACGGTTCAACTGCTCTAATCTGATAACGGAATGAGAAATCGCAATTCTGACTTCACCATCGTGCTCAGCGTTGAAAAATCTATAAACAGAGATGTTACCCGGCAAAAAAATGGAGACAAAACCAGTGAAATTGAGACATTTTACATACTTACAACCAGTTTTTTTTATTCTAAAATTCGCTCTTATAGTCATGCTGCATGACTAGATTTTTTTTTTTTTATCAATTGATTCGTATTAGTTTTTGTTTCTCATTCGCCTGCTTTTTTGGGGGAATCCCGAAAACTTCTGAGTTGTGAGTGATTTTGAACCTAATAGTGCTCTATTAAATGTAGTATGTACTCGTATACGAATAAATAACTTTGCCGGGTACATCCATACATTTCCCGAATGCTCCAACTTACGTAAAGAAAACCCACCGTTCCGATGCTTGAAAAAGATCATTTTTTTTTAGAAAGTACCGAAACGGAAGGAAGGCAATGGGCGTTGAGGACAGCGTAGGGAACCTGCGTTTTGGACCGTCTCATCTGTCTGATCCGAGGGGAAAATTGCATAATCCTGGGGACCAACGGGGAGTTCAACGAGATTTTTTCGTTTGATCTCTGGCTCAGGTTCCAGGAGTAAAGGCGCGAGGCGAGCGAAAGGAAGTTCGGGCTTTCCTGAAGGGCTTTACGTGTAACTTATCGCTTTCGTTCGGCCACTGCTCGTAAAATCAGACTGTTTTCGCCGGGGGAACATTGAGAGGATCATCGAAACATAGAAATCATTAATAACGACACTCCTCGCCTGGTCTGGTCCTGCAGGATTCCATGGAATCAACCGTAGGGACCTGCTTCAGTTTGAAGTATTTCAAGATTCGTACATCCACGCTCGTCATATTCAACAGACTATGGATATAAGGGCTTGAGAAGGATTTTGCAAAAATGATGTTTTCACGTTCCATCACACATAACACACCCCCCACTAAAAGGCAACAAACGAGGAATATAAGGAAACGTCTGCCACAACGTCCTGTAAATGGTACTAATTAGGGTATCCAAGACCAGTCCCTAATTAGAGTGAAATCCCACGAGGTGCAAGGGATCCGTGTTCTAATCGGGTTTCACGTTTGCACATCATTGTCATTACCCTCACTCTAATTGTAGTAACACTCATGGATGTCAAGATGGATGAGTCACATAAAATGGGAACTTCTTCCCTAATTACCAGAAAACTCTCGTTCCGTGGAAATTTAATTAGCATTTGAGGGCCTTGGGCATAACAGACATCAATAAGAATCATATCCCGTTGTATGGGAACATTCGCCACGTTTTGTATGTAATGGTTTTTTGCTAACAAAATGGCAATTGGGTTTGGACCTGTTTGGTTCGGCCCTGATTCCCTTCCGTCGCAGGATACTGGCGGCTTTGAATGCCCCTTGATGATCTACGATTATTGTCTTATTTAAATTATTTTCATTCGTTTCCTACCTACTGTATAATTTCTAATTTCGCTACGCAACCTTTACAAATACCCTTAGATATCATTATTTTTCTTTTTTTATTACCTACCTACTAACACATATTTCTTTCTTGCAAATTAGGCATCTGCCCGTTAAATCTTGTAAATAAATAATAAATAAATCAAGCAGCAATATTTGTTTTAATCGCAATTTATTCATAGTGGAATCGATGGAATAAAAACAATAATTTTGCATTTAAACCACATTGAGAAAGCTGGCCTTCACTATTTGAAGTTGATGTTGTCGGTTTTGTTTAACCTTCTGATGAATGAGCATCAGTAATCATTGAATCAAGGCCTCATCACCATTAGCGAGTGGGCGATGATTTAAAGTCACTTTCGGTCGAGAGATAGCGCTGAGATAGGGAGGGACATTATCGGAAAAACTCTGATTCAACTCGGCCTTCCACGGTTTCCCGAGTGACTGCGAAAGGTTTGACGGTACATGTCGCTTTTGAGTGGTTAGTTCAGTATTGGTCAAGGTCTTACAACTACGTATACCGACGCCCATCGTGGGGAATCCAAAACACGGCAAGGAAAGAAATTCCACGCAGACAACTCCTGCAGCCCTTATTTACAACAAGCATTGAAGTGTACACAAGGAAAACATCCTGAAAACGAAGGATTTTCTTCATTCCAATTCTTCCAGTGTCTTTCCACACCTAATTACCTACGTGAAGAACAATAATCTGGAGCGGTTTCCCCAATTATCGCACTAATTTCTCCAATGAATATCAATCCAGGAATTTCTACCGCGTGTCGTCCATAGGAATTTGAAATAAAAAGTTCCAGTCATGCAGCATGGCTATAAGAGCGAATTTTCGAAGAAATAACCGCTTTTATGTAAAATGTGATGTTTGGTGATCGCATTCCGTTATCAGATTAGAGCAGATGAACTGTGAAGAACGTCTCAATAACAACCACGTTTCTTCACCTTCAACGTGCTCAAGTTTGAGAACGGAATGAGATATCGCAATTCTGACTTCACCATCGTGTTCAGCATGAAAAAACCTTTAAAATGAGGTGTCACATGTCAGACGGTTTCAAATTCGGACTTCATGGGTAATTTCCCCCCCCCCCCCCTTAAAACTCCCCTACACCCCCCTTAGAGTGGCCCGATTCTGCCCATCTTCGAACTTAGCCTGTCGATTGCCAAGACAGATTTTGTGTGCAAATTTGAACTTTTTATCTCAATTCTATCGAGAGTTATCGTCTGGAATGACACATACATAAATACATAAATACATAAAGCTTCCCCGCAGTCTCGTGATCACGGCCACCAATGGAATGACAAATACATAAATACATAAAGCTTCCCCGCAGTCTCGTGATCACGGCCACCAGCCGAAATATATTTTTCTATGATTTTCGCTTTAAATGTGATCTCCATTTCATTTTCTATTTGCAAAATATAAATACATAAATATATACATATGATTTTTTGTGTCTTTTGGCAGTGAATTCAGGATGGTCTGAAACGGATTTTGGTATACAAATTTTGCGGAATTTCGAGTTTTAAACATTTTGGACCGAGAACAATAGCTTCCTTTTCTTCGAAAATTCGCTAAAACACAGCCTTATGAGTGGAGAAATGTAAACGAATCCTAAACCGATAAATCTGTAAAAACGGACCTACTGGAATTAGCTGAAATCTAGTGGTAGCACCATAAGGTACGTACCTAATAATATTTTCACAAGCACAAGGAAGAAGCTGTTGACTTCTAAACGAGGTAGAGGTGCGTTATCGCCAGGAAATCTATACCTAGATCGCGCGGTGTTTGTCACGAATGCCGGAAATGATACACTTATGCATTGTCACTTGTATGGAACGACCGAACAATCTGACGTGTACACATAACGAGTAATTTCGTCTAATTCGGTTGACCAAAAATTTCTGTTTTCGCGCAAAGAACGTGTGAGTAAAAATGGACAAGGCCCCCGGGTGGTTTTTGAAGACACTTTCTACAACGAAGGCAACCGTTAAAAGGGAAACAGTTCGAAAAGCACAACAGTTTCAAGGTTAAGGACCGTAACGCGTTCCGATCGGAAGCTTTCTAACGACATAAAACGTGTATCATCACAAGCTGTACATTAAAGTCTTCTTCTCATCCCTAGGAGCTGAATATCTATCACATAACTGTGCTGAACCACTTACATAAAGCTGAGCTTGAAAAAACAATAATTGTTTTATCTGACTCCACAAGATGTTTATTAATGTGGAACACGTTTCAGCCTCCACCTAACTGCCTGAAGTAATAGTAATAGGCACAGTAATAGATCGAGAAGCGTTGGGCATTATCCATGTAGTAACAATATTTGAACGGTATCTCTATGATTGATGTTTGTATGCATCTCGAGCTGATGGCCATAGAGATACCGTTCAAATGTTGTTACTACATGGATAATGCCCAACGCCTCTCGATCTATTACTGTGCCTATTACTATTACTTCAGGCAGTTAGGTGGAGGCTGAAACATATTCCACATTAATGAACATCTTGTGGAGTCGAATTCCCTCTATACTGAAATAGTTACTTATCGATATCAATGTGACGTTTTGGTTCATCTAGATGATGACTATGTGGGATAAGTCGACAAATGTGAAGTGAGAAAGTCAGTGAAGTCCTTTTCCTGTACGCGGTTGAATCCCTTCTCCCCCAGCCCTAGAAATAATTACCTGCTATAACCAGCGACCAGCCTTGGCCCACTCCCGCCTGCCAAACCCCTCGTATAAGAAAAAACCCCAAACATTTCTTTCCCTTGGAAATCCAACTAACCGAACCCTCAGCTGGATAAAAAAAAATAAACTTGACAACTCGAGGATTTTTAGCTCAGTTTCTGGATCGATTTGAATAATTCGACCAGCCGGCGGTTGTTTGAAGTTTCCGAACGAGTAGGAGTTGGTTGAAGCCTTTTAACCTAAAAATCGCTTGAAATGAGTTTGGAATCAATCGACACCTAACTGTTCAAAATGCAAACATTCCAGGGTTATATAACAAGGTTATTCACCAAACACGATCTAATGAAAATTTACCAACATTTATAACGAACTCAGTTTATTAAAAAGAATTGTAAATGCACCAGAATGCCTAAGAATAAATTCAAAAAGCTCGAGTTGCCTTACTAAATTGAGCTCAAATTTATTATTGCGGAAAAGAGTTACATCCATCATAATTTTTAGGACCTAAGTAGTCAAAATGGGGTGAATTGTGGATTTTAAATAACCAAACAGCATTTTTTTAAGTTTTTTTAATCGCCCTTTGAAACTGCACTGATTGTTTTGGCTCATAAACAAATTTAAGATTGGAAGGCAGCTCTTCTAATTCCACTGTAACTAATCTTGAGGTACGAGGTGTGTCCTGAAAGTAAGCGTACTGAGGCTCTCACGACCGTAGGGAATATTTTTTTACTATGTTGGCTACACTGCCGTATAGCTTTACTCCCTAGTCAAAGCATGATTTACACGAGTAGAGTCAAAGGTAGAGTAGAGTCCTCTCCACTCTACCGACCACTCTACCGCCTACTCTACTCTACCACGTCCTCACCTTGGGTCGTTCACACGTCAGTATATTCCTGATAAATCTCAACGAACCGCAGAGTATCTTCTTCAGTCCACTTCATTTTATTATTCTTTCACCTCACTTTTGGTTTATTATCTTCGATAATGAACCATTGGAATCGCCCAAAGAAAAATTTTTTTTAACCCCCCCTCAAAATTTGTTGGTTTACGTTTCAAGATACGTAGATTCAGAAAATCGAATAAAAAAAAATCCGTCCGTCACCCGTACGCCGTCCCCCGTACGCCGTCCGCCGTCCGTGCCACTTTGCCCAGTTAGCGTTGAGCTAAAATTACAAAATTTGGTTTCTGGGTTTGGACCAGCCACACAATGATCCTCGAAACTTTTCATAACCCTAGGTCAAGGGGAAGGGGTTCAAAACGAACTTTGAAATTTCGACAATGTCATATCTCTAAAAATTCTCATGAAACGGTGTAATTTTTAGTTCACTTTTGAATGACCTGAAAAATTACGAATCTTTTAAGACCAATTGGATTTTTTTGCGACCAGCCGTTCGTTCACAGTGACCCCGCAAAGGTTTAGGAAAAACACTAAACTTTCGCGTCGAAAACGGCCGTTATGTGACCCAACCCCCAGACGCCCAGAATAAAACTACCTTTTTTCATCTTCCCGGTAAACTACAGTCTAGAAATTTTAACCGTGAGTCGGGGATAGACCACATTGCAATATTCACTCGGTTTCTCATCTGTAAAATTGTTTAAATAATACCTTTTTGTAATAATACAAATTAAATTTGATGATGAGCTATTGACTTGAAATTTTAAAAATAGGTCAGAACTGGATCACAATGCAATATTTACTCGGTTTCTTGTCTGTAAAATTGTTTAAATAATACCTATTTGTTTAAACAAATTAAATTTTGATGATGAGCTAGATACTTGAAATTTTAAATACCTATAGGTCAGAAATGGATGACATTTCAATATTCACTCGGTTTGTATGACATGGTATGAGTATGGTATGGTATATTATTGTATGTATGATTTGGTATAATACAGTATGGTATGATAGGAAAGAAATTCGTATGGTATGGTATGAGTACGGTGAGAATATGGTATGGTGCCGATTTGCAATACAGTCTGGTATAGACAGAAGGGTGATCTGCACAAGGAAGATAATAAACCGTTGTGTCAAGAATTTGCAGAGTTTTTCTTCTTGTTCTTGAAACGACTCAAACGCTCAAACGACTCAAAGGAGCTCCTCCTATCATCACAACATCTACTACAAATTACACCTTATCATCTTACATTTTATCCCCTTTCCTCCATCTTCTTCTTCTTGTGATTTCACTCTACTCTACTCAAAACTGTTTAAATTGGTAGAGTAGGCAGTCGAGTTAACAGGAGAGTCCAATTTCTGGTGGCGGAGGAGATGGTAGAGTAGAGTACTCTACTCTACCGTTTACTAGTCAGTAGAGTGAACTCTACTCTACTGAAAAC
This sequence comes from Stenodema calcarata, assembly GCA_963920205.1. NCBI lineage: Eukaryota > Metazoa > Arthropoda > Insecta > Hemiptera > Miridae > Stenodema > Stenodema calcarata. The sequence goes on along the minus strand of OY986062.1, from coordinate 16,573,726 downwards.
ATTTACACGAGTAGAGTGCAAGTAGGACACTCTACTCTATCGTTTACTAGTCAGTAGAGTGAACTCTACTCTACTGAAAACATTTACACGAGTAGAGTGCAAGTAGGACACTCTACTCTACCACTCTACTCTACCGTTTACTCTACTCGTGTAAATTAGCCTTAACCTTCAAGACAAGACCAGAACGAGTTCAGTACGTTGAACACTGTGTTCGCACGAATTTTTCTTGTTTAACATGATCGAGTCTGTCTCCAAGTGCGAAATCCGCGCCGTTATCCGTTCCCTTGTTGCGAAATTAAAATCTCCACGTGAGATTTTTAATGAGGTACGAAACGTTTATGGTGAAGATCGTATGAATCGTACCAAGTGGTGCAGGGTGTTTAAAAACGGCCTGTACGAATGTACATGACGGTCTGAGGAGTGGGAGACCGTCGATTTTGACTGACGAAATTGTGAAAAAAGCCGAGAATGCGGTCCGTGACGTTCGGAGATGACTCTGTATGAACTTTCTGCAAAAATGAAAAAATTGAGGGGAGCTATTAAAATACAAGTCTGTTAACAGTCGGAGTCTGCCTGCTGCACGACAACGCCAGACCCCACACGACCATTAACCCAGACCAGGACTCATTTGGATGGGATGTTTTGATCTTGTTCACTTCCCTGAAGAAGCACATGGGTGGGGAAAATTTTGAGTGTATATTTGAGTGGTGATGTTGATAACTTGGTAAATAAGTTTGGTGATATTGATTGATCTTGTAGACCTGCTGATGATTTACACACACTTCATACACGATCGTGCATGGTTGCACAAATACGGTGTACAAACCGTGTTGAATGACCGAGCAAAATTTTAATTCATTAAATAAAAAACATTTTAAAAAACGAGTTGCATGCAGCCATAGCTGCAGGAAATACAAATTGTGATAGAACAGGAGCGTGTTTTATCCAAGCACCCGATGCAATTTGTCGTACCTCGAAGCGAGAACTCCCTCAGACCCTACAGCTATTGCCGTAGGTAGATGATTGGATATTTCATCAAAACCTTCACGAGTTATGTGCAGGCACCGTTTGAAACATCGAGTTTTGAGGAGCAAACGTGGACGAACCAGATTCGAGTTTTAACCCGCGTCCGCACAGCCGACCGCAGTGTGTCCCAACAGACTTGCATCAGGATCAACTTTCCTTGGGAGTACCCGACCGGACGGTCTCCTAAATGACGGTTTAACTGTCATAATCGAACCTGAGTAATCGCCGCGTAATCCAGCTAAACAAAAAACCGCGAGTTTCCTTTCTATTTAATGGAGAGTTTACAACGTACGTTCTGCCGGCTGTACACTTCATTTTTGCCACGTTTTGGGTACAAGAGGTCCTTACGTCAATAAAAATCCCTCAAGTCCAATGTTTACGAAAATGGGGTTTTTACGGAACCCTCCTATTTTGGACCTGATCTTTTCGATGGTGAAGTCCAAATTTCAAAATTCGAACCGGAAGTGGGGAAAATTTTGACTATAAACATACAAAAATTGGTCAATGTTTGGGTAAAACGCCTCAAATCACCAAAATGTTGAGGCGTTTTACCTACAAAAATTTACAACATTTCCCTAACAAGACATCCGTTTGATTGAGTTGTCTACGTTAAGGTGACTGCCTCACGAGCAAGTTGAGGCATTCCTAAACAAACAATCCCAAAACGGAAGCTGGAAATTTTAAAATAGCCTTAACTGCAATTAATCGATTATAAAACAAACTCGATTATTTGCGATTTTTTCACCGTTGAATTGGTTGAAGTCATATCGATTCCTCACCAAAAAATGGGGTTTTTATAATGAGTTGCAGTCAACTTACATCAAAGGTTTCAGTGAGATCTGAACATCCCCACGGTCAACGAAGTCTTGGAGAGAACATCCACTTGCATCCTTGCCACAATTTCGTCCCCCTCAACCTTAGCAACAAAACTATCTTCTTACGTACTAATTATTATAACTCAATTTATTACTTATCTAACGTTACCATTATTGTTTCTACCTTATATTTTTTGCAATTATTGTGATGGATTCGGAAGGGCTATAGTTGAATAGAGACCTTCTTCGTGTTTCATTATATCAAAGAAATCTTTGAAGTACCTACAACTAACTGAAGATACATATATTGTATGAAAGTTTACAATAAAATTTAAAAAAAAAAAGGCGAATTTCTGCAATGTTTTGAGGCGTTTTACTCTATCAGGGCAGAATATACCAGCGAAATTATGAACTGTAGATTTTAGAATTACGAATTTTATTTTATTTACAATTGAACTCGTCATCCGGGTGCATTAGATCACATTTCTAGGATCAAACTTTGTCAATTTTCTGCCAGCAAATTGCTACTAGTCTTAAACTTGACATTAAATGTCAAGTTTAATGTCAAGTTTGAATGTCAAATTTTGGTGTTTTTGTGCATGTCACCTTTGACGAGCATGTTAAAGCATACAGAAACAATGGCAGGCGTATCGATAAGTATGCGATTGACCATCACCTGTAATAGCAAGTGGTAGTTGAGGTCGTTCCTATGGAGACCCGAGGGCAAGCAACTTTCTCAACTTTCTTCCTGAATCCGAGTAACAGCAGGGAGCTGGGTCGTCTGGTATCAAACTCCCTTATGTCAGAAGGTCGTTCGCAGCCTTCTAAATTGATAATTGGATAACCGTGTGGAAACTCAGTTCGTCTATTTCGAGCCCACTATTTGGTCAAAGCCTTTTGATCCCAAATGAGTAGATACTCTTATGCTTTGTATGTACCGGATTTTTGACACTCCATTACTCACGAGAGGCTCAATATTACTACCAAGACCAATGAACGAATTCCCCATACTATTCCAACTATTCCCCATACACAATTGTACGAGTACTTGTATGCAGACTTGAAGAACGTTATTTTAACGAAAACCAAAATGAAACATATTAATATTTCTACACTTTTCGTAATTAAATTCGGGGAAAATACATCACTGGAAAGAAACTTTGAGGGTGTGCATCTTAAATTTTACCTTACTCATCAATTGTATCAATTTCGAATTTTACGAGCATGTAAAACATATTTTTCTACGGACGAAATTGGAGAAATTATTCAGTCAAAATCAGAATCAACCTCTGATTTCTTAAATGTGGTTGATTTCATTCTTCCTTTGAACTCCCTTTTACTCTTGAGATCCTTTCTACTTGAGAAGCAGCATTTTTCTCACCAGTCATAATAAGTTCCTCAACTGGTTACAAAAATACAGTTCAATGGTCACCCTTCCTGATATTTCTATTTCAAATTGTGTCCAAAAGCCTCCCAGTCACACGATTATACTATGTTAGGATGCTCGTGAAAAAATTTGAGTGTAGAAAGCTAAAAGATGAAACACCTCCCTCCCCCACCCTTACGCAGCTCATCCACCACCCACGTCTGCTCACTTTCCTCTTACTCACCCACTTCCACATTCACATTCACCCACGATTTAAATTTGAGCAGTTGTGGCGAGGGGTGGAGAGGGAGAGCATAAGGGAGACAATTCCCGCCTCCCCACATCAAACACCCTCCCCCCCCTTCTCACCTCTCAAAACCTCATCAACCACCCACGTCTGCTCGCTTTCCTCTTACTCACCCACTTCCACATTCACATTCACCCAGAATTTAAATTTGAGCAGTTGTGGCGAGGCCTCCAACCCGGGGTGGAGAGGGAGAGCATAAGGGAGACAATTCCCGCCTCCCCACATCAAATACCCTCCCCCCCCCCTTCTAGCCACTCATCACCTCATCAACCACCCACGTCTGCTCGCTTTCCTCTTTCTCACCCACTTCCACATTCATCCACAATTTAAATTTGAGCAGTTGTGGCGAGGTTGTGGGTGGAGAGGGAGAGACTGTTTGACTGTTTATTTTGTTGACCTGCACAGAAATTAGGCCATAAGTCCCTCTCTACCACTCTGGCAGGAAACGTGATTGCACAAATACAAAGAAACAAACTTTCTTATAACTAAATGCTTGCATACGAGTCTGCAACACATTGGACATTTTATGTCAATATTAATAATATCCAATCTTAATAAACCGTTCAGTAACAAATTACCTCAAGCAATTGATCACAAAACAAGCGGCAGTGTTCACTATATCTATTTATAACATAAAAATATATATAAGTCTGACATAAATACCAAGAACAAATACGCAAGAAATGCGTTATAATTCGAGAGCTTTCGATCGAATGGAGAACGGTTTTTGTCCGATGAAAAGCAACGGCTTGGTTGTAAGTGAAAATTATCGTAAAATGTAGGTAACGCTTTTCGAGGACACTTTTTCGTGACAGTTTTTTTATTGTAATGTGCCAAAGCAAAGACATAAAATGTCAATTAGTATATTTAATCAATACACGATTTTTAATTTATTTTTTATTACATAAGATTCATGACGTATTAATTAATACAGTACAATTTGTGTCTTGTCCAGGTATGAGCCGCGCGTTTCTGTTGTTAGCCGCGTTGGGCGTGGCGGTAGCTGGACCCATCTACCCAGCCGACCCGCCGTCCGAGCAGAGCATCACTCCAGAAATTAAAGTCGCACTCATCAAGGTGAGTTAAAGGAAATAATTAGTAAATTTGAATTTAAGAACGTTTTTCAACAGTCCAAGACGGAAGAAGTGATTAGGAGTCTAATGGAACAAATGCCGTAACTGCTAGATTTAGACTTGTGATACGCCACACACTCTTTTTCTTGCTTGGGGTTTTGGACAATTTTGGCCTACTATATATAGTATATATACTGAGAAGTGCCAAATCGATCGATGGATTCATCAGTTTATTACATCGATTATTTCTTGGTCGATAACTAAATCCCGTAGCAGATGACAGTAACGTCTTCTGTAACTTCATCATCAGGTTGCGTGCGTTCTTCTTTTTGTGGGTGTTCGTCTTCATCAACATTGATGTTCACTACTTCATCTTTCTGCTCCTCCACCATCCACCTGTTATTGTTTGGCTCACCATCCCTGCGAACAATGACTCTGGTGACGATCTTAGTAATATTTAAATTCTCATCATTCTCCATCATTCCCTCATTTCTCTTAATACCTTGTGGGGCTGCTGGTGGAAACAACGTTGATCATCTAAGTGACACCAAATTATTATTTTATTCGGTTATTTGAGCCAATATCCGTTACTGGAGCAGTATCCGCCTTTGGTACCATTGCCCTAGTGAGAATTACAAGGAAACCCCAGGGGTTTTGGTCTGATACGAAGGGGCCACATTTTTTACGTTCTCGCTAGTAGAGGATTCCAAGTACACCAGTGTCTCACAATTCCACGTTTCGACTGTAACAATCTTTGAAGCCCTGAAAATGAAAAAAATATATATATTTGTCGAAACTTCGGTCGTAAGAAGGAATAGGTAACTATTATTTCACCTCACCGCCTCTCAAGACTGCACCGAAGTTTGTACAGTTATTTGTCACTCCAAAGAAGATCTGGCTGACGTTGATGACCGTCAAAGGTCGGGAAGGGTGCCATCGTCCAGCCGGATATTGCATTACACGCTCCCAACTCGTGAAACGCGCTGATGGCTCCTTTTTTCTGCAAACACTGGAATTACAGTCAACCCCGTCCTTCACCCGCGCGATATAATTGAGAATGTGATATAATCGAATTACAATCGTTCGTACTTGTAGGTGCCAGGAGGTTGTGTTCTGTAGAATCATAGGATGTGTCGTACTAAGGAGGTCCAATGAATCAAATCGCATGAAAGTGCACCATTGGAAAACAACACAAAGAGGCTAGAATGTTTAGTAACAAAAGAGGTGGGTTTTCTAATTTTACAACGGATTGCGAAATCTTAAAAACTCTGCAAATTCAAAAACCCCTAAAAGTTATTCGCAATTCAAGTATCTACAGAATGAGACGAATTACAAGTTTCTTGCAAGAATTGGTCTCATTCTGTAGATACGTGAATACTGTAGGCATGCCCAAAGAGTACTCAAGTTAAAAAAAGAAATCCACAGTCATGCAGCATGGCTATAAGAGCGAATTTTCGAAGTAATAATTGGTTTTATGTAAAATGTCTTCATTAAAGAACATGATGTCCATGAAGAATATCTCAAGTATCAACCACGTTTCTTCATCTTCTAAGTGCTCCAGTTTGAGAGCGGAATACGACATAGCAATTCTGACTTCACCATCTCATTCAGCGTGTAAAAACCTTTAAAATGAGGTGTCACTTGAATGGCCGTTTCATTTTTGGAATTTATGGGCGAACGCCGTATGATGCACTCTCATATTGACGGCTTTTTAATGGCTCTAGCTTTGAGTGCTCATTGTGAACGAACGGCTGGTCGTACAAAGCCTGGATGATATTAAAAAATCTCTGAATTTAACTCCATCGAATGTGAACTAAAAACTATAGTATTACATTTACTAACATTTTTAACATTTTTTGAGATATTACGTTTGAAAAAATTCAAATTCATTTTGAACCTCTTCCTATTGAACCTATTGACCTAGGTTTATGGAAAGTTTCAAGGATAGGGCTGCTCGAAACCCTAAAACCAAATTTCATAATCTTAGGATAACTCTAACTGGGCGTACGGACGGGTTTTTAAATTTTCGATTTTCTCAATCTACGTATCTTGAAACGTAAGCCCTCAAATGTTGAGTAGGTTACTTTTTTTTTCTTGGACGATTGTAATGATTCATTATTATATAGCTCATGAATACCAAATCTAGCTCATGAATCTCGTTCAAAGTGTGACAAGTGTGAATTACAGCTACGACTGTGACAGCTCGATCTTAAAATGTCAAAGCCGCTTCTTTCGTCCGATTCTCCAGTTTTCGAAGTGCAAGAAGAGGTGGCTCTCAAAAGAGGATTATAGGGCTCAAAAAACCACATTTAAACGACTTGGGCAATTTTTAGATTTTGATCGTGTACCTACCAAAATTTACGTGGAGATTGAAAAGGATTGTTCTGGGGCATCCCGTAGATGTATCCAGGGCTCAAAAAACCAATTTTAAATGACTTGGACTTAGATTTTGATCGTGTATTTACCAAAATTTACATTAACATTGAAAAGAAATTTTCTAGGGCACCTCGTAGATGTATCCAACGTCTTCCACCGTATTATTCGATTGGGAATGCGAGAGAGGGTTGATTTTGTGCCAGCTGACACTGACCTACAGCGACCCGCGATGCGCGTAGCAAACCGCCGCGTTGAGCAACCCATCCGTCAAGTTGGCTCATTTCACACATCCACCCGTTTAAATAGGTGCCCACCCGAGTGTCTACTGTTTCTAGAAAGTTATTCACGAAGAATAAATAACATTGGGGCAGAACGATATTCCCTACAGGGTGAAGGCGGTCCTAATCCCGTTCAAAATCCTCAACTTTCCGTACAGTTTCATGATATTGGGCATTGAAAATTATGAAAAATTGAGTTATGAACACCCTAAACTGCAATTTTTAATTTTAGCGAGTTTTCAAAGAAAAGAAAGCTACTGTTCTCACTCAACAACTCAAATATCTGAAAAAAATCGTTTAAGTATAAAATTGTATAATAAATCATTCTAGAATATAACTCTCGATACAATTGAGATAAAAAGTTGAAATATGCACAAAAAATCTGTCTTGGCAATTGAAAGGCTAAGTTCGTAGATGGGCAGAATCGGGCCACTGTAAGGGAGGTTTTGGGGAATTTTAAGGGAAAAAATGAAAAAGTCTAACATGTGAAACCTCATTTTAAAGGTTTTGTTGCGCTGAATACGATGGTGAAGTCAGAATTGTGATATCTTATTCCGTTCTCTAACTGGAGCTCATTGAAGATGAAGAAACGTGGTTGTTACTTGAGATGTTCCTCACGGTTCAACTGTTCTAATCTGATAACGAAATGAGATATCGAAATTCTGACTTCACCATCGTGAAACTGAGATGTTACTCGGCAAAAAAAGGAGACAAAATTTGTTATAAAACCTGTTTAATGGAGACATTTTTACATAAAACCAGTTATTTATTCAAAAATTCGCTCTTATAGACGTGCTGCATGACTATGGATTTTTGCTGCTCTATGTAGGACGTTTCGGTGTGTAGAAAACCGCTGTACGAATAAAATTAATTGTAAAAGGCAACTTGAACTAGCGGATTCAAGCCACGATTACTTCGCTAAAATCACAGTTCTTGCTGTTTTCATCAACTTTATTTTGTTTAAAAACCTACAGAAATGTTATGAAAAATTCTTGAACGTGAAAACTTCAAAGCATGACGGAATGTTCCTAGATTATTCAGATCATACCATAAATGATAGATCATGACAGCATCGCTAATAATCACAGACGTGGCTACTGACCGCGCCGGATAGACGTCCGCTAACAATCGCGTCGTCAGATCGTTAAGATGACGAAATGCCACGATTCGTTCACAAAGATGGTTGACTTATCTTGTTATGTATTGTTGGCCTTTAAAGCGCCAACCCACCGGTCAAAAAAAGGATGTTGAGAAACCAAAAAATTGAATAAAAACAAAGGGACAAACAAAAAAGCCGGAGGAGGAATGGGCAGCGATAAAGAATCAGAATGATGGAGTAAGACCAGCCTTGGAGTAGTTTTAAACATTTTTATAATAAATTCCTACAAATTTGCCACTCATTTGAGAGTGAATTTCAGGTGCAAAAATTATTTGGTGTAATTCTGTTAATGAATTACCAAACCAAGCTACAGGGGGATACTAGCACCAATCGTGGCTACATATCCCAGAGTTGATGGTGAAAAGTAAAGACGAATTTATTCAATTTAAATAATATAATTCGAGTGATTTTGTCCACCATATTACCACGTACTAAACGTTTGATTTTATTGATTTGTAGGTGATGAAAGGTGAATGTGCTATTCCTGTAAATATGTAGTAGTAGCTTCAGAAGGTGAAATCCCTCACATGATTGGATATGCCAACATTTAAGTCCAGGATTGTCAGGTACAAATGGATACCTGCTCAGGGTATACATAATATGTATACCCATATGTACACCCATGTACATATTATGTTTGTGTGCAAAAAAACATGGTTTCAACATTTTGGAACAGTTTTTACTGGGCATTGAACTACCAGCTTTCTACTTTCCTTCGAACATATTATAAGTTTGCCTATCTCCATAGAACCAGTACTTTTACTTTCCATTTCTAGAGACTGTCAAGTTCAACACTGGTGTGAACTTACGTTTCTGTTTAACTGGCAGTACTGTTCAGATAATTCGTTTCTGTTTACTAAATTTTAGTAAACAGCACATTATGACTGATTTCGACCATGTTTGTCGGTTCGTAACAAGGCAGCGTTGTCGCGGTGTCGTTGTATGATGAGCTAACATCTCGTTAAGGCAGGCAGACACGCGATTTCAAGATGGGACCTACACGTCGAGGGATAACGGTTGCCACAAACCTGTAGTGTTTGCTGAGTTCCACAAGAACGAAAAACACTGTCTCGTGTCTGTCTTTCGCCATTTTCACTTGTTCATTCCAAGTTCAAACTTGTAAGGGTCAAGGGGGTGTTGGGAGAATGAAACGATAAAACCGTCATTTATGAAGATCTCATCACCAGGACAAGATATTTCTCAGCGTACAACCACAATTCTATATCCAAAGTGTTAAAGGCTGCAATTATTGTAATTTTAGCAAGTACAATAATCAATTTATCATCAAATATCACGTTTAGTAAAAATAATATTCAATGGGTACTAAAACAAAAAACCAGCGTCCAAAATGTTTATTCATGAACATCCATGTACATAATATGTATATTATACAGCCTTCGTAAAAATGTTTTCTTGTTGACTCACAGCATAAGGATTATATTGAGTGTACTGTATGCATCAAGTCAACAGTCTCATTCAACTTGATGATCGATCTTGGTTCAGACCTAATTAAGACAGGTTGTGATGAATAGGCAAAAATAACATACGCCTGGTAGATCAGCTAAAGCCACTGGTTCTGAAAGAATGGGGAGTGGTTGTAACGTATGTACATATTACGCTTTCGGTTGATTAAAAACGATGACTTTCACAGGATTTCATCTGCTACCATATTGTATTCTTATTACGTTCCTGGTAATTAATTTATCGTTAACACCATGCTAAAGGCGCCAATCTGTTTTTCTGGCCATTTTCTTTCAAGTCGACGGTGTCAGAGCAACTCACCCTATCGTCATTTTGGACAAAAATGAGTTATGCATATATGCGGCGGATCCAATGAAATTCACGGTTCTAGCAAAAGCAGGTGGCGCGCAAGTGGCATTTCACATAACACTCCCTATCATCATGATGACGACAATACACCCTACACCTACACAACGAGAATACAGAGTTTTCCGGCATGAACAGCTTGCTTATTGGGTCGTGAATATCGATCTTTCGTAACAAGAACGCTATGAGGACGTCAGAAAGACTCAAGGTGAACGAGAAAATCATCAGCAACCAGAGTTTTGGCTCTGCTGAAAAGTGACCAAAATGATGATGGGGTGTGTTGCTCTGACACTATTGAAGTATTTCTTATTTTTCAAATATTTTTCCAAAAAAGAAAATTTGAGCCTTGAAATGCACGGAACATGTTTCAGCCACTCAGCTGATCCGGGGCTAGGGCAACTTAAAGCTTAAGTTAAAGCCCTAACGAGGCGGCATATCAAATTACAGCTTCATAGTGAGAATAGCATAGAAATTGGCTGTAGGAGTCGCTCTGCTGATCCTGGGCCTTGGCAGCGTCAAGTTAGTCCTAAGGAGGCTACATCCCAAATTACAGCTTCATAGTGAGAATAGCATAGAAATTAGCTGTAGGAGTCGCTCTGCTGATCCTGGGCCTTGGCAGCGTCAAGTTAGTCCTAAGGAGGCTACATCCCAAATTACAGCTTCATAGAGCAAATAACCTAGATACCAAATTACTGCTTCATAGTGAGAATAGCATAGAAATTAGCTGTAGGAGCCACTCTGCTGATCCTGGGCCTTGGCAGCGTCAAGTTAGTCCTAAGGAGGCTACATCCCAAATTACAGCTTCATAGTGAGTATAGCATAGAAATTAGCTGTAGGAGCCACTCTGCTGATCCTGGGCCTGGGCAGCGTCAAGTTAGTCCTAAGGAGGCTTCATCCCAAATTACAGCTTCATAGTGAGAATAGCATAGAAATTAGCTGTAGGAGTCGCTCTGCTGATCCTGGGCCTTGGCAGCGTCAAGTTAGTCCTAAGGAGGCTACATCCCAAATTACTGCTTTATAGAGCAAATAACCTAGATACCAAATTACTGCTTCATAGCGTGAATAGCATAGACATTAGCGTAGAAATAGATTAGCGTAATAATATTCCATGTTAAAAGCTGATTTGCGCTTTTAGCGTTGTGTTAACGATATGTACACGTACGAGTACATTGAATATTATTATCCTCACTAGAATTATCAACGTTATACAAACTTGCATTAGCGAACTGCATCAACGGTAGTGTGAGTCAGTCGTACACCTACTAGGTCAGTCGTTGACCGGCTATTACAGTTACGTCACCACACGCCTACCAGGCGACCTTTGACGGCCGTCGCTCTCCCACTCCTCGCCGTCATGTTTTCACACTGAGACCCCGAAAAGACATTTACAACTATTTCTTTTGAATGGATGCGACCGTGAATCACTGGTGCGAAGTCTTCTTTTTCTAGCCGCATAGTGTACTGCGCTGGCCAACAAATAAGAGGTGTTGTTTGGCGCAGGGGAGATGAGGGTTGAAGTTGGGGTTTCTCAGGGTGCTGAATTCACATTTGAAACCCGTTTTTCGCTCCCAGGTCTAGTTTTGAGACACAGCTCATATACCCACCTATTTTCTATCTACGTCTGAGTGTTGAAATAACACTTCAAAAAATCCCAATTCCGAATTAAAAACCCGATTTTAGCTATCTTCTTCCATTCCACTGCGGTATAGTTGACCAAGTACCAAAAAAATCACTGGCTTTTGTAAATAAATTTAACTAAAAAATGGCACATACAAAAAATATGACCTCTACGAATCTCTACGAAATTGCTCTCTTTTATTTCTCAAATTTCAAAAAAAGTCGCAGGTAAGTATTGCACAAAGCCTTAAACAAGAACAGTTCTTGCTTTCTAATTTTAGTTTGGAAATGTCCAAGCTTCTTCAATGAAATGCTCCAAGCGGGTATGTTTGACGGCCCTCATATAAGAGCCCTCGTGAAGGATGAGTAATTCAGGAATTCAGCTTGGACTCTCTTCGTCCAAGTTGTACACAATTTTCTTGGAAAACACAAGGCGGTCAACTACGTTGAATTGGTAATTATGATGCTTGAAAAATTTATTTGACTTGGCTGCAACATAAGTACTAAAGTTCACTATAATAAAGTTAACTATAATAATATTATAATAATAATATAATATTACTTCAGCCACCTGGAGTTTCCCATAAGAAACCACAAAGATCAGATAAGGGAGCGTTAATTAGGATGTCCATATGATCGCAGATTACTGTTGAAGTGTACAGAGGGACCACCCAGAAGTATTACATGCAAAACCTTCTTATGAATGTTCGTTTTCATCTTAACTTTTTAATCAGAATAACTATTGTAAATTTTATTCTTAACTAGCCAATTGCGTTGACATTTAATATATAAATACAGATGATCCTAAAGGTACCATTAATTAGTTACACATTTTTCAACGATACTGATTAATATATGACGAACATACACTTATTATCGTTCAATTAATGTCATTAATAATTTTGAACCCCAAACGAACAAACTGAACGTACCAGATGATACCAGTGACATGAGAATTGTGAGATTATTGTTGAGATTACAGGATTTTGTTTTTGCTGATTCCGATTTTGGAACCAGATTTTTCTATCTTTTGTTCTGAAAAATTGCATTTAAATAAGTATAAATAAGAAGATATTTTAAAGTGCTATAGAATAAGATTGTTTGAAGTGCTATTTTTAGCACTCAAACTTAGCTTTAAAAAAGGTATATATACCTACTTTTTTAATACTTTTTATATAAATCATATATGAGCTATATCTGAAAAACTAGACCTGATAGCAAAAAACGGGGTTCAGACGAGGATTCAGCACACTGAAAAACCCGAAAACCAACCCTCATCTCCTCTACACCAAACAGCGCCTTTTTTTTGTTCTCAAGTTTTATTTCTCGTATTAGCGCTCAGGGTGCTTTCACACGCATTCCAGATGGAAATCTGACCCACCGACGTTTTAACCAATTTTTCAATCCCAGTTCGACGCCCACCCGAACTTGCATTTTTGGAGCACTGAGGGGACAATTAGTATTTTCCACGCCGTGTGTTGCGGAATGTAAAATGAATTCACTGACTTGGGACAGAAGCGATGAGGTGATAAGACGATCGCCGGATCCTCGCCCGATGTATCTACTGACTTTCTTTCCTGTTCTGAATTCAATTGAATCAGGCGTCCGTGATTCCTATTTGGGGATCCTGACACCTCCAAGGCCGTGGAATTATTCCACAACAACTATAATTTTGTCATGTTTACCTGCGTTTGTACGGGATCAGTATTTAAATATATATATATATATTATCGGAAGAGCATTTGTAAAATTCATTATATGGCTCAACTTGTTAAAATCGAGTAAAATTGCTCACATAAAATTGTTTTAGCCCTTTGAAAATGACGAGAGTCAACAATGATACGAGAAAATTTCGCAGGCATAGCGTTGAAAAAATGGCTCAAGAGTCGTAGTACAGGGTGAGCCAAAACGACCAGTGCAGTTTCAAAGGGCGAATTTACAACAACAAAAATTTGAAGGCTAACTCGGCCCTGAATAGCATAGAAATTAGCTATAGGAGCCACTCAGCTGATCCTGGGCATAATCTGCATATTATGCTGCTTAAAGTGTAAGTCCAAAGGAGGCAACATACCAAATTACACTTCCATATTGTGAATAGCATCGAAAAATTACCGTAGGAGCCATTTAGATGATCCGGGGCCTGGGGCAGCGTCAAGTTAAGGTCCTAAGGAGGCTACATGCTAAATTTCAAGTTTCTAGGTATTAAATACCTTATAGAAATGTAGCCAATTCCCATGGTGGTAAAAACTTGAAATTTATTCGTACGTACCAAATTGCAGCTTCAAATTTTGTAAACAAAATATGAAAACGGTTATGCCCATAGCTCTGCTATTCGTACAGTCACAGAGTTCAAGAGAGCTTCCAAACGAGTGGTGAACGATTTTTCGTACGATCAAAAATGGCGAAGATAAAGTTCCGAAGCAACGATTTGGTTGTAACGGAAATCATTATAAAATCGGAAATAGTTTAGCGTAACGGATGGACGCTCGTTTTGGGCCAAAAATTTGAAGACTAAAACACGTTCCATGTTAAACATTTAATAATTAACAATTATTGTTTTGGCTCACCCTGTGTTTTTAAATTTTCAGTAAACCAAAAATATAAAATGAATATAAATACACTTCAGAATTTATTCTAGAACTTTGGACGTTTTGCCCTCAGTGCGTATGGCTTTGTGTTAACGCGTAATTGAGGTTGTTCCAACCGAAGTCTGCAGTGTGTACGGAGTTTATGAGCGCAATTATCATTCAATTGAGTATGATTTCTCTCTGTCTATTTTGATGTCGAAGTGACGGCAAAATCAACTGCCAGCTTCGGCGGTTTTCAAGACTTTCCCGCGTCAATATCGACCCCAAAACCGCCCGATCGCTTGTTCACCTCGTCCGGCTTCTGGAACATTTCGAAATGCGGGTGCCCTTCGCCGTCTGCCACGGACCAACTCACGCCCTCTTGGAACGGGGCATTTTGAAAGAAATTATGCACTTGAGTTACTCACGTAGATGTACCTGCATAAGTCTCGTATGATGCAGTTTAAATGTTACATAATTGTATACTCGAGTGGTTCGCTCACTCGGAAAGTTTGCTCATAACTATTAGAATTGCATGGCACTCCAGGCTCAACATGTTGGCACGTCCTCACTGGCAAATACCTCCCTCTTCCTTAAAAACAGCTATGCAGCAAGGCATCACCAGCAAATTTTTAAAATACCATACCAACCATCAAAGTACCATATTTGTAATTGTTCCCAACTTTGAAACCTAAAACGCTCTGCAAGAATAATATTCTATAGAATACAGCATACTGTAATTCGATCGCTCTCATATCAAAATCACTATTCTGACATATTATCATGATTAGAGGGCGGATTCTTTCTTATGCACAAAAAAAACTCGTTTTATGTCATAAAATATACGGTAAAAACATCCGAAATATTAGCTTCAATATGCACTAACAAAATCAGCCTTTTTTTACCCAAGTTTCATTGGAGACAAGTGAAAAATTCAAACCAGAACCACTGAAAAAATAAGTATTTTATTCATTTCATTCAAAATATTCATTAAAAAATTGGCTTCGACCTTTCACTTTTCAACCTTCATCTTCATCCTCTCTGGTCAAGAAATAGTTAGCCACAGTAACCATCTTCAGGTTTTCAATGGCCTTCTGTCGGCCAAAATATTTTTCAGTCTGGAGAAGGATCTTTCCACGTTGACAGATGTGATGGATCAAAACTTCAAGGAAGTCAACTCTTCTGGGTTTAGTTCAATCTGAACAGTCCCTCCTTGCCCATAACTATTAGAATTCCATGGCACTCCACGCTCAAATACGTCTTCTAACAGCTATGCAGCAAGACTTCATCAGAAAATTTTTTAAATACCATTCATACCATTAAATTACCATATTTGTACTTAATTGTTCCCAAATTTAAAACGCAAAACGCTCTGTAAGAATAATATTGTAAGCTTGGTCTTGAGGAGACCGCGTTTACATGATAAACACACTCCAGGGGTTCGGGTTTAAAATAATGGAGTCTAGACCGCTACGAGTTCGATTTGGAAAAGTATAATAAAAATGTACACATAGAACAAAACAACTTAGGAATTAATATGGTGAGCGTTCACCTGGTAGAAATTACTAACTAACTTAATATTAAAGGAATGTGAATGCGTCCACCACTAGTCAAATAATTGTACAAAGGTATTGGTTGGGTACGCTTGAGTACACTTAAAAAATAATAAGGATAAATATAATGTGAACAATGAAAAATAGGAAAGAGTTCGTCTGAAGGACGACCCTAAGAGATCGTTCGTCAAAAAAAGGGGGTATGTGGAGGGATGGCAATTATTCCAGGCGTTCAGAAGGAACGCCGCAACTTGGTTGAAGACCCAAAGATTCTAAATGGTTAAAAGGCGCCAAACTACAAACAAATATGGACTACTGTACAAGGTCAAAGGGTTACCGTACACGAACGACCAATGCGGAGTTGGGCAGCGTCGCACTGGTTCGGGGGGAAATGAGTCTTTGTCTCAGGGAATGGATCGGCCAATCACACGCGTGTAAAAGGGAGTCCGATCCGGGTGAAAAAACTAGAGTTCACAAAGCTACCGGTACTAGTTCACTTGCACTCACGACTTTGGGGGAGTAAACGGGGACGCGATCACCACGTGGGAATGCTTGCAGAATCACTCTGTCACTTGACCGTAAATAGGTCTGTTCACTACGCAGCCTGGCTGGGGACTGATGTACTCACAACTTGAGGGGAGGAAACGGGGGACGCGATCACCGCGTGGGAAAGGTTTGCAGAATCACTCTGACTGTCACCTTGACCATAAATAGGTCCAATCTCGACGCAAGCTGACTGGGAACTGATGTAAGATGGCCACGGCTGCGAGGGTCCTTAGTTGAGGCTTGAGAGGGGAAATAACCCCTCCAAAGCTGCCCCTTCCGGAGTGGGAGCCCCTTCCCCTCCGACGTCAGGCCCCGCCTCGAGCGGCTTACAATATTCTATAGAATATTAAGAGCTCTCATATCAAAATCACTATTCTGACATATTATCATGATTAGAGGGCGGATTCTTTCTTATGCACTAAAAAAACTCGTCTTATGTCATAAAATATACGGTAAAAACATCCGAAATATTTGCTTCAATATGCACTAACAAAATCAGAATTAGCCTTTTTTTACCCAATTTTCATTGGTGACAAGTGAAAAATTCAAACCAGAACCACTGAAAAAATAAGTATTTTATTCATTTCACTCGAAATATTCATTAAAAAATTGGCATGTACTCTCTCTTAGTCGTTCCTTCGACCTTTCACTTTTCAACCTTCATCTTCATCCTCTCCGGCTAAGAAATAGTTCGCCACAGGTTTTCAACGGTGAAGCTCTGCCTTCTGTCGTCCAAAATATTTTTCAGTCTGTAGAAGGATCTCTTCACGTCGACAGATATGATGGGACAAAACGTCAAGCTCAAGCAAGCTCCTCTGGGTTTAGTTCAATCTCACCAGTCCCTCCTTGCAAGATCTCGTTGACAGTCTTCATCGTTTTCCGTCAGCAAGCTTGGTAGATGCAATTGAAGGGTTTCCCACAAGAACCGAATAAGTCCAAAATTGGCAAACGCCAGAAACAAGCATTTTGTAAAACGCTCTTCTCAGAGGGAAATGCTCCCCGGGCACCAAAATGTGACTTGTTTTGTTCTTGCTGGAATTTTTTTGAAGTTTAAGTAGGTACCTGCATGAATTTTTCATTGAAGCTCAATATTACATGTTTGTATATTTATTGCATTATTATTAGGTACAGTTTGTTAGGTGTAGGTTTATCAGATATAGTTAGGTACCTATATATATTGTTAAATATTAGTTTATTAGGTATAACGTTGGACTTTTATTTTCAACTAGGTTAAAGGTTCTTGACCACTGGTATTCTGAGGAGTAATGTTGGGAGTATCGAGGGTTGTTCGACCAACCCTCGATACTCCCAACATCACTCCTTTATTTTTAACTTCCGTTCTTATAAGAACGGAATAACATATATGTTATTGGGTATGGTAAATTCGTTTTGATTTTTATAACCACTTTATTGCTAAATACCTCAACCTAAACTCATTTGTAGGTAAGTAGGGTGGGTGTTGTAGGTTAACTTAAGAAAATGAAAAGAAACTGGAAAGGACTGAAGTTCAATAAATGAGCACACTATGAAGTTTGACCCTCAGTATTGCCACGAGATGGACTTGTTTTGTTCTTGTAGGAATCGAATTGACATGTTTTTTCTTGCTTAACCCAACTACTATTGGAAGCCTTCCGTGGACGGGACTTTTTCGGTTATTGCCAAGACAAACTTTCCACCACTTCAACAATATCATCCTGAGCAAAATGGCGCCTTTAGCCGGTTTTTTCCAATTTTGGACTTATTCGGTTCTTGTGGGAAACCCTTCAATTGTTTCCCTATTCCCGGTCTACTTCTCTTGCAATCCTTCCACAGCATCAATACTGTCTTTGAGCTGTATGCCATCAGTTTCGAGAAAATTTATCTTCTCAATTTTCTATTTTCCTGCTTCAGAGGAGTGAGTGCTGGAGTTCCTCAAGGCTCTCCATTGTCTCCCCTTCTGTACAGCCTCTACTGTTGCGATTTCCCTGACTCAGAAGGAGTGCTAGTGTCCCAGTTTGCTGATGATACAGGAATATTTTCAGCTGGAGATACCATTCCAGAAGCCAAAGGTAAACTCCAGTGCCAATTACAACAAACTGAGGAGTGGTGTAGCAAGTGGAAGGTGAGGATAAATCCTTCTAAATCCTCCCAGATAACATTCACCCTCAGGAAGGGGTCAGTGTCTGGTGTCCACCTGAACGGCAATGGCATCCCCCGAGCGTCAGAAGTCAAGTACCTAGGCTTGTTGCTAGACCGCCGGCTGACGTGGAAGCCGCACGTTAAAAGAATAACGCAGGAGATGAGACGGCGGGTTCACATGCTATGGCCTACGATCAATGGTAAGTCCAAACTGAACCTTAAAAACAAGAGGTTATTATATAACACTCTGATCAAACCAGTTTGGACTTATGGATGCGAAATTTGGGGTTCAGCATGCGATTCGACAGTGAAGAAGGTTCAGGTGGAGCAGAACAAGATCATGAGGATTCTCACTGACGCTCCCTGGTTCGTGAGAAACGACACCCTCCACTCTGACCTGTGCTTGGAGACAGTACAAGACACCATCAGGAGCTGTTATAGAAGACTGCGCACCCGCACCACGGACCACGAAAATCCAGAAGTGGCTGCAATTGCTGGACCAGCTCCCTACGATGGTCGTAGGTTGAAGAAGCGAGTTCTACGAGACAACGCAATATTGCATGACTGAACTACGCAGCAAGTGACGCTAGACCATTGTTCTATTGGTCAATGCTCCACTCCACTCGTGGTCTGCAGGACTGAGGTGGGACAGCCGTTTCTACCGAGCGACGAACTCCCACATTGGATCATCCCCAAGATGACGAACATTCCCCATACTGACTGACACAAAAAAATATCTTGTTGATTTAAAATTTTCTATTTCCAATTTCGCTGTCTTGGCCGCAGCCATGCCAGACAAAGGTAGGTTGGTAGGTGTGATGATGGCGAGTCGTAGTGAAGGCGATGGAGTGGTGATGGCGATTGAGAATTCAAGGTTTGATTTTATGAAAATTCGTATCAAGCTTATCAGATCAGTGAACAACCTGTTGCGTGCCTCCTCTTCCTATGAAGGACATCTACGTAGATACCTTGTGAGTTAGGTCGCTACCTACACCGCTCCTTCATTCCCTTATGAAAACAATTCTGGAGAAAAATTGAAGTTTTAAATTTGATTTGAAATGTATGCGTTTAAGCCATGTTGAATGTTTTTCTTCAAAACGAGTGGCTGACCATGTTGATAGGCAAAGTAGGCAATTGATCGCATTTATCTAGAGCTATGATAATATCGAATATTTTATGCACTAACCTTTAAAATAATATTATGCCATATTACGCAATTTTAAGCAAAATAAAGTGGGTGTTTTTGGAAACAGAAAGACGTGAAACGGGCATATCTCTGGGTATTTCTTCGAAATTCGGCGAGGGAGAAAATATGCATTTGTATACAAATCCGCCCTCTAATCTTGATTGTATGTCGACCATGGTTTTGGTCGTGATCAGCAAACATACTCCGAGTAGGTCCTACTTGAATTTCATCACAATCGTCAAATTTTGACGGCAATTGGGGCTAGGCTTAGTGATGGTTACTCATTTCTCAAACTAATTTTCGTGCTGTAATTCGTGACACTAAAACCACCTACGATACACCCAAAATAAGAGATTCAGAATTTAGATTTTTTGCCTATTTCGAAACACGACGCGGATGCCATGTTTGAGATCTGATACGTACTAATCACACGATTAGTCATTAACCCACCTCATAAAGCCTGTGAGGTTCGTATCAGTAAATCAACGCTTAAACCTAGAAAAAGCTACATAATATGTGTACATAATATATTATATTAGGCACAAAACCCCGTAGAAATTAGTAAATGCCAACTCTTATCAGGAACTAGCGTAGACATTTATGACGTTCCAGATAGATATTACATTTCCAGTTTATATTAGATTTTCGACGTTGAATGATGTTCAAATGGTATTCTTCGGGGTTTCCGGTTTCGAAGACATATAATTTATGCCCTAGCGACTCGAGCATTCTAATAAAAGAACCAGCCCAAAAAGCCCCTTAGCTAACTTAAACTCACATCTCTCATTTAAGTTGCGCCACAAGGAGTCAATGACTCCAGTCACCCAAGATAGATATCTAATCGTCTCTATATAAACATGAGTTTGGTTTTTCTCTGAAATTTATGCACCAGTTCGATGGACGCTAGAGAGTTGTAATACAAATCTTAATATTCGTCGAATAACGGTGTACCGGTGTGAAAATTCGAAATTATCGTCGCAAAGATGATGGTGGATGAGAAAGACCTTAACGACAATTTTTCTGACCACCGTTCGACTTTGATGTTTTCCGAAATTAGCCAAATCAGTAGATGTGGAATTTATTCACGTATTTTTGGCTGTGGATTAGTCGAATCGATTGAGATTTAGTTCAAAATTATGGAGCATATTCTAGACAACCTAGTGGACATTTTAAGACCAACCGCACCAATTTCCACCACTTTTAGTGGCAGTTATTGTTGAAAATGGAAATATCACCATAACTCCTTTACTTTCCCCCTTAGGAAGCTCATTTGGATCTCAAATTAAACCGTTTTGAAAGCTGAATAAAACTAAAAAAGAAAATCTGAAAAAGCTTCAATTTTGAAGGATCTCAACTGATGCTTTCAAGCTCCTTTTGCATAAAAGTCCCACAGGAGAAACCACGCATTCTGACGAAAGGACAGCTGATCTTGTAGTTAGGACCTTTTGGAAGTTACAAAATTAGTTTGAAAAAAATGTTTCAAAAGTGTATGTTTGTTACTACTACCTACTCAAAAATGTTTTTTGAGTAGCACCATATTATGGTAAACTCCTGAAAAGTAACCTCTTCATTTTCACGGTTCTTTTTGCAATCGATTCATTGATTCGGTCGTGGGGCAGAAGAAATCGATTAATTGACGAAAATCCCACTTTTAATTCATTTTCCTGTCCAGATCTATCGCAACTTCGCATTCATCCACTTTACTCTGCCTGGTTTCTCTCAACCTCACGATCATCATGTCAGTTAAAACTCAGGAACTCCTCGAGCTATTGACGGTGAAGGTGGAACATTGTTAGCGGTTACGTGTGCAACGGGAAGAGATTAAGCTGCATGGAGCAGCCACAGGTGATTTCGGCTGGTCACGAATCGAGCATAGCGAATAAAACGCACGCGTATAACCTCATTCCCCTGTGCCCCGTTTCACGCCAGAGAGCGACACGTCGACGCCCTCATGGACCAAGAAATCGTCCTTTTGTCATCGACTAGGAAGTCGAGCTTGCATATCTTGTAATGCAGCTTGAGTTAAATCGAGTTGACATTAGTAAATCAACGGTTGGTTAATAATAAAATTACTACATTGTATACAGGGTGGTCTGGTGATTGTATACAGTACATTGTATACTGGTGAACGTACCACCCTTTTTCGTTGGTTGTGGAGAAATCAAAAAACTTGTCGAAGTAACCTTCCCATATTTTTTTGGAACAAATTCAAAAATTGCAGTTTGAAGCGTTGCGCATGCGCGCACCAACCTTGTTTTTTCAAATAGAACCCCCCAATTGCAGATTCGCATTCTACATCAAATTTCATGAACATTTTACTTCGACAACTTTCTTTTTCCACTGCGCGAAACGGGCGCCAGGAGCGTTCAAAGTTGCTAAAGTCATCAAAATTGCGCACAACATGGATTATGGTAAACCCCAAGTGTGGCACATGACTTTACATTGTTTTTTAGCGCTGATTCACGTGGTGCTGTCAGTTTTTAGATTTAGCTCAGTTTTGTCGATTTTATGCCCTTAATCTACGTTTTTTGGTGAAATATTACAGTTTTTCCGAAGTATCAACTTTGGCAGTAGATTTATTTTCCCTCGCCCTTTCGCAACCCGGGCTTGGGACCGGCTAAGGCGGGCTTAAAAATAAATCACACTCCTCGATAATTTTTCTGCTAAAATACAACAAAAACAATTCCTTCTTTATAAAAAAAGAATAAACGAAAAAAAATAAGAAAATAAATCGTTCACAGTAGTCGTTCGAAACCAACGAACCAACAAAATTGAAAAAAAATTATGTTTTATTCATTGTTTTAAACACCTATTGGCAATAATTGATCAATTATGGAATTATTAAAAAATCAATTATTAAAACACCTATTGATCAATTGAGGAGCTGACATGTGAATGCACTCAAGTCCAAAAATCTAAAAAAAATTTTCCCCGGAGAAAAGCAAGTAAGCAGTCACGCCAAAGGCGTGGGAAAAGCCTTATGTCTTCCCGTCAATTAGTTTAGTTTTGGCGACGGTCGCTAGATCGCATCTGAGTAACCTGTGACACCTTTGCATGGTGAAGAGATGATGTCCTACAAATGTAATCAGCGTTCAGTGGGAGGTTATACATTATTAGTGGTGGGCGTTATTGCTACTTTTCCATAACGGTACGTTACGTTAGTTATGAAAAAATAACCGTTATTTTTTTCGGTTACAAAATAACCGTTATTTCTTTTCTGCTAACCTACAAAAATAATCGCTTCGTTTTTCAGTTACTTCCTACATGATAGTTTTTTTCCGTTTCTCGCCATTTTTTTCGGTTACAAAATAACCGTTATTTCTTTTCTGCTAACCTACAAAAATAATCGTTTCGTTTTTCAGTTACTTCCTACATGATAGTTTTTTTCCGTTTCTCGCTATTTTTCGGTTGTCAGGTTATTCCGAGCACGCCACTTTTGATAAATAGCAGTTTTGCTAGTAAAATTGAACGTTAACTACTGCGATTCTTGTTTTGAAAAAAATGTTGGGGTAAAAAAATCTTTTAATACAACAATATTTCCGTAGCACGAAACGCACCTCAAAACAACAAACTCGACATCACTTAAGCCATATGATGTTCCAAAGAGCTTGTTAGTATGAAAATGGACCTGTATTTCAACAGTTTGATTCACGATCGTGTTGTGAGGCACAATCTTTGAGCCGTCATTGTGAACGAACGGCTGGTCGTACAGAGCTGCGGATGGTCTTAAAAAATTCTACGGAACAAACTCTATCTAAATATGAAATAAAAAACACACCGTTCTATATGAATTTTTCGAGATATGAAATTTTCAAAATTTCAAAATTCGTTTTGAACCCCTTCCCCTTGACCTAGGGTTATGAAAAGTTTCGAGGACCATTGTGGGGTTGGTCGAAACCCCTAAAAAAAATTTCGTAATTTTAACTCAACGCTAACTGGGCAAAGTGGCGCGGACGGCGTACGACGTACGGACGGATTTTTTTTTTTATTCGATTTTCTGAATCTACGTATCTTGAAACGTAAACCAACAAATTTTGAGGGGGGGTTAACATTTTTTTTTCTTTGGGCGATTCCAATGGTTCATTATCGAAGATAATAAACCAAAAGTGGTCCAGACATAAGTCTGCCAGGATGGGGGAAATTGGAGCTCCCATAAAAATATTAATGAAATAGAATAACCGAAAAGAAATCGAGAACCTTACCTGAGTACAGCTACAGCCAGAAAAACGAGCCTCAACAGTTATGCGTTATAATATAACGCATGCGTTATTTTACAGGTCACGTTTTTTTCGGTTATTCCATAACCGAAAAAAACGAAACCTGTAAAATAACTGAAAAACTTCGAATAACAGAATAACCACTGTTATGTAACGGTTACATTGTAACCGATGCGCTGAGGCGATAACGTTTCGATTTTCGCTTACAAATACGAACGTTTGAACAAAAGACGAACATGATGAAGGATCACTGATGTTTCTTCATCAGCTGTCGACAGTATGGGAGTGACAATTTATTGTGATTGTGAGGCCAGAATAGCCGCAATATAGGAGCGAAACAAAATTTTAGGTGGTTTTATAACCGTTATTTTATCAATTGAATAACGGTTATAACGGTTATTTTAAAATAACCGGTTATTCATAACAGTTTCAGGTTATGCGACCCACCTCTATACATTATCATTTCGCTTTATCAACAAGACAAGTAGGAAGCAATCTCGCGTTCAGTTTGACGAAATAGTGTTTTGGTTTGTATTCGGTTAGTATCATGAAAGTACTGAAATCAGTGATCACTCATAAGCGACACATTGTGATCTGGTGCGATAACTGCGCAGGCCAAAACAATACGGACTGCAATCCTTTGCTTTGTTTGTTGTGTTATGTTCTGATGATCTCGATGGTGGATGGAGTAAGAAAGGGGAAAGATGGGATGAGGGAGCAGGAAGTAGGGCAACGATATCAAGCGGATAACGAGATCTCAAGCCCATGGGTAGATCTCAAGCCCATGAGTAGATCTCAAGCCCATAAGCGGATACCGCGATTGCTGTTGAGGGGGGGGGGGACCCTTATCTTCACCCCCCTCCATTATCTTCACACCACCCTGCTCCCTCCGCCCCCTTACCACCCTTCTCCGTCACGTCTAATCTTTTGCCGCCGGGATTCCCACTATTTCGCCAATGTTCACTGCTCTGTAGCGACCACAAAAGCCCGTTCACAATGAGGGCTCAAAGTTGGAGCAGATTCAAAATCCGACAACATGAGGGTGAATCATGCGGCAGCCTGTCGGGTCCGTGTTCAGACTGGTCCAGCTGATTCAGGTCATATTTTTGACGTTTTATGTCTTTACTATGGCACATAACTCAATATACCCAATTGAACCTGAAACCTTAAACCACAACAGATTCTCCTCTCCGCGGAAAAAAAGGGGGTAAGTAAACGAGTAGGTACAAATTGCATTTGAACAAATGAAAAGACGCAAAGTTCGTATAAAATCTTTGTTCCAAGCTTCTGCTGCACTAGCCATCTTCAGGGCTATAACAAAACCTCGTTCATGAAAACATCTTGCATACGAGTCTGCAACCCTGTGGGACATTTTATGTCTTTGATTTCGTGTGACGCTTTTTGACATTTTATGTCTTTACTCTGGCACATAACTCGAAAAACGTTACACAAAAGCGTCACACGAAATCGTCACGAAAATTTCTGATGATTTTCGCTTACAACCGATTCGTTGCTACGGAACTTTATCTTCGCCAGTTATCATCGAACAAAAATCGTTCACCACTCGTTGGATAGCTCTCGATTTACCTAACCATATTACGTTAACCACTGCGGAGTGCGTGGCCGACAAGCTGCGGTATGAGCGTGATTGTTTAAATAATTTTTTACACACAGGTGATCATTCTCAATAATAATTATAAATTATTTATATTGTCTATACGAATGCAAGCTTCATAATTTATGATGAACCCTACAATTAAGTATAATAACTACGCTACTGGGGTAGGTGATGTAGCATTGTTCGAAGGTTCTTGAATCACTTCTTTAAAGACAAAAAATGTCCCAATGTGTTGCAGACTCGTATGCAAGCATTTAATTCTCGACTGTATCAACAACAGGATGGAGTTGACATTCTTTTGACATTTTCATGTCTTTGCTTTGGCACATAAACTGAAAGGGGAAAAATTTGTTCCCTTGATTCACCCTTTCCCTCAGATCACGTCAGAACACAAGCGACAGGCGGGCCACTACGTCAGAGCCTGTGACGCACGAGCGTATGACGTCAGACGGCTGGCCGGAGGCTAACTAGTACGTCAGAGCCTATGACGCACGAGCGTATGACGTCAGACAGCTGGCAGGAGGCACACTAGTACGTCACAGCCTATGCCGTTAGAGCCTATGACGTCAGAGGGCAGGCTGGCTAGGTGATCGGGTTTTAATAAGCCTCTGGAATTCCGCGCCTTCATTTTGGTTCTGTCTGCTGGACTATCCTGACTTTCGAGGTTCAGGTCTGAAGTAAGACCGAGAATGAATGAGCGATTTCACAAATGATTTATCGGAATTTCAGGTGGTATGTGACCGGCTTTTGAACACTACGCAGATGAGGATAGGAACTCTGTCATGGGTGAAAATTTCAAAAGCTGATTTCCCCTTTGTACACACTCGAAATACCTTCAACGAAATTGAGGAATGGAAACAGTGTAGAATATTCAAGCAAAACCGCTCCATTGATGATGTCAAATTTCTTGACAATCTTCCAAGTATCCCTACCACACCAGTCATTAAAGACGCCAAGAAAAAGGACTTACTTTCGATGATAGACTACCTTGATGATGAGTACAAAGATTTCTATCGCATCCTTTGTGCATAATTCCATTTTTTTTTTTTTTTACATGTAAAATTTGCATTTTTCATTTTTCTTAAAATTTTTCATGTTTACGGTGGTTTTAGTACATTTTTCTTACATTTGATTCAATAATTAGTTCGTAACAGTGCGTCAATACAGTTTTTGGCTTCTCCTGTAAAATTTGATTTTTGGACTTATGTGCATTCCCATGTCAGCTCCTCAATTATTGATAATCGTGGGGCATAAACCGATCAAGTAGGCAGTGGTGCCACGCCGGCCGTCCTCTGCACATTCCCCATTATTCCAATGAACCTCCAACAACCAGCAATACTGTATTAAATTATCCGCTCCTTTGGTTTTTTTTTTTTTTTTTTAAATTTTTATTTCCAAAATATACACAATAATACAATGAAAAATCCAGCACAGGCCATTAATGGCCTGTCACAATTATGGAAATTAATCCCCTATATAGGCAAAAGCCCGTGGCAGGGGATGAGCAGTCACTATGGCTCCTATCAAGCAAGAGAACCATTTACATAAGATTCATTGAGTACCTTTGTATATAATATATATTATATCGAGTGTTATATATATTGAGTATTATATATGAATAAACAAATGTTCCTAAAATGAACCAACAACAAGTCATTGTTCTGAAGCTAAACGGCCTGCATAATACAATTTTAACTTTTCTGTGACCTGTTTAACAGTATACGAACCAGAGTAAATAAATGTCTTTAGATCGGCTGGAAAACCGTTAATGATCCCAACCGAACAAGACTCATAGAAATTTTTTGCCAGTGCTGTGGTATTATGGGGAACTACAATGTTAATATTTGTTTTAAACCTTCTATAGTAGTTCTATAGTCTTCATATATTTGCCTCGAACTTGTTGCAGGACTTGCAAAACGATATCCTGAAAGCAGCGGCGCTGAGGGCAGCAGCCGAGAGCATCAAGTTGGAGCAAGCTGCTGAAGACGAGCTGCTGGAAGCTGCAGTCGAATCTCTCGAGGAAGAGCCGTCCCCGGAAAGAACCGAACATCTCAAAGAAGTAATTGACGTTTTGAGCGATTAGTAATCGTAACAAGTTATGTTCGATATATTTCGATGTAATTTTCAGATTCCACCTACTCGTATCCACAAGACGTGATGAACGAAAGTGTTTGATAAATTCAGAGGCAGGTTTAAATATTGTGCTAACGACCCGCCCGTTTCACAATCGTTTTATGAAGAAACCGGCGATCCAACCCCCATACGGGTCTTTTCATATCGCGTGACAAGATGTTTCAGTTGACTCTCGACTCTAAAATACCCTTAAACGGCCTTGGTGTTGGCTAATATTCAACGAAGCTTTACGGGAGGTTGGAGTGACGCGGGACAGATAGACGCAGGACAGATCAAGTTCTGATCATTGACAAGGTGATCAACAAAAGATAATTGATGAGGTTGTGATTGTGGTGATTTTTCTCAGACAGTTATTTTGGCCTCAATGGCGATTGGCAATGGCCACCAGGCCTACCATTGAATTAGAACAACATGAGTGCATCTCAATTCAAGTCTCTCCATAGGTCGTTCGATGCAAAAAGTCATTGAAATCTTCCTGTTTTTAAGGCAATAGAATTTACCAACAAATAGTCCAGACAAGATGTACATCCGTGCTTGCAAGAAAACCGGCCGTTCTGATGTTTTGATATGTTGTTCAGGCGTCAACTAGTAGTAATAATACAGGTTTCCAACTTTCTAAGACTTTGGTTACTTGCCGTTTTTCAGAGAACGTCTAGGACTACACTGCCGTCCTAAGAAAGAAAGTCCTAACTCCATTTTGGAGCTTTTCGAGGTTAGGACTTATTCCTATAGATTTAGACGAGATCAACCGATTGGATTAGGTTAGAAAGCCCAATCTCCATCAGAAGTACTTGAAAATCAACTGTGTAACGGCAGTTCTAATTTCTACTCTATAGAAAATTCTCAGCAGTTCACAAAACCTCGTTTGTCTCAAAACTATCAAAATGGAGATAGGACTTTCTTCCTTATGACGGCAGTACAAGTACACTTATGGTCTCAAATTAAGGCTAATTAAATTTACTACAACTTCATTTCTTATGATGTTTGGCGTGGGATGAGTATTTACGAAGATATTCCACAAAATAATCCATTTTGAGAATTTTTCACTTTTTGGAAAAATGGCCTTTTTCTAAAGGATGTACCTTGAGAAAGAAAAATTGTAGAAAGCTCGATCTGGTACCAAATAGTAGCAAATTTAGTCTTCTTTTAATGTTAATGGGGTGATCATACCCGTCAGATCAATTCTTCGTAGAGATATGGAGCGAAAACCGAAATAAGTGCGCAAATTTCAAGGGTTTTCGGCCCATAACGGCCATTTCCCGAGGACTTGGAAAGTTGGAAATCTAGATTATCACTGTATGGTTGACTGGACTAAAATGACTAATACTCACACGTGGGTTGTATGAAAACTTGTCACCCACGATTTGGAAATAAGAGTTGCATCAGGCGTTGAAAAACACCTTCTGATGACTACATTGAGAAAATACGCCGAGGCATTACCCTAGAAAGAATCGCGTTCGTCATAATGATTGGCAAGGATTTTCAAACGATTGACAACTTACATAATCGGCTTTTTTATGATTCGGGCTGATTTGACGAGGCCATTTCGAGTAATATTTGTGGCCTCGTGAGTTGTCGCCTGTTCACGCAGAATGTTTGCTCTCGTAACCGGTGCGGGTGATTTTGTTTCTGCCTGTTCCGTATTTTTAGCGTTTAATCGAATTATTCGACCGAAAAAGAGCACTGGGTTTCAGACAGGATTGACGATTTTGTAAGTCCGAAGGGACCGATCAAATTTGAGTTTTACCAATAAGTGAACGCTAAGAGAACTTCTGTGACATTGAATAAAGTAGAAGATGGGGATACGAAACTCGTACTAGTGGAAACAGAATTTCAAATAGAATTAGAAAAATGGAAGGGCGTCTTCAGACAAAAATCTAAATCTAGAATCTAAGATCACAGTGATGATGACTGATTGGGTCATTAACTTTTTGACATTTTCATGTCTTTCATATGGCACATAAAAAAAATCGTCACGAAATTTGCTCACGAAAATCGTCACGAAATTTGCTAACGAAATTTTTCTGATGATTTTCGCTTACAACCGATTCGTTGCTACGGAACTTTATCTTCGCCAGTTATCATCGTACAATAATCGTTCACCACTCGTTGGATAGCTCTCGATTTATAGAACTAGAATACATTCCTCTCACTCGGTTGTCGCCCTTCAAAAAGCTGAGATATGCGCATGACTTGATACGAAGTTTGTTTGCACACAACATGAAAATGTCTCAATGTGTTGCAGACTCGTATGCAAGCATTTACTGATTTTAATTTTTATACTTCATTTGTGAAAAATCTTTAGATATGCATAGAAAAATCCTTGGAAAACACCTGAGATTCTAAATGCTTAGAAAACACCTGAGCATTTCTAAGGATTTTCACAAATAGAGGAGGTCAATTATTGTACCCCTTGCAAGAGATTTTTCTTGGATTTTTGGGCCATATATATAAGCAGTTCTGAACAAGGACATACATTGAACTCTTATCAACATATCTGATATGTTCATAAGAGTTCAATGTATGTCCATGTTCAGAACTGCTAATATATGGCCCAAAAATCCAAGAAGAAAGGTTAATGACCCAATCAGTCATCATAACTGTGATCTTAAAATCGTCAACTTCGGGGCCGATATACACGTGAATCCCCTGAGATTTGGAAGTCTAACTCGAGGAAGTAATCAAATTTCAAGCATCATCCAATCATACACGAAGAGTGAGGATTGATTTAGATTCGACGGTAACACGAACATGAAATTCTTTGTCAACTGTTTGTACAAAACCACTATTTATTTATTTTTTCTTAACGCTAATCTTATTTGCTTTTAAAGTGCAATATAGTTGTTAACAATTTTGACTAGTACCACAGCATTACATCACTTGTGACGTGTGTTGAGGTTTATGTTCAGTAGCAGTCCCCACGTATTAAAACTTTATACCTAATGGTATACAATTAAGGAATAGGTTCCAGCAGCATTATACTTTAAAGTACTAGGTACTATAGTTTAGCTGCAGTATGACTTGGTAATAGAAAAGTTTCGACCATACTTAACAAGTTTGATAAGCCTCTCTTTGTTCTTTAAGAAGTCAGGTGGACGTTTTCTTTTCAGTCTTCTTTGGGTTCTAATTACTGGGGCACTAGCTGCTGTAGAGTAGTCTAGCTGGTTATCGTGCAAATTCATTGATGTTTAATTAGGCAGATCCTATAAATACGAAGTAGACTTATTCCAATCGCCGGACTCAAGTCATTCAGTCGAATGTATTTATTAACTCTTTGGAGCGCAAAATTCCCTGGAGGTGTAAAATAAAAAAAAAAAAAAAAAAAAATATTTCTATCAGATTTGGACAAACTTCTTGGTGTGGAGGAAAATGGGGTGGTACAACGATTTTGACTCTGGAATGGGGATCACTGGTACACATCAAAGATCACTGGTACGTCTACTGTACCACTTCGCAAAAAGTGTCAAATTATGTACCACTTATGACAGGAAAGTGCTCTACAGCGGAATCTAGCAACATACGTATGTACCAGAGATCCTCAAAGGGTTAATTAATGTTCCAGGTTGAAACTCTCCTGAAGAGGGACAAAAGGGCTGTCCAGCTTTTGCAAGGACTTCTCGGAGGCAGCAGCGGAGGCGGCGGAGGCGGAGTTGTAAGTATTAAAATTCAAGTATTTAATACTTGTGAAATTGTACAGTTAATTTTGAAAGGTGAGAGAAACTTGTTGTTGAATCGTAAATCCAAAAAATAAGAAAAACCTCATGTTCATGTTCTGTTATTTCAACATCAGGTGTACACCAGGTACTTCGTTCTTATCTTTTTACATTGGGGTTTTGTAACTCAAGCGACTTCCTATTAGAAAACTCTGATTAATTCGTCTTTCGTTACTCCAGGACGCCGGAGCATCAGCTGGTTCTGATTCTGGTGCTATTCTCAACCTCGTCGGTCCGCTCCTGGGCAGCAGCAGTGGCGGTGGAGGGGTAAGATGGGACATCAGTCGGTCAAATATCGATATTTATACATAACTACTACATAAACGAGTGCATAAAAACAACAACCGTTATTGTTAGGTTCCATACTGCCAATAGTCTTGAAGGAATAACTGTCATCGGAGAGTATCCATAAAATATCAACAACCTTCTTGAAATCAACGAAACCTAAAGACAAATTGAAAAACCTCTCGCTTTACATCACAAAACTTCTCTTGCAATTAAGAAAAATAATTTAAACCTAGGATCCTTTAATGCTCTTTCTTAAGCCATCATCTGTAACCATCTCAATAATTAAGAAAAAATTAACAAACTCCTCATTTTGATACCGGCACCTCTTCTCCGGTGTATTTTGGCAGTGAAATCAGGATGGTCTGGAACCATCTAGGATTTTGGTCGGAAAATCTTGAAAAAAAATTAAAATTTTCGGAAATTCGAGTTTTTTATGGTATCTTTAAATTTTCCATTTTATGGTATCTTTCATGCGTTAGAATGAGTAGTTGATATAGGTATCGTGGTAATGTGACAATAGCATGTATAGTAAGTAATCATTTGAATGAGTATTTGTGAAATCGCAATCGAAAAACACTAACCAATTTTCACGTTTTCAAGAAATACATTCACCAAATTGTTAATATAGAACGTAATGTCGACTTTGAGTGACATTTTTCTAAATTTTTATAGAGCACATTACAAGGCACGTATTAACAGTAGGAATTGTACTGGTTTTTGTTTGTTTTCATTTGTTTTCCAATTTCAATAATTATCAAGGAGGACAGCGATGAAGAAGAGGATCTGACTGCGTTCTCAGCTTTACCGCAATTCTTTGCTCCACTTTTGAGTTGGATTCTTGTGAGTAATTATGGTTCACTTGCGGTGTTCAAAACCACATGGACGTATGTGTTATGTTGGTTTTAGTTTCTGTGTCGACGTGGGAGCTGTACCTTCGTGTCTACAGTGTAAATAATGTACATAATGTAAATTAGAACATAATACGTGCTTCAATCAGCTGCGTACTAACGTTGAATATATGCTGGCTGCAAAGGCAGTTCAATAGAGACAAAATTAGATTTGAGCTCTGCTACTGAGTTTTCTGGAAAACCTCGATAATTTCACTGAAATGATTTGGGCGAAGAACCAAAATTTCTTTTAAAATTAGCTACCTACTGAGTTTTTCAACAACTAAAGCGCCAAGCTAGAAAATCAGATCTACCAGTTCAGGCCAATCTTTTTTTGAGTAGGTCACACTCCCAGGCCAGGAATTTTTTTAAATTTCAAGTTCGTGTTTATTGGTGATCTTGATTCTGTATTTGTCCACACAAGAGCAATCTAAAACCATACAGCAATCTAAAACCATACAGCAATATAAAACCTTACAGCAATCTAAAACCATTCAAGAGCACAATCAAAGCAATCTAAAACATGATACAGCAATCTGAAACCATGCAAGAGCAATGTAAAACCATACAAGAGCACCATCAAATCAATCAAAGCCATAAACATGATATAGAAATCTAAAACCATACAAGAGCACCATCAAATCAATCAAAGCAATCTAAAACCATACAAGAGCAATCTAAAACCATACAAGAGCACCATCAAATCAATCAAAGCAATCTAAAACATGATACAAAAACACCTAATGTTGAACACCTAGTGTTGAAAATTC
This sequence comes from Stenodema calcarata, assembly GCA_963920205.1. Lineage (NCBI taxonomy): Eukaryota > Metazoa > Arthropoda > Insecta > Hemiptera > Miridae > Stenodema > Stenodema calcarata. Next base: position 16,540,286 of record OY986062.1, on the reverse strand, counting down.
TAATACTTACGGCCTCTCACTGTAAACCCATTATGTATCGAATCTATACATGTGGCCTCACCAAGTGAACTCAATTTGTACCAGATTGATACATACAGCGCTCTAAGTTTGGAACGGCTCATACTGACTGAAATTGTATTTTCCAGTTATTTATTTTTAGTTTTTTCAATATTGTTTGACTCAAGCTCATTTTCAGTCTCTATTGAAATGCGAAGCGCTTCACTAACGCATATAACCCTACATGATTCTACGCTTGCATTTCCATGTTGTACATATAATATTTCCGTTTAGTTTAAGGAAACTGTACCAAGAATGTAACAGTGAAACTAACACACCGTGCAAAAATCCACCTTTTGGCGTTTGTCACACTTAGTTTCCACAATATGGTAACTCTCTCGGACAAGAATCTGAAACGAAAACATCACACAGCGAGCACTTGAAATAACCCCGGTTCGTGGACTTTGAATCCTGGATTTAAAAAAAAACGGACATGTTTTGACAGGACGTCGGAGGAGGGGGTTCGGATTCCGGAGCCATTTTGGGTCTCATTGGACCAATCATTGGAAGCAGCAGCGGAGTGAGTTGACTGAAAGCATCTACCACTGAGAAACATAAACAAAATTTGTTTATGTTGATTTATACCAAACACTCGTAATAACTCGGATATTGTTAATTTTAATCAAATAACGGTGCTAATGAAAATTATTTTTTCGTGGTAACTACTCATCAAACAGTCGTGGGCTAAACAATACACAAAACCGTACATCGTTGATAAAGTTGTTGAATAATTTTTTCTTGAAATCTAATAGGTCCTTTCACACTTACCATCATTACACATACAGGTCATAGGTACCACCGGCCAGGGATCGATTCTACAACTAATTTCTGATGAAAAGTGTCTTTTTTCACTTTCAAGATTTTTTTTCGTGTTTTCGACCTTAAGTCACTAAAATGGCCATAAGTCCCAGAATTTGCAGTCAAAATTCAAATGTGATTATACCTATGGAAAGAGCGTTAAATTTCCTATCAACCTAGTGCTAAATGAAACTTTTTGAAGAAGATTCAGATATTGAAAAATGAGCTCGAGTAGGAAAGTCTCGACAATTTCGGAAATGTACAGTTTTTTCAAAAGTTTGAAAGCCTAACTGAATTTGCCGGTTAATGTAAATAAATTAGTTGTAGAATCGATTTCTGGCCGGTGGTACGACCTTAACGTTTACATTTATACGATACCCAAGTGGATAAAAAGTTTTCCAAGAAAGTTCTTATTGCAGTTTCCTTGTTATCATACCGACATGTATTCAATTACTAACAGAGAAAAATTGACGTTATTGTGATTTATTTCATGTTTCGCTTGCTTTTGTTAACTCTGCTTGCTTGCCTTCTCATCCCTGCTTTGCTTTGCGTCGCTGTTACTGTGAATCCCAGGGAGGCGAAGAAGGAGGCGATGGAGGATCTGACTTGGGCGCCCTCCTGGGACTCCTTGGACCCATTTCGGGATCCCTCAGCGTAAGTACGATTTCCACTCAATTACATAAATATCTACTCAAGCGAAGCATTTTTCTTAGATCGACAGACTGTTTATCACGTATGGGATGAAGGTAGGTTGGTCCTTAGTTGTAGCATTGAAAGTGTGCTAGTTAGACGACTATTCTACCAACGCGTCTGTGTGTCTACTGTTCATGATGACGTCAGCTCTATCATAAAGGAATAGTTTACTGTATTAACACGTTCACACGGGACCAAAAACAGCTACCTACTGCCCTGGCGGAAAAATAAATTTCAATACGCCACCAGACAAGTCATGAATCCATATGGCACCACCAGTCAGCGCGGTAGTCTAGCTTGGAGCCGTATGGAGCGTTGAAGGTGTCAAATTGTAACATACACTATGGAGGGTTAAAATGGTCCTCCTCATATTCAGAAAGGGAAAATATTTTATGGATATGAATCATTCTCCCAAAAAGCGACATTTTGATGTCCAGAGCGTTGTCCAAGCCTCATTATAATGTTTTAATTTTAATTTTTTTTTAAATTATTGTATTTGACTTTATCTAGAACCAATTTTCTGATTTTTACGATTAATGAGTTCATTCAATAGGAAAAAAAGCTAAAATAGTAAATTCGTCATTCTCCGTCCGTGTCTAGGCTCGACCTTCCCAACTTTGATGTCCTGAAAAAAAAATTATTCTCTTGATTTAAGAAAGAAATTAGCTTAGAATTATGAGAAACCCTTAAGAAGAATCTCAAAAGGTTGACCAAGGTGCTGTGAGGGTACGACTTTTCAATTAACCATCGAAAAACCCCTTTTCAGGACATCAAAGTTGGGAAGGTTGAGCCTGGACACGGACGGAGAATGACGAATTGACTATTTAAACTTTTTTTTTGTATTGAATGAACTCACTAATCGTAAAAATGAGAAAATAAGTTCTAGATAAAGTCCAATACAATAATTTTAAAAAAAAATCCAACTAAAAAAATTATTATGGGGCTTGGAAAACGCCCTGGACATCAAAATGTCGCTTTCTGGGAGAATGACCCATAATATATTATCAAGTTTTTAAGCTGTGTACAGAACAGTGTAGATTCTCACCAAATAATTAGTGCAGTTTTAAACGGCGATTAAACAAAACGGCTGAGGGCGACCACCTTCCTGACATAATTTTTAGGGCCTATGTTGTCAAAATGGGGTGATGTGTGAACTTTAATAAAGCAAACCCGCCCTTTGAAACTGCATTGATTGTTTTGGCTCATTTTGTATATCCAAGCAATTCCTTCACTGTAACATTTTGGCAACATAGTTCACAACGAAATACCTGTACATAAACGACAATATTATAATAATAGACAAAGTACTACCATAATAACTTATAATGAGAGTATCATGAGGTTCTCTTCAGGTTAATTAACACGACTTATGTAGCCAAGAGGAAGGTGGCAGTTTTGATGACGCTTGTTACCTAATAACTAATTGAACGTCGTAAATATAGAAGTTTAAATTGTTTCCAATGTGAGATGCGAGGTTTCAGGCTACATTGTGTAAAGGGAGTAAATAAGCCACCCAAACACAATAGTCTTAACTATTTTTTTCTCCTACTACGAGGCATATTTTTTTTGCTGTGAAATTTTGAATTTCGGCTGTACTTCTGAACTCCTAGGGCGGCGGAGGGGAAGATGATGAAGGAGGAGGGGATGGGGGAGGTAGTGACATCCAAGCGCTGTTGGCTTTGATCGGCCCTGTGTTGGGCTCTTCGTCTGGGGTAAGTTAACGTTGAACCGTCCAAATTCACTCGACAAATCACTCGGAATGGACGCTAATAACTAACCAAGAACCAAGCCTGGCAATAGAATATTAAACATTTAGTGGACAAATTTTATAATGAATTAGGTACCTAATCAAATAACACAGAACTGCAAGGATTTGTTGTTGAACAGCTGGAGGTCATTTCCGAAGTAATTTTCTGCGTAGAATCTGAATCCAAGCTCAGAATTGTCCTATCACGTCAAAATCTTGAGATATTTGAGGTTATGTACACGAAAAATGGCTATTTTGGCTATTTTCGAGGTTAGATACCAGCTGCATAAAATTTTTCTTTTTTTTTTCTACACATTTCGTCTAGTACTACTCTGTCCCTTCAAAATGATACTTTGAATACTGTTGGATGTTTCTTTCAGAAGTTATGGCAATTTTAAGGTGAGGAGATGACACGAAAAGCTTCTGCTGGGTTAAACAAACCCTTTTTTACCAAACAATTTTTAAACCATGTAAACATATAACCAGGAGGTTTTAGAGGATCCTAATCCTACGAATCTGAGTTCAGTTTCTAAAAATTTAAGATGGCTCCAATATGACGGACGAGATTTTTTACGATTGGCCGTTTTCTGCCAAATTTGGTGTATTTGATGTCGCTGACTTTGAATCTCAATTTAGATTTTAAAAATTCAAAATGACTAATTCAATATGGCGGACGAGATTTTCGACATTCGAATTTAGGTCCTTTGAATTTACGTTGGCTAGTTTTGGTTCACTCTAAGTAATCCATACCTCAGTACCTCCATAGTGTATGGAAAAATCGCCATAATTTTCGAAAGATGCATCTTTTAGTATTATTCAAAGTCTCATTTTAAAGGGAAAGAGTAGTACTAGATGATGTGATATGTAGAAAAAATTTGGTCCAATCTGTATCTAACCTCAAAAATAGCCAAATTAGCCAATATCTCAAAATTCAGGCGTGATAGGACACTTCTGAGCTTGGATTCAGATTCTACTCAGAAAATTACTTCGGAAATTACCTCCAGCTGCTCAACAACAACCAGAACCCAATTATAATTAACGCCCATAACTCAGGTTAACCCTTTAGTAACAATCTAACGAATCACTACAGTCACTCCTAACAACAACTACTGAATTATTTTGATTTAACAAAAAATTAAACAAAAAAACGAGAAATTTAATCAGCGAAATGAGAACTAAATCACCACCCCTATTTGGTCATTTCATATACGCACATTTTCATTGATCTAACAAAACTACATTCCAAGCATGCAACAAAAAAGCAACAGTTTCATACCATGTTCAGGACAAAATCTCTGACGAGTTGGTTGCAATATGGCAGAGTTTTCTGGTGTATGTTCTTGTATCTTGGGCAGGCTTGGTGATAAAAATATATTTCCACTGAATTTAATGATCAATGAAATGATGTATTTGCTTTGCAACTACTCGAAGGGAGGCGGAGAAGATGACGAGGAAGGGGACGGCGGGGGTGGGGGAAGTTCGGATTCCGGTTCCATCGTTGAACTGATCGGCCCATTGAGCGGATCTCTGAGCGTAAGTAAAAACGGAATAATTGGCTCACGATGAGTTTAATATCAATTTAATACGAATCGAGGTGGCAGTGGACAATAATGTTTTGAATCGTGATAGGGAGGAGGTGATGACGACGGAGAAGGAGGAGGGAGTGGCGGGAGTTCAGACTTGAATTCCATCGTGGGGCTCATAGGGCCATTGAGTGGAAGCAGTAGTGGGAGCAGCAGTGTAAGTCGAAACTGATGTAACAAATTAACTCACTGAAATCAACATCAGTTGAATCCCGCGAGAAGCTGGGGATGGGTCTTTACGCCATGACAGAAACCCTAACGAAAACAGCTGCCATTGGCAAAGACCTGACATTGACATCGCTGAACTTGACTCAGAACTTCTGGAATGAACACTCCAACATACTTGAAACATACTAAATACGGTGAATACTCTAATTCAATCGGCACCGGGTGTGACGTCTGTTGATTTTGGCGACATCATTGGAGGTAATGAATAAGTCTTAATGGGTCAGCTATGTTTTGCAGGCAGGATTGGATATCGAAACCAAAATTTACTCACCAGCCATCTTCGACAAAAGGGATGTTGCTCAAGAACGGAAACGTCGCCAAGTTGATCTGGTAAGATGAAAAAGACGTACATATACACGTAGAACCAATGGTGACTGTAGATTACGCACTTGAATAATGAGCGAGCACAGATACAAAGAATCAGACACCAATCATTCCAATGGTTGTAGGAGGAGAATGAAGTAGATGCTGAAACTACAGAAGAAACTCCTATGGCTGAGCAAGTGAGTTGGTTGTATTACAGAAAAAAATATTTGACTCAATATTGTATGTGCGCACATTGTGGAGATCACAGTACAAGAAAAAGCCATTAGAACGCCTATCAAATTATTGGTGTGGACAATTTCAGGGAGTGGAAACCTCCGTGGATCAGGACGAAGGAAAGGCAGATGGTGGAGGTAGCTCAGATATCGGCGCAGTTTTAGGATTAGTGGGTCCGCTAATTGGTCAGAGCAGTGTAAGTTAATCATGTCCATTCGCACAGTAGAGCAGTCCACACAATCAAATTCATTATTGATATTGATTTGTCCTTCACGTTCAGGGTGGAGGTGGAGGCGATGGTGAAGAAGGAGGTGGGGGTAGTTCAGACCTCAGTTCTATCATAGGGCTCGTTGGACCTCTCAGTGGTCAGAGCAGTGTAAGTTCATTTTGTCTAACGGCACTATAGAGCAGTCTTCACCTAAATATCCAAAACATCCTGATTTTCTGTATTCTTTGCCAAATTCAGGGAGGAGGTGGAGGAGATGGCGAAGAAGGAGGTGGAGGCAGTTCAGACCTCAGTTCTATCATAGGGCTCGTTGGACCTCTCATTGGTCAAAGCAGTGTAAGTTCATCTATTCTCGCAGCACTGTAGAGCAGTTTTCACCTAGATATACCAACAGTGCTGATTTTCTGGATTCTTTATCAAATTCAGGGTGGAGGCGGAGGAGATGGTGAAGATGGAGGTGGAGGCAGTTCAGACCTCAGTTCTATCATAGGGCTTGTTGGACCTCTCAGTGGTCAGAGCAGTGTAAGTTCATCTATTCTCACTGCACTGTAGAGCAGTTTTCACCTAGATATACCAACAGTGCTGATTTTCTATATTCTTTATCAAATTCAGGGTGGAGGCGGAGGAGATGGTGAAGATGGAGGTGGAGGCAGTTCAGACCTCAGTTCTATCATAGGGCTCGTTGGACCTCTCAGTGGTCAGAGCAGTGTAAGTTCATCTATTCTCACTGCACTGTAGAGCAGTTTTCACCTAGATATACCAACAGTACTGATTTTCTTGATTCTTTATCAAATTCAGGGTGGAGGCGGAGGAGATGGTGAAGAAGGAGGTGGAGGCAGTTCAGACCTCAGTTCCATCATAGGGCTTGTTGGACCTCTCAGTGGTCAGAGCAGTGTAAGTTCATCTATTCTCACTGCACTGTAGAGCAGTTTTCACCTAGATATACCAACAGTGCTGATTTTCTTGATTCTTTATCAAATTCAGGGTGGAGGCGGAGGAGATGGTGAAGAAGGAGGTGGAGGCAGTTCAGACCTCAGTTCTATCATAGGGCTTGTTGGACCTCTCAGTGGTCAGAGCAGTGTAAGTTCATCAATTCTCACTGCACTGTAGAGCAGTATTCACCTAGATATACCAACAGTGCTGATTTTCTTGATTCTTTATCAAATTCAGGGTGGAGGCGGAGGAGATGGTGAAGAAGGAGGTGGAGGCAGTTCAGACCTCAGTTCTATCGTAGGGCTTGTTGGACCTCTCAGTGGTCAGAGCAGTGTAAGTTCATCTATTCTCACTGCACTGTAGAGCAGTTTTCACCTAGATATACCAACAGTGCTGATTTTCTTGATTCTTTATCAAATTCAGGGTGGAGGCGGAGGAGATGGTGAAGAAGGAGGTGGAGGCAGTTCAGACCTCAGTTCTATCGTAGGGCTTGTTGGACCTCTCAGTGGTCAGAGCAGTGTAAGTTCATCTATTCTCACTGCACTGTAGAGCAGTTTTCACCTAGATATACCAACAGTGCTGATTTTCTTGATTCTTTATCAAATTCAGGGTGGTGGCGGAGGAGATGGTGAAGAAGGAGGTGGAGGCAGTTCAGACCTCAGTTCTATCATAGGGCTCGTTGGACCTCTCAGTGGTCAGAGCAGTGTAAGTTCACTTTGTGTAACAGCACTGTAGAGCAGTCTTCACCTCAGTATATAAATGAACCTGAATTGTCGCTATCATTACCACATTCAGGGTGGCGGTGGAGGAGATGGTGAAGAAGGAGGTGGAGGCAGTTCTGACCTCAGTTCTATCATAGGGCTCGTTGGACCTCTCAGTGGTCAGAGCAGTGTAAGTTCATCTATTCTCACTGCACTGTAGAGCAGTTTTCACCTAGATATACCAACAGTGCTGATTTTCTATATTTTTTATCAAAATCAGGGTGGAGGCGGAGGAGATGGTGAAGAAGGAGGTGGGGGAGGCAGTTCAGACCTCAGTTCTATCATAGGGCTCGTTGGACCTCTCATTGGTCAGAGCAGTGTAAGTTCATCTATTCTCGCAGCACTGTAGAGCAGTTTTCACCTAGATATACCAACAGTGCTGATTTTCTGGATTCTTTGTCAAATTCAGGGTGGCGGCGGAGGCGATGGTGAAGATGGAGGTGGAGGAGGCAGTTCAGACCTCAGTTCTATCGTAGGGCTCGTTGGACCTCTCATTGGTCAGAGCAGTGTAAGTTCATCTATTCTCACTGCACTGTAGAGCAGTTTTCACCTAGATATACCAACAGTGCTGATTTTCTTGATTCTTTATCAAATTCAGGGTGGAGGCGGAGGAGATGGTGAAGAAGGAGGCGGAGGCAGTTCTGACCTCAGTTCTATCATAGGGCTCGTTGGACCTCTCATTGGTCAGAGCAGTGTAAGTTCATCTATTCTCGCAGCACTGTAGAGCAGTTTTCACCTAGATATACCAACAGTGCTGATTTTCTGGATTCTTTGTCAAATTCAGGGTGGCGGCGGAGGAGATGGTGAAGATGGAGGTGGAGGAGGCAGTTCAGACCTCAGTTCTATCGTAGGGCTCGTTGGACCTCTCATTGGTCAGAGCAGTGTAAGTTCATCTATTCTCACTGCACTGTAGAGCAGTTTTCACCTAGATATACCAACAGTGCTGATTTTCTTGATTCTTTATCAAATTCAGGGTGGAGGCGGAGGAGATGGTGAAGAAGGAGGCGGAGGCAGTTCTGACCTCAGTTCTATCATAGGGCTCGTTGGACCTCTCAGTGGTCAGAGCAGTGTAAGTTCATCTATTCTCACTGCACTGTAGAGCAGTTTTCACCTAGATATACCAACAGTGCTGATTTTCTGGATTCTTTGTTAACTTCAGGGTGGAGGCGGAGGAGATGGTGAAGATGGAGGTGGAGGCAGTTCAGACCTGAGTTCCATCATAGGGCTCGTTGGACCTCTCATTGGTCAGAGCAGTGTAAGTTCATCTATTCTCACTGCAGTGTAGAGCAATTTTCACCTAGATATACCATCAGTGCTGATTTTATATATTTCTTATCAAAATCAGGGTGGAGGCGGAGGAGATGGTGAAGAAGGAGGTGGGGGAGGCAGTTCAGACCTCAGTTCTATCATAGGGCTCGTTGGGCCTCTCATTGGTCAGAGCAGTGTAAGTTGATTTTGTCTAACGTCACTATAGAGCAGTCTTCACTAATATCAAAACACTCGTGATTTGTAGAGCAGTCTTTACCTCAGTATTTAAACGATCCTGATTTTTCGCTATCATTGCCACATTCAGGGTGGAGGCGGAGGAGATGGTGAAGAAGGAGGCGGAGGAGGCAGTTCAGACCTCAGTTCTATCATAGGGCTCGTTGGACCTCTCAGTGGTCAGAGCAGTGTAAGTTCATCTATTCTCACTGCACTGTAGAGCAGTTTTCACCTAGATATACCAACAGTGCTGATTTTCTGGATTCTTTGTTAACTTCAGGGTGGAGGCGGAGGAGATGGTGAAGATGGAGGTGGAGGCAGTTCAGACCTCAGTTCTATCATAGGGCTTGTTGGACCTCTCAGTGGTCAGAGCAGTGGAAGTTCATCTATTCTCACTGCACTGTAGAGCAGTTTTCACCTAGATATACCAACAGTGCTGATTTTCTGGATTCTTTGTTAACTTCAGGGTGGAGGCGGAGGCGATGGTGAAGAAGGAGGTGGGGGAGGCAGTTCAGACCTCAGTTCTATCATAGGGCTCGTTGGACCTCTCATTGGTCAGAGCAGTGTAAGTTGATTTTGTCTAACGTCACTATAGAGCAGTCTTCACTAATATCAAAACACTCGTGATTTGTATAGCAGTCTTTACCTCAGTATTTAAACGATCCTGATTTTTCGCTATCATTGCCACATTCAGGGTGGAGGCGGAGGAGATGGTGAAGAAGGAGGCGGAGGAGGCAGTTCAGACCTCAGTTCTATCCTCGGTCTTATTGGCCCATTGAGTGGTCAAAGCAGTGTAAGGTTATTTATGATTCTGCACAGTAGACCAGTTTCCTCACAAATCCTATACTGATGTTGAATCCCTCTACTTATTCAGGGTGGCGGCGGAGGCGATGGTGGAGAAGGAGGAGGTGGCAGTTCAGACCTCAGTTCTATTCTCGGTCTTATTGGCCCATTGAGTGGTCAAAGCAGTGTAAGGTTATTTATGATTCTGCACAGTAGACCAGTTTCCTCACAAATCCAATACTGATGTTGAATCCCTCTACTTATTCAGGGTGGCGGCGGAGGCGATGGTGGAGATGGAGGTGGAGGAGGCAGTTCAGACCTCAGTTCTATTCTCGGTCTTATTGGCCCATTGAGTGGTCAAAGCAGTGTAAGGTTATTTATGATTCTGCACAGTAGACCAGTTTCCTCACAAATCCAATACTGATGTTGAATCCCTCTACTTATTCAGGGTGGCGGCGGAGGCGATGGTGGAGATGGAGGAGGAGGAGGCAGTTCAGACCTCAGTTCTATTCTCGGTCTTATTGGCCCATTGAGTGGTCAAAGCAGTGTAAGGTTATTTATGATTCACCACAGTAGACCAGTTTCCTCACAAATCCAATACTGATGTTGAATCCCTCTACTTATTCAGGGTGGAGGCGGAGGCGATGGTGAAGAAGGAGGAGGAGGCAGTTCAGACCTCAGTTCTATTCTCGGTCTTATTGGCCCATTGAGTGGTCAAAGCAGTGTAAGGTTATTTATGATGCTGCACAGTAGACCAGTTTCCTCACAAATCCAATACTGATGTTGAATCCCTCTACTTATTCAGGGTGGAGGCGGAGGCGATGGTGAAGAAGGAGGAGGAGGCAGTTCAGACCTCAGTTCTATTCTCGGTCTTATTGGCCCATTGAGTGGTCAAAGCAGTGTAAGGTTATTTATGATTCTGCACAGTAGACCAGTTTCCTCACAAATCCTATACTGATGTTGAATCCCTCTACTTATTCAGGGTGGCGGCGGAGGCGATGGTGGAGATGGAGGTGGAGGAGGCAGTTCAGACCTCAGTTCTATTCTCGGTCTTATTGGCCCATTGAGTGGTCAAAGCAGTGTAAGGTTATTTATGATTCTGCACAGTAGACCAGTTTCCTCACAAATCCAATACTGATGTTGAATCCCTCTACTTATTCAGGGTGGCGGCGGAGGAGATGGTGGAGAAGGAGGAGGTGGCAGTTCAGACCTCAGTTCTATTCTCGGTCTTATTGGCCCATTGAGTGGTCAAAGCAGTGTAAGGTTATTTATGATTCTGCACAGTAGACCAGTTTCCTCACAAATCCAATACTGATGTTGAATCCCTCTACTTATTCAGGGTGGCGGCGGAGGCGATGGTGGAGATGGAGGTGGAGGAGGCAGTTCAGACCTCAGTTCTATTCTCGGTCTTATTGGCCCATTGAGTGGTCAAAGCAGTGTAAGGTTATTTATGATTCTGCACAGTAGACCAGTTTCCTCACAAATCCAATACTGATGTTGAATCCCTCTACTTATTCAGGGTGGCGGCGGAGGAGATGGTGATGATGGCGGTGGAGGAGGCAGTTCAGACCTCAGTTCTATTCTTGGTCTCATTGGTCCACTGAGTGGTCAAAGTAGTGTGAGTTAAAATTTCAATCTGGAAGCATCCCCTTGCTCACGTCAGTGTATCACGTAGTTTATTTCCACCTGTAATCGCATGATCCAAAGTATGAATTACTCAGAAAACTTTGATATCGCGCTGCTCATATATAATGAACGGTATACTCTAAATCACTTGGCATGATCTCTCTTGAATCAAACGATTCTGGTCATCGCAGTGGCGACTCCTTCCTGATACTGGGGGTGCACGTGCTCCTATGCTCCTACCAGTTGCCGGCACTGCTCGATTGTTCATGAAACGGGGTATTCTTGGCTATTTCCCAAAAGAAGTACACGTATAGTATGACGTGTCATGGATGGACTTGTTTGTTAACATTTTCCTCCCCATACTTAGCTGAAAACGTAAATGGTTTCCGACTGGCAACGTTAATGGGAGAATGAAGTACAGCTGATGAACGTCATTTAGCAGTCTGCAAGTGCAACTTATAAGCAAAAACCCTCATGGGATAATCGACTGCATGAAGAGCAACGCTGCTGTTAAGTAAAGAAGGACCTTGAACATGAATCACAACGCTACAGAAGAAATCGTCGGAACGTGTAATCCTGCTTGGCAACGAACGTCTGTTTGCTCCAGCTACGAATGCGACGAGGAATTTCTCAACTAATTCTACCAGGCATCTTGACATCCCCAGCTTCTCTTCAGATCACCACACTAACAAAGTTTATAACAGCAATCTCATTTCTTGAAATAACCAAAATATGAAATGTGCAGGGTGGAGATGGTGAAGAGGGTGGAGATGGTGAAGAGGGGGGAGGAGGCAGCTCGAATTTTGGGGACATACTTGGGATCATAGGGCCGCTAAGTGGATCCAGCACGGTAAGTTCTTTTGCACAATTGCTAAGTTATCCCTCAATGCAAGGGTGCTAACTGTTCACATCCACTTAAATTGAGGTAAGTCGATCACAACGTCTCATTACAAGATCTCTACTTCAGGGTGCTGATGCAGAAGGCGGTGGGAGCACATCCGATTTCGGTACCATCTTGAGTATCATCGCTCCCCTTTCCGGGAGCTCGGGAAGCAACAGTGTAAGTACCCCTTTCCCACAATTGAAACCCCGTTTTGAAGTCAGTTCCCCAGAGCGTTGCTTTAATCGCTTTTAGTTGTTGATGAATTGTTAGCGGGTGCGCAGGGTCAAGGTGATGCGGATGTAGGAGGAGGCAGCTCGAACTCCGGGGACATCCTGGGGATCTTAACTCCCCTTTATGGTAGCAGCAGTGTGAGTAGCATTTACCACATAGTATCCTTCGTCTTACCTGTGTTTCTATGTGCCTTTGTGTGCTTTATAGAAATCTGTCATTTTAGTCGTTCTCGTATGAAGCATGATGATTGCTGTAGTTCTTGTGTACAATTTTAGTTTGAACTCTAGTCATTAGAAAATCACTACCCTCATAGCGTTATTGTTGTATTTCTTCCAAAAAATCACTCTGTAATTGAAAGCACTTCACGAATTTCTATGCACGAAATTCAGGGCGGATCGAACGGAGGTGATGGCGCCGGTGGAACTGCATCCAGTTCTTCTGACTCGGGTTCGATCCTCGGTCTTATCGGACCTCTGCTCGGATCAAGCAGCGTGAGTACAGCCTCATGAAAATACTTGACAATTTACTAACAACATATTGTTATTCATACCAGTCAAGATGGCTGCAGAATTTGCGATCTACCATATTTTAGTTCTACAGCTCCTGGGCGATAGAGTGTGTATTTTTCAGCTTTGGGGCCTGTGATACCCAACGTTAAAGGTCTTCTGTAAATATACCGTTCAATTCAGGTCTTGTGCTCTTTTGGCCCTTAGGATATTTGATGCCCTGAATGCGAAGATGCCATGTAAGAACACGTTAAAGTTTGTTATGCCATATTGGCTTGGCTAACTTCCAAAGGCACCTTCTGACGAGTCCAAAGCACAAGATGCCTCTGATTGCAAAACAAAAAAATAATTTAAAAAACCCTTCATCATAGTACCAAAATTTGGTATTATCCACATGAGATGCCATTAAATGGCATGTCATGTGTATTATCCACATGAGATATCCACATGAGATGCCATTAAATGGCATGTCATGTGGATGTTAACTATTTAATCTTGAACATACGTTGTTGATCAATTAATGAGCTAGATTTGCTCAATTGAGGATGATGAGATCATGTACTAGTTTCCGTGCAAGACACATTCAAGTACATTTTTCAAGGCTTTTGGTTGCTGACCTTAGTCTTTATGCCTTAGCTTTAGCTTCCTATCTGTAGATATTCTTGTAAATCACATTTTATCTTAACTATGCATATTACAATGTATAATTGTCCGCCTGTATATTGATCTAACACCCACTCAGGCCACATTGTGATCTTTATGGCTCAGTTCGTCACCGATGGATTAACTCATCACACTAAATGTCTTCACTAGTCACACCATTTAAAAAAAAAATGAATTAGTAAAAAGCACTTCACATTTGTCTGTAAATACAATTTGTAGGGCGGAAGTGGTGGCGGAAGTAGTGGTGGAGATGCCTCAGCAAGTGCTTCTGCAGGATCGGACTCATCGTCGATCCTTAACCTTATTGGGCCGCTCCTGGGATCGAGCAGCGTAAGTACCAAAGAGCTGGAAGTATCAATTAGATATTCAATCCGTTCAGTATGAAACGTTACGTTTTAATAATCGAATAGTTCAAGTAGAATAGCACGAAACGAACCTAGATACGATGTATGTATGGTGCTGTACAGGATCTTCAAGTAGACATGTAAATACAATTTATAGGGTGGGAGTGGTGGGGGAGACGTCTCTGAGGGATCCTCTGGTGGATATGGTTCGTCTTCAATTCTTAACTTGATCGGGCCTCTTCTAGGATCGAGCAGTGTAAAAACCACGTTGGGACTACCTCATAGCGTACTTGTGGATGTTTCGGGGGAATTGCAGGAAAATTTGCTGTTAAAAAAAGAGACCTGAGAGAAGATTGTGCTGATCTGGCGACGAGAAACATCTTGAAGTTTTAGAACCGAAAAGACTTGAGGTGGCGGTCATCAAGGTTGTTCGTTGATGAAATATTAAGTGTGTGGTCACAAAGGTGTCACGATTGCCTCTTCAGGTTTCACTGCAGAACAATCCCCCTCAAAAACAGAGGTTATTGGTTAGAGAAAAATTTCAATTACCCCTGTAAACTCCCATGAATGTTACGTTATCATATCTGTACATATTGGAACGAAACCTTCGGTGTGTGACACTTGAGAATTTTATAGGGAGGAAGTGGAAGCAGCGGAGGAGAAGGTGGCGCGTCGGCCAGCGCTGGTTCAGACTCAGGCGCCATCCTTGGTCTCATCGGACCACTTCTGGGGTCGAGCAGCGTAAGTTGTGCACTACACACACTTGTACCATACACAAAACACTGTACATTTTATTTTAAATCCCCAACATGAACTGGTAAAGTATGGTAGCCAAAATCATCATGTTATTGCATATTCATTTTATATATTTTTCCAAACAAAAAGCATCCATTCAATGCATTTTACACAAATCTTAAAGGATCAAGTGATCATGGCATGTAGAGTTTGACCAACAAATCAACCGATGGTGCATTTGGAATGTTTCATATTCAATAGTATAACATGACAATGTGAATGCAACTTCACAAAAATTCTTGTACAGCACAAATTTGGATGTAATCGAGATGTTTGATTTTTGACTGGTAAGAGATGAGCTCTTTCTAGTTTTAAAGTCACTGTATTTGTCTCGCACTGCTTAAAATGAGGAATAATTATGCCAAGTGATTCTTTATACCTACAGGATTGAAGTCAGGTTTGTTCCAGTGTACCTTTAAGGATCTGTGAGTGTACATGGTGGCTCTTGGAGGTTGTTGAACCCGTAGAGAGAGGTTATGTAGAGCTCTAGGTTTGGCTGGAGTATCCATGAAAAGATATGGAACTTGTGATGGCTGCTGTGCCCCTGTTCTTTATCTTTTTGTTCGACTGCTCTGGGGATATAAGGTTCTATGGAAGCACAGATAGGATGTCCCTCTGGGTGGACATATTGCCTAACCTCCCTTGAACAGGGGAACTCAGCAGCCATCCATAACAATGTAGAGCTCTAGATTTGGCTGGAGTACCCGTAAAAGATATGGAACTAGCCAAGCGTTTTCCCACTCGTACTTTAGGTACCTCCTGTACTTGTCTTGTTGCGTGATCCTGAACATTCCTGTTACTAGGGAAGCAGCGGCGGCGACGCCGGCGGCGGTAGCGGTCTGGGAAGCATCTTAAGCCTCAGTTCGGGAAGCTCTGGCTCCAGCTCAGGAGGCGGCGGCGCAGGAGGTGACATCGGCGCCAGCGTTGGTGGCGGTAACAGCATCATTGTGAGTACCTAAACCTTAAAGTTACACCTGTAGATGCCACCTCAGAATAATTATTTCTACTAGGTTGGTGTACGAGGGGGGGGGGGGGGGGGTACCCAAAAGTAACGGGAACTTCGTCATAATTCCTTCATTTTTCAATATTTTTACACCAAATTTTAATGAAATGAGCTTGAGGCCATCCAGACATCTCAACCAATTGATTTATGGCGGTCTTCACGAATCATGGTGTTGATTTGAAGGGCGGCCAGAACGAGGTTCTTCTTCAATCGTCATTTGCCCAGTTTTAAAACGTTGAAACCACTCGTAGACACGTGTCTTGCTTAATGCAGCATCCCCATAAGCAATTTCAAGCATTACGAGAGTTGTGACTCGTGAGATGTGTCCCTTTCAAACTCCCCACCTGCCAACCAGCCGCTCACACCTGCCTTCCCCCTCCAACTCAATTCCCGTTACTTTTGGGTCCCGTCGTATCGATTTTTGTGTTCCAAAATAACAGTCAATATCAGTACACAATAATTCGTCTCAATACTGCGAATATCTATTTTTCTGTATTTTTGATCCAACTATTCAATCAGTCCATCACCGTAAAATTTGTCTGCAGTAATAATAATATTCTGTGTTCTTTATAATGCTACTTAGTTCATTTTCAGCCAAGACCAACGTTATCTAAAAGGTTTGTCGTAAACAGTAGCTGTAAATAAAGGCTTGTTTATACCAGTAACTCCCTGCTCAGTTCAGCTTACAAATCATACGATTTCCGGCCTTATTGTAAATAACATGCATTGGGCATTTGAATTTGTCGCTCGGGCTGTAAATATGATTGTTGTACGATTTTATGGAAATTCATTGCAAATATTTGTACATAATGCAAACGAACAAATTTTCAATCAACAGGCAAAAAAGTTAGCTTTGAGTGGCTCGAGATAACAGGTTGAGCAAAAAGGTAAGCAACTTGCAACAATGCGTGAAAC
The DNA here is from genome assembly GCA_963920205.1 of Stenodema calcarata. Classification (NCBI taxonomy): domain Eukaryota; kingdom Metazoa; phylum Arthropoda; class Insecta; order Hemiptera; family Miridae; genus Stenodema; species Stenodema calcarata. Next base: position 16,523,489 of record OY986062.1, on the reverse strand, counting down.
TTGTGAATTTTGGCAACTTCAACCGCACGTTTTTTGTTATTTTTTGCATAAAATTGACCTAACCGTTACTCTTAATAAAATATTAATAATATCCAAAATTTAACCAAGCCACCAAAATATAACCAAAAACACGGGATTGTTGAAAAATCAAAAATGGATCCGAACCACACACGAACCACGCCCTGATTGTTGTTGAAGCACCGACATTTTTGATGAATGATGTTTTGATTTTCGCAGAGCAACATCAAAGGTGCCAAATTTGCACTGGTAGGGGATAAAATCCAACTCCTTATGAGGGTGAGTCGCACTAGCATAAACTTATTTACCATTAATGTAATAATGGTAGAAATAAGTAGACAGTCAAGAGGAAAAAGTTGACGTCACCGCATGCAATAAGTTTTAAGGAGAAACCATTTTCACGGATGCATTGAGGGTGTTAATTGTTGATACAACTGTAAATATTAGCACATTTTAATATTATTGATTTGTACAATTTTCTTGATTCAAATACGAAAATGTCGCAGTGGTCTTCTTCTTTCCTAGTTTTATTTCAGCCCAAATTTAGTATTTTTGTAGTTCAGGGCATCAAAATAGAGCCACAGCTTCGCATTGTTGCTGGTAACATTGGGTGCCAATAGCAGGATCTAGAGGTTACTAATCATGTCACCGTCACCAATGTTACAAATGTACAGCACGATATGTCTATTTCAATACAAAATAAAATTTGAGTAATTTGGAGTCAAATCTATGGGAGCCACATTAGTTTTTAAAAACATTATTGAAAATAACGAAAATGTTACGTTGAAAATAGGTACGTAGGTTACTGCAAAAATCCTCCCTTGATGCCATTCTGCAAGAATGAAACGTATTGTGTCAACAAAAACCTCGAGCCAAAAAACTTAGTATTCACTCACTTGAGATGCTCAAAAAATTTAGTTACGTACCTCAGGATTGAACCCACTCCAAGGGACTCTTAAGGCCTTCAAGGTGGCAATCTCACTAATTGCATAGTGAGAATACGTAAACATTAGCACCCTTAATGCCAATCCAGCTCTCAAACACGGATAAATTGTTTATAATTGTTGATTCCCTGTTCGTATATTTAAATCTGAACAGCGGAGAGAAGACCCGTTGAACACATTTGTTCATAATAATCCATTTGCACCACTTATTAACTTAACACGTGTATTTTAATTATTGTGAGTTTTGGCATGGGGATGCATTATACGGATTTTGAGGGGTTGAAACAACAAATTATTATTAACAGACCATAAGGAAGTATTAAATCTACATTTTGAGCATGCTGAGAATTTGCACGAAGTTTGATAAAATCACACCAAATCTGCTGCATCGTTCGTAGTAATATGAATTTTGTACTTTGTTTCATTGTATCTCGTCATTATTTTGCTATTTCAATCATTCTTACTGTGAGATTCAATATTGAAACAATCGATAATTGCATGCCAATCATTAACTTCAGAAATCACTTGATGCTTACGCCTTTGATGCTTATACCATTAGATTTTAATTATTTGTACACTTATTGTAAAATAGTTATTAAATAGCTTACGATTTGTTTTACCGATCAGCCTGTGGAAGGAGGGAAAAGGAACTAGTTCAGTTGAAGACCTTGATCTTATTTCACTACCTACTCTAAGTAAAATGAAGATTATCACGACAATTGTCACAAAATAGAGATTTTCGAAAAATGATCATATTCCCATTTTTGATGTCTATTTAGAAAATTCGGTATTTGAAAAAGGCGTTGTGCATTTTGATGTAATATTCAACTTCCCACATTGTATGAGTGTTCCATGATTAGGACCTGGATTAACATGTTTTGCCCACAAAATTTAATTATTTAGATTAATTTCAATGGTGAAAAAATACTTTGTGAAACATTGTCAGTAGTCTACAAATTTTTTTTTTTTTTTTTTTTTGAAAGATTTTATTGCTCCAAGTAATAACTTATTAACAATATTATTTTGAAACTAGGGCACATACTATTCAAAGCTTAGATACATCACTGAGTTTTGTTCATTTTTATGATGATATTGCATTCACTATACTGCTTCACCCGTGAGCAAGCTCGAGCGGTTTGGTACGCTTCAATCGTCTGGTGATATCACTCGTGTCAAGGAGTCGGACAGCTTCCTCGTTGACGTGAGACCTTAGCCGTTGAAAATGACGTAAGGCTTGCCGCTTGATGGCTTCGTTTATGGTTTCGATTTGAAGTTCATGGTGGAGTCGTTCATTTCGAAAGTACCATGGTGCATTGACAACATTTCTTAGCACATTGTTCTGGAATCTTTGGATTATTTCCCGGTTTGAATGAGCCGTGCAGCCCCACAGCTGAGCTCCGTAAGTCCAGACTGGTTTAAGGACTTGGTTATACAGCGTAAGCTTGTTCTGGATTGACAGTTTTGACCGCCTCCCCATTAGCCAGTACATTTTTCTGAATTTGAGAAGAAGTTCCTCCTTCTTTTTCTTGACGTGGGCTTTCCACCGAAGCCTGGCATCAAGCGTCATACCGAGGTATTTGGCTTCATTGGCATGAGGAATCACTTTGCCATTGAGATAAGCCGGTATATAGTCGATCCTTTTATTGGTGAAATCGACATGTACCGACTTAGTTTCATTCATTTTGATTCTCCATTTCGCTGTCCATTGTTGTATGCTAGATATTGACCGCTTTAACTTGGTCATTGACTCAATGTTGCTGTCTCCAACTGCCAATATCGCTGTATCGTCTGCGAAAGTGGCTGTGGTGTTCATTTCAATTTCTGGGAGATCGCTGGTATACAGGACGTACAGGAGTGGGCCAAGTACACTCCCTTGCGGGACTCCTGCACATATCGGTTTTGGTTCTGAAAATGCATCATCTTGCTTTATCCTGAAGTAACGATTAGTGAGGTACGATTGAAGCAACTCAGCATACTTTATTGGCAGGGCCTTACGCAGCTTGTAGTTGAGTCCTTCATGCCAGACCTTGTCAAACGCCTGAGTGACGTCAAGGAAAATGGCAGAGCATACTCTATTTTTCTCAAATGCTTCTTCGATGATGTGTGTTATCCGATGGACTTGGTCGATTGTTGAGTGTTTCTGCCTAAATCCAAACTGATGTCGTGGGATCAGCTTTCGTTCTTCAATAATTGGTATTAGTCTTCTGTGTATCAGTTTTTCGAACAGTTTAGATAACACTGGTAGAAGTGAAATTGGTCTGTATGAACTTGGTTGCCCTGGTGGCTTGCCTGGTTTGGGAATCATAATGACTTCTGCTATCTTCCACAGCTGAGGGACGCTTCGAAGTTTGATTACCGCATTGATGATCATGACTATTTTTGCGATAGCTTTACGCGGTAGGTGCTGGAGGATTTGTCCAGTGATAAGGTCATAGCCTGGTGCCTTTTTTGGGTTGATATCCTTGCTGATCACCTGTTTTATCTCTTTGATGGTAACTAATGGGATATCAATGTCCTGATCAAGTGGAGGTGTTTCCTCTAGCGGCGGTTCATCCGCCATTGCGAGATTCGGAGTGAATATATTCGCAAGATGGTCTGCAAAAGTATTGGCTTTGTCTTGGTTGCTCCTTGCCCATTTCTCGTTTCCACTCGCAATAGGTGCAGCATGAGTAACAGGCCTCTTGAGATATTGTGTAGCCTTCCAAAGTGAGTAATCGGTATCACGATGACTCGTTAGCTCTGTGATGAAGTGTTCATGAGTTTCTTCATTGATCTCCTCCATCAGCGACTTCAGTTCACTTTGTGTTTTGTACCATTCAGACTTGTGATGTGGTGCTCTGGTAGCTTGCCATCGTTTTCTGGCCTTTCGTTTTTTCTTGATTGCAGAGACTATTTCTCGTGGATAATTGATACCTTTGAGCCTTCTTGAGATTGCAGGTGTGTTGTCCCATGCAACTATCTGAATGCTGCAAACGAGATGTTCGAGCTCACTTTCCACATCATCTGGCGTGTGTATAGGCTTGCTCAAATCAATATACCTGCAAATGTCTTGTTTGAAACGTTCCCAATTTGTCTTATGATTGACCAAGTACGGTTTGTGTGGCTTCTGTATGATTCGATCACTAAGCGTCAGAGCAATTGGGGAATGATCTGAACTCAAGTCATGGTTTTCCTCTACAAGAAGGTAGTTTGCTGAGATATTCTTTACAACGAAGAAGTCGATCAGGTCTGGAGTTTTGTTTGGGTCAGTGGGCCAGTAGGTTGGTTTCCCAGTAGAATGTGCCTCACAGTTGTCATCAATAATTGCTTGATGGAGTCTGCGTCCCTTTTCGGTGGTTAATCTCGATCCCCAGTCAGTGTTTTTTGCATTGAAGTCGCCTCCGAGAATGAAACGATTTCCAAGTTGGGCCAAGATGTTCTTGTATTCTTCATATTTAGTTTTGTACTTAGGTGGACAGTATATGCTTGCGACAGTAATCAGAAATGAATTAGTTTTTATCTCAAGAGCACACATCTGGACTGCTTCATTTTCAATTTTGATATACTCCTGATGGGCCAGGTTTTCTTTGATGATCACTGCACTTCCACCACGGGCATTGTTGCTCGGATGAATGGCATGGTAGCATTTGTACCCCTTGAGTCTGCAGAAAGATTCTTTGGTGAAGTGCGTCTCAGATATGAGACAGATATCAACATGATTGTAGTCTAGTGCCAACTGAAGCTCATTTTTCCGTGACGCGAGGCCATTGGCATTCCAGCAAAGTATTTTGACACTTTTCATGATGATTTTTTCGAGCCCTTGCGTTCAATTTTGCCAACACGCTCATTCAGGTTGTTAACACTCTGAGTGAGATTTGTGACAATTTCGAAAATTTGATTTATTTTAACTTGCATTTCATTATGGCTGGGATCGATAGATTGTCTCCTGCTTGACCGCTGTGCTAGCAATTGCTGGTTCTGCAAAACGTTTGCATAAGACATCAGATTTGAATTTGAAGGTTTTCCATCTCTCCCCTGAACTGACTTTTCGTGACATATTATTGGCTTTTTTGGCACAAACTTCCCTTGATTGGGTTTCTGCGGTGCTGCCTTAGCCTTTGTAGCTTGCTCTGGTAAGCTCTTGTGCCTATGCATAGCCTCTATGGCTACTGGACAGCCACGGTAGTTAGCCGTGTGATCTCCGTTGCAATTGGCACATTTTGCAGGGGTCTCTTTGGGCTTCCGACATTCAAGTAGTCTACAAATGAATGAAAATATGGATGAGCCAAATGTATCAAAAGAACAAATCTAGAAGAAGAAATTTCTTTGTATTTACACAATCTTTCATCAGGAATATTAGCTGGTGAGTAGCTCGCACATGTCTGAACTTGCTGTAAGAAGTTGGTAAAATACACAGAGAAGAGATTCCCGACGAAAAGTTCAAAATGGCGCAAGTTTGCAAATGTCCTTTTGAATTTTGCCCCACTCCACTCTAGTGGGTGCAGAATGGCAGCTACGCGACGATCTCAATTTTCTTGGTTGGCCATAACTCGATTTAAACAACAATTTAGGGTTTTCGAAAGGAGGTACTTGTTTCATTCGAAAGTCATAAACGTTTGGTTTGATCTGCACTATCTACTTGTTTCTTGATTATTTCAAAAATTCGTCCATTAAGGTCATACTGGAACTTTTTGATTTAACTTTACAAAAACCGTCAGTAAATGTCAAAATGGGCTCGGTGGCGCATTCAAATATGTGAAAATATCGACGAAAATGTATAAAAAGAACCAATTTAGATGAATTTAATTTTTTAATGCAATCTGTCATCAGGTTAAATTAGGTAGGAAGCGATAATTAGCACAAATCTAACTTGAAATAACCTCTTATCAATAAGTTACTCAGAGAAAATGCTATTACTAAATACACAGAGAACTGATTCCTGACTGAAAGAGCAAAATGACACCAAATTTCAAATGGCTTTTAAATTAGCCCCACTTTTCACTTGGTTATTTAAAAAATTCGTCCATTAAGGTCATAATGGAACCTTTTTATTAGACTTTAAAAAACCACGAGCACAGGTTTTTTTCTCGCATTTTCCTACCCTAGGGTTGTGGCGGTATCGCCATACCAGGACTGTGGAACCTCGTCTCACATTGGAACGGTTCCAAGCCGTGACAACGACCATATCCTTACCAGTCCAGTTACTTTAGTGGCGTACAATACCCAGCAAACTGAGTAAAGTATCGAATATTTTCTTTCGATACTGTTGGTGTCAAATCTTGTCATTTGATACGAGTAAGTAGTGGTATTGAGTATTTTCAGTGATATCGGAAAAAATACTCATCATCCAATGTAACTCCAGTCATGTAATTAAAAATCAATGATTTTTCCACTAAATAACTGACTCAAGCTGCTAAGAAAAATACATATCGACGGAGCTTAGCTCCTTATGTTTACAAGGGACTACCATCTTTTTGTTAAGTCTGGTATTGTTGGAAGTGGGGGGGATGACCACTTCACAAAGCTGTATCGGTAAGGGAACTGGACCGGTAAAACGGTACGGTTACTTCGTTGTCACAGTAACCGTTGAAACTGTTCCAGGATTTGCCTAGTTCACCCACTTGTTCCAATATGGCGTCGCTAGAGCGTTCATGCTCTTTCAAAACGCACGGCCACCATTTCTTTTCCCTCCTTCCACGGATTCTTCAAAATTGTCCGCGAAATTCGGTGTTTTTTCTTCATCTGTTCTCTTCAACGTTACTGCATGAAAGCTTTTCTGTACTATAGCGTCATCGATCCGCCAAATCGATTTATACCTGTAAATTTCATTTCTCGTTGAAAATGCATACAAAAATTTCAAATTCTGCGTTTTTTGTTCTCTCTCTTTCGCGCTCAGGTGAAATTCGGGATCCTCAACAAAATCCTGACGACCATCACGAACAAGATTGCAGCCGCTTCGCTACCACCAGCTGAAACCATCAGCATCCAGAACCTCAAGTACCCCAGTTAGAGCTCGTCCCCTCATTAATTCTTAGCAAACCGACTATTCTAAATTAAAATAAAACACTATAAATTTGTACACTTTTCGATCATAATATAATTATTAACTATAATGAAACACACGATTCGTTTGCTCAAAATGTATAAACTAGATTTCCTGTAAGAGTAGACCTTAAGGAAATGACATGGTTTAAAATTAAATTTAAAAGAGACTATATTTAAATTAAGATCTATTTATTATGTTGTTTTTTCACCTGAATCGAAGGTTATTTATTGTCATGTAGCCATTTTATCTAAGAATCAAATCATAATTTATCATACCCTGCTTCACAATCATCGCCAAATTTTTGTTGCTGAATAAGAAATGTACATAAATACATCACCTAAACGTGGTTAAAATTCGATTTTCATTAATTTAACGTTATTGTAACATAGTTGTAAATAGTGAAATCGTGGCTGCAACAGTAGGTTATGTTTATTGTTTGGAAAAATGGGATGTTGTATTGCTTTGTGTAGCAAAGCCTTGTGTACATACATGTGAAAGTACTCCTGATTTAAAACGCACAAAAAACATAAATTTTGTATTTTATTGAATTTGTTTAGTAACATAAATACAAAAATTGTTTAAAACTTTCACTTTTTAGATAAAATAAAATATTTTTTCGATTTAAAATGTATTTTAATTCCCTACTGGTCGTTTTTACTTCTACCAAATTATGTGTTGCACTTGATGCATTTTTGAGAGGATACTCGTAAATAGCAGTCAACTGAAGTGGTTTATAATAATATTATAAACCACTCTAATATATTATATTACAATAAACTGTGGTTCGTTTTTCTGTGGAACCACTTGACAAATAGACACAACAGAAACTCCAATTTTGGTCAAATCGTTCGAAATTGAACTTTCTTCTGAGCGTAGCAACATATTGGAGAACTTTGGGATTATTATAGGGTGCCTTCTGAAAAAATATACCATTATGTTATATAAAAATTCACGGTCATGCAGCATGGCTATAAGGGCAAATTTTCGAAGAAATAACTGGTCTTATACACATAACACACTATGAAATTTTATTGAAATCTAAGGAAGGATCCAGAACACTCTAAAATGGATTTGTATCAAATTGTATTTAGAAGCCAAAACAGCACAGAATAGAACAGACGTGTGGAGTTTTAAATTAAATCGAATTTTAGCGAGGGGTCAATAATAAAACAAAATCGTAGTTTTTTTTTAATTTTATTTCGACACAATTTGTATGTACAGCTCCTAACACATGATGTTTGTTTTCTAATTGTACAAAAATTTACACGTTCATAGCTATACAGAAATGTGTAGGTATATACAGAAATTGAAAAATAAAATAAACATTTTAGGACACTGCAATAAAGGCATGGAAAAAAAACATTTAAAAATATTTCAGTGGTTTTTATTAAAAATGGTACTGCTCTTAATACTACAAGTAATGGTGGCAATAAGCAGGTAGCGAATGTATTGAAGCGAAATATCGGACTGTGCAGTAGCAGGTGAGCTTTAGTGCACTTTGGGTTAGGCGAGTAGGTTCGCATGATTTCCACGGGAGGTTTTCTAAAATAGAGACTTTTGGCTCGTTGATAGGGCGTTTTATAGACAAATCTCGATGGTTATTTGTGAGGGGAGACGATGTTAGGGTGTTTCGATGTTGCGATATATGGATGCTTCTAGGACTCTGGCCTGTAGAAGATGATAGTAAAACCTAGTTTCATACGATATGATAAGAATTAGGGATAGGTAGGCGTTTCTGCTCGTTTTGAGAAACGAAACGAAGCAGTTCGTTTCTTGTACGAAACAGTTTCGGAGAAGCTGCTTCAAAATAACAGCTTCAGCGACGATGGCGCTCCAAGAAACTGGCCGTTTCAAAATAACTGGCTCTCGAAACAGAAACGGTTTCGCAACAGCTTTGTTTTGGAAAAACATGTTTTTTCCCTCTCATACCTATAGGTATGTATACCAACCTTTCATCTACTATGTTTCAAATCTGCCACATCCACCCCTCGCCTTAAATTGCCCTTGGATCGAAAAAAATCTGAAATTTCGAGCACAGGCTTCTTTAGCGGTTTTTGTGGCTTTCGAGAGCATAATACTACTATTTACAAACACTATACATTACATTCCATACAGAAACAAGGGGATTTTCTTTTCTTCCATGACAAGAACAACATTAGGTTTCGGCTTCAGCAGGAAGAGATAAGAAGCTAGCAACAGCAAGGTATTTCATAATTTCTTTTCAAGAAACTGCTTCTTCGTTTCAGAAGCAGACTTGTCATTGGAGAAACAGTTTCACGTTCTTTCCCCACCCCCTACCAGGCAGAGTCGCCAACTTACCAATCATCGAACTGCAGTAAAAAATATGAACATCCGTAGAACACAGAGTACAACTTACAGCATTTTTACGGTGCTCTCGAAAGTCCGTAGATATCAGGTAAAATCTGGTTTGTTGGCAATCTTGGTGCCGGAAGCCGCAACAGAGAACGGAGCACTTTGTTTTTTTGGATCAGTTACAACAAATTTTGAGAAGCTGTTTCATCGTTTCTTTTCAAGCAGCAGCTTCTTCCAAACTGTTTCACGTTTCTTGTCCATCCCTAATAAGAATGCCTCAGAGATATTCAAGGTGTTGGGCACTCAAGGAGATAGTTTCCCTGTTGACACTGGAAAGCCTTGCAATTCCGAGGGATATCACGACAAGCACAACCCTTAGCCTTTAAGGGCCTGCAAGTTGGAATGTTTTTGGAAGATATCTCAGGCTGTGATTGACTTCAAGTTATTTGAGATCCTGCTCGCTCATTGTGAATTTAGAAATTTATTTCAAACGTCTAAGTCAATCACAGCCTGAGATATCCGTCAAAAACTTTCCGACCTGCAGGCCCTTAAGACTATTATACGCCCTGTGGTCACTTATGGCTGTCAAACATGGACCCTCACTTCTGCAAGCGAACGTCTCCAGCTGGGAGCGTAAGATCCAACGTCAAATCAGCCCCATTTGCGAAGAAAGAGTCAGGCGAATAAGACGAAATGGGGAGATGAGACGCCTGCGTATTGAGCCAGATTTAGTGGCATTCATCTGGTTAGGTCGTCCTGTAGAGCGAATGCCTGTAGAAAGGTACTCAAGACGAACATTATAGTGGGGTTCCAGGAGGAAAACGCCTGCGCTGGCTCGAAAATATTCAGGAGGTCCTGAGCTGGCATGGAGGAAACAGAAAGGAGTGGCAGTCTACTATTGCCAAGGCCTAACAAACAAAAACACGATTCAAGTTGACATGACATAAGGGCATTTCGGGTCACCTCAGCCTGTTGACGTACTACCAACCAAACTTTTGCCAAAAGTCTCTATTCAATCTTTCCGGTGCCCTCCAAAGACTAAAATTTCTCACAAGGAAAAGATCGAAAAATCGAAGGAAAAATACACGCAAAACAGAATTTGATAATTGATACTACATTACGACGAAGTGCGAAACAAGATCACTATAGTATATTGACACAAGGGCAAGGACTTGTGTTTATTCGTTGTTTTCCGTTGAAAAGACAACGAAACCAGGATCACAAGATCCTTATTGAATAGCATTTTGTACCATCATTTTCTATAAAAATGAGTTCGCATTCAATGTAGTATAATATTTGGTAAGTTGCAACTTCCATACAGGGAAGGTAAAAATAGTCCTATTTCAAAGCACTAATGTCTAATCCGCCTATTTGTTACTCGGGCGTTTCATCTGCCTAATTATGATATCTGACTAGACAAAAATAATTATATACGCAGTTTTCTCTTTTGTTCGTTAAAAAACATTTCGAAATGGGTGAGGAAAAATCAAAATGTTAACAAAAATAGTTTTTTAAATAGAAAATAGTCAAATGAAACATTGAAAATAATCGTTGGTGTTTATATATGTACAATAGTTCTGTAAAATGTACACGTGAATTCAAGATGTCCACATAAGTGCATCGTATATACAAAGGAGGGCAGGGGAGAGAGGGCCACTTATGACCTGAGCATCTGAGATAGGTATCAGTTTCACTAAGACACATCTTGGAGACCTATGATGTACTAAAATTGCAACTTTACACAGATTTGTACAGTAGGTACTGTACCAATGGATATCAATTTGACTGTACTACAGTCAAATTGATATCCACCATTCTCAGGAGTACAGGCAATAAACCACTTCATTTCAAATACCGTACAAACATGTGTTGAGTTGTAATTGAAATACACTGTAGGTATATATGATGGTAAATCGTAGTGGTGTTTGTAGAATCAAAATTTAGTTTTAGAGCTCTTAGAAAAGGAATCGTAATGGAAATTTCGAAACGAGTTCAAATTTATTTGATTTGACCCGATCGATATTAAATATTTTTGGAAAAAAATCAGTATCACTGACTGTTCATCAAAAACTCCCCTGTTCACAAGTCGAGCGGTTTCGTTGTAAAGAAAAGGTTCGCCGTCGAAAATACAGAGCATTTTTTCGATGGTGTGATGACGTAGGCTTGTAGGGGGAAAAGGGAGTATCTGGTACAGGGCCTGCAAGACTCGTGGTAGTATCCCTCACGACATAGTCGTCAGTTGCAGGGCAAAACCCGCACAACCATCAATCTTCTGTATATCGTGTAAGTTTATTGAAACGAATTTCCATAGACCACTCAAGGGTTCGATCTAATAACCGCATTGGTAGTAGGCAGGAATGATTCAGTACTGTTTAGTTTTGAAATGAAAAAATGCAAATTGAAGTTGAAAAATGAAAAGGTAATCAAGTACCAAGTTGTTAGTTGTAATGTAAGGCTGCTGAGTGCCCTACTTGTCGGGGGGTTAGGCAATATGCCTACCCAGAGGGATATCTGGTCTGTTTCCACAGAACCGTCTATCCCCAGAGCGGTCAAACAAAAAGATCGAGAACTGGGGATCAGCAAACCACCACATAGTTGATATTTCACTTGCCTTAACCAACCTTTGGTAAAATATGACTTTCGTGGTGTGAAATGTGGAAAACTACCCACTATTTCTCCTACATTCTAAATTTGGTGAAATAGTGGTTATTCAAGAACTTACTAGTTTGGAGATCAATGTTTGTGGGGTTTTTTTACAATTAACTTACACAATATACGGAAAATTCACGGTCATGAGGGTTTTGCCCATTCAAATGACGAGTATGTTGTGCGTATTAGTATCACAAGTCATACAGGTGACCCCTGAGCCAGATACCCCTTTTTCCCTCTACTAGCGCTCGCCTCCAATAATCAACATCTGAAATGTATGTTAATTTTACTCCTACTGCTAGCGGAACGAACTTTGGACTTACTACTGACACCACTGATAGTCATGAGAACTCACCTACCCCACTAAGTGTTGTAGGTCAAGAAAATTTTAGGTAATATTCTAGCACAGGAAAATAACAACCAAATAACGGTTTCTTACTCCTTAAAATGAAGCGGTAGCCATAAGTGCACACCCAATACATTTCAGTGAACTGAGGAATTTTAAACGAAATACCAGCCTAACGTTGCATTCAAAATTCCCAACAAGTGCCCCACTCTCCCCTGTACAGTCTTTTCGCAAAATGTACAAAAAGAATTCGCCCAAGACATTCGCGAAAATAAAGCGTTCGAATAGAGAAAATCTGCAACGTAGGAGTGAAATAATATCGCTAATATACGAAGGTGTAATTGACAAGACGTTGAAATTTCACTCTAATGATGGTGGACTTGTGCAGTATTTCATGGGGGATATTTTTAAACAAATCAACAACTATGGACGAAAAAATCCTGTTTCAAGAAATTGAGAAATAAATACGTGATAACTTTAATGTGCTAAACAAGGCAAAATACGGTTTTCACACACGTTATTTAGGTTTTGAATATCAGTACATATTGAGAAGCTGCTGGGTTAGTACAAATTGTACTATGGCGTATTTACGTAAACAGGAACAAAAAAAAGATTATTCACAAACCTTTACAGGTGGGTTTGTATACACTTTTTTGGGTAAGTGAAATAATTTTAAAAGACTGTTCTTTTTGAAACCTAAAATTTGGGTGAAGATAGTACCGAAATATCAATGCAGTACCAGTCTGTTGAAGAATACTCTTTTTATCAAAAATATTGTTAAAACCTATAAGGTTTGTGATATCTTATTTTTTGTTCCTCTTTACTTACACACGCCATAGTACGATTCGTAGTAACTCAGTAGCTTTTCAATATGTACTAATTTTCAGATTAGGAATCAGAGAACCCAAAAACATTAACATCAGAGATGGGCGTATTCATATTCACAAATATGAATACGAATAAAATTCATAAATCAGAAAATATGAATATTAATACGAAAACAGACATGAATAGGAATAAAGCCATTATCACATCTTTTTGCAAACTTTGCCATTCTCCTTTTTACTGTAAAATATTAGTAGAATTTATGTAAAAACAACTTGAACTTCAGTAAAAGTCATTGTAAAATAGGAAAATTTGAGTAACATTCACAAGAAATCCAGTGAATTTCAGTAAAATTGATGTGAAAAAATGGGCATTTTTGTCAAATTTACAGTAAAAAGGAGAAAGGTTGGTTTAAAGAAATATGGATTGAGGGAAAATTCACAAAAAAATATATATAGGTATGAATTGTGGGAAACTCACAAAAAATGTGAATTTTTGTTGAAAAACTCGAATTTAAGTAAAATTCTTGGTAGAATAGGGAAATTCAGAGAGATCCACAAAAAATACAGTAAATTGTAGTAAAATTCACAAAAAAGTGAATTCCTGGCAAAACTCACCAAAAGATGGTATTATGGTTTTATTCGTATTCATATTCATATTTTCTGATTTATGAATTTTATTCGTATTTATATTTATGAATATGAATACGCCCATCTCTGATTAAGACATGGGTTACATATGGGTTGCATACATTTTTTGTTTTTCGTCGACCTTTTTTGTGTTATCAAAGGGGAGAAAAATTAAAAAACTTATAACTAGGAGCGCTATCGACAACATAATTGGGGGATAAACAAACCAATACAACTGTTGCCTTTTGCAGGATAGGATTTCGATGACGTCATAGCGTATTGTTATTTTAACCCACCTCTTCAACATGAGCTTTAGCGAAAAGTGCAGTATGACGTGTGATTTATAGGCAATATTAATAACTTTACGTGTTCTATAACAAAATATAAAATGAATTGACCATTCGGTCTATACACAAATGTCGCTGTGGTTTCATATATTCAATAGATTCAAATTGGCTTTGTCGAAGAAACTTCAGCACCCTACTGCAATACATAGAAGCACTAAAAATCACAATTAGATCAAATTTAAGTGAAATGTTTCTTTTTATCATGCTTGCGTAATTGTTGAGAAACGCTCGTATAAATATCATAATATTATCACGAGTGGTGTTTATTTAATATGTAATTATATAACAATTATTGTTGTAAGTATAGAATGAATAGTAGTCGAAACGTTGATACTCGATCAGAATTGAATTGAATTGAATTCCAACCGATTACGGCTTGAGGATTTTTCATTTGATTATACTCGTACCATCATCAAGAATAGTTCAACAATACAGAAGTTTTTTGTCGAGACGACCATCAAAGTCAAAGCCAAATCTGCTCGGAAAAGACGACTCTACCACACAAGCACAATTCAACATTTGAACCACTCAATTAAATATTTCCACACCAACTGGTAAGAGTACGGTATTATTTAACAATTTAATAGTACGATGAAAAGTTAAAATCACAAATTGACGATTCCCCCATCCCCCCAGTTTGAATGCTGTTTTTAGGGTGCTTAAACAAAGATGCTAAAAGTAGTCATTGAAAATTAGTTTTAAATTTTACTTTATTGACAAGAAGAAAAAAATAAAAATGTAGATTATACATACCATACAAAATTAATAGGTGGGATTAAATTAATGCAAGCTAACATCATGATCACTTCAAAAATAATTTTCACCTTTTGACTGTTGATTTACTACATGGAAACAAAATAGATACCTATATAGATTATTAGTATGGAAATGGCTTTTAATAAATCAGTACTGCAATATCCATACGATTATTTATATTAAAATGCAGTATTTTTGTATTTACTGTTCCTTAAGAGTGTAATTAAGTTGGCTTCAGGCCATAGAAACTTATTTCAACTTAGTTCAACAAGCGGTATGAGGTCAGTTGACCTGGAGAAAGCTGAAAAATAGTTTCATAGATTATTAGTATGGTGATGACTGTTCGAGACTCGTTGGGACGATTGTGCCTCCGATAGCGACCTTGGGGAATAGCTGTGACGCTACTTGTAACGAATTGTGCTATGATCGACTTCCAAGGCGCAGATCAGACGGCGCCAAACGAGTCTGTAACCTGTGACAGGTTAAGAGCGTATTGAAGAGATCCAGCGACGGATCCGTCTCTTTGAAGGGTTTAAACGAACTGGTAGTCTTGAAGTTTACCGACGAGCGGGTCGTGCTCCGGTGAATTAGAGCTGGTCGCGGGGACGTGGTATGTGATCAGCCAGTCGGTGGGGTCAGGGCGACAGAGGCCGAGACAGGTGATCTGAAAGAAATCGACGATGTTTTGACACCTACCTCTGTCGAAGGGGCTTCTACCGGCTGATATGAAGTGTCCGTAGCGACCGGCGTTCATCCGCTCGTTGGTGGTCATGCCGAGGATCGATATCTAAAACAGCCAGAATTGGAGAGAATCAGCGGGCAGTTAAATGAAGAAGATACGTTGTTAGGTTCTACCAAATATGAACGTAAACCCAACAATTTCGAAGGAGGTTTAACGCAAGTTAAAAAATCTATTTATTGTAATTTACTCGTAGCTAGATTCCCTCAAGCAATGATAACTGGGTCATTCTCATATTATTTGACCATTTGATGTCCGCAGTCTTTAACATCGTTTTGCTATAAGAGCAAATTTTCGAAGAAATAATTGGTTTTATCTAAAATGTCTTCATTACAGAACATGATATCCATGAAGAACATCTCGAGTATCTACCACGTTTCTTCATCTTCAAAGTGCTTCAGTTTGAGAGCGGAATAAGATTTAGCTATTCTGACTTCCCCACCCCATTCAGCGTGTAAAAACCTTTAAAAGGAGGTGTCACTTGACAGTTTTATTTTTGGAATTTATGGGTGAACCTCCCCCCCCCCCACCAACTCCCCAAAACCCCCCTCAGCTTTTGGACATTTCAACGCTGAACACGATGGTGAAGTCAGAATCCCGATATCACATTCCGTCATCGGATTAGAGCAGACTAACCATGAAGAATATATTGATATTATCAAGGATCAACCACGTTTCTTCATCTTCAAAGTACTCAAGTTTGAGAACGAAATAAGATATCGCAATTCTGACTTCACGATCGTATTCAGCGCGTAAAAACCTTTAAAATGAGCTGTCACTTGTCAGACTTTCATTTTTTGAGTGATGGTCATATGGTCAAATTATACGCGAATGACCCTCACGCCAAAGTCGAAATTAGGGAGGTATCTTGAAAGTCGAGATATCCTGCCAAAAGGTTAGTGACCATTGACCCAGACAAATACAATAATATTGCCGATTTTTTGCTCCCCCCCCCCCCCCCTTTGCCACCCCCATTTCCGCCATTGCTACATCGTGGATCAACTGAATCCACGATTAACGAGCGATAAAATTTACAATTCATTAAAATTGTAAATTCATTAAATTGTAAGATTCTTTCAAAATCTGTAAACTTGTCAACTCATGTAGGTAACTATGTACACATCTAATTTGTGAAAGACTTTATTTTATATCAAATTCATGAAAGTAAGTTATTTTGTTTTAATTAAAAACTTTTGGGAAAATGGGAAATTTGATTTTTTACCCCTTTTTTCCAAACAAATTTTTAATGGTTCCTAGGGGTTTGAACTACCCAAATTCAGCAGTATTTCTACCTCTTAACAATAACTACTACATCAATAACGGGGAATGTAGGAAAATGATCTAACCTGGTAAGCTTGGCAAGCGAGGAGCATCACAACCCAAATAGAATGAAGTGTGGCGTTGACAGCGACAAAAAACACCCAGCTGTTGCACTGAGCTACTTTCCACAAACCTGCAAAAGGCGTAAATACCAAATGAATTTGCTATTCTAAATGATGGACCCATTTTAGTAAATTCGTACTTATTTAAGTATAAATTAAAAATGAATCATTTATTCACCAGTGGAACGTTTCAACGTGTTTTATAACCTACACAGAATTTGATGGCGTTAGTTGCAGAAACGGTCGCTAGAGTTCTCGCGCCAATGGGCCAACTCAACTGAGAGTGAAAAACTATGGCGGCCCATTGGCGGGAGAACTCTAGCGGCCGTCTCTGCAACTACCGCCATCGAATCCTGTGCATGTATATGTTTAAAAAAAACTTTGGAACTTCCTCTTTCCACTGGTGTATAAATTATTCATTTTTGATGTATACATACTTGAATAAATACGAATTTATTAAATTTGGTCCATCATTTAACCCTGTATAAATTTAATAACCCTGTATGTTATACCTATTATAGTGACGTATTAATAGAATTGCGTACCCGTCCAGAAATCGTCAGTTGGTGGCCTTGGGCACATCGCGCTCCAATACTGGGAACATCCGTAGAGCAGGAACAAGCACATTGTGACTAGCATGACGAGGTAACCGATGAAATAGCGGTGGTTTCTTGCACCTGTGGATCACGGGAAGGGCAAGGAGTTAGTGAATTTGGTAGAATAATGTTTGACGTGATTGTACGTCTCATTTCTGATTCCGAATTGTATCACTTGTATGTCTAGAATGGGTATTAAAATATTTAACATCCACGTACCAATACAGTTGTTCACCCAGGGGCAGTGGTGATCGAACTTGGCGACGCACTTGTTGCAAACGGAACAGTGTTTGGATCGAATGGGTTTCCTCACGAGGCAAGAGCTGCAGAAATACTGCGTGTCGAAACCTCCGCGCTCGGCCAGCTCAATGATGGTCTGAAAAAACTAAGTAACATTAATCATGCAAGAAGTCGCCTCGGACTGCCAAGCGAATTGTACCAATTGAGGTTAACATGCAGAAAACGCACTCTCCTGTAGGAGTAGATATGACCATGAGTCTTGAGACAGCAACTGAAATGACGCCAGTTGGAACCCAGAGGTTCTGATATTAACGAAAATTGAAGGTGAAATCAGCACCCAGCACTTTTCTTGCTCACTGATAATCATTGTGGCATCAAACATCACATTTCTGACTAGTAGACTCAGGTTAGGAGGTTTTTTTGCCTTATCCAAGAGACAACCCAATAAGATGAAACAACAGTCATTTTTTGATTACCTCTCAAGTACAAGACCAAAATAAAGCCAAATCACACAGGCTTTCAAGTAACTTGAACTTCCTCTCGTAAGACTACGTAAGATTATGACGACGGTTACCCTGAACTTCTGGTCCTGCGAGGTCGCCACGACTCCAGGATCGCCCTTCCAGGACTTGAGGAAGAAATGCCAGAGGAGGAGGGAAGACGAGAGGAAGACTAGGGACGTCATCAGAGGCATAGCCGGACTCAGCCACAGCACCCACGTCATGTAGAACCAAAACTGCAAAACGAACAATCGATCATGTGACATGTCACAAACTTTACAACAATCGTAGAAGTCAGTAGTATTCATAAAATCCAGTTTGATTTGTTTGCCATAATGTTGGGTGTATTATAACTGGGCTGCAGAAAGAGCTTAAACAACAAGTTGTCATCAATTTCAGCACTAACCTTCGTCGCTAAGTAAACTGACATCGGAAGTATGTTGACCAGTCTTTCATCAAACACGCAGCGAGTTGAAAAATGGAGGAAGAGAGCTGCGAAGAACAGGATGATTATCTTGGCCAAATAGGGGAGACTGCTCTGGAGAGTCATCCCTACGATGTAGAACATCACAAAAGGTGTGGACACCATCGTGTAGTACCTTAATCGCTGAAAGTAGATACCAAAACAACTTCAATGGATGAAAACATGGTGCATTTGGCGCAGGCAGATTGATTGAATAAAAGCTTCTTATTTATCCACCTAGTAGAATTTATCCGCCTTGGGATTCTCTCTCATTCTCCCAGGGAGTTATATTAGACAGTACATCAATAAAAAACCAGTCATGTAGCATGGTCGTATGAGCGAATTTTTGAAACAGTAGGTATTTGAACCAATAAGTCAAAAATTGACCATAAAATGAAAGAGACTGACAAGCAACACCTCAGTTAATAGATATTTCAACTCTGTACACGATGGTACAGTAAAAGGTTGTAGTGATATGATTCAGATTGATAATTTAAAGGATATCAGGGCAAAATGAAATCCTCATTGTACGTGAGACCTTGTTGCAGTGTAGCGGTTGCTTCCAAGATTCTCCCCCTTAGAGAAATTCCATGAGAAAAAGAGCCTTACGTACGAGTATGGGGAAGTTGCAAATCGTCCTGAAAACCCTGTTGCATCCTTTCAAAATCAGCTCATCCCATGACAGGACACTCTTGCCCAAGGTTGCTAACAGTGTCCACTACTTCATCGGTAAGGTATGAAACCACTCTTCGTAGCATCTTGTTATACCGAGGAGCATCACTTTCGTTTTCGAGTGGTTTATTTCCACACCATGCAACGAACCCCATTCGTTGATTTTTTCAGATCTTTTCAGTATCCGAAATATCTCTGTTTGTAGAAGAAGATCGATAGATCTGAAGATCATCTGCGTATGCCTCAGGGAGCGTACCTGAAGACAGGAAGGAGCCCTGTGGAGTCCCAATCTCCGTAGTTGTCCAGGTTGACTGCCTTCTATCCTAGAGGTACGAGATCAGAAGGACTGACGGGACTTTCTCAGAGGAAAATACCAGTCAAGCTAAGAAGAACTTGGTAAGAGGTAGAATTTAAACAGAACGACAGCTTCACGAACGAAACTCAAGTTCAGATTGATAGTTGAATATCGCCACTAATATCAAACTAATTGTGTAGTTACCTTGTCAGATTTAATACGGTGGCATATCGTATCTCGTTGACTGACGGAGGAATGCTCAGAGACTTTTTCCAGGACTTTTTTTCCGACCCAACTCGTGGCTTTTGGTGAAGTGAGAAGGCTGTAAGCGGTAACGCCCTGTAACGTACAAAAATTATGCTCATTAGATTGGGACGTGATGTAAGTAACACAAACAATATCGCAGAAACCACATCTTGAAAATTTTTGCCGAAAGATCGTTTTAAGATGTGTTAATTGCAAAATTTTTATTATATCTCAAAGACATTTACAAGATCAGCGTCGCCACGTTACTTTTATGATGCCTTTACAATATTTTGGTCGGAACATCTTGAAAATGGTTCAGGTGTCGCCAATGTAAAACATTACATTGAAAATGGTCATACTGGCCCAGCTGATTTCGACAGCAATTGGTTTTCAGATATCAAGTTAATTAATAATAATTAATCTATCATTTAGTGATCTAGAAAGCAAGGTAATCTGCACAAAGATGATAATAAACCTTTGTATCAAGAATTTGCAGAGTTTTTCTATTTTCCGTTCTCCTCTCCTCTTCTTAGTGACAGATTCTGGCTCTTCACATCACAGGTAGACTTTTTCCCGTCTATGCTTATTCCATGTGGAAGATCTGATCTTCCACGCGGAATAAGCATTCGAAATTAATGCAGGTGTCCGCAGGTACTAAAATGTATCTGAGTCCTTTCAAAGTCCACTCACTTGATTATTTGGAATGTCTAGGGGAGCGCCGTGCAAGATCAAACTGGACACAGCGAGGGGATTGCGAACCTCGATGGCCCAATGGAGCGGGGTGTGACCGTAAATGAAATCCTGCATCGTCGTACTAGCACCGAATGTGAGTAAGAGACGAGTCGGGTCCAAGCTGCAAGGGGAAAATCAGTCAATCAGTCAATGTTACTGCAAGAGCGGAAAAAAATCATCTTAAATGAATAAGCTACGATACGAATTGACTAATTCAATTATCACCGTTAAAATAATATGAAAGGCATCTTGTGAGTTACAACTGGATGCACTTGTAGCTGGAGGGATTAAATCATGAAGAGAACGTAGAATCTACAACTAACTTCACCAGGAGTTTTTGAAGGAGCAGAAGTTCAAACGATTGTTAGTGACATGAAATGTGCAAAAGTAATAACAGGAAGGCAATCGTGCGGTTTTCACTAATGTTCTCAGAATTACGAGCAGATAAATAAAAAATAGAAACTTATTTCTACAAAATTATTTGATTACCCTATTGCAGAAAATCAAGGTTTTAAGCGTCTTAAAGACGTATTTTCAGGCGATAAAAAAATATGTTAAAAACATGTGCCACTTATTTCAAACAGACCACGGTCAAGGAATGTAATAGGTTTTCGTTAATTTGAAATTGCAAATTTCAAAACTCCATAACTTCGTAAATATTTAAGATATCGAAATGCGGTTTTTTGCAGTTAGATGTTTTGAATTTTAAGGCCTTTAAAGAAATGTGCATAAACATATAGGTCATCTGGAAACCCCAACTTTCGATTTTGCGCCGGAGGCACGTCAAGTGGCGGTCATATTTGGAAAGAAGGGCTCACGGGCTACATCTTTTTCCTCTGGCATTTTTGGCTCAGATCAACCGTTTAGGCAGGAAATGCATTTGAGCCGTCTTAAAATGAACACCCTGTATACAAATATATATATGATTTTTTGTTTCTTTTGCAGTGAATTCAGGATGGTCTGAAACGGATTTGGGTATAAAATATTTTTGGAAATTCGAATTTTAAAAATTTTGGACCGAGAACAATAGCTTCCTTTTCTTCGAAAATTCGCTGATAAATGAAATGAATTTGAATTGCGTCCGTTTGTTAAAAACTAGTCTTAATTCGGGTTTACGTGGCAATCAGTTGCAAACATCATGCAATAAGGCCGATCTTCGATGATCAAATAAATCAGTTAACATGCGGTCTAGCCTTCCATTCAATTGAATCTTTGATACTGTAGGTATTAATCACTGTGTGCAAGGCAATTTCTGTGTGAATAGAGCCCAACAACACATAACAGGAATATCCAGTTGAAAAATGAATGTACATACGAGTTGAGTCCAAACCTTGTGACTTTTTGACAGCTCCACATGAGCGGCGTCATGCCGTGTTTGTCCTGAACATTCGGTGGCGTCCCTTTGGCAATGAGGTAGGCGACAATGGACGTGTGACCGAACTGGGCAGCGACGTGGATGCAAGAGCACCCTTCGGCGTCCCAGTGGGAAGGATCGGCGCCGTACTGCATCAGGAGGGTCACGCTGCCGAGGTGACCTTGTCTGGAAATCAAAGAAATCCTGTTATACTACCATAAAAACGAGTCAGAATCACGATTTACATGAGGAGAATCCGGTAGGTGACAACAATAAAGAGTATTTCTAAGTCGAGCAACTACCTCGTCGCCCAATGGAGAGGCGTGGCCTGTAGCTCTCCGCCGATAGCATCCACAACAGCGCCCTTGCTGACGAAATACCGAATGATGTCCTGACGGTTGTTGATGGCCGCCCAGTGCAGAAGAGTCACCGTTTCAGCGTCCCTCTGATTCACATCATAACCGCTCTCGACCAGCTCTTTGCACCGATCCAGCAGACCATACTGAAAAACAAAAAAAAAATGGGGAGATCTCAGCAGGTTGCGACCTGGAGTAGGAACTGCGCAGGCAGAGTGGAACTCCGGGATGAGTTGTCCTGTGTGTCACACTCCACCACATTGCTGTGCGGGTAGGACCAAATGGGTAACAAAGTACGCCAGCGACCTGGTCGCTGTTGCGTCTACCACTCCTGACACCTTTGGTATATACCTAGTCGGGAGTAGAGTGGTAGGGGTCAGGCACCAATTCTCTACAGGCCTGGCTTCTGGGGACAGTGGAGCAACCAGCATTCTGGATAGCTCCCATCCCAAAACCGGTATCATATCTTGCAAAGCATCAACCTGCCAGCCCCTCCGGTTAAGGTCGGATTTGTGATGGTTGTAGTTGACGAACACCCTGGTCCTTGGACGAGGTGTCATCAACATGGAACGTGTTCCCTGGGTATGTACCTCGGTATGGGAGTTATGCTACTAACTCGGGGACCAACATCCATTGTTGGTAGAACCAGCTAGAAGGTTCCGACGAGTCATTCGCCTGTCTGGGCTCCCGAGTGGTGAGCATACCAACCACTCTACCTTCCCCAGGTTTAACTGGCGGGCTGTGTATCTTGCCACCAGATTGCAGGGGGGGGGGGGAGAGAGAAGCGTAATCCGGTGCGGATCCGCACTCCTTAATGCTACTTTTCCATCTTGGATCAGCATACCAGGTGTTGTTTGAAGGTGGGAGTGTAATGGTTTGCTGATGAGTTTCCCTTGCTTCCCGTGTTTTTGATTCCACCGTTTGGAGGGTACCTGGTCTGTGAAAGCAGACCAGGATATCCCTCTGGGAGGCGTAATTGCCTAACCTTCCCTGGTTACAGGGAAAATCAGCAAACCATTCATCACAGGCTCTTTCGGTGAACAACCACCACAGTTATACCATTCAACAAAGTTATTATTCAACAGGCTGTACCTGGGTGGCTTTGATGATATCAAAGTCGCTCGTATCTTGGTCACTGTGCATCGGCCTGGCCTGAGATGAGTCCTGGAAGATGTGAGGGGGAGCATTCTTCCCATGCCCGTGAGAGTGACCTCTGCAGGGGCCCTGAAAACAATAAAAGGTGCAACTATAAATGTTAATTATTGCAAATTCACGAGATCTTAAGGGTATTCTGAGAGGAATCTTGTTTGAGGGTTACATGGAACTGGAAGTACACAAAGATACGAGTACATGCATTTCGTACTAAGTCGCAATATTCATCCGAAATAGGTAAATAACAGCTGAGTTGTGTCATTGACACGAACCAAGAGGTCGAATAAGTAGATTGACACAGTTTTAGTCGCCATAGGAGCCCATTAGCTGACTGGCTGAACAAACGTTCTCCAATTACCATCACCTCGATAAACGTTCAAACCATTATTTAAACGGCCGAGAACTGGATATCTTACATACGAGATATCGTAGTATCTTGTAATATGATAGTAATATTATTATCATACCCTTCATGCATAAAACACAAGTAAATCTACGAGTCCAAGAATTAAGTCCGTTGAATATGGTACCCAACAACATTTTGTTGATCAAATTTCTGTATTGTCTACACTGCCGTCCTTAGAAAGAAGGAAGCATCTCCGAAAAACGAAATTTTCAATATAAGCAATTTTCGTTTTCTAAGTTTCGCGCCCAGTTAATTATACTTTCACCCCATTTTCGGGACATCTTAGGGTTAGTCTATTCATTCTCAAGTTACTACGGCCGTTATTGCATGAAAATCCATATCATATTCGGGATAATATCCTATAAGGATTAGAATTTAGGCCTTTTATATTATAGGCCTTTTGGTTTTAATCTACGATGATGAACCTTTGGAATCAAAATCCTAGGTCAATGGGAAGGGGTTCAAAATGAATTTTGAAACTTTATCAACGCAACTTTCGCGAAAAAGTTCAAGTTTGAACAAATCCACGACACTTTGCCCAGTTAGCGTTGTGCTAAAATTAAGAAATTCGTTTCACAAGTTCGGATCACACCCACGATGATCCTTGAAAATGTCCATAACCCTAGGTCAAGGGGAAGGGGTCCAAAACGAATTTTGACCTTTTAGTTCAAGTTTGAACAAATTTTCTTTTTCCAATTTTCTTTTTTAATACAGGTCAGTTTCTTGGCTGTAATATTGTTTAAATAGTATTTATTTGTTTAAACCAATTGAATTTGGATGATGAGCTAGAGTCTTGACATTTTAAAATTGGGTCGAGAATGCAGGACAATGCAATATTCACTAGGTTTCTTGTCTGTAAAATTGTTTAAACAATACCTATTTGATTAATTAAACGTTAAATTATTTGGATGATAAGCTAGAGTTTAATCTATCATTTCGTCAATTAGATTAGGGTGATCTGCTCAACAATATGCAGAGTTTTTTTTTATTCACCTGTAATTAAGTATTAAATACTAAAGTATCAGCATTGTTATATTTACGGGCAAGCTCACTAACATTCTCACAAATTTTGTAAGAATGTAAGTGGGGTTGCCCGTAAAAATAACAATAAACAAGTTACTATATTTGCAAAAATCGGAAAATAGCCAAAATTCTAGATACGCCCTTCTTGCTAAGGACGGCATTATAGATAAGTGGGATCTGTATGGGGTAGTCCATTACACTAATATTGATACCTATTCGACGATTTATCAAATGAATATTCCAGCATGAGAACTAAATATTGACGTCTCTTTATTTGAGTTGATTTTTCAGACTGGTGTCCATTTAGAATCACGTACTGAGTGTTTGTTGCTGACGATGGTTTGGATCAACGAAACCGGTGTCACAATGTAACTTTTGTTTTGTAGTGGAAATATGTCGTTTTCAATCACGACGTTTCAATTTCATCGCGAGTAATTTACTTCGTTCAAGAGTAGAAGTTCAGTTGTACACAGATCCACACTGCTACTCGAGTGTCAGAAGGACGTGAATGTGCAAAAAATGCGATGAATAGAACGACTCATCATAAACTTGGTCTAACCAGAATCAAACAACCACCAGAATACCGACAATTTCGTCAAATAAACGACATAAACTTACGTGTTCTCCCAAGTTGACCGGGTTGCAAGCAGTGCAATAGTCGGGCGGTATCATCTTGCGAGCTCGTTGTCAGTTAGGACTTTCCCGAGTCAAAAAAAAAAGAAGAAGTTTCAAGCTTGAAGAAGAGCGTTCCTAGTCATTCCGACGACACTTTGGTCGATCTAACGGCATCGCGACTGTAACGAAGGACTTTTTCAGCGAAACGACGAAGAAATGAGAAATAAACCCAACCGCAAATAGGGAGGCCCAACCTTCAGTGATAAAGCCACAGGAAACCACTACGTGAAGTTCGATATCTTTTTTACCTCCCTCGATATAAAACTTAGCATGAATCAAACACGATCACGGCTCCCAACAAACTCGCGTTAATGTCAAATTTTAATTCGACGATTTTCGGTGTAAATTTTTCTCTGTTTAATAAGCATTCGGAAAACGGAAACGAAAAGACGGAAATCGCGAAATTGCCTGATGAACAAAAGGGACTTCTGTTATCAGTTGGCAGCGCTCTTGGCGGACATGCGTGTAGTGCGGTGTTGGCGCCAGCGGGGTTTTCGATTCAAATCCGAGACAAAAGCATCGACTTTCTACGAACTGATTCACTGGCGACAACATCGTCGAAACGCTTGTTAAGGAAAACAAGAGTATTAGAAAAAATACGCCTATTTCCACTGAAATATGGGTACACTTCACCGACTTTCTAGGAAAATTTTAAGTTGATTGATACCTATTAGATAATATCATAAACTATCGGTTACTCAAGTATCGATATAAAAATATCGATATCAAACTGTTTGAACAGAGTTCAATGGCCATCGATATTTTCCGTCGATATTTTTATATCGATACTTGAGCAACCGATAGTTTCTGGCGATATTTTTTATCGATAATGCATAGCCAGATAGAAGTTTTTTAATTGAATGTTTTCCACGACATCCCAAAAAATGTCTCCATCGCCGGTTTTGCTGATGACCTCGCCATCTACCCATCAAGCCCACCCCCACCCAAAGCCTGTAACCGCCTCCAAAATGTCGCTCACCTCATTAGGTATATCCCGCCTAGAAAAATGGAAAATCAAAGTAAATGCCGCCAAGACAGAAGGTATCATCTTCAGCTACAAGCGAAACCTCCCCTCCAAGATCACTATACACTCAAATCCCATCCAACTATCCCCCTCAGTAAAATACCTCGGACTACACCTCGACAAAAGACTCAACTGGCAAAATCACATCAAAGAAATCAACAAAACCGCCCGCAGGAAACTTGGTCGTTACTTTCACCTTTTAAAATCCAACTCACTCTCCACAGACGCCAAGCTGCTCATGTATAAATCACTTATCCGCTCATCCATCACATATGCTTCCCAAATATGGCACACAGCAGCAACCACATCATTACACAAATTACAAATTACACAGAACAAAATTTGTGCACCCACACGTCACGCCGCACAAACATTGAAACATTACACAACAAATTTGGAATCGAAACACTTCATCACAAAACAGAAAAACAAATTCACGGACAAACTAAGAACACACTCAAACGCCCTCCTCCACCACATAAACGTATCTCACAAACCCTGATGGGGACAAGGCACACGGAGGCGGATCTGAGCCGTCTCATGCGAGTCAAGCCACCTCTGACGGAGGTCTTCTGTATATATTTGTAAAATATGTTAATATGTGGGTAGCCTTTGGAATTTGTAATCTGTGAATGTGTGGGTGGCCCTGGTTCTAAGACCCCACCATCACGCTAAGAGTTTTCAACTGTTCCCTTTTCTCTTACAAATTTTACTGCCCCCCCTAAATTAAGACACTACATACAATACTACTTTTAAGACGACTTTTAAGGCCGACAGGCTGATATTGTTAAACCTAACTATCTCAAGCCACTGTAAAATAATCTATGTATGCACCATAATGCCAATAAAATATTTTTTGAATTTGAATTTGTTTGGTCATTGCAGCCTGGAGGCCTAGAAGGGATGCAAGGATCACCAGAGTCATTCAGGGGCCAAGTAGATGGGAAATGGGGTGCTGAGGAGACCAGACAGCGTCCTCTGCTCTACAAGAACTCACCAGACGGAGGAGCGTTTCTCTAGCAGCACAGCCCATTCACTGTCATTGCTAAGCCCATAGAGTGAACCTCTCGACTGGCTTCTTACTGGCTTTCTTACCACAAAGCTACAAAGAGGGCGGTAATGCAAAATTGATTCATTGATTTCATCGTTTAATTGATTGAATGTTTCTGGGATTTTGATTCAATGAACTGGCCGTTGTTCATCTTGATCCACTTCAAAATCAAACACTGCCATAACCGTGTATGAGGTCGGCAACGTTTGATGGGACGCAGCTGTTCACTCCTGATCTGGATTTACCTCGAGAGGACTCAGACCTCAGTGGGCTCGGCCGACGGACGGGTGACGGAGGCCGAGGTGGTCCCTTGAAAGAATTTTGGGAATAGGTCAATGCAAAGAAAGCGTTACTCAGGTGTCGATGTTAGACTGAGTCGTACCTACCTACTGTTGAGCTTTTCCATGGGTACAACCATCAAAACTGGTACAACATTCAACCTATTAGGTATTAGGAAGAATTGTATGTTCGCCTCCTTGGTACCAACAAATGGAAGAACTCGTTGAATTTGTGATAATTTCATTAAACAACCAAATGTCAAAATCATAAACTAAGATGGTTTACTTGGTCTTTGGATATTGTCGGAAGGCACAGTGATGGGGAACGACTGGCCTGCGGCGAGGGAGAAGGTGGTGGGCAGTCATCATCCTGGATATTTGGGAATAAAGTATGTGTCAACTTTGTGAACACGCATTATATACCTACTGCAACAGGCAATTGTGACAGGTATCACAAGAAGGCAGCAAAATTTATTAATCAACTCGACCACTCTGATAAGTAGCTTTTAAGACCCTACTTTCTAAGAAAATATCGTTTTTTCAGCTAAGAGTCAAAACCTGGGCCCTCCAGAACCTCACAAATTTCTAGCTTGATCATCTAACCGCCCTGAAGAGGGCTCAAGCCGTATGTTGTTGTGGACATTGCACCAAATCCAAACGACCTACCATCCCTATCCCGAAGAAGTCTTCATTGGCCGACTGGCGGTGTTGACTGTTTGCTAAGGCCCGCCGCCGCATGGTGTCACTCGGTGACATTCGTTGTCTTGCCATTGGAGGAGACGGAGGACTGCCCATGAAATCCTGTTGTCTCGGACCCATCGCGAGACGGGCATGAGCTTGTTTTAGTTCCTATAAGGAAAGTGTCTTGAAAGTTTTGGATGGAAACTGGGAATGCGTGGATAATCATGTATGTTGCAGAACAGTTGAAAAAGTAGACGACGGAGGAAAACAAGAACAAATATGCTTATTTAACCCTAAGTTGTCCATGAGGATCTTACTTGTGAAGGAGAGCAATCGTCATCATCTGATGGCATCAGGTCCATGAAATCCTGCTCTGTAGGGCCCATCGCTATTTGTTGTGCGAGGCGGGCATGGGCTTGTTGCAGTTCCTATCAGAAAAGTTTTGGATGGAAACTGGGAATGACTGGATAATAATGGTGGTATAGCAGAACTGTTTAAAAAAATAGATGAGGGAGGACAACAAGAACAAACAAGCTTATGATGTCCATGAGGATCTTACTTGTGGCGGAGAGCAATCGTCATCATCCGATGGCATCAGGTCCATGAAATCCTGTTCTGTAGGGCCCTTCGCTATTTGTTGTGCGAGGCGGGCATGAGCTTGTTGCAGTTCCTATTAGGAAAGCGTATTGAAAGTTTTGGGATGGAAACTGGGAATGGCTATATAATAATGGTGGTATGTTGCAGGACGGTTGAAAACGTAGATGAAGGAGGAAAACAAGAACAAATATGCTTATTTAACCCTAAGTTGTCGATGGGCATAGTCTGGGGGTTCTAGTAGGCGTATTGTTGGTAGGAAACCATCATTTTTGCAGTAGTAGTTTTTGCCTTATCCATCAATACCTGATTTTATTTCAGTTCTTCAGTAACTTACAGACTAGGATAACGAACTTACTTGACTTGAATATGAATAGTCCACTGGAGACATCTGGGGGAGCGGGTTTCGTTGAGCAGCTTGCCAAAATTGATCAATCTATTGGGATTAGTAAATTGGTGTTAAATCTTTTTGATTGGCAGGACGACTCCAAAAAAATTGTCAGCTCAGTATTTTTCGTACCTGGAGATCTTCAATCAGTATTTATTAAGGAAAAGTGGTTGAGTGAGTACAAACAACGACTTGAATGCTGATGGAAAACGAGGTACATTCATGACGTGTTAGGGGTAAGGGGTGGTATAGTATAGCCTTCACAGTATTTGGGAGGCTGGAGCCAGTCTTGGGCATAGCCAAATGCTCGGTGGGATCACGTTGGGTGAATGGGTGAGGGGAAAAGCATAGGTTTTGGGAAGATCACAATGGCAGCACCTTGTAGGAGAAGGAGCTCAGAAGCAGCCAAGCAGAAAAATGAGACTCCTGATGGGGATGCTGACGGGGCACGGTTGATTCCAGAAACATCTGCACAGCATCGGGAGATCCCTGCATACACGGGAGATCCCTCGTGCAGACGAGCGCCTAATTTCCTCTTTGAGTGTCCAGCACTTGAAGCTGCAGAATCTTCAGGTCCTTAGTATCAGAAGAGATCGTGTAAGGAAACAAGCAGGTTGGCGGGGGCTGGGGGATGATCGGTTTGGTGGAGGTGATGGACTGGACCCAGAGCCTATTGGTCGGAGCACCGTCCCTCACAATATATCCCAGGTTTCAGTGCGGCAGATGGGGATCGGTCCTTGCTACTCATCTCTTATCTACCATGAAATAATGATATCTTCGTTAATTCAACACATACCAGTTGCTGGTGTCTTAGATCACGATCCACCCATGATTTACCGGGCCTTCGGCCATATGTATACTCCCCTGGGGGTGCCTGAGCAGCATATTCGTCTTCCTAAGTTGACAGATTGGTCCTATGGGTTGAGTTGAATAGGCCCCACGATGGTGCCAACTAAGCATCGATATTATTTAGACTCAGGTTTAGCTCCTAAGGGCATATCTTATCCCAATGCTTTGTCTGGTGAATCGACTCTCACTAGTTGTACTTTTGCCTACAGAACCTACCGCTGCAGAGATATTTCAAGGAGGTGAGATTCGTCCAACTTACAGCTTGATAATTCCTTCGGAGGAAACTGCGGGGCAATTCTCCAGGTCTCGGATCCACCCTGCATCCAGCCATAGGCCTCAGACTGGGTTTGGGGTACCGGAAAGAGTCAATCTAAGACAATTAATTTCACTACCTACTTTACAAATCCCTCGATGCTTCTTATTCTACCAGCTGACTACACTAGTACCACTGAGTACCGACCTAACTTTAGATAGTTCATTCCAGAGTGGGAATACTTTTGTTATCATATCCTCTAGGAGAGTCACGTGGGAGCTGTGAGGTAAAACAAAAACCCAATTAGAGTCAAAACTTTTATTCACCCAATTGTTTTCGACTTTTCGAATTCCCTACTTAGATAGATAACATAGATACTGTTTTAAATGAAAAAGTCTAATTTTTTAGCTTCCACCATATTTGGATAAGTGCACCATATTTGGATAATTTCCACCATATTTGGATAAGGGCAGTCATTGGGCTGTACCTTAAAACATGTACCCAGTCAATTAGATTAAGTCTACTATATACAAAACTATAAAAACTGTAATATTGTAAAAATAATAAAGTTATATATTTATTTAAAAAAAAAAAAAAAAAAAAAACCATATTTGGTTCCTATTCTGAGCCATGCACCATAGCACGGGATTGGTGGTGATGACGAAGAACTTACTAAATCTTGGTGTCTGCTATCGAAGTCGTCTGGTGTCTCTACATCAGCTATGCCACCAGGGTCTTCCCAATCCGCCCACTCGCCATCCTGCGCCAATATTTGATTATTTTTTCCTGTATTAACTCAATTCCTGTATAACTTAATAATTCCTTATTAACCCATAAAGTCAAAGGTACAGGATACACCTGCCTCTTCGGGTGAACAGCCCGCTCCTCCTGAATCCTGGTCGGAACACGATATTCCTGAACGTTCCTGAAGGTCGAGGCAGGGAGTCTGTTCTTCAGAGGTACCAGAAACAGGCCGTGCAGCTCGCTTCTGTGGCGGTGGAGTCGAACTGCTCTGTTTCACGTTACAAAACAAACCATTAGGTTGTTTTTATGGTATTTATGGGCAATATATATATGGGCAATATATATATGAGCGGTGAGTTGTATTGCTCTAACCAGAGCGCGTCTATCAGATACCGTCAAGACATGTCCTGTGCTGCTAGATACCCACGTTACAATATCCACGCACGCATATCTTCATGATTTCGATTAGTGTGAGGTCAAGGTGATCTACCACGTTTGAACAGCGACAACTGTTCTCCTACACCTCCTCTTCATTTCAAGACTTTGAACTCAGAAAATACATAATAAACATCAATATCAACAAAACCTCACCTCTGCCATGTCAGCTATCCGTAGACCCCACGTCGGCAAGCAACCTGCAGTCTGAAATTAAGCAACTCTAGAAGTTTGATCTCATGTGATTTTTAATAGCTTTTGATATATTTGTGTGAGTAAAAACTGAGGCCCCACTTTTGATAAAGCGAGTATGTCAGCACAAAACGAATTTGGGACCCCCCCCCCCCCCCCAGTCGTCAAATCGAGTGACTGGCCAACCTATGCCTTCTTGAGTTGAATAGCACCGCCGAACCAACGTTATTTGATTATATGGTTCATGTATGGATTTTTAACCGAGTTTTCATCCAATATTTTGACATGAAACAAAATAAGGTCATGAAATCGCTAGCAAAAAAAATTGGTTCAATACCCAATTATAGTACTAATGTGACGACCAACATGGAAACAAAGGTAGAGTCAAGCACAGAGTTTTCAACATCCCGAAAACGAACTGGGTTTTGGGAAGTCAACATACATGTAGATTTCAAATCTATTTGAGGTATTTCGTTTCTAATATTTATAAATTATGTTGAAGCTGGTAGTTTATTGACTTACTATACGAGACTCTTCTTGAGGTTGCTGGGAATTTAAACAATTCAAAGTTAGCACGAAATGAAGATAATGTTTAAAACTCCTTTAAATGTTAAAAACTCCTCGAATATAGATATGATCTAGTTCTGAAGTTTGTTGAGCAGATGAGTAGAATTACTCAAAAAGGGGGAAAAAAACACAGGCTCGTATTTAGTTTTAACTGCTATCTCGTTGGAGTTTTTGCTCATCCTTTAATGGATTTAATAGTAATAATACGTTTATTTCCAAACTAGGAACAGGGTTACATCCTCACCAAGAGGAAGAGAATACAAAGTGACGGGAGGATCTGATCCAAATTTCGCATCTCTTTGTACTCCCTTGTCTACATCAACTTAATTATACAATTTTTGATCTGGGACAAGATAAACTTGGTAATGTATCATACACTGAGAAATGGTTTGGCTCACCTTTACCCATCGTCGTCGACCAGAAGGTCCACGAGGGGGAGGACTGGGCCCGGGACTGTGTTCAAATTCGCTCACTTTCATACAAAAAATAACAAGTTGATTAATTTTTATTTTCATCATAATAATATTATTATGCTACCTAACCATACTTGTGGCGATATCTTTGGAACGTATGTTAAAAGCAGTTCCTTGGCCAATATCTCATAGCACCTCCGAGTAGAGCCAGTAGGTTATTGTTAATACTCGAAGTTCTAGCTGCTACATGTCTTCAGTGCTTTATTCATAATATTTATCTTGTTAATATCTGTCATAGAGGGAAAGTAAGTGTTATTGTGATGGTCACACCCCCACTGGTTTTGAATAAACCATTCTCGTTCCTCATGTTATCTCGTCAACTTATTTTCATGGTGGATTCATTACAATTGGCGACGAGGATGGGATTCAAACCCACGCTTGCAAAGCAATTGGATTAGCAGTGCTCTACCTATAACTTATTACATCACTCTAATGTGGGGAACTAATGCCTCATGTTCCATGTGATTTATATATTCTATTATTGGAGCACTAATGGTGTAGGTACTAACACAATAAAGTGACTATTTAAAAAAAGTGGTTAACAAGGACGCAGATGAACAGTAAAATATGACCAGGAATCCGACGAATGCACAGGGTACTTTGTCAGTGCAGAAGAATCGTCGTTTACCTGGCTCGAATTCGTCAGCCATTACGAACTCATCGTCTTCGCAATCGGAATCTGACATCGCGTTGGCCGAGTAATAGGTGCCAGCTGTGGTGTTTAAATCTGCTTCGCCAGGCTCCATGTTTTCCTCGCAGGCGCCAGCCATATCTAGCCTCCTATTAATACCATGTTGTCTCCTCTGAAATGAATGTGTGGGGTATCAGGGGATTCGTAGTACAGCATGAATGAGTAGAGATGCTGAAACTATGACGAATAACTCCTGTACTCCAATATACCAAGGAAATGAAAGTCACTGTTATTACATTTCGTGGGCGGCTGGTTGGGGTAGTGTCTTCGGAAACCACTTGGGGCGTGGGTAAGCAGCCATCATAGTTTGGGATGCGTGGTGACATCGTAACCTCACGCCTCTCAGGCACAGTGTTCTGTCCAGCATGTCGAGGGATCCTTTCAGGCCATTCCTTCATACAATTAAACAGGGTTAAATAATGGGTTTGTTTGATGCTGTACACTGTTGTAATGAATATTGCATACTGACCTAAATATTCCCTATGTAGCCGAAGTCATCCAACACAATTATAAGACTCTTCACAACACTACGACACATCACAAAACCCCAGAAGACGGTTCAAGAGGCGGAGACCCCAAAATTTCTTATTACCCCTCACCGTAGCATGACCACGTGGCACAGCAAATCCTTCTTTCGATTTGGCACCACTGCTACCAACACCCATCAGAGAGGCCAGTTGATTCGAGGCCAGTCTGCAACCCCTCATCACATCTCATGCCAATTAGAGGATTATAGTTCTTTAACCATGGCGTTCAATTTGAATTCATGTTTATTTACTTTTTTATTGTTTATAAGTACGGGCTAAGCCCAATTACTCTGCAGATACGAATACGTCAGAAAAACTATAGTCGAAAACTCATTGTCAGAAAATTGACATTACAGTTGGGCTTAGGTACCTATTTTCATAGTTTTTGACATTTTCATGTTTTGCATTGGCACATAAACTGAAACGGGAAAAATTTGTTCCCTTGATTCACCCTTTCCCTCAGAACACAAGCAACCGGCGGGCCACTACGTCAGAGCCTATGACGCACGAGCGTATGACGTCAGACGGCTGGCAGGAGGTCAACAAGTACGTCAGAGCCTATGACGCACGAGCGTATCCCGTCAGACGGCTGGCAGGAGGCCAACTAGTACGTCAAGTCAGCCATGCTCCAAAGGTAGAAGGTGGCATATTCCCAACAGCGATGCGTATTCAATTTCGTCAGATGAAACACCAAGACAATGCATATGGATAGCGTAGCACGGTGACGAAACAGGGGAACACCATGCTCCATAATAGGCAGTATTAAGGCTTTGTAAAGCGTAACGATTGCCTGGACACTGCTGAACTCGCGGGCGTTCTGTTTCAGGAACCTCAATCCCCCCATAGCCCTACCACCAATGTCTTCAAGATGCGTGAAAAATGAAAGCTGCCCGTCACAACGAACACCAAGGTCCACCACCTCCCCGTCCCCACATGCTGGCCATCACACAAAGCATAGTCAAAGGCAATTGGCTGCATGATGCGAGAGAATGAGATGGCCGAGCACTTAGATGGATTCAGGAAAAGCTTGTTTGTGGAGCACTAAGATTTAAGCCCGTATATGGCTTCCTGCAGCGCCACGCAGTCAGACTGAGAGTTGATATGGCGGAAGATCTTCAAATATCAGCAAAAGCAGGAGCAACATGGTGATTCCTTGTGGCGCACTTATAGCTGAGGGTGAGGCAGCTGTGACAAATAGAAACTGTAGGGGTGACGTCATAACATCGTTAAACATACTGTTTTTTGTAATGGTGGCTTACGTCATAATTGACATTTTGTTCTGTCGTTCTCATCACCACCGGGTCACGCATGCGGGGCGACAGAGTCCTCGCTCTTCTTTCAGGAATCGTAAACGACTCGTTGAGGTTGCGTCTTCGGGTCGAGTACGACGAGATACGAGGAATTCGCGATCCCCAGGCGAGAGGGCTGTGAGGCGAAAGACCGATATTGCGCCCAGCATCCACGTGGCACCCCGGCGGCGTCGGGCGTGGTATGCGGGTCGGCCGTCTGTCCTCAGGACAAGACTGTGAGAGTGACGAAACGTTCGTTTTGAAAATAACAGAAATGGAGAGGACGACCGTTTAAATCTGGATGGTGTCACTCTCACCAAACGAAGCAGAGCATGAGCCCGGTCTTATATATCACACATAGAATCTATGTTAATACAGAACATCTTGCCTGCAGATGGTATAGCAATGAAGAGCATTGAATATGCCTACAAAAATCCACTCTATTCACATTTCAACATATCGTCCCTTAAGATCCCACAAGGTCTAACTCAGTTTTCGCAACTTTTCAGACGAGAGACAAAAAACGGATTTTCCAACGTACTGTAGTAATTTCCATGGTTACCACGGCTTTTCCGAAATGAAGAAGCCTATTCCTGCATTGCAATAAAGGGTAAACCAATGAGCTAGAAAGACGGACCGAGAGATTTCGCATAAGTATCCGTTCCTAACTCATTTTGCCATAAAAACTGAGTTAGACCTTGTGGGACCTTAAGGGACGATATACTCGGCTTCAAACGTTACAAAGTACATTAGATACGTAGGCCCAGAGAAGTTACAGCTTTTTTTCATTATAAAGCAACAGTGACTCGTAAGGAAACCATAGAGCTTAAATGCGTTCCAGAACGAAACCGTAGTCTTCTACTCACCATGATCAATGTGGGTTTAGTGGTGAATGTACATGCTCTAAGAATAACTGTTTTAGTTGTGTGACTTCTGCAAAGTGTAAAGAATCTAAGATATTTGGTCCCTATAGTGAATGTTGACGAATATATAATTCACTGGATTCACTAGTTTCAAGGAATATCAAAATTATAAGTTCACGACTTTATGATTCAATAGTTTAGACGTAACAAGAATTTAGACTTGTTGACGTTTAGTACATTTTCTCCTTAGCTTATTGACCGTTTTCTATTTGGAGGTTTTGGAGGTTCAGTGAGAAGAAAGAAGGAACGTTGTCTTTGAGCTTTTGGCCTTATTAAGCCATCTTCAGGGGTTGTTAGATATTTTGTCTCTACCTCTTTCAGTCCACTCGTCAGGTTTAGACTGATTTATTTTGTTTTCTCGTCAGGTTTAGACTGATTTATTTTGTTTTATCAGAGAAAACAAAAGAAATCATTCTAAACCTGACGAGTGGACTGAAAGAGGTAGAGACTGGGACGAGGAGAAAGTATCCACCTAGAGTAGAAGAAAGAAGCGGGTGTGGGAAATCTAATATCGACAGAAACCATCCCCGCAACTTGTTGATCACAATGGAGCAATCCATATCAAAATCGGTTCAGTGGTGTATAGAGCACTAACAAACAGACAAACTTAGAGTTTTATATAATAATTTTGGGTGAACAGGTATCAGTACAGAATCATTTTTCGAGATTTTTTACCCATGTAAAGTTTATTTCTTTGTTGATCGAAATGTTCATTAAATAACCTTCCACCAATAGCTCGCAGAACGATGATTCGTTTTAGTTCAGGCATTTCTTACTTGAATAAGTACTTTCGGGGTAAATTCAAGAAATACATTAAATAATTTTTATATTTATATAATTTATTCGTTGTTATTTCATTTTACCATTACTATTATTATTATTCTTTTATTTTTTTACAAATTCGTATTACAATGGCACTGCGATATTGGACAGCACTAGCACACCTAATTACGTAAAATATAGTGAAGGCACCTGCTGTGAATTGTGAAAACCGGTGCACTCGGTTCTGGTTGCGAAGTGGAACAACATTTTGATACTTATTAACTGATACGAGAATAAATAATATTATCGTCGATACGTGAATAGCTAAGGGGCACCTGCATGACATAGACAAGCACTAGTCGATATAAGTGGACATTGCAGATATTTAAGGTGTTATCGTAAGCTTCTGCACACTCTAAAACGTGAAAAGTGTTTAGTTTACTAGAAATTCTACTTTTTTGGGTCCAAAAGAAATCGATAGGCAGATAATGGGAGGTTAACAGCATTAGGCAGGGCGAGAAAAAAAGCAATAAATGCGCAGGGGCGGATCCAGACTTTGATTGGGCGAGGAGGAGGGGAGGGGTTCATAACCTAACTAGAAGGAATTACTCGTAAATAGCTGTATTATACACCGTTTTGGGAATCACTGAAAATAACTACATTTCTATCAAACTCCTGCTTATACGAGTACATCACAGTAACAAAGCCAGAAAGCCAGGAATTTTGGGGAGGGGGGTGGGGTCCAAAAGTAGGGGAGTCCTTAGTATAAAGCTATTGGGTAACCCCTCGAAATTGGAGAGTTATCACTATCTTGAAAATCGAGATATCATATTATGCTGCCTAAAGTTGGGCCATTGGGCAATAAGGTCCAGACAACTACTATAACACTGCTCTACAGAAAAAGTGACTTGAAAGTTGCCGGCTTGTTTTTATGATTTTTTACTTTCCTGGTCATCACGAACTTCGTCCAAAAGAATTATAATGGGGCGAGATTTGTAGGAAATTTCATCCTGAATCCAAATGTGACCCAAATTTCTTTTTCACATTGATCCAAACCCTCCAAATCCCCCAAAAACCTACTAAAAAACTGTAAAAATAGAGTTTTTCGCGTATTATTCACTTACATTAAATGTAAGTGAAAAATACAAAAATGTTTCGTTTTTGTTGACTCCAATGGACCTGACAAAAATAATCAAGGGCAACCATTCGAAAGTTGTAATTAGCGATATTACGATTTTTTAACGCTTGACTTTAGCGATTGACTTTAGCGAAATATGCTGAAATGGCCGCGAAATTCGTAGTCGAATGGGATCTCCTGTCTCTGCGAATTTGTCTTAAGAATGAAAAGTGGATTCTGGAGACTAATTCACAGAGACAGGAGATCCCATTTAATTACGAATTTCGAGGCCATTTCACCATATTTCGCTAAAATCAATTCCACTAAATTTTGTCATGCGTTAAAAAAATTTTTACGCTCAATTTTTACGTTAAAAAAGATTTAATCGTAACGTCGCTAATTACAACTTTCGAATGGTCGCCCTCGATTATTTATGTCAGGTCCATTGGAGTTAACAAAAACGAAAATGTACGTGAAAAATGGGCAAAACAAACTCTAACTCTATTTATACAGGGTTTGGATCAATGTGAAAAAGAAATTGGGGTCATATTTGGATTCAGCATGAAATATCCTACAAATCTAGCCCCATTATAACACACACACCCCTTCCCCCTTGAATCCGCCCCTGTAAATGAGATGTCGAAATGGTGCTGTACGAATGTGAAGAAGCTCAAAGGATTCATAACACTACAACAAACTAGTACACAAAATAGTACACAATGTCATAACGTTGACTTCACTTAAGCGGCAACACAAGCTATTTTTTACTGCATCTAAATGGACCGCTTTTTTGAAAATCTTTAACAAGTGTCAAGAAAACCCCTGATTTGCTTTTTTCTTAGTAATCCGGTTCAATGTGTTTTCAAACTACTTGAATACCCTACGGAGGTGAGAAACGAACCCTGTTCAGGGACAACAAACGGATTTTTACAGCTCTCCCTGAGTGTGTTGCCACTTAAGCGCCAATATGTTCAAAACAAGTAGAAATACATCGAAGACAATGTTGACAATGTGCTGTTGACGTTAATTAACACTAAACATCTAACAAAGCACAAAACTAAACAATTCTGTGGATAAAACATGCAGTGAATCTTAACCTACCATGACTGATAAATAATATGTACAAAATTTACAAACAAGTACGATTTAGTCAAGACCACGCGTATGACTCCCAGTAATAAAATAACTAAAACTGTACATAAAAAATACACAAAAAAATGGCGTATAAATAATTATTGTATAGAATTAATAATAAATTAAATTTCCAAATACTCTAATAAGGTATACGATTAATTAAAAACGAGGTTTCGTTGAGAATAAATTAGGTAGTGAATTCACAGCTCAAGTGTTTTTTGTACAACTTTTGTAATCAGGCGGCTTCATTCATATTTCCAGTTTAGTTGGACCGTGTATTTATGCAGAAATGTTGATAACACTGAGTTGAAAAATTTGACGAATTAAAATCCTTTGCAGTTTTTTTCATGTTGGTTATCTGATCTGTGAGCAGCCTGACATATAGTGTTGAAGACACGTGGTGTATTATATACTCATTCGAATAATAAAATCTAACAAAGTTCGAAAAATACTGTTTTAGCTACGTTACAGTTACGTTATACGTGCAAATTTTAATTTATAATTAAGATTAAAATGCGGAATGTAATCGAGGAACTAGTAAAACTAACAATGGTACAGTAGCGATTATAATACGAGTACTAGTACAATATGGATATTCCTTTGTGGAAGCTTAGTAGGACGAGATTTCTTAAATTCGAATAGTCTTTTTTTGCCTTTTTATGCGTTTCTTGTTTTTCGTGATCAATAATGATTATTCATATCAACTGTACTAGAAGGCGAGCGAAGAAGAGTTTCCCACGTCACTCTATCAATTTGAACATGACGAGGGAAAATATGAGGCCGAGGACCTGAAACAAAAAAAGTGGTGTACACATTTCGGTAATAGTATTCAGTATTAGTGAATTGTGAAGCGTTCAGGATCAAAAGCGGTTAACTCCAAAATGTCAAACATTTATTATTATAAATATAGCTATTCACTATTATTAATATGGCTTTACAAAACTTGCCAAAAAGGTGAAAAAATCAAGGTCTGAAATTTTGGAGTTATCCGCTTTTGATCCTGAACGCCTAAATTGTAACTTAACAAGAGGATTATGGATAAGACTTTGAGAATTTCTAGGTGATTATGAGAGGTCTTGGAGAGGGCCATTTTATCCCAAATTACTAGCTCTAAATTAATATCTCTATTCGACTCAAAATAAACTTTTTCGAGTTTTTCAAGGTCTTCTTTCTCTCTAAATGACTATCTAGAGTCGATTCGAAATAAACTGTGTTCGAGTTTTTTCGTCGTTTGTGAGGAGAATTGAGGTCGTCTCGAAGGTCCATTTCATCACAAATTAATTGGGCTATTCGATTCAAAACAATATTTTTCGTTGTTTTCTTTTGTTTTTGAGTTGAACTTTGTTTCATGAAAACGAAAAAAAGTTGACTTCATATCGACTTGAGGTGTTTATTTGAGTTCGAATGGACCTTCAAGAAGAGCAATTGTCGACTCAAACACTTCGTGAAAACGAAAAAAAGTTGACTTCATATCGACTCGAGGTGTTTATTTGAGTTCGAATGGACCTTCAAGAAGAGCAATTGTCGACTCAAACACTTCGTGAAAACGAAAAAAAGTTGACTTCATATCGACTCGAGGTGTTCATTTGAGTTCGAATGGACCTTCAAGAAGAGCAATTGTCGACTCAAACACTTCGTGAAAACGAAAAAAAGTTGACTTCATATCGACTCGAGGTGTTTATTTGAGTTCGAATGGACCTTCAAGAAGAGCAATTGTCGACTCAAACACTTCGTGAAAACGAAAAAAAGTTGACTTCATATCGACTCGAGGTGTTCATTTGAGTTCGAATGGACCTTCAAGAAGAGCAATTGTCGACTCAAACACTTCGTGAAAACGAAAAAAAGTTGACTTCATATCGACTCGAGGTGTTTATTTGAGTTCGAATGGACCTTCAAGAAGAGCATTTGTCGACTCAAATACTTCGTGAAAACGAAAAAAAGTTGACTTCATATCGACTCGAGGTGTTTATTTGAGTTCGAATGGACCTTCAAGAAGAGCAATTGTCGACTCAAACACTTCGTGAAAACGAAAAAAAGTTGACTTCATATCGACTCGAGGTGTTTATTTGAGTTCGAATGGACCTTCAAGAAGAGCAATTGTCGACTCAAACACTTCGTGAAAACGAAAAAAATTTGACTTCATATCGACTCGAGGTGTTTATTTGAGTTCGAATGGACCTTCAAGAAAAGCAATTGTCGACTCAAACACTTCGTGAAAACGAAAAAAAGTTGACTTCATATCGACTCGAGGTGTTCATTTGAGTTCGAATGGACCTTCAAGAAGAGCAATTGTCGACTCAAATACTTCGTGAAAACGAAAAAAAGTTGACTTCATATCGACTCGAGGTGTTTATTTGAGTTCGAATGGACCTTCAAGAAGAGCATTTGTCGACTCAAATACTTCGTGAAAACGAAAAAAAGTTGACTTCATATCGACTCGAGGTGTTTATTTGAGTTCGAATGGACCTTCAAGAAGAGCAATTGTCGACTCAAACACTTCGTGAAAACGAAAAAAAGTTGACTTCATATCGACTCGAGGTGTTTATTTGAGTTCGAATGGACCTTCAAGAAGAGCAATTGTCGACTCAAACACTTCGTGAAAACGAAAAAAAAGTTGACTTCATATCGACTCGAGGTGTTTATTTGAGTTCGAATGGACCTCCAAGAAGAGCAATTGTCGACTCAAACACTTCGTGAAAACGAAAAAAAGTTGACTTCATATCGACTCGAAGTGTTTATTTGAGTGCGAATGGACCTTCAAGAAGAGCAATTGTCGACTCAAACACTTCGTGAAAACGAAAAAAAGTTGACTTCATATCGACTCGAGGTGTTCATTTGAGTTCGAATGGACCTTCAGAAGAGCAATTGTCGACTCAAACACTTCGTGAAAACGAAAAAAAGTTGACTTCATATCGACTCGAGGTGTTTATTTGAGTTCGAATGGACCTTCAAGAAGAGCATTTGTCGACTCAAATACTTCGTGAAAACGAAAAAAAGTTGACTTCATATCGACTCGAGGTGTTTATTTGAGTTCGAATGGACCTTCAAGAAGAGCATTTGTCGACTCAAATACTTCGTGAAAACGAAAAAAAGTTGACTTCATATCGACTCGAGGTGTTTATTTGAGTTCGAATGGACCTTCAA
The DNA here is from genome assembly GCA_963920205.1 of Stenodema calcarata. NCBI lineage: Eukaryota > Metazoa > Arthropoda > Insecta > Hemiptera > Miridae > Stenodema > Stenodema calcarata. Next base: position 16,480,690 of record OY986062.1, on the reverse strand, counting down.
GAAGAGCATTTGTCGACTCAAATACTTCGTGAAAACGAAAAAAAGTTGACTTCATATCCACTCGAGGTGTTTATTTGAGTTCGAATGGACCTTCAAGAAGAGCATTTGTCGACTCAAATACTTCGTGAAAACGAAAAAAAGTTGACTTCATATCGACTCGAGGTGTTTATTTGAGTTCGAATGGACCTTCAAGAAGAGCATTTGTCGACTCAAATACTTCGTGAAAACGAAAAAAAGTTGACTTCATATCGACTCGAGGTGTTTATGTGAGTTCGAATGGACCTTCAAGAAGAGCAATTGTCGACTCAAATAGTTTGTGAAAACGAAAAAAAGTTGACTTCATATCGACTCGAGGTGTTTATTTGAGTTTGAATGGACCTTCAAGAAGAGCATTTGTCGACTCAAATACTTTGTGAAAACGAAAAAAAGTTGACTTCATATCGACTCGAGGTGTTTATTTGAGTTCGAATGGACCTTCAAGAAGAGCATTTGTCGACTCAAATACTTCGTGAAAACGAAAAAAAGTTGACTTCATATCGACTCGAGGTGTTTATTTGAGTTCGAATGGACCTTCAAGAAGAGCATTTGTCGACTCAAATACTTCGTGAAAACGAAAAAAAGTTGACTTCATATCGACTCGAGGTGGTTATTTGAGTTCGAATGGACCTTCAAGAAGAGCATTTGTCGACTCAAATACTTCGTGAAAACGAAAAAAAGTTGACTTCATATCGACTCGAGGTGTTTATTTGAGTTCGAATGGACCTTCAAGAAGAGCATTTATCGACTCAAATACTTCGTGAAAACGAAAAAAAGTTGACTTCATATCGACTCGAGGTGTTTATTTGAGTTCGAATGGACCTTCAAGAAGAGCATTTGTCGACTCAAATACTTCGTGAAAACGAAAAAAGTTGACTTAATATCGACTCTTGGTGTTTATTTGAGTTCGAATGGACCTTCAAGAAGAGCAATTGTCGACTCAAATACTTCGTGAAAACGAAAAAAAGTTGACTTCATATCGACTCGAGGTGTTTATTTGAGTTCGAATGGACCTTCAAGAAGAGCATTTGTCGACTCAAATACTTCGTGAAAACGAAAAAAAGTTGACTTCATATCGACTCGAGGTGTTTATTTGAGTTCGAATGGACCTTCAAGAAGAGCATTTGTCGACTCAAATACTTCGTGAAAACGAAAAAAAGTTGACTTCATATCGACTCGAGGTGTTTATTTGAGTTCGAATGGACCTTCAAGAAGAGCATTTGTCGACTCAAATACTTCGTGAAAACGAAAAAAAGTTGACTTCATATCGACTCGAGGTGTTTATTTGAGTTCGAATGGACCTTCAAGAAGAGCATTTGTCGACTCAAATACTTCGTGAAAACGAAAAAAAGTTGACTTCATATCGACTCGAGGTGTTTATTTGAGTTCGAATGGACCTTCAAGAAGAGCATTTGTCGACTCAAATACTTCGTGAAAACGAAAAAAGTTGACTTAATATCGACTCTTGGTGTTTATTTGAGTTCGAATGGACCTTCAAGAAGAGCAATTGTCGACTCAAATACTTCGTGAAAACGAAAAAAAGTTGACTTCATATCGACTCGAGGTGTTTATTTGAGTTCGAATGGACCTTCAAGAAGAGCATTTGTCGACTCAAATACTTCGTGAAAACGAAAAAAAGTTGACTTCATATCGACTCGAGGTGTTTATTTGAGTTCGAATGGACCTTCAAGAAGAGCATTTGTCGACTCAAATACTTCGTGAAAACGAAAAAAAGTTGACTTCATATCGACTCGAGGTGTTTATTTGAGTTCGAATGGACCTTCAAGAAGAGCATTTGTCGACTCAAATACTTCGTGAAAACGAAAAAAAGTTGACTTCATATCGACTCGAGGGGTTTATTTGAGTTCGAATGGACCTTCAAGAAGAGCAATTGTCGACTCAAATACTTCGTGAAAACGAAAAAAAAGTCGACTTCATATCCACTCGAGGTGTTTATTTGAGTTCGAATGGACCTTCAAGAAGAGCATTTGTCGACTCAAATACTTCGTGAAAACGAAAAAAAGTTGACTTCATATCGACTCGAGGTGTTTATTTGAGTTCGAATGGACCTTCAAGAAGAGCATTTGTCGACTCAAATACTTCGTGAAAACGAAAAAAAGTTGACTTCATATCGACTCGAGGTGTTTATGTGAGTTCGAATGGACCTTCAAGAAGAGCAATTGTCGACTCAAATAGTTTGTGAAAACGAAAAAAAGTTGACTTCATATCGACTCGAGGTGTTTATTTGAGTTTGAATGGACCTTCAAGAAGAGCATTTGTCGACTCAAATACTTTGTGAAAACGAAAAAAAGTTGACTTCATATCGACTCGAGGTGTTTATTTGAGTTCGAATGGACCTTCAAGAAGAGCATTTGTCGACTCAAATACTTCGTGAAAACGAAAAAAAGTTGACTTCATATCGACTCGAGGTGTTTATTTGAGTTCGAATGGACCTTCAAGAAGAGCATTTGTCGACTCAAATACTTCGTGAAAACGAAAAAAAGTTGACTTCATATCGACTCGAGGTGGTTATTTGAGTTCGAATGGACCTTCAAGAAGAGCATTTGTCGACTCAAATACTTCGTGAAAACGAAAAAAAGTTGACTTCATATCGACTCGAGGTGTTTATTTGAGTTCGAATGGACCTTCAAGAAGAGCATTTATCGACTCAAATACTTCGTGAAAACGAAAAAAAGTTGACTTCATATCGACTCGAGGTGTTTATTTGAGTTCGAATGGACCTTCAAGAAGAGCATTTGTCGACTCAAATACTTCGTGAAAACGAAAAAAGTTGACTTAATATCGACTCTTGGTGTTTATTTGAGTTCGAATGGACCTTCAAGAAGAGCAATTGTCGACTCAAATACTTCGTGAAAACGAAAAAAAGTTGACTTCATATCGACTCGAGGTGTTTATTTGAGTTCGAATGGACCTTCAAGAAGAGCATTTGTCGACTCAAATACTTCGTGAAAACGAAAAAAAGTTGACTTCATATCGACTCGAGGTGTTTATTTGAGTTCGAATGGACCTTCAAGAAGAGCATTTGTCGACTCAAATACTTCGTGAAAACGAAAAAAAGTTGACTTCATATCGACTCGAGGTGTTTATTTGAGTTCGAATGGACCTTCAAGAAGAGCATTTGTCGACTCAAATACTTCGTGAAAACGAAAAAAAGTTGACTTCATATCGACTCGAGGTGTTTATTTGAGTTCGAATGGACCTTCAAGAAGAGCATTTGTCGACTCAAATACTTCGTGAAAACGAAAAAAAGTTGACTTCATATCGACTCGAGGTGTTTATTTGAGTTCGAATGGACCTTCAAGAAGAGCATTTGTCGACTCAAATACTTCGTGAAAACGAAAAAAGTTGACTTAATATCGACTCTTGGTGTTTATTTGAGTTCGAATGGACCTTCAAGAAGAGCAATTGTCGACTCAAATACTTCGTGAAAACGAAAAAAAGTTGACTTCATATCGACTCGAGGTGTTTATTTGAGTTCGAATGGACCTTCAAGAAGAGCATTTGTCGACTCAAATACTTCGTGAAAACGAAAAAAAGTTGACTTCATATCGACTCGAGGTGTTTATTTGAGTTCGAATGGACCTTCAAGAAGAGCATTTGTCGACTCAAATACTTCGTGAAAACGAAAAAAAGTTGACTTCATATCGACTCGAGGTGTTTATTTGAGTTCGAATGGACCTTCAAGAAGAGCATTTGTCGACTCAAATACTTCGTGAAAACGAAAAAAAGTTGACTTCATATCGACTCGAGGTGTTTATTTGAGTTCGAATGGACCTTCAAGAAGAGCATTTGTCGACTCAAATACTTCGTGAAAACGAAAAAAAGTTGACTTCATATCGACTCGAGGTGTTTATTTGAGTTCGAATGGACCTTCAAGAAGAGCATTTGTCGACTCAAATACTTCGTGAAAACGAAAAAAAGTTGACTTAATATCGACTCTTGGTGTTTATTTGAGTTCGAATGGACCTTCAAGAAGAGCATTTGTCGACTCAAATACTTCGTGAAAACGAAAAAAAGTTGACTTCATATCGACTCGAGGTGTTTATTTGAGTTCGAATGGACCTTCAAGAAGAGCATTTGTCGACTCAAATACTTCGTGAAAACGAAAAAAAGTTGACTTCATATCGACTCGAGGTGTTTATTTGAGTTCGAATGGACCTTCAAGAAGAGCATTTCGAGGGTCCCACAGCAACACCACGGACTGTCATTTTTGGCCAAAATGAGTTGGTGGTACCATTGGAACCGCATTCTCGCGGCGGATCAGTTAAAAATATAAGTTGGGACGATTTCTCAATAGATAGCGCAGAATACCGAGAAATGTCAAACCAACGGACTGTATTCGTCCCCAGAACTTGAGGCAACACCACGGACTGTCTCAGTTTTCACATGTGTTCAGCGTGAAATCTGATGGTCGGCGCTTACTCCTGATTTCGGTAAGTGTTTGACAGTATAATAATAAAGAACTTATTTTTAATGTTTTCTGTTTCTTAATACTTCGATGGTGGCAGTGGGATGATTTACTTGTAATTTACAAGTTTTAAATATTTAATTTTTTAGATCGCATTTCTTGACTCAATACAACCCAAACGGCTTCATCAAATACAGGCTCAGTTTTAATGAAGAACTCAGGGAGTTACCTGTCCGACCTGTCAACGTAGTCCCAATCATCACCTTCCCCAAAGCGTACAAAGGTAGATTAAAAATCCCTTTTGACAAATGGCATGACCTTCAGAGTCTAAAACCAACGATTCCCAGAGACTCTCATGGTTTTTTCGACTCTCTACCTCACGACGACGTCAGTAGAAGGAGACATAAAAACAAAAACGGAACGACCGAAGAAATTACTAAACGATGGAAGAACCCAACTTCAGTGAAGACCGAGCAACCTACTACATCGACATTGAGAGTAACTGCAAAAAGAAGTGCTCCAACTAGAGACAGCAAAAGCAAACAATTAAAAAAAAAAAAAATAATAAGAAAGGCTGAGCTTATTTTCAAGACTGATGAGGCATGAGACTGATGATTCATTTTTTCTTACCTGATTTTTCTTCAAGTTTCTTCTAAGTAGTTTCTTTTTTTCTAGTTTTCTACTTTTTCTAGTTACTAACCAAGTGTGTAGTTACCTTATAAAATAGGTCCTACTGTGATTTTCCTTATCCATGGAACAATTGTGTTTTGATGGAAGTGTTGTGATTTAAATTTTAAAAAGAGTGTGATTAAAATTTTAAAAAGATTGAGATTTAAATTTTAAAAAGATTGTGATTTAATTTTTAAAATATTTTGATGCAATGAAAAATATTGTGATTTAAATTGTTTGCGTATATCCTAATAACCCGTATGTTTATCGTCCAGGGTCTACAGGACCAAACTGTGGAAATCGGAAAATATCCATGAAAATGGATGATTATAATTAATTTGATAAATTATTGAAATTTTTGATGGTGAAAATCCAGAGCGAAAAGAAGGTGCAACACAACTTACCATCAAGCATTGACGAAACAACACCACTTACCGTCTTCATTTTCTTTGATGATTGCTTTTTTGGCCTCAAACTTGTTTTATACGATAAAAAACGCTATCAAGAACTTGGAGAACTAGTGGGACGAGAAATTGAAAAGATATTGTAGAGTGAATTCATTGAAAACCACTCTTTTGGCTCTCCTGAAAAGTTGGCGAAATGACAGTCCGTGGTGTTGCTGTGGGACCCACGATTTGTCGACTCAAATACTTTGTGAAAATGAAAAAAAGTTGACTTCATATCGACTCGAGGTGTTTATTTGAGTTCGAATGGACCTTCAAGAAGAGCATTTGTCGACTCAAATACTTCGTGAAAACGAAAAAAAGTTGACTTCATATCGAGTCGAGGTGTTTATTTGAGTTCGAATGGACCTTCAAGAAGAGCATTTGTCGACTCAAATACTTCGTGAAAACGAAAAAAAGTTGACTTCATATCGACTCGAGGTGTTTATTTGAGTTCGAATGGACCTTCAAGAAGAGCATTTGTCGACTCAAATACTTCGTGAAAACGAAAAAAAGTTGACTTCATATCGACTCGAGGTGTTTATTTGAGTTCGAATGGACCTTCAAGAAGAGCATTTGTCGACTCAAATACTTCGTGAAAACGAAAAAAAGTTGACTTCATATCGACTCGAGGTGTTTATTTGAGTTCGAATGGACCTTCAAGAAGAGCATTTGTCGACTCAAATACTTCGTGAAAACGAAAAAAAGTCGACTTCATATCGACTCGAGGTGTTTATTTGAGTTCGAATGGACCTTCAAGAAGAGCATTTGTCGACTCAAATACTTCGTGAAAACGAAAAAAAGTTGACTTCATATCGACTCGAGGTGTTTATTTGAGTTCGAATGGACCTTCAAGAAGAGCATTTGTCGACTCAAATACTTCGTGAAAACGAAAAAAAGTTGACTTCATATCGACTCGAGGTGTTTATTTGAGTTCGAATGGACCTTCAAGAAGAGCATTTGTCGACTCAAATACTTCGTGAAAACGAAAAAAAGTTGACTTCATATCGACTCGAGGTGTTTATTTGAGTTCGAATGGACCTTCAAGAAGAGCATTTGTCGACTCAAATACTTCGTGAAAACGAAAAAAAGTTGACTTAATATCGACTCTTGGTGTTTATTTGAGTTCGAATGGACCTTCAAGAAGAGCAATTGTCGACTCAAATACTTCGTGAAAACGAAAAAAAGTTGACTTCATATCGACTCGAGGTGTTTATTTGAGTTCGAATGGACCTTCAAGAAGAGCATTTGTCGACTCAAATACTTCGTGAAAACGAAAAAAAGTTGACTTCATATCGACTCGAGGTGTTTATTTGAGTTCGAATGGACCTTCAAGAAGAGCATTTGTCGACTCAAATACTTCGTGAAAACGAAAAAAAGTTGACTTCATATCGACTCGAGGTGTTTATTTGAGTTCGAATGGACCTTCAAGAAGAGCATTTGTCGACTCAAATACTTCGTGAAAACGAAAAAAAGTTGACTTAATATCGACTCTTGGTGTTTATTTGAGTTCGAATGGACCTTCAAGAAGAGCATTTATCGACTCAAATACTTCGTGAAAACGAAAAAAAGTTGACTTCATATCGACTCGAGGTGTTTATTTGAGTTCGAATGGACCTTCAAGAAGAGCATTTGTCGACTCAAATACTTCGTGAAAACGAAAAAAGTTGACTTAATATCGACTCTTGGTGTTTATTTGAGTTCGAATGGACCTTCAAGAAGAGCAATTGTCGACTCAAATACTTCGTGAAAACGAAAAAAAGTTGACTTCATATCGACTCGAGGTGTTTATTTGAGTTCGAATGGACCTTCAAGAAGAGCATTTGTCGACTCAAATACTTTGTGAAAACGAAAAAAAGTTGACTTCATATCGACTCGAGGTGTTTATTTGAGTTCGAATGGACCTTCAAGAAGAGCATTTATTTGTCGACTCAAATACTTCGTGAAAACGAAAAAAAATTGACTTCATATCGACTCGAGGTGTTTATTTGAGTTCGAATGGACCTTCAAGAAGAGCAATTGTCGACTCAAATACATCGAGATAAACGACTGAAGTCGACTTCATATGTAATTTTTGAATAAATTTGTAGTACATAGCGTGTTGGTTAACAGTAGGAAATGAAGAGTTGCCAAGTTTTCCTTACCATCAACCCAGAAACGGTGACTGCCGATGCTCCTATGATCGAAGCGTGTTCCTTAACGTACTTTTCAGTTATGTTAAGGCAACCGTTCGTGTATATGTTGAGCGCCGTTGGGAACGTTTTGCAATTCAATTTCTGTAAGTTACAAAACGCATAACGTCATTAGTTTATTTGAATAAAAACAAAAAAGAATATGAAACGAGCTCAAATTCAAAGCGGAAATATGTTTGAGTGGGAAATTGTGTTTTTTCCAATCTAACAAGGAATCCCATCCACATCATAAAGTAAGGACTACAACATAGATTTACCTATAATAATTATCCACTACTGATATATCTGATCCACTTCAAGCATCGGTTCTTGGTTTTGCGATTAATGACGGTTGAATCAGTGACGTATCAAGAATTTCCAAAATGGAGGGGGGGGGGGGGAGGCAGAGTTTTCATACATTTTGAATAAATAAATATAAATATTTAAACTACAAAAGCACAACAAGTAAAATTTAGAATTTAGAATGTTTTTCCTTTTCGTTTAGTATACTCGTACATGTTTTGAGTTATAGTATGATGTTACAGCAGCAGAAATGTCTCTTTGAGGATTTGTCAAATACATAGGCAGTGCGTAGTGTTAAGTCAACAATGTATTCACAAAGTTGAGGTGCCTCTGCTGAAAACGATCTGTTTATTTTCGGTAGTTTGGACCTCCCCCCCCCCCCCCTATGTCTAATGTTTCGACCGCCATCCCCACCCGTTACCAAATCACTTCATTGGCGCCATGTAATTACCACAATATTAAATATTGTTCAAATTTTCAAATAGTTCAAATTTTGTTATTATCAAATTTTGCGAAATTGTTCTCATTGCTTCCGCTGAAATGTAACTTTTTAAAAATTTAACAAACAATAACTACAAATAAAGTGAATGATTTCACCTTTCCGTTTGATTCACGACAACAGCTGTCTGGAATGTTTCCTCTCCAGTCCGTGTAACTTGATACGCCGCAACAAAACAACTGTGGAGGACAAAAAAGTTTTGAAACGGAAATAATTATTTACTTGTACAGAAATAGTAATTATTACTTGTACATAATTTTCGGGGGGGAAAAAATTGTAATAAAACCAGTAAATTGGAAATATTTTACATAAAACCAGTCATTGCTTGGAAAGTTTGCTCTTATAGACCGTGGATTTTTTTTTTTTTTTCGATCTTCGATGGCAAAGTTTCTACGGTATGAGCAAGGCACAACTAACGTTTTGCCCTATATTTTATTATTTTTTCGGCTTTATTTGTAGGGTAAATGTACCAGTAGCTGACACTGCTCCAGTTGCTGACAGATTCATTGAAAAACTGAAATAATAAGGATCGACGCCCTCGAAAATAAGTTTTAAATATTGGCGGCTTCGGTTGGCAGTCTGTGATCGTTTGGTTGCTTCGCATGCTTCACTTTGAGCAAGATTAGTGCCTGTCAACAACAAATTGTTCGGTTAGTTCGTTCTATACGGTGGGTAGTGCCACCTGTGTTGCCATATTGGACTAGGACTCAGGAGTAAGTTTTTCTTCTTAGCTATTCATTGATGATGTTTGTTGCGTGTTTTGTGTTAATATCAACCATGCGTTGTAACCTTGGTTTTAGGAGGATTTAACGGATGTCACTGGCACATGAAATCGGCATTTATCCAGTAGTTGACAGGCCCCGTCAGAAACTGGTACATCCGACAGTTGTCTTCAAATCTTCCTATTTCTTATTTTATCATTCTTGGTCGCTGCACCGGGTATGCCAATAAACATGATTTTCGACGCAGATTTCATTTTCCAGTGCCTGACAGGGGGTGTCAGATGTTCAAGTATGTTCCAGAAGATATGCAAAGAGTCCTTGCTGTACAAGAATAACCCTGCTGTAAACAGCCAGAGGGAAGCAACCGGAAGGGACCAACGTCAGGTTTCGACTAAATATCTACCAACCCCTGAAGATGGCTTAATAAAGCCGAAAGCTCAAAGACAACGTTCCTTCTTTCTTCTCACTGAACCTCCAACAAACCTCCAAATAAAAAACGGTCAATAAGCCAAGGAGAAAATGTACAAGACGTCAACAAGTTGATACAAATTTGGTGCAATTGGGTTTTTCAAGTTTTGCCCACTTCATGTCAGCTAATGGGTTGTCCCCCTGTCACCTATTGGAGCATTCGCTCCCCGAGGGTGTCAACTACCTAATGGTACAAAAACGTTGGATCGAAAAAAAACCTATGAAATTCACGGATTTTTAAAAATTTAATGAGCTAGTCAGCAAGTTGGAAAGTTGTTTGTTGAAAAGATTGGACCAATAATAAGCTGGCCAGCCTTGAAATTCGAAAATTTTTCCTTAACTTGTCAGCCACTGGTACATTTAACCTAATGTGAAGTAGCAAAATAAAATTACTTCATGGCTATGGCTAATGCCAAATGAAGAAAAAAACTAACGTTGTCCTGTGTGTCGTCCCAGGCTCGGCGGATGGAGCGTTTCTCGTTGTACTGCTTGATCGTGGAGTACATCTCGACTTCCATCGTGTGGCGGACCTTCTCCCTGAAGACGTAACCGAGGATGCCGCCGACGAGCATGACGACGAGGACGATGAAGAGGAACAAGGCATACTACACATAGAACAAACACATATTGGAAAGAATCCCCTACAACTAGTATAAAACACATTTGTAATTCAATGAATTGATATAGGCATATTGTAGGTCGAGGGCATATTATTGTTCCTCTCTGTCTACTGCTCAACTAACTGAACTGACAATCTCTACCTCTTCTCGATAAGTTTTGAGTTTCACTAAGAAACAAGGCCTATTCAAAATTAGCTCTTGACTCAATCAACCACCTTCACCTGTTTTACAAGCTCTCAATGATTGGTGTTTCCAGCAAGTTCCTGAAAACAATGAAGAGCCTGTATGGAGGAATGATGTCTGCTGTTTGGACACCTGAGGGCAGGACGGAGCATTGCACAGTGGATTCGGGGGTCAAACAGGGCTGTACAATGAGTCCTATACTGTTTGCCATATTTATAAATGACATTATGGAACAACTTGTACACGGAATTTGCATCAGCAGTGTGACGGTGAAGGTATTGCTCTATGCTGCTGCACCAGTGAGAAATGACGGGAAGATATACAATTTATATTTAATTATAAAATAGATTATTGAAAATATTAACTCTGTATTGGGTTCAGAATGCTTAGTGTTTGGGCTTGTGACTCTTTGTATAGATCAAATTCAATAAACTTTCGAATGTACGAATGAATTGAGTGAACTCATCTTTTGACAGGACACACTCGATGAGGGTGAGCTACTCACAGTGAGGAGCATGCATTTGATTTCTTTGATGGCACCAAGACACCCGAAGAAGGCGATGAGGGAGACGATGGCGCCGGTGACAATGAGGATGTAGACAGCTCCCATGTACAGGTTCGTTCCGAGGAGTTCGTTTATGAAGCTTTTGTCCATCACCGTCCATATCCCGAGCCCGAAGACTGTCAGTCCTCCAACCTGCAAAACAGCCAAATATTGTTAAAAAAAAATTTAACTCGCAGAAACATCGCCGTATAACCTAGTATTATACAAAATGTTACATTTTCATATACCTAATGAAACATAAATAATCGAACTAAATTGGAGGTACCAAAGGTCGACAAGAGTTGATATGAATCAATCAATGACGGATGTATAAACCTCTATGGCCTTCACAAGTCCGCCCTTGCCCGTCGTGACATTGGACACTCCCTTTCGTGCTGGTTCGCTGACGTGAGGCATTTGCTTTTATTAATATTCGCGTTCGGTGGAAATTGACTGTGTGTCACCTGTTGATAAGAATCGCAGTCAATGAGATTTTTGGGTCACAGGGACAAATGGGGTTTCATATCATTCAAAGTGATCTTCAGTGAACACATAGCACAGATTGTCCAGAATGAACGTGAAACTATAACTATTCGTGACACCAATATATTAGAGATTTCTGAATTGAAAACGTTTTCAAAAATTGAATTTTCTAAAACTTGAGTTTCTAAAATTAAAAAAATTTGCTCATATTGCCATGCTGGCTATAAATTCTATAAAGCCATCTCGTCGACTTGCGTGCAACTCCGCAACACAGTGAGACATTTTCATGTTGTATAACAAGCTCTATCTCGCCAGTACGTACCTAAGAATCATTCTCGCTTGGTCTTTCTTTGTCATCAGAAACGGATCGATACTAGTAAGTAATGACGCTCGTGCATGACTGACAACACTGGGGACATGTAACTCGAGGTGGGTAACAACGGGTTAATTAGCAGCGTGAGATGTGTACATATTTCCCATAACTCAAGAGCTTTCCAAAATGTGGTGAACGAATTTCGTACGGAGAAAAACTTCCGTAGCAACTCATCGGTTGTAAGCAAAAATAACCAGAAATGGTGCCAAAGTAAAGACATGAAATGTTAACCCTCCAATACTCAGCAATAACTTCAGTATTTCAGGAAAATACTCAGCAATAACTTCAATTTGAATAATCTCACGACCAACCTTTTTTTTCTCCAGGGATTAAGCAAAAAATGTTTACTTAACCCTCCAAATACCAGGTGGGGTCCCTAACGACCCCTCAATCTTGTTTTTCATTGAGTGAAATGGTAAAACCAATTCTTTCCTCACGAAACTCTAGGAAATTTATCCTACGACCACTTGTATTGCTTTGAAAAGATTAAATATTTTTACCAAATAATATTAAATTTATTACGATTTTTTATACATCAAACCCCTGCTTAGGGTGCCTTGGGACCCCACCTGGTATTTCCCGTAGTCCTAATTTGGATAGCTTAACTTCTGGAATTCAACATAAAGGTGACTGAGAAACAATTAGTCATATCAGTTTTTGCTTTTCAAGTGCCACAGTTGTAAGAAAGCGCCACCACCTGCCTGAGAGTCAAAAATCGGCAATAAGTGATATGTCAAAAAAATCAAAAAGCAAAATTGCTAAAAACATTGATTAGGTCATGTAAAAGTAGGAGTTAGGTTGAAATTCAGTTATTGTCAGTGATTCCCTAAACGCTCTACGTAATAATTTCTGCTTATTTGGTTCAACTTGGTTTGGTAAATAAACACTTTGGAGTGAATTTCCAAGGGCAGTCTCAAAGAATAAATGGACTACGAGGGTTAGGTAACCGATTTGCCAGTAACCTCATTCGGTATGGGCAGGTACATAGTTGCAGCGAATATTATCTAGAAAACTCCCTTTGTTATTCGTCAAAGGCGCCCATAATTTACCGACAATGGCAAACCCGCGTCACACAACGCAAAATGGGTCGTAAACTAAGGAAGCCAATTAACATACTTGGAAAATACCGAACAAAACGTTCTTCTGCTCCCAAGTCTACTTTGGTGACTAACAGAAGCTTTGAGATGACGATGACGCACTAACAGTCGCTCAACGCTCTTCCTCTCCAACTGTACAGATTTCGGTAAAGGGGCCCTGACACGAGCAAAAAAAGTCAATATTTTGAGCACAATATTTAATATCGACAAAAATTTTGAATGGTCGGGAGCTCTCAGACTGCGCCAAAATATTGCACAATATTTCAGTACCGATTCAACTCGCGGTGGAAACTCCTCAGACCTACAAAAAAACATTGACGGGCCCGCAAAAATGTCAAAACTTCTAGAAAAAATATTGAATATTGAAATATTTTTGGACAATATTTCTACTCACCCTCTCAACAAATATTGTGCACGATTTTGGCTTCTTAACTGTCTGATAACTCCTTCTGATTGAATACTTACAAATATGATGAAGTTGGAGACAAACATGCTGTATTTGATGAACTGGCCACAGCCGTCCATCTCGCTGTCAAATCCCATCTGAAACAAAATCAACGTTGATTTTAGAAATTAAGAAATCACGTTATTCAAGAATGAAACCGGCGTCTCAATTAAATTAGAAATCCACAGTCATGCAGCATGGCTATAAGGGCGAATTTTCAACGAAGTCGGTTATTCGGTATGCATCGGGTGTGGTGTTCGGAAATGATTCAATGATTCGGAAATTCGAGTTTTAAACATTTTGGACCGAGAACAATAGCTTCGTTCTCTTCAAAAATTCGCTAAAAGTCTACTAGAAAACGGCCAATTCAATGGCCATGGTGGAGAACGTTCATTTTGGGTTGGAAAAAGAGGAAATGGACCAGCTGAATCCATAGCAGTACACAATTTTAAACTATTATTCGTTTAATTACACCACTGCTTACCGATAGGCGATGCGTAAAAACCATCTTCTCTGAAGTGAATTATTATAACTATTGGAATGACCGCCCGTTACGCCTTCTGTGGATTTCTTTTTTTTAAATACGGTTACGTTTTCAACTTTTACCTTTAGTTTTCTCATCAAAACAAGCGATATTTCTGACGTTTACGGTCGTTTTTCGAAATGCCCGAATGTCACATGGTTAACTCGGAGTGGGAACCGCCATTATTCTGAAAAATGGTTCAAAAAGATTCTTGAAGTTAAAAAAATCGCCTTTAATGTCGGAAATTGACGAGTTTTATTTGAGAAAACGTAGGAGGGATTCGTAGGGCGTCAAGTTGAAAACGTCGTAGGATTCGACACGTTACACAAATCGTCGTAATTTACTCTTTCTTAACTTCCGCGCTGACTGACGAAACAATTATCGGCACTTTTTATTTGACCGGACCGCGGACAAGATGGAGGAGCTACTGAGGTGTGAAATGGACTTTACGAGATGCAAACTAATCGTTGGATCAAACTTCAAGAAGAAAGACGTAGTTGGTTTTGTAAATACAGGATACTGTTCCGTCGTTTCGTTAGTAATCTGCCACCTTCTCAAGGGGCCCTCAAAAATTTTGCACAATATTTTGAAGAGGTCTTGAAATATTTTGAACATGTTGAGAGTGCGAGGAGAAATATTGTGCCAAACAAAGGGCGTTGAATACTGTCAATATGTTGTGAGTGGGGAGCGTTTCGTGAGGGGTTTCCATCGCGATTTGAGTCGACACTCACATATTGTGCAATATTTTTGTGTAGTCTGAGGGCCCCGCAGCATTTAATATTTTGCACGAAATTTTGTTCAAAATAGTGAACGTACTTATTTTTGCTAGTGTGAGAGCCCCTTTAGAATTTATATAGGTATATATACATGTGGCAGTGAATTCAGGATGGTCTGGAACGGATTTTAGTAGGAAATTATTCCTAAGAAAATTAATTGGAAATTCGAGTTTTAAAAATTTTGGAACGAGAATAGCTTCATTTTTGTCAAAAATTCGCTAAAATGTGATTGAACTTCTTGGACAGGTATGTGATGTGATAAAGGAAGCTAAACCACCATCATCGCCTATTTCCTCTGTTTTTGTGCCACACAAAGATCATTTCTTTGGTTTAAGGTATTAAATGCCAAATATACATCATCTTCTTCTTTTAATTGTTCCTCTAATTTCGAAAATTAGAAATCACCGTGGCCAGTTTAGTTTGTCTTTGTTCTCTTTGCAACTCTGAACAGTTCTTGAGAATTGCAATGGTGCCATTCTTTGAGATCTTCCATCTTCTTTTTCTTCCTCTTTTCCCTTCTAAAATAAGCTGTAAGATCTTGTACATCTCTCCTCTGATAATGTCCAAAATATTGCAACTTTCTTGTCTTCGTTGTTTTAATAATTTCAGTCTTGTCCACCATTCTTCTCAAAACTTCTGTGTTTGTACCTAACTTTGTTAGTTCACGGGATGTTCAGCGTTCTACGATAGCACCACACTTCGAATGATTCAATTATATGCCATAAGATCCAAGTATACAGCTACTAAATACCAATTTGATTTGGAGTTAGTAGTACCAACTGAGATTGTACGAAACTCTCAAAACAATCCCGTTCGCGGTTCCACTGTGCACTTCCAATATAATCGAATTATCCTTCCTCGGTCCCTTTAAATCGATTGTTCTCACCTCTAATTCGACAACCGGAATGCCAATTTCCTTGATCTCACGACATCTAACAACGCGGAAACGTCTACCCACATTTCGAAGGGTAAAAAGAATCTGGTCATGGAGATTCTTGTAAGCAGGAAATAGAGTAGGTAAGTATATTGTAAATAAAAGAAGTTTTTCTTATTGTTCGCGGATGTGGGGTTTTGGTCAGAATGATAAATTGTGGTGTAATTTACATTTACATTATTAATCAGTGAAGAGAATTACAAGATCTTACAGCTTCTGGTAGGAGGAGAAATAGCGGGAAAGAGAGGAAGAAGGACAATTTGGATGGACAATCTCAACGAATGGAACTTTATGGACACTGCAATTCGTAGGAACTGTTCAGAGTTACAAGGGACAAAAACAAACAGACCAAGATGATTTCCAACCATCAATATGATTTCCCAAAGAACCATAAGAAAAATAATTTATAGCGAATTTCACAAGCCCTAGTACTTAAGAGCCAAATTAATCTCTTTTACATCTCTTAACCAACAAAATTTCAACGGAACAAGCACATTCAAGATTTTTATTTAATGGTAACTTGGAAATAAGACTACTACTTAAATAAGAGATAGCACTTGGAATAAGATTGGCCTGTATCTATCATGATGCAACCAGTCGGATGGTCATTAATTTAGAATGATTACATCAATAGAATCGTCATCTATATTACAGATCTAGACATCATTCCATCGTAGGTGCACCCAGGAGTTATTCTATGCCTTACAGACGTTTATACGTGTTTCATAACAGCACGCAACGATTTTCCAGCGCAGCAGCCGCTCATCACAAACGGAGGTTGTACCCCAACAATGCACTCAATCAGTCTCGTCACGTCAGGCATCCTAAACCCCTCTGAAGACACGAGGAAGTTTTTTTTTCCTTTTACTTTCACTACTCGGTGGAAGTGTGTCAAGGTGGCCAACCTGCTTGGCCTAGTTCTTCCTGCGACGGAAACCCTGGCAGGCTCCTGAGGAACTCGGTGTCAGCACCTTCCGCCCCCTCTCACACTCCCAGGGCTCGCCTTGGCGGTCGAGACTTGGAATGTCATTTACGAACGAGGATGTTGGAGAGGTGTCGTTGGTTCCACGGGTATTGCAATCTATTGGTTCAATGGTAATGGCGGTGATACCTCGTGGACCACTGGTGGACCATACCACGTCACCAAGAGCAGAAAAGGGCAGTAGATGAGGAGGATTTGTCCAAACTGCTCATGCTCCACAATGTTATTTCATTATTCACTAGCTGACCAGGCGAACTTTGTACTGCCTACAAATAATTGACCTTTGATTCTTTCTATATTTCAGCGTACCAGTATATTATATTATATTTGTTGTTGTGAATAACTGAAAATTGCACTCACTGCACCATTGTTTTCTTTACTCTTTGATATTGGTACGCTGAAATGTAGAAAGAATCAAAGGTCAAGACAATGAATTTCCACGTATTGCAGCAGTATCGATTCAAATCAGTCATATCATCCGATACCTCATATCGATTTTTATGAAAGTTTCTTAGTAGATTCAGAAAATTTTGTTAGAAACACGAGTATGAATCGTCTGAAAAGAAATTCCACTGAAACACACGAAAAGATCAGGTTCATAAGTTATTATACTCAATGGAAAACTCCATGAATGCGAGGTGATATTGTTTTAAAAATGGTTGAATATCGAACCAGATTCAAATTGATATTTAATAACCAGATATAGACCGAGGTGTATATATCTGGGATCATTATCTGGATGGACATAAGATTTAGAGGATCCAATCGCTGTTTGAAAAGACCGTCGCTAGAGAGCAAGAGCTACGACCACGGTTGCGCGGTGGGGATGTGAAGAACAGAGGAGGCCATGTTGGAAAAGTAATTGTTATTGTACCGGAGAAGATTACTTTATAATAAAGCTATTCAAAGTAATCAGGAGTGATTATTCACGAACCTATCCCAGGAAGAAGACATGGAAGGAACATTTCCCATTTAGGAGCCTCATTGGAAATTTGTCCACGTATAAATAACAGGATTATGAGACGAATATCGATTTGAGTGTGAGGGTTGGTTATTGATAGCGCGGACTTTGTTTGAACAACTGTGACAAAGCCACCGATCAATCATGAGGTGTTCAGGTTTAGAATTCAACTTGTAATGAGAGGGACGAGTAATTGGGTACACAATTTATGACGATACACGAGTCCATTTAGTTTTATCAAAACTTGCGTGTAGCACAAGAAGACCCTAAAACAACCCCCAATCGTATAATTAGGATACTCTTGTATAAGTCTTGTCCGTACGTGGATATTATATATAAATTCTAAATTCACTATATTAATAAGACATTTTAATGGCTAAATTGTTTTCTTAAAAAAATGAAAATGAGACGAGGGGGCTTTTTGGAAGGGTAATAGACCGCAAAATGCAAACATCGCAGTTAATACTTGTAAAATGAGCTCATTAGTTCTAACTGGTTTTTAATGTAATGCCCCAAATGGTGCAATGTCACCAACAATAGCTATTCGCACCAAAAAGAACACAAATGAACACTTGGGGCGATCAGACGAATCCCCTTAACAACAGATTAGTACCATATAGATTAGTTGACGACGAATATAAGTAGATTATATTATAGGTTAGGTAATTATATTATAGGTTATAGTATATAATATTGCCTGGTTTGGGCGAATAGCCACAGAGAGTTGGCAGCCGAATTTGCAGTTTGGTGCGAATAGCTATTTGTGTTGGGGTGCCCCAATTCGGGGCGAATATCCACTTAGAAATAACATAGCAAGTTGTGTTATAGAGTATAACAGGGCTACCAACGAAAAGGACACTTTTAATAACGATAGTACATTATACGTTTCTCTCAATCTCAATACAGCAAGTTCGCAAGATGGTGACTAACTACGTAACGAGCAGGTGGGGGGAAGAAAGCTACCTGTCTACGGGTAGCAGGATTAACACACTTCATTATGTTATGAATCATACAGCAACCTCCTGGCCTGGCAGCATTGGTACATCAGTGAGAAAGAAACTGGAATAATATTATGTATTAAACCGAAACCCTGCTTGGAAAACCATCATCGACATCAGCAAGAGCTTGAAAGGCGAGACACCGGAAACTTCACTCTCCTACACTGCGAACGAGCTGTCAAATTTCAAGTATTTACCTCTGGTGTCGGTAGACGTAGAGCGTTCATTTTCTCGAATGAAGCAATTGTTAACAGACCTCAGGCATTCCTTTAAAACCGAAAATTTGGAGAAACATTTGATTGTACAAGCTAACGGGTTTGATGATTGAAAAAAAAAGGTGAGTTGTAAATATGGAATTTGAGTAAATAAAAGTTTTTGCAGTAATTTTGAATGATTTCATTTATTTACATCCATTTCTTTCTTTTTTTTACGTAGGTACATACCTGTGCAGGAAACAATAATTCTATCATTCTTTTACTTTTCCGGGCATATTTTAGCGTCATATTTCGGGGGTTTTCGGTCATATTACGGTCATATTTGGGGCATGTATTGGTCATATTTCCAGATTTTATTGGTCATATCCTGCCGAGCCCTAGTTATGATTTAAGATTATGATTCGTAGGTAGATACCTACCCAAATTATTTGAACGTCTTTCAAGTATCACGATTGATTTCTAGAGATTAGTGTCTGGTTTGGATTGAAAGGAGTGGGACGAAGATTTCAAGTTTCACGTAAAATCCAACTGTTTCAAAGGTACTGGTAAATTACAAAACAAAAGTAGGCCATTCTCGTTTCAATGAGTAAGTTATCATTTTATTGTACTTGCGTTTCAAGGACCGCACACAATAACTCCGTATTTGGTCTCCCAGTGTAATTATTCCCAACCAACATTGTAAACGTGATCCAGGTCAACCAAGTGGGTCCCAAGTCGGTAGTTCACTCGTACGATTTAGCAACCGGTTGGCCGCACATAGTGCATACTAAACCGCCAACATTCCATTTCTCTTGCAATGAATCCAACATCAGATGTGTTCATCTAACTTGAGGTCGTGCCGGGGTTTCACAATAGTAACGTCTCGTTGAAGGTGCTCATTTTTTCAGAAATAAAACGGATAATGTCTTTTAGGATGTCGTGAAAAAGGAACAAGCCTTGAGATGGAGAACGGGAAGGATCTTATTGTTGACAGGACGAGGGCACCGGCACCCAGCGGACCTTTATTCTAGATCACTTTCCAAGGACGTTTTTGATCTTCTGAGACGATTACCAGGATGTAGCCCAATCAGATATCAAACTTTGCATATGCGCATGCGTCTACGATTTTTTTATATGTTGTTAGGACTCCTACGGGTAATATTTACCTAAATTTGCAACCCTGAAAACCTTATTCTAATTTCGTGGTGCTCGGAAAACAGCAAAATTTCTGCACTAGTTTTAGTTTTTGGCCAAAAAAGTAGTTACACAGCCTCTTAGCGAAACAAGTTATAGGCAGGGGCGGCTCGTGGGCTCAGAAACTGGTGGGGCACCAGGGCAATAGGTATTTAGGTGCATACCTACCTATTAGGTACTCACTATAGGAACTAAACTCAAACTACCCTTACAGCTAAACTGCTTCATAATTAATGGTATGCAGCTCTTAGCAAGTCAGGAAACATCGTTCTCCAAAGAGTTCTCTTGAGGAGAGGGAAGATTACTGACCAGTATCCAGGATTACCGACGAGGAGGTGGCTGCAAGGCAATCCCACCTACCCACCCAAATAATTATCTTCAAAATGATAGGAAGAATAAAAGAGAAATTGTGACTGTACGAGTACTATTCAAAGAGTACATTATAAAGGTAGTCAAAAAATTATATTATTGGAGTTTCTATTACTGGGGTTTTTAAAAATTAGCAATCGCGACCATCTGCTTCCTAGCCGAGTGGTACCTTGAAAACCCCCTCTAAAAATGTCCTCTTATGCCCAGATTGCACATACGTTTTCTTATCCAATCGTATCAAAACATTTTGAGCGATCACAGAACAGCAAGATTGATTTCAACTAGCTTTTAGAGTTCGTTGGTTAGCTCAAACAAAGCTCGAGTCAACGAAGTCACCATCAGTTTCAGGGATAACAAATAAAACAGTATTCTCAACGGTTGGCTGAGCTACATAATAATATTATGTATATTACTGTTATTAACGGTTATTAACTGTTATTAACTTACAGAATGTAGAAATCAACAAATGAGATTCCCTTGGGCGAATAGTGATCCACATAGTATAGTAGGGTTTTCTGTGGATCCACTTCAGTCTTGACGACTAGCAAAGCGTTCACGCGTTGCACGTGAGGTATTAAATTTCAATGTTTAGTTGATTAATATTATGAAGACAATAGGTAATTCACTTTTACTATGATGAGTAAATACGAAGCTAAAAACCACCAGTCAATGCATTCAAAATAATAATAACGTCAGGCAACGTTTTGATATCATTCTTATCAAACATGGAAGAAAGCATGGAAGAATGAAACTCGTTCTTCCTTGACAAGGAACGATTCAACGATCGATTGTTTTCGGCGTTCAACTTGATACGATATTTTGGCCACCGCCCGGAACGCCTCCTATCTCGCAACACAGAGTGCCTTCCCCCACCCCAGGAAGCGCCTATACCTTCAACATTGAGACTGGGGCACTTCTGGTCGATCCGATAATCGACTTTTTTAATCGATAAATCGAAACAAAATGCGACTCAGTGGAAGTGGGTAGTCATGGAGGAAGGGAGATCTCCCTTCTTCCATGGTGGGTAGTAGTAGGTAAGATTTTTTTCTCCTTGTTCTATGTTTTTTCTGTTTTCCTTTGCAAATTTTTTGGTGGGGCGAGGGCCAAGGTGGCCTTATGGACGAGCCGCCACTGGTTATAGGTACTTTTCTTTTATAAACTATAGATGAAATTCCCTACAATTTCAGTGGCAGTAGAACTCCGTAGACCAAGCAGAACCCAAAATCCTGTGCAAAAAAGGCCATTTTGTTTCTTCAAAAAGTGCAAATTTTATGACACGGTCATTTTTCTAGTCTCGTACCGGCCAAACTACTGGTCCTACAAAAAGGTCGTGTGAAAAGGATTGGAAGACAATTTAATACACTTTAATGTAAGATCAGAATGGTGCTTCTAGACCAAATGGTTTTCTCAAAAACCAACAAAAACCGAAAAGCTGGAAACCGGTATTCTGGACCTAATTAGGTTTCCTGCTTTTCGGTTAAGCTTAACTGACTTGAAATGTGTATGGCGTCATAAAGAGGTTTTATATCATAGGATTAGGCTTTAATTTCTTAAAGAGCGTTAAATTCTGCGTCGATGTACCCCAGAAACATTAATTCGGTTCAGCAGTTTGGCCATCACACGCGTTCAAAGGTTGGCTCAAAGGTTGGCTAGGATTTCTAAATGAGCCGAACATCATTAGAGGAACGTCAATGTATTTATTGGAAAGGAAGAAAACCCCTAAAAAAAACCCCACCCCGCCCCCCATATTCGATTTTAAATCCTAGAAAATGGCTCGAAAAAATTTAAGACCTCAGCTGATCTTAAATGTATTGAATGAAGTTTCTAAGGTTCATTTACCACGTCGAAAGGAACATTTGCCATAATATGCCTAGTGGCAAACTGGACACTCTGAATAATATTATTCACTAAATGTTTGACCGGTCACTAGTTACTTTTTACTAATTATTACAAAAAATGTTTAAGAGGTAACCTGACTAGTAGTATTCTTCAGGGCTCATGGGGACACAGTTTAAGGCATAACACGTTGTGTTTTAGCTTTTTAGCCTTAAGCTAACAAGAGTTTAAGTAATTTTTTCACAGTTACGAGGTCTCATTGGATCGAAGCGGCCAGTTTTTCTTAATCCAACGGTTCCAAAAACCCAAAAATGAATTTTCGTCACGATAGTTGAAATCGTAATTTTTGTTTTCTCACTAAATCTTAAAAGAATTACCCAAGTACTTAATCAAAAGTGAATTAAAGGGGTTAAAAACCCCCATCAAAGAATTTTCTATAAATACAATGAGTGACCACCTGATGATGTTACATGATTACCGACGATACGAATAATATTATATTAATTTTGTTCATGTTGAATCAATTGTTTCAGACGAATTGTTCAAATTTTGTTCATGTTGAATCAATTGTTTCAATTTTGACATACGAGTCGTATGATACGACTAGCCTGTTTCCCTATTTCTCAATAATTGACACAATGAAGTTGGCTCAAGTTGCGTTTTCAAGGTTCCAATGAGGACCTAATCATATGAATACACCCCGCGATTCTTCCGAATCATTAGAACCAAAGATTTAAAATTTGTCCTTCCAGTTTTCTGTATTTTTAGTTAGGTATGCGATACACCTCGCAGAGACGGTCGTTTTTACTGAGAGGTTACTGGATGTTTTGGTTTTCGAAAAATGAATTTTGAATCAAAAGTGTCCACCAAATTTTTCGCGTGACATTGATGTTTACGTGGGCAGTTGCTACTGAACTGTCTCAGTTACCTCTTCAAAGCCAACATACCTACCCATTAGGTAATTTCTTTTTTAAACCAAAAAGCGTGAATTTTTGGCATTTCAAAAAATAATTACTTACAGCGCTCGAGGGGGTAGTTTCGTGTGTGGTTGCCGTCAAGCGACTGCCAGTGAAGGAATCGATGGTCGAAATGACAGGCGATTTTTATCTCGCGCCCATAACAACTACCTCTGATGCAAACAGATCGAGTAACAGCGATAGGGGAAGGAATTAGACGTTAGAAACGTACAATTCCGGGACTCCGACTAAGTTTTAATTGTGTACATTACTGATATGTCAGTGGTTATTTCAAATTGTGAACTCACGTAGTGAAAGAAACTTCAACAAGGATTTCACTGTGTACCGTTCTACACCCTCCAGTACGATTTAGTACGGGCCGGCCTGATAGTACCCAATGATTCAACATAGGTTTAAAACCTATCAGAGTTTCTCTGAATAGGCCCAATCCTATATCTAGCACACTGACGACTCGTTAAGCACGTATATTACCCATAAAACGTGAACAAGGCATTCGAAGCGCAAAGCCTTGGGAGTCATCTCGAGACACTGCACATAATCACAACACAACTTACGCACAACGACATTCAACCGATCGAAGTAGAGACCACGATTTCACCAAACGCAAATCCCGACTGATCTGGTCATCTTCTATGGACAATTGATCAGTTTTACAACAACAATCACCTATAATACAGTTACCTACATTATAATTTACTTGTGACGAAAACTATCACAAGACACAAGCCACAGGTGAATCGTTCAAGGGTCAAATGATAAAGAGCCAACCACAGCACTGATAAGAGCAAGGCTGCCAACCCTTGCAAGTTGTATTTCTTTCAGTAACTCTCAGTTCTACCTGTTCTACTGACCCTCCCGTTGTCGAGGAGGCCCTCAAAAGATTCTTTATCTAGGCGTAAATTTCTCTTCAGTTGGCAACTCTGCGTTCAGAAGCAGACTCTCACTCGATGTTTTCCTGTTGAAAGTTTTAAATTTATTCCAAAATTTAAAAACGTTATAAGCCTTTACGTTTGAAGTCTCCAATTAGAAGAATTGAATTGATTCACGCTCATGTTAATAATGTGTTTTGATGCAAATTGATCACCAATTAATCGGCTAATCGATGTTTGGCTACCGATTATTTGGAATTAATCGATTATTGTTACTGATTAATCGGTTTTCGAATCTGGATTTTGAAAGAAAATCTTTCTTTTGAAAATCAGTTCAATATAATATATATTGAATTTAAATATAATACATATTATGCATATTTTCTTCTATTGCACAATGGTTTTTAAATCTTTATTCTGATTTCTTCGAATTTCCTCAAGAAAACGACGATTTTTCTTCATGTAGGTCGAAATGACCCATGGGTGGTAATAGGCGATGGGAACTCAAGGGTGGTAATCCAGGGTTAAAAGAGTCCCAAAAAAAACTATTTTTCCCTATTTATACCTTCAATTTATAATAAAAAAAGTATGCATTACTAGGAAGTAGGGATGGGTCGGTTGCACTTTTTACCGGTTCGGTTTCGGTTCGGTTTTTTTAAAAATCGGTTCACGGTTCTCGGTTTTTTCGGTTTTTTACAGTTGCGCTTAATAAGATAAATCATGATAAGATGCAACACTCGATGCTGATGTCGAGTATTTGTAAAAACAAAAATTATTACTAAAACCTGTGAATCTCATAAATTGAACTGTAAATGTTAAACGCAGAAAGGAATAACATCTGAAACCGTTAGTTATAACTAATTGTGTGCTTTGATTTACAACCTAGGCCTTCAATAAAGATAAATTTATTAATGTCGATCGGACAAAAAACCGAAAACCGAAAAAACCGACTTTGGACGATCGGTTCTCGGTTTCGGTTTTTTCCCAAAAACCGGTAAAACCGACAACCGAAAACCGAAACCGACCCATCCCTACTAGGAAGGAGAAGAAACTTAATTTCTCCCTGATCGTTGGCATACAGGAGAAACTCAATTTTTGAAAAGTCGAAAAGTCAATTTTTGATTTTTGATCAATGATGATATCCTTCATGTGATGATATCCTTCTTGATCAATGATGATGTCCTCCATATTATGAGAAATAACAAGGCACCTTGTGAGGACCTTATTACAGCCGAGCTACTCAAATGCGGTGGCCCCACACTCGAAGAAAAGCTCCATAAACTCGTATGCCTGTAATAGCTATAGCTATTTCTATAGAAATTTGTCTAGCCTTAATTTCTAGAAATTAGATGTAAGAGCCACTCAGCTGATCACGGGCCTATTCTGCTTAAAGTGTAAGTCCAAAGGAGGCTACATACCAAATAACAGCTTTATAATGTGAATAGCATAGAAATTAGTTGTTGAAGACACTCAGGAGTATCACGGAAATTTGTACTACTCAAATTTTGGAATGACCCTCAGCCATAAGGTATATCCATATCAAAACTATTTTACGCAATTTTATTCGTTTTGACATTCCCTTATAGCCTTAAAATGTAACAGTAGGCCGTAACCTTTAAACGTAGAAAACCTTCGGAGTTTTAGATGGTAGTAAATAGCAAATAGGTAATTATGCGTTTCAAATAAGTAGGTACTTAAAAAACCTATTACTTGGTTTTGATCATGTAATTAATTGGTCACATCGGTTGCGATGTTGCGTCCCTACACCGAATGCCGCAGCTGAGCCTTTCATGGCAGGTGAGTCAGCGTACCTACATCATATTCATTTTGTCTTTGTATTCTTCCTCTAATATTGACGAGCGCTTTCAATTTGATGGATCGGCGTCCTGTCAAAAACATGGAAACGACTTGATACAATGTGTATTGGCCCCAACGATATCCCTCCGTCATTGTATAAAAGTCTTCCGACAATCGATTTTCCGTTATCCAATGAAAATGAGGTTCCTAAGGCGTTAAGTTCTTCAACCTTGACGCTTCCGGTTTTACAGGTTTCGTACGTTATGAATGGAGCGAGTGTAAATAATTTATTAGGGAAAAGAGGAAAAATTATTTTTCTTAATCAACTGAGTAAACGTAGGATGTAGAGGACTATTGGGGTTGCAGTCAATTTCTGAGTAAACATCTCTTTATTCATCGACTAAGCTCGAATTTTTTTCCCCCCTGCTGAATTTGACGTGTGGAAAAGTACTTTAATTTTCCCAGTGGGTCACTAGGAAAACCGTTGTCTGTTATTACTTGAGAAATACCCGGAAGAACGGTTTCGACACAGAAAAACGTCTCGAGGTGAATAGGGTCGTCGGTAACACGAATTCCTTGGGGGCAGTGCCCCCTCGTGATCTGATGGTAGCTTCATTTGCATAGCGAGTCACGTTAGTGGTTTGATCTTAACTTGGAACAGGGGCAACTTGAAACAGCCTTCAACGTTCTTTTTATACTTGATTTTTAAATTCAAGAAATAATAAGTTCTTAAAAAGAAACCTCATATTTATACACAGAAGGTGGAATCCAATCGGAAAATCTAAAGTAGAAGGTTCTCTCGGTGCAGGTCATCGCTGGTGAAGCAATAGGGCGAGGAAGCCCCAAGGTACTATAATATAGGGAAATTAAATATTACGAAAAGGGAAGTGAGTGTAGGTAGGTGGGTGAGCAAGCTGATAAAAATGTAGAAACAACAGGAAACCCGTAGATCAGCTGAAAGCCAGATTAGATTATCTCCGGAGGGTATTGGGTAATTACACGTAGATGAGCGTTTTTATATATGGGTCATTCTCATTTGGAATCTTCCTTTCGTGTCCTTACACTTCTACTCGTACATATCTCACATTCAGGCTGATCCCCGTTTCATGATTTATTTTTTTATATTTGTTTTGTAACTAGGTACCAATGCTAAGTGACAAAAAATAAATATATATACAGGGTGTTAGCCACTTGGTGTAAAAGAAAAAAACTCTGCAAATTCTTGACACAACGGTTTATTATCTTCCTTGTGCAGATCACCCATCTGTCTATGCCAGACTGTATTGCAAATCGGCACCATACCATATTCTCACCGTACTCATACCATACCATACGAATTTCTTTCCTATCATACCAAACTGTATTATACCAAATCATACATACAATAATATACCATACCATACTCATACCATGTCATACAAACCGAGTGAATATTGAAATGTCATCCATTTCTGACCTATATTTAAAATTTCAAGTATCTAGCTCATCATCAAAATTTAATTTGTTTAAACAAATAGGTATTATTTAAACAATTTTACAGACAAGAAACCGAGTGAACATTGCATTGTGATCCAGTTCTGACCTATTTTTAAAATTTCAAGTCAATAGCTCATCATCAAAATTTAATTTGTATTATTACAAAAAGGTATTATTTAAACAATTTTACAGATGAGAAACCGAGTAAATATTGCAATGTGGTCTATCCCCGACTCACGGTTAAAATTTCTAGACTGTAGTTTACCGGGAAGATGAAAAAAGGTAGTTTTATTCTGGGCGTCTGGGGGTTGGGTCACATAACGGCCGTTTTCGACGCGAACGTTTAGTGTTTTTCCTAGACCTTTGCGCGGTCACTGTGAACGAACGGCTGGTCGCACAAAAATCCAATTGGTCTTAAAAGATTCGTAATTTTTTGGGTCATTCAAAAGTGACTAAAAATTACACGGTTCAGTTAAATATTTGGAGATATGACATTGTCGAAATTTTAAATTTCGTTTTGAACCCCTTCCCCTTGACCTAGGGTTATGAAAAGTTTCGAGGATCATTGTGGGGCTGGTCCAAACCCAGAAACCAAATTTCGTAATTTTAGCTCAACGCTAACTGGGCAAAGTGGCGCGGACGGCGGACGGCGTACGGGGGACGGCGTACGGCGGACGGACGGATTTTGGTTTATTATCTTTTTTTTATTCGATTTTCTGAATCTACGTGTCTTGAAACGTAAACCAACAAATTTTGAGGGGGGGTTAAAAAATTTTTTTCTTTGGGCGATTCCAATGGTTCATTATCAAACATGATAAACCAAAATGGGTAAAACTGGACAGAAAATGGGGTAGAACCCCGCCAACCGCATCTTTCTATCTCAATCCGTCCCCAACTAAATTGTCAATGTTTGAACTGCAATTACAGTCCTTAGGAGTTTGTTTTTGACTACGAATGTGCATTAGACGTACCTATGTAGAAAATAACGCTGAATCCGAAAATGTGGTCAAAAGTAGGAAAAATTTGTTTTAAAGTGAAGAAATGTGGGTCTTTATGGCAAAAAACGTGGTTTTCTGGAAAAGACCTTAAGAAATCATATCTTGGGAACGGATTGAGATAGAAAGGTGCGGTTGGCGGCGTTCTTCTCCATTTTCAGTCTAGTTTTACAAAATTGTTTCTTTACACCAAGTGGCGAACACCCTGTATATACACGTTTACTGCAGAGAAACAGAAGGTACCGGGAAAAGAGGAAGTTGGATAAGTTCGAATTTGCACAAAAAACCTGTCTTGGCTGTCGAAAGGCTAAGTTCGTAGATGGGCAGAATCGGGCCACTCTAAGGGGTGTCTAGGGGAGTTTTAAGGCGAGAAAAAGACGTTGGCTGAGAGTTAATGTTTAAAAATATATAAAAATGAATCAAGAAAAATCTGGAATTGCTAAAGATTTTGGAATTCCTCCTAACACATTGTCAATTTACTCAAAAATAAAGACAAAATTCTTGCCAGTGAAAACCAAAAATGATAGTGACATTTTGAAAGACCGAAAAAGAATGAGGAGCCCAGAAAACCCAGATTTTGACATTGGTGTCTTGAAATGGTTTAGGCAAACGAAAGGACAAGGAAATTCCAGTGAGTGGAAAATTCCACATATGAGGAGTAAAGCTGAGCAATTTACTACAGAATTGTATGGGCACTGGGTGGCTAGACCACCTAGAATGTTTTTAATGGTCCTTAAGGGTTCGAATTAACCAAGTTCCACTCTATCGTACAAGCTGAGACACCTCATTTGATTTTTAAAAGAGTCATTGTCATCGCTCCTCATCACCTACAGAACCTAATGTCCCGAGCAGTCTCTTACAGGTCTCGTGGATTGAGAATTGTCCAATATAAATTGTGGGCGATAAGCCTGGCTTTGGAGTGGTGGTGGTGTGGGTGTGGAATAGTCTACATATACTTCTCTCCTGTACGTTGTCACTACTAAATGTACAAACCTTTCTGATTTGCAACTTAAGGGCCACAGTGGTGACTGTTCTTGTGACACTGTGCCAAATACAAATTCTGTGGAACCAGCTGTTTGGGAATCAGTTTTACACGATCTTACCCCTTCAGAAGACTACGCCACCCATCATATTTGCTACGTATAATGTACAGTAGAGTTACAGAACGGTGGAATTGTGACAACTTTACTTTTTGTTTTTGACAGGATCTGGAACACTGAGGAGCTGGCGAGGGTTGCAGAGGCCACGCATCAGTCAAGCGATCGGACACGCGGCGCGGGGTTATCGCAATCGGACGTTTAGTATCGAAGTCCTTATTTGCAACACTCAACCTTCCGATGATTCTATTCATTTCGTTCAAACCCAAAAAATCGACTGACCCCTCAAGTAGCAGGCGAATTTGTCTCCTTACGCTAATAGTCCCTGTATTACCCTTGATCACTTAAGATACAAATCATACGTCAGTGCCTCAAGTTACCAAAAAATTGCACGACTTTTGCACATACATCCAAAAAATTCACCAAGGATCAATTTTTAGATCGCCTACCGGGTTTTCAAAGGTTTTGCAGAACCGTCATACGTTTTTCTGTACAACTTTGAGAGGTCCATGTAACACAGTCCACAACAAGCAACACATGAGCGCAGGAAGGGGTTCTAATTATGTTACCCCACGGTCTCCTTTACCAATTTTTGTTTTTTTGTGACTTGAATTTTCCAATCATCCAAACAATAAGTACGATTACTACGAAATGAGAGATTCAAGGCATTAATTTCTATATGCTCTACGGCGCTGGATTCCCGAATTGCAGTTGCTTATCTCACGGATGTAATACGAAGACTGAGCTCTTAACTCTTACGAACTTATTCAACCTTATTCGGGAACAGGCCCTTTCTTTCGCTTTAAGCCAGATTTTTTGTTCTCGTCTCTCATATAGATACCTAACTCATCAATAAACTTCAAACCGTTGTATGTAACCGCACCGCACAATATGGACTCCCTATTGAAGGCGGTAGACGGAAATTTATGATGGCGACGTGATTTAAGACGCTCTTGTCTTTTTCACCCGACAATAGCTGTCCCACTACGCTCGATTTCAGCGAGTAGGCATTTCCTGTTTTTGACCCTAATACGAGAAATTGTCTTTTAGGGGACTACAAAATCTGCATTTTCTGATTTGTATGAATTGCACCAGACAATAAAAGTTCGATCCAGAAGGTTAAGAATGTAGGACTTAAAGCAACAACGAATAGCCTCATCCATGTTATGAGAAATATTCTGCAATCCTTGGTGAATAGTGGTAGGGTGTGTATGGTCTGGGTGAAGGGACATTCTGGGATATACGGGAATGAGATTGCGGACACTCTCGCTTAACAAGCGACGTATGTAGCGTCGGAAACAGACACAGCAATTCCCACTCGAGACCTTCACAGTTTGTGTAAAAGTCAAATGATGGATAAGTAGCACCAACGATTCTCATCACTAGCAGCAGGCTCCTACTATAGGTTTGTTCAACCTCGCATTCCTCGGACCCTATGGTTGGCACAATCTGTGTTCTGCAAAGACATGGTTAGAACCATCTGCAGGCTGAGAGCTGGTCACAATGAAGCTGACAATGAACTTGTGTACTACAGCTGAGTGTGGAACATGTCAGGCTGTGACAAAAGATTTCCATAACATAGTTTTGGAATGTCCTGGACCAGCTGCAACGAGACTCCGCTTGTATGACGAGCAGGCCTCATGCACGCAACAACCCTGCAACCTGCCCTACCTACTCCATGCATCAGCAAAAGTGTTTAATGTATTACACACATTTCTGTCCGACAGTGGAATATCTATCTGTGTGAAGAACCAATCAATTCATTTAAATCTTAAGTAGGAATAACACTGTATCGATTATTTGAAAATGTAACAATTCACCTTGTGGCTGTATGGGCAACCAATGGCAAATGAAAACAAATTAATAAAAATAAAGAATCCCCCCTCTTGGTACAAAGGAGGTTTTTTTTAACGATAAGTGATTTTAGGCTGAATTTTATAGAAGAGATTCTATTGGAACTTACACTTTGTACAATAAAAGCCTTGTTTTATTGTTAATATTTAAGCAATATTCCAATGTTTTTGGACGGATGCTGGCTTTAAAAAACCGCCTTTGCTTAAGAATGTGCCCTCCCTCCCCTCATGATAATCCTGAATCCGCCCTTGGTAGACTCGATGTGCTATCTCACGGACAGGTGCTGCTTTTGGGTTATTATCCTCGATATTTATATATGTACCTATTTATCTAGGTCCTAGACTCTGGGAGGTATACAAGAAACATTTTTTGTATACATACGATTATAGAAAACCCACAGATGGTTATAAGATCAAATTTTCGAAGAAATAACTAGTTTTATGAAAATCCAGTTCCATGAGGAACATGATGTCCATGAAGAACTTCCCAAATATCAGCATAGAGAAATGAGCATAAAGCAAAGATCATAGAGCAAACAGCATAAAGCATAGAGCAAACAGCATAAAACATAGAGCAAATATCATAGAGCAAAGAGCATACAGCATAGATCATAAATGTTCAGTTTTGGTTCAGTTACTTCTTCAAGTTCAGTTGAAATGACTCAACAAGTTTTGGAAAATGGGACTTTATTCGCTTACAAAGATGGGAATTGGAAATTAAAATTGGGAATCCCTAAAACTGTATTAATAATTTCAAAATTTGCAATACATTTTATTTGGTCGGACCTGTGCTTGTTTCATACTCTGCTTGAGGCTCAGTTAAGCTCAATCATATTAGCTCACAACCATCGATATACACACATGTATACAGGTATACACACAATATACTTCAGATGTTTGCACATATTTTTATTTATTTTTTTAAATCTTGATCATTCCCTATGATCAAGATTTAAAAAAATAAAAAAATAAAAATAAATAAAAAATTAAAAAAAAAAAACCAAAAATTGCGAGAATTGTTTAATTCAGCATTCAAAAATATTGATGTGCCACTAGACACGCCAAAATTAAGTTTTCTAACCCATGGAAATTGTGAGGTAAAAATTAAAATTTAATAATTTCCATAAAAATTCACTAAAATAGTAGAAGTGTTAATACAATCAAACTGTTCAAATGTGAGTTTTTATGCTTTAAGTAAATGTCGTGTAAATATTTGGTTGAGGACAGCTCGAAACTTCGTTCATTAGAATTGTGTACCTCACTTGGGAGGGAGGTGGGGTTTACTGAGTATATCGCACATTGGCTCCAAATTTGATGCTTCGGGGTAATCAAACTTTGAAAACCATTTAAACTTTGAAATATTCCGCTACGAATTTCACGAAGCCAGTTTTTAAAGCTCAGGAATTGGAGCTTTATTAATATTTCAAAGTTGAAATGGTTTTCAATGTTCGATTAGGTACCCCGAAACATCAGATTTGGAGATATGACACTATTGCAGCCAATGAGCGATATATTTTCTCGGTCCCTTCGTCGGAGCTTGAACCGCCAACCAACATTCCCAGTTTACGAAACCTGATTTTATTCGCGAACTGCTTCGTCAGCCGTCTCGGACCCGTTCAAGGGCAACTCAATAAAACTGACCTCGACGAGGTCCAAGCTGAGTTTTATTGACGACGGAAACACCTGAAACGCCTACGCGGGCACAACAGTCGGAAGAAACCGGAATGAAGGGCGGCGTACCGATCTGTTACAAGGGTAAAAACTACTTGTAAATCTTATAAGGTCAACAGAACGTTAAAACATTATTTCACTCAAACATACATTCTTGTTCACAGGCTGTGAATCACAGCTCAAATCAACAAGTTGTACAGTAACACCGACAGACACGCCAAATACCTTTTGAACTGCTCTTCGACAACCTCGTCCAATTCTTCTGAACTCATATTTAGAACATCGCTATTTCAAGCGTGAATGTAATGGTAGTTTTATGACATTGAATAATATGGTGCAACAAGTGTAAGAAATAGTGATGTCGAAAAACCAATTGAATTCCACAGTCGTTAAGGAATAACAGAACAGAATTGGATATTGAATGGGAACATAAAACTATACTGGGAAGTGGAGGACTGTTGGAAAACACAAGAACGAATCAATATTTTCTACACAACCTACACGAGTAGGAACAGTCGTAAATAGTCAATAAATAATACTATTCAATATCAAAATTGACAATTGTGTAATATTTGTTGATGGTATTTTTGAAACCTTCAACAGACGAGCCAAGTACTTTTAGCACCTAATCCCATTACATACCTACATCATGAATATTCATCTACACAGGGTAGGTATCCAGGGTAGGTTTTTGTTCTCCGAAATTTCTAAAATTTAACACTACAATCTAATTTTGTACAGGAAATCGAAAAACATACAAAAGTACGTCGACAAACGACAGCAGATTTCTTTAGTTAATTTCCTACAATTAAGAGAATTAGACGGGTTGTACTTATTATTAATATTGTTTCTTTTATCGAGTTAAGACGATAGAAAAAGAGTGAAGCAATCTTTAAAATCCAGTCAAGCAGCATAGCTATAAGTGCGAATTTTCAAGAAATAACTGGTTTTATGGTTTTATAATAAATTTTGTCTCCATTTTTCGCCGAGTAACACCTCAGTTTATAGATTTTTCAACGCTGAACACGATTATGAAGTCAGAATTGCAATATCTCATTCCTTCTCGAAATTCGAGTTTTCAAAATTTTGGACCGAGAACAATAGCTTCGTTTTTTCGAAAATGATCCAAAAATCGGCTTGAATCCAACCTATTTCAGAAAAACGTATATTTTTCCTTCACTTCCCAACGAATTGTTCTAAAAAAATGAACATAAAAGGCCTAAGACGATGAGAATTCAAGATCTGGTTTTTTAAAGGGTGCAAATGTTGTTTTAAAACAACACTTGCTAATGTTACTATTTTGGGATGGGGTAACTGACTCTGGTCTCTAACTTAAATTGACGCAGTGGATTTTAGCAATATTTGTTAATAAAATTGTATATTATTTTTTATTTATTTATTGTGCTTTTAAACGTGATTTTAAATGTGTGGTTTCTGTTGAAGCAGGAGGCGTTGACAAAGGGTGGATACCAATAATTATTACCAGGAGGCAGTTGTTTAGATTGCTGTCAGTGTGAAAATGCTTGTGGAGGTCGTGTGGTTTGGGGTCCCTGGTTACCACTAAACTGTTACCTACCTACTGAAATGGGTTATGAGCTGTGACTTACCACCTTCAGTCACTGATGATGGGCGATGTCAAAGCGGCTTGACAACGAATCGAAATACCACACGAATTCGCGAAGGACGAAAACACTGAAAAACGGAGTTCACAATAAGCAAAACTTGACTGCAAACGAACCAACTGGTCGACTGAGGAGGCAAAGCTGGAGGTTACGTCACCGCTCGGAGTCTAATCTGAAGGCACTTTCACTGCTGGCTGAGGGTTCGCCCCACTGAGGCCGATGGAGCTTGGCGGGTGGGAGATCCAAAAGTGTGACGTCACACCTGTTGGTACACCCCGTGACACTGACTACTAGACCGACCCTAAAAAAAATACCAAAAACGCTTGCATACAAGTCTGCAACGCATTAGGACATTTCATATCTTTCCCCTCCCTCCTTCTTCCCTTCCATCTTCTAGCAATCTTTTCTTCCTCTGTGAATTACATTTTTTTCCTACGGTTGATAGGAAAGAAGTTAGCTTCATGAGCCACTCAGCTGATCAAAACCCTGTGCACCTTATTGTTCATGTCCTAAGGAGGCTATCAGCCAAATTTCAGCTTCCTACGGTTGATAGGAAAGAAGTTAGCTTCAGGAGCCACTCAGCTGATCAAAACCCTGTGCACCTTATTGTTCACGTCCTAAGGAGGCTACCAGCCAAATCATAATAATCATATAGCCAAATTTCAGCTATAATCATATAGGTACCTACCTACCTCACTTCTACGAATCATAATAATCATTGAGCATATTTCGTTACGTAACGTAACGTGACATAACGAAAATTTGGTTGTGTGCCATAGCAAAGACATGAAATGTCAAAAATCTAAATTGCTGGGTTATCGGAGTTACTTCGCGTTTTCTGTTCCATGTTGTCTGGAAATCTATCCCTAAGAATGCACAGTGGAGATTGTTCAGTCCTCAGCTGTTCCTGTCCCACTCTGCCACCGGTCAAAAGCTATAAATATTTAGGAGTCATGATCGATGACAGGCTGAATTGGGTTGATCATTTTACTTATACTCATGGTAAACTCAAGAAATATTTATTCATTTTGTATAATCTGAGATCGGTTATTGACTTTCCTCGATTAAAGATGTTGTATTTAACATTAGTTCAATCTGTTCTGCAATATGCCACAGTGGAATGGGGAGGCTGTGTCGCATCGAGACTGAAAAAACTTGACGTTTTGAAGAGAGTTTTGTTGAAGGTCTTATTGGGAAAGCATCGTAGATTCCCATCATCCGATTTGTACGATGAGGCTAAGATTTTTACACTATAACAGCTGTTTGCCAAAGGATTGCTTCTGTATTTTCATAAACATCCTTCCCTAGTCGATATAGAGGTACGAGGCTGGCCGATTCGGTCTTTGCTCTTGATCCTCGACCACGTATAGCCATGTCCACTCGAAGTCGCTCTATATCCTTCACACGCTGCATAGGAACTTGCCTCCGTTGATGGAATATCCCTCTTCATTCTCGAGATCCCAATACAAGAAGCAAATCTTGTCCTGGCTTGTGAGGGAGGGGAGATCCGCCATATTAGCACATATCACCAGTTTCTATTGTAATCGGTGACCAGTCAAACCACTGTTATATTATTTTCACATTTTTTTAAGTTGATAAGCACATAATATGACATATATGTCTTATTATGTGCTTATCAACTTAAAAAAATGTAATATATTGTAACAATTATCAATATATTGTAATGTATCAATTTTCTGTCTGTATTGAATGTATATGGTAGCGAATTTATATACGAGTTCTATAGAAGAAAAAGTTCTGTTCTGAAAATAATTTAATTTGTAACTAGCGTTAATTTAATTAACCGAGTGCTAGTCATTTAGTAGGCTTGAGACTCATGCTCAACAACACAGGCATTGCCCACAGTTGGGCATCATTATTCAAAGTGAAATCTATGGTACAGATTAATTATTTTCTATATTTCTGTATGTTTTGTTTGTGTTTATTTATTACCAGTTGTATTTATTTGCATTATTCATCGAATAAACCTTATTAATTCATTCATTATTCATAGAATAAACATTATTCATTCATTCATTCAATCACTCTCCGAAATTTTGGTAAAAAAGAAGTTGAGTTTTACCCTTTTTTTGCGTTTTTTCCCCACACAGAAAATGATGGGAAAAAAAGTATTGAGCCTAAAGGCTAAATACTGAGGGACGTAGAACAAGTTTAATCGTTACAATGGAATTTAAATGGATATAAGGGGGCGTCCAGAAGTAAGGTTACAGCAAGTGTTAATACCTAATTGAGAAATGAATATATTTGAATGAAATGTACAAGATGATTGTCAAAACATGTCATTATTTCTCTACATAATCGCCATTGAGGTCAATATATTTTTGAAGCCTAGGGACCAGTTTTTGTACTCTCGTCGTATACCCTCTCGAAACCATTTTTCGACAGCATCCTGCAACTCCTCGTCATTTGAAAATTGTTGCCCACCCAAACTCTCCTTTAATTTATTGAAAAGATGATAATCCGATGGTGCCAGGTTCAAGGAGTAGGGTGGGTGAGTCACAATATCTCACCAAAATGAAACAAGCAGATCCTGAGTGAGGGATGAGATGTAGCGTTGTCATGAAAGAGTGACACACCACTAGTCAGCATTCCTCTCCTTTTATGTTCACAGTATGGAGCTGCATTTATGGTGGTTCCATTAGACATAAAATCGACGATTAATATCCCTTTCCGGTCCCAAAAGACAGATCTTCCTCTCTGCAAATTGGACTTTGCATTTTTTGGTTGATGGTGAATGGGTATGGCTCTACTGTGGAGACTGCCTTTTTTACTCAGGAATATAGTGACACATCCTCATTTCGTCACCGTTCAGTGCGTTTATCTAAAATTTTGATTCAAAAGGTTCACCTATCAGACTCCGAGGTTTTGTATCTATCAACATGTTGTATGCACTACAAAATCAGATTCTTGTAGTTTGACTTGTTGCAAAGTGAGTTTTTATAGCTCTAATTTCTAGTTTGGCTTGTTTCAATGTGAGTTTTTAAAGCTCTAATTTCTAGTTTGGCTTGTTTCAATGTGAGTTTTTAAAGCTCTAATTTCTAGTTTGGCTTGTTTCAATGTGAGTTTTAAAGCTCTAATTTCTAGTTTGGCTTGTTTCAATGTGAGTTTTTAAAGCTCTAATTTCTAGTTTGGCTTGTTTCAATGTGAGTTTTTAAAGCTCTAATTTCTAGTTTGGCTTGTTTCAATGTGAGTTTTTAAAGCTCTAATTTCTAGTTTGGCTTGTTTCAATGTGAGTTTTTAAAGCTCCAATTTCTGAGCTTTAAAAACAGGCTTCGTGAAATTCGTTCCGGAATATTTCAAAGTTGAAATGGTTTTCGAAGTTCGATTACCCCGAAGCATCAAATTTGGAGATATTACACTATTACACATAATGAGCGATGTATTTAGTGGAAATGGTGATCGCTTTTCGAGTTTCTGTGTCTGAGTAAAAACATGAAAATGTTAAAATCCTTTCAGACCTTAAATGAGAACATTTCTGGTATAATGTTCAAAAAACGTATACGATGTCCAGTGCTCCTATTTTGGAGTAAAGTGCGGTCGATTTACTTCAATGGTACGTCAAGCAGCGCCCCTTCCAACGGTTATATTCACTTCAGCAATACCAACCTGCGATGCAAGACCAAGAGTGTGCCTATAATAAGAAATGAAGGAGCTATGTAGTCAGACAAATCTAGGCTTTTCTGGAGGCTCAATTTTTGAAAGCTATAATTTAATGTATACAAGTCACATTAACCGTTGGGCTAATGTAGGTAGTTCAAACAAATTTAAAAAAAAAAAAAATTTTTTTTGAAAACGTCATCAATGTTATTAAAATATTTGTTCCTATGCTCTTATAGGCATGCTGCATGTGGATTTTTTAATTTTTTGACATTTTATGTCTTTACTCTGGCACATAACTCGAAAAACGTTACACAAAAGCGTTACACGAAATCGTCACGAAAATTTCTTAAGATTTTCGCTTACAACCGATTCGTTGCTACGGAACTTTATCTTCGCCAGTTATCATCGTACAAAAATCGTTCACTACTCGTTGGATAGCTCTCGATTTACCTAACCATATTACGTTAACCACTGCGGAGTGCTTGGCCGACAAGCTGCGGTATGAGCGTTATTGTTTAAATAATTGTTTACACACAGGTGATCATTCTCAATAATTTATATTGTCTGTACGAATGCAAGCTTCATAATAATTATCATAATAAATTATTTATGATGAACCCTACAATTAAGTATAGCAACTACGCTACTGGGGTAGGTGATGTAGCATTGTTCGAAGGTTCTTGAATCACTTCTTTAAAGACATAAAATGTCCCAATGTGTTGCAGACTCGTATGCAAGCATTTAATTCTCGACTGTATCAACAACAGGATGGAGTTGACATTCTTTTGACATTTTCATGTCTTTGCTTTGGCACATAAACTGAAACGGGAAAAATTTGTTTCCTTGATTCACCCTTCCCCTCAGATCACGTCAGAACACAAGAGACAGTCGGGCCACTACGTCAGACGCACCTATGACGCACGAGCGTATGACGTCAGACGGCTGGCCGGAGGCCAAATAGTACGTCAAAGCCTATGCCGTAAGAGCCTATGACGTCAGACGGCTGGCCGGAGGTCAACTAGTAGGTACGTCAGAGCCTATGACGCACGAGCGTATGACGTCAGACGGCTGGCAAGAGGGCAACTAGTTTGTCATAGCGTATGCCGTAAGAGCCTATGACGTCAGAGGGCTGGCTGGCTAGGTGATCGGGTTTTAATAAGCCTCTGGAATTCCACGCCTTCATTTTGCATTCATTTAAATCTTCACGTTGAAAAGTCCTTCATCTTGTCGCTAATTTATTTCTTAATAACATATTTTGAAATATGATTTTATTCCATTCTGTAACCCATACCAAAAAAATTCCTCTATACCAGTTTTTATCGCCATTTTCGACAGACCTAAGCCGCCTTCATATTCCGTCTATGGGTACGTACCCCAAATGTGATGTAAATGTATTTGAGACTGATCTGTCCTGTAGACATCAGCGGTTGGTTCTTACATTTGTTCCGAGTTTGCTCCCACGAAAAGTAGTCGATCGTTTTAATCCAATTTATCAGATTTAGAAGAGAACGGCAGAGAAATCACCCGTTAATTTCCTGCTGTTCCCTGAGATGCCTCTGGACCTTGAAGACTCGATTCGCAGATCCCTTTTTCCCCCGTTCCCGTTCCAGGAGAGGAAAAGGAGGCCGAACAGAGCGAAGGGGATGGACAACTTCATCAATTAGATTTTCCCCTTATCCTGGACAAACGGTAAAGGATTTAGAGTGGGGGGGTCTCTGATGGGAGGGGCAGTGATTGATAGGGGAAGGAGATAAATGAGTTAAGGAAAACCCTTTAGTTGATCCCAACTTCCCCTCCGTCTTTACTCCCACTCCAGTCAGTTTCCCCTCCGACCCCGCGGCAATCTTCCTCGGAACATCCTCGGGGAACTTGATTTTTTTTTCTTCTCTTCCAACCGACACAAGTTTACTAGCACGATACGAACTCGCTGTTTCAGTGTACTCGTATTTTCTTATCTCTGTAACGCACTAAGTGAGCTTGCTACGGCGATACATCACTTACGCCTACCAAAGTTTTTTCTCAACGCTCCTTACAGACATGTGTACAGTTTGTTTGAGGGGCTGATGTTGGTTGGTTGGTTGGTCCTCCTGGTTCCCTGACTTTCGTCTTCTGCCAGGGGGGCGCCCAGCTCCTTACAGACATACTCCAAAGTTTTAAGGGAGATACCCAGATCAAAGCTTACGATCTCCCTCCGCCCTCCGGAGAGGGGACTGATACCTTAGTAGCTCCTTACAGACATAATCCAAAAGTTTAAGGGAGATACCCAGCTCAAAGCTTACGGTCTCCCCCCCAGTGCAAGCAGCTGGGGGAGGCCCTCCGGAGAGGGGACTGATACCTTAGTAGCTCCTTACAGACAGTGAACTTTCATCTAATCCCATTGAAATCTACTCTAAAAACGTTACAATTTCATTTGAATCGATGATTTTTGAAACAACCTATACGCCACTTTTTTAGCAATGTAGCTTTAGCACAGATTTCGATTGTACATATCAAGACTCGCCATTCGTGTTATGATCCATCGTAACGTAGTTAATAAAGGGTTACAATGAGCCTTGAAAATTTCGATGAGGTTTAAAAAAAAAACCCAATACCTCCTATACCTTTAACCTACGAGTTCAAAAAGGTTAAATGTTGATTTTGTAAATAGGAAACCTCGTTGTTCTTCATTATTGGATTCCACGAGGAATTTCATGAAGGGATTGTTAATCTGCCAGAGCTCAACACAAAACTAGGTATTGCGCGTTTAGTGCACATTTTGAGCGTATTTTTTGCGAACGCTTACCCCAAAATTAGTGAGACGGGTTCCGGAATGAGCGACGATTCACATCACGATTCCCATCGCCCTCGACTTGATAACATCCGTCACTTTCCTGCGATTTATCTTAACATACAGACGATTAATGTTTCTAGATGAGTGAGAAGTGGCTGTTGAATGGTATGAACTGCAAGAATAAACTTGGGTGGATTTTATAAAAATAGATTTGATTGAATGAATCTTATCACTGACATTGAACCAAACTAAAACCAATACTAAATCCAAACAAATCCTGATCCATGAAATGAACAAGGAACCCAGGACAACATGGACAGGAAACCTTTAAAATGAGGTGTCACT
Source organism: Stenodema calcarata (assembly GCA_963920205.1). Lineage (NCBI taxonomy): Eukaryota > Metazoa > Arthropoda > Insecta > Hemiptera > Miridae > Stenodema > Stenodema calcarata. The sequence goes on along the minus strand of OY986062.1, from coordinate 16,439,345 downwards.
TGTAAGAATGTTTCATTTATGGAATTTATGAGGAATTTCTCCCCCTCCCCCTAAAACTCCCCCAAACCCCCCCTTAGAGTAGCCCGATTCTGCCCATCTACGAACTTAGCCTTTCGATTGCCAAGACAGATTTTTTGTGCAAATTTGAACTTTTTATCTCAATTCTATCGAGAGTTATCTTCTGGAATGACACATACATAAACATAATATATACTTACATATCTATATATTATATATGTACATAAATAATTTTTGGTGTCTTTTGGCAGTGGGTTCAGGATGGTGTGAAACGAATTTTGGTATGCACATTTTTCGAAAATTCGAGTTTTTAACATTTTGGACCAAAAACAATATCTACATTTTCTTCGAAAATTCGCTAACAAGCAAAATTTGCTTGTTTAATGCATTTAATGCATTTTGCTAGAGAATCGAATCGTAACTGCAATTTGTAAGGAAAATACTCGTATCTATGGCAGATACGTAGAAAAAGGTAAGTAAACTGCAGATACGATTTTCTCGCTTTGTAACATTATCCACCACCTGGTTATCTACAATTAGTACAAGCGTTGACGGGCAATGGTTCAGGTGATTGAAGCGGTTGGCGAAAGAGGCGTCAGAAGTGGACTCTGAGACGGTCAGGATGGGAAGCATTCCAAGCCGCCGAAGTGAATTCCTGCTGAACGGGAACCTCCTGGGGAGGCCGTGGAAGGAATGGCCGGAGAGACATAGCTCCGATGCCTCGCAGCAACCCAACGTCTCTCCGCCGGTGGAGAATGCCAACAGAATCTGAGGATTGGGACATGAGAATTACCAATTGGACCAATACGGTCTCCAAGAGGATACAGAACACCGCCCAAACGAAATTGCAAAAGGCGATCTTAGTCCCCCACACAAATCTTTGGTATCTGATTTATTTAGTACCTGATCTTCATTCTCTCTACACGAAAATAAATAAATAGCTGCTGTTGCTAAGTTTTAACTACCGCTGCTAACAAAATTTGCAGGATATTTGCAGGATACCGTTGCAAGAGTGACTAAAAACATTAGCAACCATGTTTTAGCAAGGCAGCTAAAGAACTTAGCACCAACGTGAAGGTTGTTGGATGTAGTATGCTGCCATGAGATAAATACATTAGCAGCACAGCCAATTCTATTAGCCAAACCTGCTCTTAATGTTACTTGTGAAGCTACAGCAGTTGTAGCTCCACAAGTAATATTATGAGCAGGTTTGGCTAATAGAATTGGCTGTGCTGCTAATGTAATAGTTACTAATTTGAGGTTGAGAAGTTTATTAGTTCCATAATTAAGATGAGTTAAGTTTCTCTCTCCCTACTCATGTCACAAGGGATTTTTTAATGAGTTTCGGTAAGGGATTTTGGTAAGGGATATTGGTAAGGAATTTTTCAAATTTTTATGTTCCCACCAACCCGTGTTTTATCACTGACCAAAACCTTTTTAGCTGCGGGATACCCTCTTCTACAATAATATTGTAGATATATTATAATATAATATATGATATTATCTTAGGGAAAAAGGAAAATTTAGATCATTAAAGGATCATTTACATATGATCCTGTCACACAGTTTTTCCTCTCTCCTTACAATCTTATGAAATCACCTTTCCAAAACCCCTAGAATAGGATATTAAATATTTTCGTGTTGTGAAAAATCCAAGGCAATACTTCTGCAATATGGCTGCCAGAGCTCCACGTGTCGTTTTCATCCAAAACCAGTTGTAGCTTTCAAGAAGTCAACAGAAGGATAGTGCTTCAGTATTGTAATACTTCATCTCTCCAATCCATCAATGTAACTACCAATCAAGGCCAATTAATTAATTAAGGTAACTATTTAATTAGTTAAATAATAATCAATAATAATCAATAATTCACAATAATTATTATTGTGAATACTACCTACTGTCATGATGTTGTGTCATGAGATTTATATAACAAAAATCTCCTACCTCTGTGCTGCATGACATGATAACCTCCAAAACCTCTCTCCCTACCACCAATCGAAACATTTGGATTTGTAGGGAGAGAGAATGGATTGTAGGGAGATACGAAGGCTTACATTTTGCACAGATTGGTAATTGGATATCAGACGGTCTTTTGACTCGGATGAATTTTCTGTGTATCTTCCTTTGCAGAACCACCGAACCAACGAGGTTTTGTTCACAAAAAAGTTGAGCTGGAAATGACCTATAATTTTGAAAAGTCCCAAATACTTACGCCACCAAAACTGGGTTTCTTCCCCATATTCGGAACAGTTCTGTGGAAGACAATACATTCGCCTGCAACCCACCTGAATATTATGGAATTTCCTTGCTTTATGATGAGCTCGTAGGTAAGAATTTAGGGTGAAAGTGGTTTACTTCATGCAGCCTCAATCGCGGTTTTACGTATCAGGAGTAAAAGTAGAAACCTTGGGAAGGTAACCCGAAGTATGTGTACAAATTGGAAATGGAAGATGGTAGCCATTGCAGAGCACTGTGATTCGCAACCTCAGATAAGATTTTTATGGATCTCTTCCGAATGGGCTCTTATAGGATTTATGAGTCTCTCCTTGTTTGGGAAAGCTTTGAAATTCGCTGCAGTGAGAGGTGGTGGTGGGGAGGGGGGAGGTCGTTGGAGTTATGTTTCTTTCGTGGCTTTTATTGCCCAAAGAGACGCGACGCTCGGAATAACTCCTCTATGGTATAAAATCCCCCCCCCCCCAACACACACACTTCCACCCCCGCTCTCAATCGTTTTACTGATACGACCACTTCCACAGGGAAGTAACGTGATTGATGGCTAAGAAAACCTTTATGATGGCTCGAAAGAGGGGGGAAGGGTTACGAACTCCGGGGTCCCAACTCTGCCATTAGTGTCCGCCAGGCCCCTTTGCAAGGATAAATGACGCGTCAGAAACAGAGTCGTGGAGGAAGGGATCAACCGGACATCTCGAGTCCCTCGTCCGTAGCGACTAATATCTACCTGATCGGAGGTTCTTCGAATGGATTGCCGCGTTGAAGAGATCGCTCCTGTAAACCTTCCTTTTGTAAACCTTCCCAATCGTAACAACCTGGACATCAAAAGGAGTAGAGATGAAAGAGGAACAGGTGGCCAATACGAATGGACCCATTGTCAACTTCCCCTTCCTAAAAGCTTAGTTCAACAACTCTCATCTTGAGTGGTTACTAACCTTTGAAGTTAGGAATTACACTCAAGTTCCCTCACTCCCTAATCCCTTTGATTAGGACTGTCATTCTGCCGATCAATCTGGAAATATTATTGGGTACATCAAGTAGGTACATCGTTTAAACTCTAAAGATGAAAAGCGGTTGAATACGTTCTTAAAGGTAAATAACTGGGAAAAAATTCAAGTTGCGAATATAAAATGAAAAAAATATATATATATTAAAATAAATAAATACACGGAGCTCATAAAATGAAGGTGCGGGAGAGACTTTTACAAGAAGAAAAAATCCCGTCAAGTTTCCCATTGCAAAGATTGAAGAGCCACAGGTAGGAGGTTTCATGAAATGAGGTTAGCCTGCACGTGAGACTGAAACACGCCTTCTTTTACGGTATCAGGGCATTTCTGTTTTTTAGCGCGAAGTTGAAAGGTTGGAGCTTTTTTATCAAACAGGTGACTAAAAACTTGTGGCCTAAAAACAGGCTTGTTAGTGATTTTTGAAATCGAGTTTTATTTCGAGGTCTATTCCATTGAAAAAATTGGATCACTGCGAATTTTGCAGTGATCCAATTTTGTCAAGTGATTCAATTTTCAAATATTTCTTCGTAATGATAGATATAGTAAAAGTGATGATTGGTTGGTTTTCTGAGCGCCATGAATAAGTTATTAGAACGACCAATCTGTAGTTCCGACAAATTGGATCCACTACTCCTCGCCCATTACCTTGTCAGCCATTGCTTTATAACTTTTGCATTATAAATACTGGTCTTATTTTTGTACTGAGAGCCGGTCCCCACGCAACTATGCCATATATAAGCAGCGGCTGTATGATTGCCGTGTAGAACAGGGTTTTCAGCTTCTTCGTCATGTACCCCCTCACCTCCACACATATTGGTATCAATGAACGGAGCTTTCTACATAATTCTCCAATATGGTGTTCCCAAGTTAAACACTCATCGATCAGAACCCCCAAATATCTCGTCTGTGAAACCTGATCGATAACAGGACAATTATTGCAACCAACGCAATCATAATCGGCATGACAAGCTTCCCTATCCATGGTACTAGCTTTGCCCTTGAGGCAAATGCAATAAACTCAGTTTTTTGAAAGTTAAGTAGGTTTTTAGTACTGAACCACTTCAAAAGGACTAAGATTTTTCTCGGTTGTGAAAATGTGTCATTTTTCCAGAGGGTTAGTTTATCACGCAACTTCCCACGCCTACGTAAAATATGTGCAACAAGGAAAAGGCGTTGCTTATGTGACAATTCCAACCCCCATGTCCCCTAAATTGCCCGACACCCAACCAATAAACGAAAATGCTTCACACAAAAAAAGAAAATTGGTGGGCTTGCCTTTAATGGTCTTTCGACCCCCAAGTCTAAGATTGGTGCGATGCAAGAGGCTGAGTGTGCGAGGGCGTAAATCAGTGGTTTAATTATTGGACCGAACCGCATCCCTACGCCGTGAATCCCTTCCCTACGGCTAAAACCTTCATCAGTGGTATCGCCGGGCTTTTTGGCGTCTGACCAAAAACCTCTTTCACCGACGCTCATTGTTCGGATGAAAAGTCCTCCTTTATTATGATAGGCCTAAGCGGGTGGGCACCTGAATATTAAAAGGAGTTTATGGGGGTGCGAGGGTAATTACGAAAAATATTTTCTCTAAGGAAAACAGCCCATTTAATTTCCCTGAAAACCATCCTGAGAATTTAATACGGTAAGTACCCACTGTGCATTCCCCTATTACAAACAATGGCACAGTACACCTACCTGTAACGTACAAGTATAATGGGTAGCTATGAATTATGTGACATTTTCATTCATGACGTAGTGAAGTTGAACAATACAAGAACAAGGCAGTTTGAACCGTATAACGGAATAAACCTCAACGAAAACCTCTTGAGTTACATACGCACGTTCTGACTGCTACATTGTACTAAACAATACGCCTCGTAGTAACTACCGTTGTTATTTGAACCAATTAACCTTCAATTCTAAACCACTCATTTATACAATGTAATTACCCTCTAGGGAAGTAGATAAGATAAATGATCCCTCACTCGCAGATACTTTGAAAAGGCAGAACTTGGTCATTAGACGTGAGAAGGAACAACGTCAGATGAGTCAGCTGTCGGTTTTATACGAAATTTCTGTATAACCAGCTCCTGTTGTTAGAAATAGTTACCACAGCTCAACTTAACGCTATGAGATGTTCTCGAGTAAGCGATACCCTCCGGAAATATAATCATATTAAAACTGCTCTCGTGCTGTCCCATAAATAACCCCGTGAAAACAGACGAACAAGAAAAACAACGAAGTAGTTATATTTACTTGTATACGTAAACCAACGTGATATTAATATTGTTGCGATCGTGTTAAGAATATGACGACGCCGTTATTAATGTATTTTGCATAGTGTTATTTATTCATAACCTAACATTGATGGATCTCACAGTTTTATTTAATGCCTCACCAGAGGTAGAAATAGCTCAAATTAATTTGGTGACCGTACAAGTTGGAGTTTTGAGCAGAAATTTGGAACTTGGGGGTTTGACGTGAGAATGAATTGTGTCGGTGCGCGTAAAGGTCTTCTCGTAAAATACACGCACAAATGGCTCAATTTTAGCGAATTTTCTAAGAAAAGGAAGCTACTCGTATTTTTGTCGAATTTACGAAAAATGTTCATACCAAAATTCGTTCCAAATCATCCTGACTTCACTGCCAAAATACACCAAAAATACTCGTAATATGGATGTATATATTTATGTGTCATTCCAGACGATACCTCCCGATAAAATTGAGATAAAACGTTCAAATTCGCACAAAAATCTGCCTTGAAAATTGAAAGGCTAAGTTCGTTCATGGGCCACTCTAACAGGGGGTTTGGGGAGTTTTAGGGGGGGGGGAATCACCCATAAATTCCGAAAATGAAACAGTCTGACAAGTGACACCTTATTTTTTTGTGATAAAAAATTGTTCCCCCCCACTCAAAAATTGATAGTTCACGTTTCAAGATGTGTTAATTCAGAAAATCGAATTAAAAAAACTCTGCAAATTCATGACACAACGGTTTATTATCTTCTTTGTACAGATCACTAAATGCTGGATTAATAATTACTATGAATTACCTATCATTAATTAATAATTGTTATTATCAAGTGGTGTAAATTATTATTAATGATTGTTAGTTATTAAGAATCATAATAATTATTATTATGAATGAATGAATGCATATATTTATTGCCACTTTTTATAGTATGTAATAAAATAATTACCTTATATTATATAATTTAACAGAAGTTAAACAACAAACATAGATCTACTGTAGGACACAAACATAATAAATGTAGGTCTGAGTCCTGGGTTCCAATTTGCGCACGAATAAAAACTCCAGATGCGATGAATTAACTTCTGTATTAAGCTATCTGATAGTTAACGAGTAGGTACATGCGAAATTAGATATTCAAGATATTAAACAGGCTCAGAGCTCATTCTATCTGTGTGGCCTTCAGCCGACTGACTGTTGAATACAAAATAAGAGGAAACAATGTTGAAACATGTATGCTCAACGATAAGAAACAACAACAAGGTAGCTCATCTGCCTGCGAGATGATAATAATCTAAGAAAAGAGAGACAATCACAAAGGGTAACAAAACAAGTGCTGCTATTAGAAATGATCGAATACCTAATCGACGTGTGAGATTATTTACATAAATATGTTTGATTTATATTTGATTTTATATTTATATTTTGTTATATTTGATTTTCTGAATCAGAGGGGGGGGGGGGGGGGATTTTCTTTGGGCGATTCCAAAGGTTCATCATTGAAGATAATAAACGAAACTTGATCAACACACACTATTTTAGTTGAATATTACATTTGTTTCGTATAGTTATGGAACTCACAAGGATATTTTACATAGAATAATGATCCAGACAGCTACCGAAACACTACGGCGAGAGGGGGAGTGCAGAGATGGGGCGGGGGATATAAATATGTTGTCACTCAGTGGCTGACTCCCGCTACCAAATTGAAATTGTGGCTGTGAGGGGGTGGTGGCTGAGAAAAGAGGAGATCGTGGGTGACAGTGAGGGGGAGGAGGTTGGTTGGAAAGGGGGCGGGAGATATAATCAGCCTAGCCATACACGAGCGGATTTTTTCCGGCGGATCAGATCCGCCGATCTTCTCACCGACCCCATCCGCCGATCTCAGATCTGTCGTAGCCCACTCACGTGCGGATCGATCCGCCAGATCGTCCGCCAACACATCCGTTGGCTGATTTGATTTGTTCGTGTATGGAGTGATCCGACGGATATCCCTTGTCAGATCCGCGGATCCAGATCTGTCGAGCATGTCGGACGGATCAGGGGATCCGACTGGCGGATTCGGCACATTGTTCACATCGACACCAGGAATATCATCGCGGAAAGCTTCCACAATCTCGTCAAACATTTGTTTTTTAATATTTTTATTTGTGTAATGCTCATGGTTAAGTTTCCATAAGCATGGTCGGCTATGATACATAATATTGACATTTTATGTCTTTACTCTGGCACATAACTCGAAAAACGTTACACAAAAAGCGTTACACGAAATGAGCGGTATGAGCGTGATTGTTTAAATAATTGTTTACACACAGGTGATCATTCTCAATAATTTATATTGTCAACACGAATGCAACCTTCATAATTTATGATGAACCCTACAATTAAGTATAACAACTACGCTACTGGGGTAGGTGATGTAGCATTGTTCGAAGGTTCTTGAATCACTTCTTTAAAGACATAAAATGTCCCAATGTGTTGCAGACTCGTATGCAAGCATTTAATTCTCGACTGTATCAACAACAGGATGAAGTTGACATTCTTTTGACATTTTCACTGAAACGGGAAAAATTTGTTTCCTTGATTCACCCTTTCCCTCAGATCACGTCAGAACACAAGCGACAGGCGGGCCACTACGTCAGAGCCTATGACGCACGAGCGTATGACGTCAGACTGCTGGCAGAAGGTCAAATAGTACGTCAAAGCCTATGCCGTAAGAGCCTATGACGTCAGACGGCTGGCCGGAGGCCAACTAGTACGTCAGAGCCTATGACGCACGAGCGTATGACGTCAGACGGCTGGCCGGAGGCCAACTAGTACGTCAGAGCCTATGCCGTTAGAGCCTATGACGTCAGAGGGCTGGCTGGCTAGGTAATCGGGTTTCGGGGTAATCGGGTTTCGGGGTAATCGGGTTTCGGGGTAATCGGTTTTTAATAAGCCTCTGGAATTCCGCGCCTTCATTTTAATAATAATTGTAGCCAACAATTAGTAGGTAGTAGGTTGTTATTGGTTGTTATGTCATACAAATATATTTCATTCGGATTCATGTACTAAACTGGTCGACAACTGATATGTTTTTAAGTGCGGCAAAATTAGTGGAGTTTCGTCAACTATTGGTGATTTGCAAGAACAAATAGCCGTTTTGGAGTTAATTTGTGTCCATTTGATACCACCGGGTAGGTGTGAAATTATCAGCTCTAACCCCGGAGAACATGTTTATCGGATGTAGGGAGGGCTTATCTTCAGCAACGCTTGATGCCTTGATTACTCCTGCTAGATTTAACCCTGGAAAAGCAAACACGTGTCGAAACGCCTCCTCCCCCCCCTCCTCACAACAAGGTTTGCCAGGTTGCCTCGTTCGGGCTCCGGGAGTATCTCAGTCGACTTGTACGAGCTTTTAATTACGGAGCAAAGAAACTTCCTCGGGGTTCGCAAGCCTTATGTCGTATTTTGGGTTTCCCGTCTTTATTAATCTCGAAGTCGAAAGGGAGGGGGGGGGGAATAAGAGATATTTAGGCCCCGCTAATCCCTCGGAAAACCCTTCCGTTCGGAAGGAATTTACGGCCGACCAAATTCACTTCTCTGCCCCCCCCTCCCCCCCACACACACACCAAAACTGCCTTTGCGAACGACGAACAGTTAATATTCTCGTCCCGCGCTCCCAGTTGAAAGGTGAGCTCACGATTTGCTGGTTTTAATAAAGTGACGTTGTGAAACCCACGTTTTCTTGACAATTTTATTTTACAGTCTCCCTGAAGTCACTCGCAGAACGTATATTTTACTGCTTAGTCGTTCTCTTCGGGCAAATAACATGAAGTTTTGTTTGAAGTACTTGAATCTAAATTACGAGTAAATCGCGATGGTTTCATACGTTTCATCAAGCACCCACGTGATTTTTGTTGAAAATCTTCTCTGTGGGAATTCGGACGAGACAGGTTTCCTCAAAAACTCCGAACTCGTAAGTCTCAACGACTTCGCAACCGGAATTGTTCGTCTCTTTATCGATAACAACCACTTTTCTGATTCTAAACGAAACCTAATGCTTTGGTTTACCTATTAGGTACCTTCGATAATAAACCACTGAAATCGCCCAAGAAGAAAAGAAAAAACACACACAAAATTTGAGATTTACCTCGCAAGTTAACGTTTACGTAGATTCAAAAAATCAAATTAAAAAGTCTGCAAATTCATGACTTGACGGTTTATTATCTTTTTTCTGCAGATCACCCTCTGTATAGATCGCTAAATGATTGATTAATTTTTATTATGTATGATCATTGATTATTATTAATTAAATATCAAGTAGGTACCTAGTGTAATCATTAATAAATGGGTGTGATGTGTTCACCGTCAGTAGGAATAATGATGGGGTGATGTCGAGGGTCGGTCAAATGAGACATGTTTTATGTGAAAACGTTATGAAGAATTTATTTCTCCATCATCAGAGCAGTAGTTGAATAGTGTGCAAGGAGGAGGATAGTGGAGGTTGAACTCTAACGAGGGAAGCTATTGCCTCTAGATCACAAAATCTGTGATCTGTTACAAGATTTGTATCTGTGTCTTGTATCTTGTGTGAGTTGTATCTGTGACCTAGAGGCAATAGCTTCCCCCGTTGGAACTCGATATCTGAAAACCATGTGCTGTTCGGATCATGTTGACGACTTTTGATATCCTCCAACTTCGAGCCCCCATTGTGGTCGTATGAACCTTCGGATAGTCTTGAAAAATTCCAAAGATTGAACAATTATTAAATTTTCATCTCCAATTTTCTGCACATAGAAGATAATAACCAGTTGTGTCAAGAATTTGCAAACTTTTTATAAACTTTCATGAAGTCATTTCCTCAGAAAAATATTGTTCTCAAGAAGCCATAATACCTACCTCTGAGCCAAAAAATCTACCTCTTGAGTTGTTAATTCACATCCGTTACATTTTTATAAATGTGTAGTTTATATATTCAACGTTTGATTCTATGGAAAACCTTTATTTATAAGAAAAGAGCTAAAAGATTTTCTTGTAATTTAGCGTGAGCTTTTGTCTAGTTTGTTAGGATAGTTCCTAATATTTTTAGGTTTTGCTTTCTATGATTTTGTTCTCACCCAATAAAAACTGTTCTATTCTTACGCCTCCTACCCACATTTCTTTTTAAACCATAATATGTATTATTAAACCATAATATTATACTATAATATATCATCTTTTTTTTCCAGCCCGATATTGTGACCTTCATATGATCGTTTGGCACATAATCACAGTCGATTCCACTGGTTGGACAGAATTCCGCTGGTAAAAGTGATCATGAAGGGAATGCGCTCATTTGTTTTCCATGTGAAATTGATCAATTTTGTCTGGTAAAACTGACCATGTTCTTGATGGACACATTTTGCGCATTGACTATCTGCAACATGGGTTTCAATGCTCTGCTTGTACCAAACTGACCAAGTCCGTTTTCTGCTGAAAAATCACTATCATTTTAATATTAACGGGATTTTGGAGGGTTTTTAAATTTAGTAAGGCACTAAATGTTTAAAAAGGGAATACGAAGGGCTCTCCTGTAAAATTTGTAAAATGTTACTGGGTCACTTTTCTCAATCACCCCACGATATGGCCATAGTTATATTTTAAAATATCCGGCTTTTTCAGTGAATGTCCGGCTTTCGAATTTTCCTCTTGCGGTTCACCATTTCGACCTTTGTAATGATAATTATAATCACGGCTGTATCCAGTTGACGAGGAAGTCAGTCGAGTTGTCGCTTATTTAGGGCTTGTCAAGTTACCCACACCTTCTTCTCGCATGCATTATGTATGTACTCGTACCTCTGTAGTCAGTTATGTACCCTCGGTTGAACTTGCGACATCGCATTCGTGACTATCGGCTCGGAAACGGGAAACTGAGTGCGTTTATTGGGACAAGAGACGAACAAAGCTTCACGCCGCATAAACGGAGGATGTCGGATTTACCGGGAATATTAGCATTCGCGGAGTTTAACCCTTTCAAAAGGGAGGAACGGAGACAGTTCCTTGTATCCAGAGACGGGAGAAGGTTTCCGAGGGCTTAAAACAACTTGAAGATGTTGTGGAATGAGGAGGGAGGGAGGGGGGGGGAGTTGTGTTTTGGATGACACTGAAATGTATAGCGAGATATATTCGCTTTCACGCGTAGGGCACGACGAAACAATGGAAGAATTAACGTAGAACAATTCGTACAACAATACCAGATTGGCGAGCCGTTCAAGAGACTTGAGGCATTACGGACAACTTTTGAACTTTTGCACATTGTGTACGTCCAAACCATCATGGGCCAATTTTCAAAGAAAAGGAAGCAGCTTCCTGCTATGGTTCTTGTTCCAAAATTTTTAAACTACGAATTTCCGAAAATTTTTCATACTAAAATCCGTCCCTTCACATCCTGAATTCACTGCCAAAAATCCTTAATTCGTGGATCACCCTTCTCATTTTCGTCACAAAAAAGGTAAACTTTTCTTTCAAAGGGTATCTAACCCCCATATTTTTTAACGAGGAATTCAAATATTACACGTAACCCTACTAGCAATCGCTCAAAATCGCTCAACCATGAAATTGTGCAAAAATCTGATTTTTGGGAACTCAGAGTGTGGCACATGAGATTTCATTATTTTTCGACGCTCAATCACGTGGTGGTATGAGTTTTATTCATTTGACTTGATTAATCCTTTAACCGACAGAAGTTGAAAATCAGTGGAATATTTTTTTCTCTGTTCTTTTCCCTTTGCTGGGTTCTTAAAACAGGGTAAATGGAGAAAAAGTCCCGCTAAAAACCACTCGGAAGGTAGAATTATCCTTTCCTTGTACCCTGGAGGGCACATTGTCCGTTAAAGGGTTAAAACGAGGTTACATCCTATAATATGGTCGTTTTCCAAGAAGAATCACCTTATTCTAGCTCTTGATCGTTTTAGGGTGGAATTAAAATCCATACATTTCCAAAATGAAACATTCTGACAATTGACACCTCATTTTAAAGGGTTTTTGTACGCTGAACACGATGGTTAAATCAGAATTGCAATATCTCATTTCGTTCTCAAACTGGAAAACTTTGAAGGTGAAGCAACGTGGTTGTTACTTGAGTTGTTCTTAACGGTTCATCTGCTTTGATCAGCTAAACGAATGAGATATCGCAATTCTGACTTCACCATCGCGTTCTGCGTTGAAAAATCTATAAACTGAAGTGTTACACGGCCAAAAATATAGACAAAATTTATTGTAAAGCCCGTAAAATGGAGACATTTTGCATAAAACCAGTGATTTCTTCGAAAATTCGTTCTTATAGCCATGCAGCATGACTGTGGATATGTATAACATGCTTTGTGTAATCACGCTTTGTATTGAAGCCATAACTGAACTCATTGCCTACTGAACCAAATTAACATGATTTTATTTATAACTTTCATAGTTTTTCAATATTTTATGTAGAAAGAAAAATGTTAAACACCATCTCAGCTCTGAGATAACATTTTTTTTCACGACATAAATTGAACACTTCGAATCAGTCTCTACGTTTTAGCATAATCACATCAAAACTACTAAGCTATGAATCACATCACAAACTGAAAATTTTATGCTAATGTAGGTACTTGCCTAACTACTTGTAATACGTACGTCGAAATAAGACTTAATGGAACAGACTTATGGCTACATCGCAGTATGTTTGAAAATTAGGAAATGTAAATAACCATAATATAGGCACTTCATAAAAACAATATCAAATTTAAAAATATCCAATAAAATGCAAATCACTGTTTTAGAATTTTTTGGTGCTGCAGTCTTCACCAGTGTCTTATCTAGATAACTAAGTTATGTCAAGTCTTGATGGTTCTTTGTAGTTCCCGTTTGGTTCCCTTTCGCTGTTGTTTCTGAACAATTAGATCTTTCAGAATCGATTTCGACATCATCGATTGGTTTTTTCAATTTCCTCAGGTAGCAAATTCAGTATCATCATCATCAACATCAGACGGAGAGCAATCCTGAATCTGCCATTCAACATCATCTTGAGGAACCTCAACGTCTGAACTTACAATGTCAGTTTACTCCACTGATGATGATTCTTCAACTAATTTTCGTATTTCATGAGGTCCTCATGATGAAGATCTGTGATTTTTCTATTTCGCTCCATGACTAGATAACCAGCTTACCCTAAAACTAAACAATGAAGAAGAAGCCTTATGAAGAAGAGGAATACAAGATTTACAGTTTATGGTGGGGGGGGGGGGGCGATGACTTACAGTAAGACTCTCACAGATGTGCCTTCTGAAACTAGGACATATTCTAGTTTTCTAGTTGTTCTAGCAATAAGAAGAAGTGAGTGGTTTTCACTCATGTGAGTTATAAACGTGTAATACCTGAAGGCCTGAGCCACCTTCACCTCTTACTAGGGTAGGGGAAGCAAACTCTCTGTACCTAGCACAAATAAGTAAAATCAACTCATATCTTCCATTCTAGGGTTTATAGTGCATGGATAATCCACATGTGTATAATGCATGGATTGCCTATTCAAGCATATTGCAGGTACGTACGCGTGAGGGTCGGTTTCCAAGAGCTAAACTCAATTTTAATGATTAGCCCAAACGTGAGGGCTTGATGATGACTCGTACTGATGAATAGGGTTAACCCTGAGAGCGGTTGAATCCCCAAAGGGACGAGTTGAGGGCGGAGAAGGGTCGGATGCTGGATGAGTCCCTAATTGGCTTGTTTGAGTCCGTGCACAATCCCGTACATGTGCACGTCGTAATGGGAAGACAGGTTACGTGCTGAGCAGGTGAGGGAGAGATGTTTTTTCACCTCTTCCGTATCGCTAGAGAACGCTACCCTGAGAACGTCCTGAATTGTCCTCCTTTTAATATGCATTAAGGGGCCTTTAACATTACTACGGCCCTATAGGAAGGCTTCTCTCACGGAAGGGTGGTATGGTAAGGAAGATAGGGTAGATAGGTTGAAGGAGTGGGGAGGTTGCATTTAACCCTTTAACGGCCGAGGTGTATGGAGTGACTACGTGAACCGCCCTCTCAACAATCTCTTTCACCAGGCCGAGAAACTTGGGGTGAAAGGGTATAATCCTATACACAGCTGGATATGGTTGGAGTGTGCAGCAGTTTCAAGTGCGCTTGAACTGTACTTTCACACAGTAATCTATCGATTACGTTGAACTAAACACTACTACTCCGTCACTGTTCTTCATTCTACATCAAACGCCCTTACCAACACATAACGTAGCAAATTTTTTACTCTACCTACACGACACAGAAATTGGAGCTCATAGCCTCTCAATAGTGGACAAATCGGTCGTTTTTGAGGAGAAAGTAGGTACTCATAGTGCAAAATGCCCCTAAGGGTTTGCTGCCGCTGGTGAGCACTGTACTAGAGCGAGAAAAAGAAGCGTTTGTAGAAAACTGTAAAGGGAGAGCTCGTATAGCGCTGTTCCATAAGATGTATCAGCATTTGGGTCTACCAAGCTACGTGGCGGACGTGAACCTTCCGCAGCTTCTTGTCAGAGGTATTTGTAGAGCCAGGTGTGAAATGCTGGATTTGAATTTCTAACCCTAGATCTCGGACCTTCCTGTCCACTCTGTAATTCGGGGGAGGATGAGGATGTAGTGACTACATTGTAGTCCATTTCCTGGGCAGATGCCATAGTTTGAGAAATATTCGGTGGGCACAGTTTGGCACCCCATATATGACGGTGGAAGAGGTGCTACGGTATCTGAGTGGGAAAAACTGGGTGGCACTTGGGTGGTATATAGTGAAGGCAGGAAAGTACAGAAGGGCGCTGGTTGAGGAGTGGAATTTTAATATGTTGGTAATTACGGTGCAATATTCGACTTAACATGTGTTACATTATTGGAAGAGTTATTGGTATGATGGAATGTTAGTATTTTTGTGAATTGTTGTAATAATAATAAGTTGTGTCAGTGTTTGTTATGTTAATGTGATATCTAGGTTAAATCTTGTTGAATAGTCGTAATGTAAGTAGGTACTGTAAAGGAGGAAATTCCAGTAAAAGAACCGAATCCCGGCTCATAGCTCGGTGCTGCAGCCGTAAAGTGTAGATGAAAAGACCTTGTAAATGATTTAATTTAAATAAAGCACATTATTCATTCATAGTACAACATGCTACTTATGTAACAAATTTCATCGAAATCTGAGTCGGTAAACCAAAAGCGTGTTGATTGACATGGAATGACCCTTGTAGCTCCATGACCATAACTGATAGGAAAGTCGTTGTTGACCTCTTCGTCTACCACTCTTGCTCAAATTTTGAGCCAACAGCTACAGAACTCTGAAGGCACTCTGGGAGGTAATATAATATAATATGCAGAGTAGTGTAATTTATTGTGTCAGATGTTTTTGAAATAATTACTTTGAAGGGTTTGAGCTGCTGAAAATAATATTGAAGGAGCAACAAGTGGATATTTGGCGGTTATAAATCTATGACTCCGGTGAATAAGTGGTTAACTCAAATTTTCCCATTTTACAGGGGAGCATTAATAAAAGTAGAACCTTCACCTAAAATCAGGATTTTGTCGTAGAAGGTTGAAATTTGGAATGAATCACTGTAATGTTGTCTACAATTCACTATTACAACAACGATTCATTGGGGTTTACTGGGAATGAGATATTGAAGTTGACCCTCAATTAGGAATGAAATATTCAAGTTGACCATATATTCACCGACAACTTGGCACTTACTTGACCAATTATTCACTTCTTCTAATCAATATTGTACATCATTTGTGTCTTTATACTTCTTAATTTTGGGAGTCAGTAAATGAAAAACAAAAACTTACTCAAAAACTCGTTCTATTTGATGGTAATAAAAATTTCAAAAATCCCAAAGTTGACATAGTTTATGTATAATCTTGAAGTAACATAATATTTACAAGAAATTGAAATTATGTTCAAAATCATATGGACATCAAAATTACAATTACAAAATGCAATTACAAATTACAAAATAAAATTACTACATCAAAATTACAATTACAAAATACAATTACAATGTAAACTAGTTAGGTACTCGAATTCTGAGCTGAACTTCAAACTATTTTAATACTTGTGGACCATACATAGGCTATGGTCTACAGATTTTCTGAGACGTCGTTATTTTCCTCATCTGGATCCCATTCTATTAAATCAGGGTCAGTAGGAGGAGCATCGTTTGTCTTTAAATTCATATAGAAACTTTTGAATGGAGCATCAATCAAAGGTATCAGAGTTAACAAATCTTTCTTTTTTTCGGCTGATATTGGTAACTGGTCATTTGACATATTTTGTAATGCAATAAAACTTGGACGCCCTCTACGTAAGAAATTAATTGTTTTGAATGCATCTGATTCATTCAATGAATGTTTGAAAGAAATATGTCCCTCTCCCGTTCCATATTGCAACCATTGAACTGGCTTCCACAAAAACTTATCTCCGTTGTCATCTTTCTTTTTAATTATTTAAGGCCCTTTATTTTTTACTAACAGGCCGAAGTTATAAAATTGTTCCCTATTCAGGGCAATAACATGAAAAGGATTTTTCTTTTTAGCTGTTCTAACCAACTGAATCCAATCATTAAGATGGTTGATTTTCATGTTTGTTCTTTTTTTAGCACGTTCTATTACAGAATGGTCTGTGTCGCACTCCATGTGAGTGTGACCACTAACTAAAAATTTGTGGTTAATTTTCTTCAAAGTCAATTTTTGAGTCATTACGTACAGAAACATTAACGCCACAAAATTATTTTTGTTTTGTCCCCCACATGTGTATGAATAAAACGTTACTTCCTCTACTTCATCCCCTAAGTTTAGTAAAAAATGGTGCAGGCAGGAGGCAATTTCATTGGCGCCCCTAGCAGCAATTGTTTCGTCCCACATGTAACAAGTGGCCTTAACCGAAGCTAAATTGTGCACTGTTAGATTGAAACTCCAAAGTTGGCGCTTATAAAAAGAAAGAGGTCTTAAGATAAGGGGTTGGAAGGCATTGCTGTAAATCAAAAGCAAATACTCCTTTGGAGTTATCTTCTTTTGCGATCATTGTATCTTTTTTTTTTCCTCATAGGCATAATTTGAACGAAAGAAAATAATTAAAAGAACCAACTTGAATAATACATGAAGCAGTAGAGAGAAAATATTATATACATTCAATTGTGTTCATCTTTTAGAATAATTGAAAAGAATAGGTACATACCTTCTTCCGTATTATTTCTGCGGTTCAATTCTTCAGGGTTCAATTCTTCTGCGGTTCAATTCTTCAGGGTTCAATTCTTCTGCGGTTCAATTCTGCACTCATCATTCCGTTTTTTGGTGCACTGTTTTTTCAAGGCGTCGAGGAACTGTCGTCGTGGATGCATTTTGATCCACAAAGGAAAGAAGGGAACTGAACCAAACCTGTGGCCGTTAGGAGAACCGAACCTTCATGGTGTTCTTGAAATTTTGCTCAGGGAAAAAAAGCTAGGAAATGAACTCAGGAGAGCACAAACGAAAAGAATCGGTTAATGCCCAAGTTCTGGGAGATGATTGAGATGGTAGGCTTTCAAGAACTTAAGGTGTTCTTGGAATTTTGCTCAGTGAGAAAAAAAATGCTAGGAAATGAACTCAGGAGAGAACATACGAAAAGAAACAGTTAATGGCCAAGTTCTAGGAGATGATTAAGATGGTAAGCTTTCAAGAACTTATAACGTATCCCATCATGACCACGAGTTGTCTATGTGCATAAATAGTTAACTAGATTTAACCACGTTCAGGTTTGAAGGCATAACCGGTCAACTCTAGTTAGTCACTTCGCCGAGAGAAAACTGTATGTTCATGAATGGTCAACTACACTTGGACACTTGTTCTCAAATAGAAACATCCGTGTGTATTCAGTTAACTTGACCTAGCCAACTAAGGTTTTCAAATCATAAGATGGATACAAACGCACATCGCAATAACTCAGTTTCAAGTCACGACCTGACTTTGCCACTTATTCCCAACCAAGATGAGACGGTTTCCCTTCCCTTAGCGTAGTTAACTCATTTTGGGCAAAATTCGACTTGACCACTTATTCACCGGGGTCATAGAAATATTCTTGTAGAGGTTGGTGTTGTTTTCAGGGTCCTAAACGTGTGAATCTCTGGAGCAGGTAGTTTCACCTGTACCTACCCTTCTACAGTACCTATACCCAGAACTCCCTTTCTTATTGTCCCTTTCATGGATTTCTAGGAGCTGCGATTCTTGAGGGAGGCAAACGGGGCAAGAGTGTTCCTGGAAAGCAATGCCTCCACCTTTTGTTTGGAATTCAACTTATGACGTCCGCAGGGATCGTCCAATCCGAAGGAGGTTTTCATGGGGCGACAAGGGCTCCACGTGGACCCAAAGTTCGGTCTTTTCTAGTAACACCATGTTTTCCAGGAAACCCCTTCCTATTGTACACTTCTCATTTCTGCTGCTATTGCCCACCAGCCCTTTCCACGGTCACTGACGGTCACCGTCGGTCAGTGTCTTCGGTAAATTCGGTCGGGTGTGATCTGCTGGTGGTGCTGCTCACAGTCACAGAAGGATTGGACCAGCAGAACACAACCCGCAGTTCTTCTACTAGGTATGTTCTACATCCACTTAATTTATCCTCCTAATTATCAAACCCTTCGAGAATGTTCTAACCATTACTTTTATACCAACCGAAAGTTGGACCAAAAATGCCATAGCAAACTCATTCCGTAACATAGTAATGTTTAATTGTCTTGATGCTACTTAATATAAAACACGAAAGAGTTTTATTTTGGGCTCATTATTCCATTATGGCGACCAATGTATATAGGTATTAATTATTATAATATTTATTATTATTATTTTATTATTAGTACCTACTCGTATTATTTATTGAATTGTCGGTGGATGGGCGTTAGAATAGAATTTTGCAATCGAGTTTTAAACTAACTTCCCAATTAGTTTTGTACCATATTTGTTTAAACAAATTGAATTTTGATGATGAGCTAAAAATGTGAAATTTTAAACATGGTTCTGAAATAGAAACATGGTACTGCAACATTCACTCGCTTTAAGTTTGTTTCCACTAATTAGATTTGCACAATGAGCTTAATGAAATTTTAAATATACTCCGGTATCCTGCATATAATTGGATGGTAGGTACACGATGCGAAACGGATCTCTCACTGCAGAATCTGAATCGCATTTTGCTCTCTTATCAAACTGCTTTACAATTTTTTTTTTTGTATGTGGGATGTAAACAGGATGTGAAATGCATTGAAAATTTCCTATACCCCCAAAAAATCACCCCCTCCCCCTTGCAAATATCATTCTACAGCGTTAGGGAAAATTTATTATTAAAATTAATTTATTACTATTGATTAAAATAATAATATATTATATGTGTGTGTGATTTAGTTTGACCGTCAGTAAGAATGATGTTGAGGGATGTCGACCCTCGACATCCCTCTACATCAATATATTATATAATTTATAATAAAGTATCAAAGTATTGAAGTATAAATTTTTTGGGTTGAAATAGGATTGAAGCTTCTATAAGGCACTTTCTGAAGCTGAAATGAGGATCTGTGCAAAATTACAAGTCAGTCAGTCGGTGAAGGTGGAGAAGCTGTAGCCTTGCCAGTTCCCGTGATCACGGGAAGGGCGAAAAACTGGGCGTTTGAAGTGATGTAACTCGGATCCCCTTAGTTCTAGCGACTTGAAACTTTCAAGGCTTTCTATTATTCACACTAAGAAGATCCAACCCGAATTTCAAGTTGATCGGTCAAATGCGAGCAAATTTACCAAACGTTTGGTAAACATACACTCGGTAGCGGTCGTTCTTCTCAATTTCCTAGAAATGTCCCTATCAAAGTCTCATCAATATAATAAGTATATTGTATATTGTACAAAACGTCCGCCGGTACACGAGACTTAAAAACAGAAAATAATAAATTAAATAAACAAATATTTTTTAATACACCACGTTTTTAACTCAGACTAAAAAAAGTATAAAATAATTTTGTATGGCCCTTCTACAATTTTAAAGAGGAAACTTTAGTGGCTATGGAAATATTTAGAATACTTGGAGAGACAATGAAAATGGGATTTACTGTCATTTAACAAAACTTTTCGAAACTTTTTTTTTTTTCTTTTTTTGAAAGATTTTTTACAATATTATTTGTTAGCCTCATTTGTATTCATTCTCTGAGAATAGAATTTATTTTCAGATTTAAAAAATGTTTACGGTTGCCGAGAAAAACGATATATATATATATACTTTCCCTCTTCTCTCTCTCTCTCTCTCTTGCACCCCTGTTGTCCACATTAGCCATCATAATCCAATCCAATTTCCAAATCACTGAAATTAGCTGTAAATTCATGAGGATTGTTCAATTGCATTATTTACTGGCTGTGCCCTACGATTTTCTCTCCAAGTATTCCAAATATATCCACAGCCACTACTAACGATCCTCCCTCAAAATTGTAAAAGGGCCATCAACAATAATTATTATTTTATATCTGTTAGTAAATTGTATTTAATTTTTCTCTACTCAGCTCGAGTGCAGTTTGTACGTTATTTTGAAAATTCGCTCAAGCTCCACGACGGCAAATTTTATATATTTTTCCTCAAAGTATCGTTTGTTTTGGCCGAACCTGCGGGGAATATCAAAGGCGAAGGGAGCCTCAAAGTTATGGACCTTTCACGGCGTTTTATCATCCGTCACGCTTCACCGGCACGGGGCTCAATCGTCCGGAAAGGGCTCGGATAAACGGGCGATGAGATTAATAAAGGCGTTTTACGAGGGGTCTGCGAACGTCGCTTCCTCCCTTGAAAATAACAGGGTGACCTGCGCGTTTGAATGAATCGAATGACTAAAATACAGAAACTTTTCGTCCGAACGTACGAGGAACTTTCGTCGTTCCGAACCAACAATTCAAATTTCCTTAATTAAATGAACCTCTTTGTTTTTCAAGACTCGTGTATCAACCAACATCATTTCCCTCCTCTTTGTTGCTTCGGGGAAATTTCGTTCGAAAAAAAAGAGAAATATTTTTTCTCGGTGATTTAAAACGTCGAGTTAATTAGGGCGCTTCGGCGGGGCCTCAAGAATGGAACGGGCCAAATAAATTGGCTCGGTGACTCTGGAACAGAAGGGAGCGAAAATTGAATGCCTCCTTTTAATGAACGGGCCCTTCTATATCAAGATTTCCTATTCGTTCAGTATGATAAACGGAGTGACTGAATTTATTAGGGCGTGATGGGAAGAGAGGGGGATGCCCCTCCATAAATATGGAAATTTCAATTATCAGCGATATCGTAGATGATGGTATTTAACCGCCGAAGCGAGTACTTACCTACAGTATTTGCGAAGGAATTCGAGAATTAATTTCGGCGAAGTAGTTAAATTACAAGAACGTCAACCAGGTATTTATTATAATGAAGATGTAAATCAATGGAGAAAAGTTGTTCATTCAAATTTCGATGGTACACAATGCCACTACAAATTCAAGTTAATCAGTGAAATGAAGATACTTTGTGACACTGCTTCCGTGGGCATTTTTGGAAAAATTTTAATACTGACGTGTAGATGTGGAAATGGGGCAGTTTTTGATGAAGAATCAATGAGGGAAATGAACTGTTTGGCGATGGTTTCAATGGCGCACAGTGGTTGGAAATAGCCGTTTGTGTGCAAAAACTTTTAAAGTTTATTACTGGCATCTAGGTATCTTCGTTATCCATTATGATTTCGGCATGCTGAAATGGAACCTGAAACCCGTTTATCTCTATTCACTCAAGGTTTTTGGTCATCTCGTTTCTACAAATTTTTTTGCACACGAAAATTCGTTAAAAATTAACATTTTTTCAAACAGACCCTACATACTTCCTCTTATATTTTTGGGTGTGCAGAACATGAATCTGACATCGTAAAATACCCATCATGCACTCTTATCCTCGAATTCCACGCATAAAGCCAAGTGAAAAGCCACTTTTTGAGAGTACAAAAAAATACCCCCAAGCTTTCAAAATGAAACAGTCTGACAAGTAACACCTCATTTAAAAGGTTTTTATTACGCTGAACACGACGGTGAAGTCAAAATCGGGATATCCCATTCCGTTCTCAAACTTGAGCACTTTGAAGGTGAAGAAACGTGATTGTTACTTGAGATATTCTTCACAGTGCAACTGCATTAATTTGACAACGGAATGAGGTATCGAAATTCTGAATTCACCATCGTGTTCAGCGTTGAAAAATTTATAAACTGAGGTGGAGTCATTCTACATAAAACCTGTTATTTCTTCGAAAATTAGCTCTTATAGCCACGACTACGACAATCCATAGTACGACTATGGATTGTTTATAAAACATTTCTGCCATAATCAAACAATTAAAATTTCATTTAGAGTACCTACTTACTGATCCATTTATTGGTTCAGACTTAAAATTAGAAACCAGTTTTTTCGCTTGTGGTACCTTGTATTTATAAAACACTTTGCTGGGAAAATTTAGTGAGAAGTTGTGGTTTCCTCGGTGCTTTTACAAAGACTTTCCACTTGGTCTCGTTGAAATGTGGCTGAAATCTTACCTTAATCTCGTCTGTTGCATGAGATCATGTCGTATCTTCTTTGATGTGGGGGACACATGTCTCTCAATCCCTGCTTTGGGGTATACCGACTTTTAAACAGTATGTCACGCAACTTTACGTATGAAATCATAATTTTTTCTTTTACCTGACGTGTCAAGTGTAAAAAGAAAACTAAAATATCGGGCAGTGTCACATGATATCACTGTTTAGAGAGATTATATTCAATATATCATCTGAGCCGATTTTGCTCATTGAACATCGGTGTAAACTAAACGCCAAATACCTATTAGCGTATTAAGCGTTTAGTTGTCTTTTTGCAGGGCAACAGTCCGTAGCCTGATTGACTATGGCTCTCAGTTGTATGGAAGCGCATGTCATACATCTCTCAGCAAATTCGGCAAAGTTCAAAACCGATATTTACGAGTAATCATGGACTTGCTACCATCCACTCCGCTAAATGCACTCCTCGCAGAATGTGAGGAACCTCCATTGAGTACCAAAAGGGTAATAGTGGGAAGTAGGTACTTTGCTTGCTTGTACTCCACCCATCAGCCTCTTTACAGTAAAATACTTTGCCTAAATATGAATGTGTTGACCGAAAGATATTGGCAAAAGAAAGTAGCCCCTCCACTCACAGAAAATTTCCTCGAAATTTCCCGTTACATGTGCGGAGTGTTTTAGAGAACAAACCGTCGTTGTATTTGATAGATTATTGGGCGTTGATGCACCGGCTGCTGGTCATAATCCCAAACTTCAATCAATCAATGGGTCATAAGGAGGTGAAACACGTCCTAATGGAATTGTACAATCGTCAAGGAACGCATTGCAAAATGATGTACCTACACAGATGGCTCCAAAATTGGAGGCAATGCAGGTTGTGCTGCATGACTGGAATGTAAATCTAATTAGGTCATATAAGGTCTACAAATTAGCATCAGTATTCACAACCGAGCTAATTGCAATGTTTAAGGCTCTAAACTACATTGAGCAGATTGAGGTACTTTTCCCAACGATAGCAGCTAAACCATGGCAAGATAAGAGATTCTACTCAAGTATGGCAATATTACGGACTGGGCACGATATATGCGAAGCTTATCTTCACAGAATCAACCAAGAGCAGTCAGATCTTTGTGATGAGTGTGGTGAATTGGACAATTTGGAACATGTGCTTCAAGTTTCATGTAAGAAATTTGATAGTCAGCGGAAATTTATGTTAGATGAGATCGCTGAACCTTATCCAATCAATTTTACATCTATAGTAGTTAGAAAAAAAAGAAGTTCAATGAGAAAATGTGTCGTCTGGTAGCAAAAGCTCTATAGAGCTTTATCAATTCAGGAGCCAACAGGTTCTATCGTGAATACCCATCACTTGATAAAATAAACTAATAATTCAACTCTTGCCGTTATTGTACGTATATAGACATTAGAAACATTGCGTGAAATTAGCTGGTTTCCATTAACAATATTTGCAAGAGGGTACAACATGGGCATTGAACATTGCATGGAATTAGCTAATTTCTATTGACGATATTAACAAGTAGGTACATTGTTACAGCCGGTTCGAAAGTTCCGTACAAATGCCCGCCTTTTCTTGCGCTGTACGACACTTATCAACCCCAATCATTGATACCTACATACATATATCAGATATATCAGATTCTATATTCGTACATATCTATGACCCAAATCACGTTCGTCATTTTCATACCGATTCAAATACGAAGCTGTTCAACTGGACGACATTACCGATCGTTCCAATCGCTTCGACACACCGACGGTTTTCATGGAAATGTCTAACGAACGTTGTGCTCGAGCTCGCGCAAGGCATTCGCGTTTTCCATTAATATGAAAGTTATAATTCCAGAGAGAGAGCAATATACCGACGGCTTCCCCAGAGCAAATAAACCTCGTTTCATTTTTCCAAGTACTACCTACCTCATGCGGAAAAAAATATATTTTGCGGATAACAGCTTCAGAGAGTTCGAGAAGTCGATTAGTTTATTGAAGCACATTGGTATGAGGCGAACAACGTTTGAATATTTTTGTTAATGTTTGAATTAACCCAATCAAATTATTGTTATCACATCAAACAGTTCGTAACGTGAGTCTCATAATTATATGGCGTTTTGAATTCCTCATTATAATAATTATTGCAGGTTCAATGATTATAATAATTATTGCAATTATTGCAAGTTCAATACTGCCGGTGTAAGAAAATTGAGCTAGATTGACTCATCGGAATTTCCGAAATTCGACTCGAATTGAGAGGTTCACTTAGGATGAAATCGTCCTTCTGAAGACCTAAAACGACTCAAAAACGTCGAAAAATTGTTATAATCGATTCTGATTAAGAAAGAAAATTGAGTTAGATTGACTCATCGGAATATCCGAAATTCGACTCGAAAAAGGTTGAATTGAATAGAATTGAGGGGTTCATTTGGAATGAAATCGACCTTCTGAAGACCAAAAACGTCGAAAAATTGTTACAATCGATTCTGATTAAGGAAGAAAATTGAGTAGGCTTGACTCATCGGAATTTCCGAAATTTGACTCGAACACGTCTCAAAAACTCGAAAAGGTTGAATTGAATCGAATTGAGGGGTTCATTTAAGATCAAATCGACCTTCTGAATACCTAAACCGACTCAATATCGTCAAAAAATTGTTATAATTGATCCTGATTAAATCCAGTATGAAAACAACTACACTTTATACGTCCGATATCATTTTACCACCATATAATAAAATTTATTATAATATTTAATATTAGATATTTATGATATAATATTTATGATTATAATATTTATGATAATATTTAATATTAGATCGGCCACACAATTCGAAAAGATTCTGCTCGTTTCTACTCCCCTGTAGGTTAAAGCAAGAAATATTTGTTTCAGATGGCCAAAATCCAGCGTGAGGCTCAGGAGGAATTTCTCCCTGGCAGGAAGAAAACATCGATCATGAGGTAACCGTTGTATCACCAATCAAAGAAAGGGAAAGTGAAAAAATCACAATATTATACTGATATTTTGGCACACGCCTTCGTTAGAGTAGAGATTGTGACTTCAGTGTCTACAATCTGACGAAGGCGTTCGCCAAAATATCAGTATCAAATTGTGAGTTTCTCCCTTTCTTTTGTATGTTTGACTTTCCCAGCCGCT
The DNA here is from genome assembly GCA_963920205.1 of Stenodema calcarata. Taxonomy (NCBI): domain Eukaryota; kingdom Metazoa; phylum Arthropoda; class Insecta; order Hemiptera; family Miridae; genus Stenodema; species Stenodema calcarata. The sequence goes on along the minus strand of OY986062.1, from coordinate 16,413,106 downwards.
CTGTGCCTCGAGAATATTAAGTTCCTCCGAAACCGCGTTTCGGCTATTCAATAATAATAAATCCGTCTGTGCAATCGAAAGGCTAAAGTTCGTATGGGCAGAATCGGGCCACTGTAAGAGGGGGTTTTGGGGAGTGTTAGAGGGAAAAATTACCCATAAATTCCAAAAATGGAAAAAAGTCTCATTTTAAAAGGTTTTTTTTTACGCTGAATACGACGGTGAAGTCAGGAATGATACATCTAATTTAGGTATACCTAAATTCCGTTCTCAAACTGGAGTACTTTGAAGGTGAAGAAACGTGGTTGTTACTTAAGTTGTTCTTCACAGTTCATCTGCTCTGATCTGATTACGGAATGAGGTATCGCAATTTTGACTTCACCATCGTGTTCAGCGTTGAAAAATCTATAAACTGAAGTGGACACCTGCCTTCTATAAACAAATGGAGACACAATTCGTTATAAAACCAGTAAAATGTAGACATTGGCATAATTCCAGTTATTTATTTGAAAATTCCCTCTGAAAGCCATGCTGCATGACTGCGACTTTCCAACTCGTGGCCGTTTTCGCGCATTGGGTACAATAATATTCTGTATAATATTATTATATTATTGTATAATATTATTATACATATCAAAGTTTGAATGTTTCAGTCGACAAGAAATGAAATTGTATTCAACGGGGACGTTTTCCTCAATAGGAATTTAGTGCTATATTATATCCATATATCTGAGTATTGTGGTCTGTAGTGATATAATACCAGCCATATCCGAACCCCCGTCACACCACGTGCCCTGGTCACCCCCTCTTGATCAATTGCTCTAATGGCTCCCAACTTAATGATCAGATGATCTATCGTTTGTTCCTCTGACAATTAATATCGCCTATAACTTCAGCTGCATGTGACCAGTACTCCCTCGCCCCTCGCCGCCGCAACCCGTACCCTGTGTTTCTCATCTTATTGAAAACGGGGTTATTGATCGATCCAACCGTGACCCCCTCCCGCACCTTAAGTCCTAATGATAAATTATAATTTCCGCATTATTCCGCGAGAGGGCGTAAATTATTGTGAGATGTTGGTGGAGGGGGGGGGGGGCGAAGGAACGATTAAACTAATGAGGCGACCGCTAAACCGCTGGTCGTTGGAGGACCGACATTTACAACATTAGAACTGATGTCAACCGACCGCAAGGCTCTGGGATAATTATAGTTCATACCGCTAACCAGCTGTTAACGCTCGAATTTAACCGATAGTTTGCCGTATTTCTCGGTGAAAATCGTCGAAGTGCAAACGGGAACGTGCGAGAAGGTTCGTGGGATCAGATTCAAATACAGCCGAATCCTCCACTTCCTTGTCAGTGAGGAAGGCAGGTGACAATCCTTACCTATGACTTATGACCCCTAGAACCAACCAGCATGAGACTTGTTGAAATACACACACATGTACCAGCAGCTCGTGGCTGCTGATATGTGAAGCAGTACGAAGGAAGAACGTCTTCTGGTTACATTAGAGCTCCATTTCCTGCGTGGAGTCAACTTGAAGCCAACTCTGGGTCTTAGAAGTTTTGGCTGGGGGACCACCTGCACCAATCTGGGTAACTTCCCGTTTATAGGTCCATGCCTGTGCTGGGAGCACAATGTAAGACGTGTATGTCATATTCTTACGATTTCTGCAATGAATTGAACTTGGCTGGCCCCAAGGTGACTGGGGACAGACTTGGTCCGAGCATATTTCGACTAAAAGTAAGTAAAAATCGAAGATGAAGTGGAAGACGGGTTTCGAAATTTTGAGGGCACACGTCATGAATTGATGGACTTGGGAGGGGAATGGAGTTCTCCTGCCAGGTCCTGGGATTCTTCCTGCGTGATCTCATATTGTCGAAAACACATCTTACATCCATGGAGAAATGCGATATGGATGTTATATTCATCCGTGGATTCTTCATACGGCCACAAAATGTTTGCAAAAGAAGTAGAAGTAGATAACTTTGTTTACTTATAGATAGTAGTTGTGATTGCAGTTTGTTGAACTCCCTAGTCATTTGGTGTGTTAGCTACTAGTCAGGTTCCAAAACATAAGCTTCTTCACTATGTCACATGCCCCACTTTGGGTCATGATGGCCCTCAGGTGACAAACTGCATCATGTTTCTCCCCTACAGGCCACCTGAACCAAAATGGGACATGGGCCATTTTTGATCAAAATGAACTCAAAAATTCAACAAAACGTTACTAGGGTATCCAAATAGGTATTAGTAAGGGAAAGGTAAGAAAATACGTGTTTGGTCCGTGGGGTGATTTTCACTTTTTGGCGTGGCGCTCATGGTGTTATGAAACATCGATACAAGACTTTTCGAAGAATCAGAAGCTATTTTTCTTTGCTATTTTTAGTATGTATGTATGTGTCATTCCAGACGATAACTCTCGCTAAAATTTAGATAAAAAATTCAAATTTGCACAAAAAATCTGATCGAGAGGCTAAGCTCGTATATGGGAAGAATCGGGCCACTCTAAGGAGGGTTTTGGCGGAAAGTACCCATAAATTCCAAGAATGAAACAGTCTGACAAGTGTCACTTCATTTTGAAGGCTTTTTCAACGCTGAACACGATCATGAAATCGGAACTGCGATATCTTACTTCATACCGGACCACTTTTAAGGGTGTAGGAACGTGGTTGTTACTTGAGTCGTTCTTTACGGCTTATTAAAAAAAGCCATTTTACAAATAAAATTCAAAAATTGTGATGAATTTTTAAAAATACAAATTGCAAATTATATATGTATTCAAATTCAATAATTGATAGTCATGAATAGTAGGTATCTATTGGCTATTTCTATTGATATTTGGCACGAATATATTGTTACCCGATAGTATACGTCATTACTGCTCACGGTAGGACCCTCAGCAACGGGCAGAAGGCTTCCTCTTCGCTCCCCTGCAATCCCAGAGCTGTTCGTAAGCCGTAAACCAAACACTCGCCCACCCCTGGAATATTAATACCAGAGCCCGCCTTTTCCCCCTCCATCTTTTGTTTCTCAATTGCAGCATCGCCAAAAAAAAACTCGAGTCACAAATAAAAAAGTGAACGACGAGGGAAAAAATCATTCGAGGGACCAAAGACTGAAAGAAAGTGAAGGGCGTACCCCCAGCCCTGATACATGAGTGAGCTTCACGTCTTATAAGCCCCTTGTCGTTTTCTAGATGGGAAGTCAGCGTTTTTTTGTTATCCGTGAGTTGTCACAAACACTCGAGTTGTGCCCTGCGTTTGCCGTCGAGTGGTCTTATTCGAGGGAACCACTCGGGTCTGGAAGAAGGCGAAGCTTCGAGTGCAAGCGAAGCTGTGATGACATTTTTCAAATCTTTCGACGAGGAGTGTTCGGCAGAGTTCTACGAAACTTGGAAGCGGCAGATCTTGTGCGGGGTGCTCCGGACAAAACTGGAAATGAAAAGTTGATGAAAAACAGTCTGTGTACAATATTTATCTACTGCAGAGCGAAATAATATATTATATTGTTGGGAATAACGACAACTAATAATACAACTGACAACTGATGATGGGCGAACTCAGAGGGAGGATAGCAACTTCAAGGACAAGGAAGAGGGTGTAGGAAGGATACCAAGCCAATCGACTTGGTATCTGTGTAAATAGTTCATTATCATGGAGATGAGTTTCTGTTTGTGATTTCCCCGAAAAAGTTGGTGTGTATGTTCGAAAATATACACTGGAGACCAAAAAAAACGGCGCAGTTGAATTGTTTCCAAAGAGTCAAGTTTAAATCGATAACAGTTGGGTTTGAGTCAATAGTAAGGTCAATAACAAGGTTAACAGAGATTACCTGCCAAGGTCTATCCCTGTTTTTCCTTAACTACCCAATTTTTTCCTGTAATGCTCTCTTAGAAGCCTAAAGGACGAAAGATGACTTTTCAACTTTTCAATACTCGCTATTAGAGACTTGAAGCTGAGTGATTTTTTAAAATGAAGACAAAAACCAGAGAATTTTTATGTTTGCATTTTTCGATTTTAATTTTTTTTTTTTTTACATTCAAGTTACATTTTGGCTTTATGATTTAAATTTTTATGTTTTCCAGTTGTTTTCTTTTCACAGAATATAAATTTTACGCTAACGTTCAAATTTCTTCCAACTTTATTCCTCTACCAGATAGAACATCACAAATCTTGAACTGCGCCGGTTTTTTTGGTCTCCAGTGTAGTTCGCGTGTTTTCCTTACCCATTGTCGTTATTCCCAACAATATGAAACATAGGACCATAGGTACGACGAAATCGTACCTACTTGTCTGGTCGACGTTCCCGAGGTCAAAGCACACTGGATTACCAGAGCACATGATGAGCAAACCCTAGCGATTGTTTTAAGTGTTTCTGTTGTAACATCGAACTCGCCATTGCATCAGACAGCAAATTTATTGGAGACGGAAAAATGAAGTAAAATCCCCAGTCATGCAGCATGGCTATAAGAGCCAATTTTCGAAGAAATGACTGGTTTTATGTAAAATGTCCCTATTTTCCTGGTTTTTAACAAATTTCGTCTCTTTTTTTGCCTAGTAACACCTCAGTTTTTCAGAGCAGTGAAAATTGATGAAGCTATTAGCGATGATTCGTTCTATGTGGACTATATTAAGGTCGATAATGTAAATAAGAAAAATAAGGACGAAAATGTGTGGTCTATCAAGGCCTAAGTCAGTAGTATTAATATACGATTCAAGTTAGACACAGGTAGCCAAGTTAACATTCTCCTTGGAGATTATTTACATTGATGAATAAGAGTAACAATTTAAAACTACAATCTAGCGGCATTAAGTTATCCCCATACAATAACAAACCTGTGCCTCTCCCTATCTAATTTAAACATATCACACAGTGAGAGTGATTTTAAAGGGTGAAACAAGTCAAAGCCTATAACATCGCTTATTATGAGGAAATTATATACACCTGAACAACACTTCATTAGATTTTCTGCTGCTTTTTATAACCCCTGGGGGTAGGTATATGTAGGGTAGGGGAGTTACGCAGATTAACTTCAAATCTGTGCAATCAGACTGGAACAATGGACAAAGGGGTTTTAATTAATCGTGTTGGGTGCATAGAGTAGTAATTCCAAGTGGTTTAAATTAAATTTATCATGGAGCATATCGATACCTAGTATATTATACTCGTACTTATTATGTGAAATGCATGCTCATTGATACTTGGAAAAGCACACAAGGAGTGGTGGCCCATTCGACAGAGTTAGTGGTTGAATATTCAATAGTCAATCATAGTCAATCCCTAGCACTATATATTCACCTACCTTGAGGATAATATTTTATGATGTAAATATATCACTTTATCGTATGTTGTCGATAAGAGTAATTAATATTCTCCAGGGTTATGCAGGAGGACCGTTTGCTCAAAACGACGCAATAATTGTAAAGTAATCTACAAGGTGCTCCTAACGTTTCTTGTGTTTTACTTCCTCCATTACCTTTACCCTTTACATTGAGTAGGTACAGGTCTGGTCCCGTCTAAGGGAAATGCTGAGTCGAGTGAATCCAATGAGAAATAATACTCCCTCCCGTGTAATCCCTCTTGTCTTTTCTCAATAGGTAAATGATATCGGTGTTCAGGTGAACGGTTCCAGAACGCGACAGGATCGATGGCTATGGTAAGGGAGGCGATATCTCCTATTATCTCCGTCAACCAGTTATATTTCCCTCACCGCCCTCCGGCATGCTGCGCTTGCTAAGTGGTTATCGCTTCGATTTCCTACCCATAAATCTCCCCTCGAACGGGAATTCCTATTGAGGGCCCGCTTCGGCGGAAACACATTTGACTCGACATTGCCACCTGATACCCTGAGCTTTCAACGTCGGTATCAAAACAATCTACGCGTATGAGAGCCACGCATGATTTTGGGTCTTAGTAATCAACGGCGGCACAGTATAAATTATACATACACCCCCAGACAATTGGAGGTTACAATCCTGAATCCACGGGTTTCAGAGAAAATTTCCGAAGGTACAGCTGCTGAGATCGCGGTTTCTATGAGTTTCCTCCCTTACAGCAATGGAATCACTTGGAATCATTAAAAAAAAAAAAAAAAAAAAAAAAAAAAAAAAAATTAAAAATGTAGTGATTATTTGGCGGATCACTGCCTTGATTGAATTATTGGTGAAAAATCACTCGCAATAATCACTTGTAATCATGACAAATATGTAAGTAGTGATTGGATCATAAGTGCATCACTTGCGTTAATAACTGCCTCTGCAGTGATTCAATCGTTAATGAATAGTTAGGAATAAGTAATATACAACACAGCTTAGCTTAATTAAACTAAAACGTGTACTTAATACTTTTAACTGTAAATAGTGTAAAATACGTATACGTGTAAAACGTGAACTATAGCTCCAGGTTCCTAATTAAAACGTGTAATACTTATCACTGTACTCGTAAATACTGTAAAATACTCGTACGTGTAAAACGTGAACTGTAGCTCCAGGTTCCTATGTCCTATCTTCGATGTTCAGTTGACAACGGGATATATTTAAAGTTATGTACAATAAAACACGAGGTTGAACTTAACAGAACGAAAAGCACATTGGGAGAGAGATGAAACAGTGGATACAGTAGTAACGGGTGGATAATAGTAACGGGGTAAGCCAGAGTGAGTGTCTTACATTTACCTGTCCATTTAGTTCAGTGATTCATCGGTGATTCTTACCAATGATGCATCACTGATCGTCTAGTGGTTTAGGGATTAACAGGGATTCTTACCAATGATGCATCACTTATCATCCAGTGATCTAGTGATAGCAGTGGTGATCACTAATCGTTAATCACTAATCGTTAATGATTAAATCATTAAATCGCCAATTACGTACTTATTTCTGTAAGGGAAGGCCATAAGGAGAGTTCTGGTGTTTAGTTAGCAACATAATATATCTATATTATAGATGCCAAAAACTCAAAACTTCTAAAATTAACATAGACCCTTGTTCGGCCGAGCTCTTCAAGTGTTTAATAAGCTTTACGCATCGAAAAGTGAACTACCTACTTCGAATTGCACCCTGCTGTGAATTGCTACCAAGATTTGGTCTTACGTAAACCCACCTTGAAAACAACTGTTTTATGTAGAATTGTCATTTTAGGGGTACCTTGAACCCTGGAATGGGACCAAATATAGCTTCGGATTCTGCTGGAAATGGCATAGTAAGGGAAATACCAATATCATCCACAATACAGAACTAAAGTCGGTAGATCTCCAGGCCATCAGTACCACGACCCTTTGGGATGAGGTGGAAAAATTGATTTTCTGATATAGAGTGTTTTAAACCCTTCTTCTTGCGGCCTCGGAGTGATGTACTGGAATGTCATCCACGATTAAGTCAATGGATCGGAACGGGGGTGTGTTTGCATCCATCATCACCAGAGTTTCAATTGTTTGCACCCTTCAGGCACTCCCTTCGCCCTGGGCACACTTTCGGGTCAATTTCATCTACCGTTCGAATGAAACCCACCCGTAACCTTCCCCCAGCTATTTAGGGGAACATAATCAACCGGAACTAAGCCGGATGAGGGTTTGCCGCAGAAGGAAAGGCATTTATTAGGTTGGGTGACGATTGGTGCTGATTTGTTCCTGCCGAAGGGCGAGAAAGCCCTTGTGATTGCTTAGGGGAAACTCTTCAGCTCCCTTTTGCATTGTGGTCAAGATGGGTGGTTTTTTCTCTCTTTTGGGAAAGCTATCCGAATTGCGGTAGGGGGCCCTTGTGGGAGGAACCCCAACTATGTAAGGGCGTAAGTCAGTGCTGATTGCTGAAGAGGAGATTTCGCACTTCCTGATGAGAGTGAATTGCGACCAATTCGAGAGAGTTCCAGAAAAGTCGTTTGTGTAACAAGGGCTGAGTGATGCAATCAAATCAAAAATTATTCTCTCCTAAATTCAATGACGGTCGTTAGAGTAGCAGCTCAAAAGCCAGCAAATATTGATATTTTGGTGTTTTTTGGCTGTGGATTCATAATGTTCTAAAACGGATTTTGGTATAAACTTTTTTCGGAAATTTGAGTTTTGAAAATTTTGGACCGAGAACAATAGCTTCGTTTTCTTCAAAAATTCCAAAAACCATTGATATTGAACCATTGGTCTCTATTGTAGTTCTCAACATTAAAATGTCCAGTGTACTCAAGGTGACGAGCCCTTGAGATCTGGCACCTGTCTACTTTTTGACTAAAATTTCGCGAACTAAACGACTAAACGTTCATTTTAAAACGATAAAAACTAAATAAACAACTAAAAACTATGAACAATTTAAACAACAGCATGGATATTATTAGGTATCAATCCTCCGGCCTTCGCAATCCAGCAAAAGCGACGCCTGCGCATTACAAGGGGAACCGTTAGCAGTCTGCGCTGCCCTGCTCTATGGTAAAACAGTCAGGAGAAAGACTCACAAGCGCGCGTTAGAATACACACAGACATATGCACACGCTGTCATGGGCACCTGCTATAAGGTTGTGGTTCCCTGTGGCCTTCAACTGGAAGGTGATCACTTCAATCAGATGTTTGTAATTCTTCTTCTTCCTCTTCTTAGATGACTTGGCTTCAGCCATGCCAGTCATAGTCATTGGATTCGTGATTCAAAGCAACCATCATAGGTAGCGATTAAAATTTTCAATTGAGTGACTTACTGTTGATTAAATGTTTTGTTATTATGAATAAATTTTTCATCAGTCAACTTCTACTTACATTCTTTATTTGTTGTGGGGAAGCGCCGCTTCCTGCGCTTCCCCTGACGCTGCGCCCCTGATAGTTGAGTTCATGCCATAGATTACCTGCTGACCATATGATTTTCCTGATAGCCTAAGGTTGAATACAAAACGTTTCGCTTATTAAAACGTCATGATGATTTAACCGAACTGAACAATCTCTTTTGCCGTATTCTCTCCTTTCAACAAACTCCGCCTCCCCGAAGTTAACCACCCCAGGAATGCGGGTTTAACTCTCAGCTCCCGGAGAATATTAATTACCCGAGTATCCACGAACCTCTCGAAAGCATATATCACAAAACAAAACGCCAATGTGACTTCCTCCATTTCACCCGGCCGTAGTGGGCACAATACGGGGTCATTGCATAAATCAAAACGAACGAGGGGGTGCCTGTCCCAAACTAACTCCGAGAGCCGATTTCCTTCATTCAAAAGTCCCCTAATAATACGCTCGGCAATAGCCAGTGTGGCGATTGCATCGTTGGAATGTGGACAATTTCAAACGAATTCCAAACATGACGTATACGCTTTGATGTTATATATTAGGGATACGACTACAGGTTGTGAATGGATATTAAATGGATTTTTTTAAAATATGGAACAGAACTGTGTGCAAATAGAGGGCAAATGAACATAATATATTATTCTGAACACTGTGCTGTACATTATTCAGCACAGATTCTTTGCGAAAACTGGCGATTCTACAAGAATACATAAGATATCTCAGAAATTTTCTTGGTGATCACACGAGCCTAAAAACCTAAAAATTTGTTTCAAAAAGTTAACTTATGCCCAACTTCACCAAATCTAACTAAAGGGTGATTAAGTTGAAGGTAATGGAGATATTAGCCAAATCGTTAACAACTTTATCATTCACCATCAACTATCCACATTAACTTAACTTGAAGCCAGTTCTTTAACTTAAAGTCTGCATAGACTGATTTTCGACATATCGATGTACATCGGAGCCATAGGAACTGTAAGAACACACCAACTTCCCGAGGAATCGTGACGTCACGCAGGGATTTATATAGCCATCTTGCCTTCGGTTGGACGAACTCGCTTTCAGTGATCAATTATTCACATTTGATCGTATTTAAAGCGTACCTACCGTGTATGAACAATCCTCCGGAGCAAGAGCTTCAGAAGCTGCAAGTCAAGAAATTGAAGTTCGAAAATGAGCTCCTCCAGCTTCAAATTATGAAAACTAAACAAGAGTCGGGTTTGGTTGGAGATTTTGTAATACTTTACAACACACATGAAATACATGTAATACATAAAGTTACACAAACGTTTTCTTTTATACTTTCTCTTTTTCTTTCTTATACCTATACTCCTCTTTCTACTCGTACATTGTAAAGTATCAAAAGTTCTTCGTTTGTCATTATTATTTCATTAGTTTTGATGGAGCCTTGAGGGGCCTGAAGGCCTTCTATGAATTGAGCAAATTTAGAATTGCTCATGAGCAAATATAGAACCTTTGCATCGTCCATAATATCCCATCGTGTGTTCAGACGACTCGCGCGACGGGCGTATGGAGTTTTAGTGGATTTTTATAATATTTTTATATACCTACTATCTATGGACTACCAGTAGTTTTGATCTCTGTATACGCAAACGCTTCTGTCATTTCAATAACAATGAAATCACACCAGCCTGCTTAATGCACGAAAATGTCGTCAAAGTTGGTCTGACAGGTTTGGAGTTACGTCCAGCTTCTTGGAGGAATGCACAGTTTCCCTCGGTGGCCAGGGAACGCCAAATTGCTGCAAGTAGAACTTTGGTATAAATACCAATAAATAAATTTATTCGGTAAAATTTGAGATTCGGAGTCAACTTCGTTGTGATTATAACGGCGTTCCACGTGTGACCATCAATTTAGTACTACCATCAATTGTATTTCACCCAGGGCAGAAGAGGAAACTATTAACACTTCCATCTGTTGTTTTCCATCAAACACGTCAATACGACAACTCACTTGCTATAATAGCAAGAATAATTCGCCACAGAGTTTCCTCATTGTGGAAGATTTTCCCTTTTTGGGGGAAAATGAACCCTTTGAGAGAAAATAAATGCAATTTTGAGGGGAAAAGGGGAATTAAGCCTTTTCTATGGACAAGCTGCAAAATTTGCATTTAATGCTCCCTAAAATATGAAACGAAACATCAAGATAGTGGAGAGAGCAGATCATGCTCAACTCGAGAGTTACTCGGGAAAAAACGTGAAATATCCCTCCTAACAATGGAGGGCTTATACTCGAGGAATACTTCGGGCCTTACGATCACGTTTCAGCACCTACTCAAATCCCAGCAGGTTCCAAAACGACTCGAAATATCTGCATACAACGCTCGAATTATTCATGAAAACGACGAAAGAGACGAAAAACCCCCACAGAGGGAGCAAAGGGGTTTTTTTTAGAGTCCGGATATGGAAATTATAGGTATAAATTGCGCGCCCCACTGTCATTTTCAAGGGGGTAGTTGGCATTGTTGGACTGCAGTTATGCCTTTTGGGTTTCATGTTGCGGAGGGTGATGTTACTAATGGTTTGCGGGAAGCGGTCAAAGGACTGGAGCTCTAATTGCCATAAAAATTCCTTGGTCTCTCCCCACGTCCGTTGGGGGTCTTTCGAGTGAAGAATTAAAAATTGGAAACCAGCGTGGAAACACATTCCTTTTTTCCCTCGACAAATTCGAGGAACTCACAAGGAAAAAGTATTGTTATATGTAAAGCTCGAAACGACGGAAAAACACTGTTGTTAACTTCAGATGCAAGTTTTTCAAATTTTTAAATTGGTTCTTATTTCTGCCCTTCGAAAAATGAAGGTCGAATTCGTACTCAACTGGATTTTGTTTTGGATTTGGAGAAAAAAGAATCAAATATTGAAATAGCACTCTTCTGCCTAAAATAGCCTGTTCGCTAATTTTTGACGAAAAGAAAGCTATTGTTCTTGTTCTAAAATTTACCCAACATAATTAAATATTACCCATACGTTCCCAAAATGGAATAATCTGACAAGTGACACCTCGTTTTAAAGGGTGTTTCACGTTGAACACGATGGTGAATTCAGAATTGCGATATCTCATTCGCAATTCTGACTTCACCATCGTGTTCAGCGTTTAAAAATCTACAAACTGGTGTGTTACTCGGCAAAAAAGAAAACAATATTTGTTATAAAACCAGTAAAATTGGGACATTTTACATAAAACCATCAATTTCTTCAAAAATTCGCTCTTATAGCCATGCTGCATTATTCTGGATTTTTTCTTTACCTACTCATCTTTGGATGAAATTATTGTTATTAAACGTAAGGAAGTTCACAGGCGTTAATAGTCGCGGTATGACCAAGAGAGCAAATTTTGGACGTAATCAAGTACCTAGTTGAAGTAAACACAGTACTCATGATCAGTGTCACCTCCTGAATTATCACTTCCGTTTCGACCCGCACAATCCTACATAACATGAAAATGTATCAGATGTAAGCGTCTCACATTTTTAAATTCTTATTTATGCCCTGGTAAAATAAATGTCCAAGTCGTAATTTACTTGATTTTGTTTGGAAATGGAGGAAAAAGAATCAGTTTTCCTAACATGAGCGCCTGTTTTTTTAGTTTCAGAATAAAATTATTGTTAGTATAGGTAGGGAAATTTTTTTTACTTCTGTGCTAAGATGGCAAACTCTTAGCAGACATGTCAACTTTAAAAAATTTTGCAGACCAATTTTAAAGTTTACCTAGCCCTCAAAAATCGGGAAATAACCATCTGATCTCCTTCTTGAATGCCCACAATAGCTCATTATTCCAATTTTGTATAGAATTTTATGGGACTGTCAAAATCTACCTAGCAGTTTATAAAGTGACTTGTAAAAAGTAATGTTGGTTGCCCGAAAACCAGGTGTCGAGGAAACGGCGTTGACAGCAATAACGTGAGGACAAATTCGTAGGTTCGAGGAGTTTTCGGTTCTTGTATATACGTATGTAAACTCACTAATTTTGAAGTTTTTTTTTTTAAATGGGTTATTACTCGTACCTACCGAAAAAACGCTTGCATACGAGTCAGCAACACTTTGGGACATTTTATGTCTTTAGTGCGATACAGTACAACGTCTCTCTTATAGGTAACACTTCCTATAAACACGCTTTGAAAATTGTGTATTACATTAAATTTTAGGTACAAAGTTGTGGTATGGTAGTGGTGGCATCCCAGTTTAGATGCTGTTACCGGTTCATGTAAACACACGCGATTATTTTACACGTTAGAAATCACTTCGAGATATCAAACGATAACTTAGCAATACGACATACGAAAATACTGAACGAATTTCGTCTCGTCATCCACGACAAAAATATTTTATGAACCCACTCTTGTCTTTGAGAATGAGACCTCACTTCTTCCTCCAAAATTAAAGCGATTTTGCACTGTAAATTAATCCTGTTCAAATCAAATCCAATCAAATCAAAACACTCTTTATTGTCATGGCTGGACGCCAATACAATCCATCGGCTAAGCCCACAATTAATGCTGTTGGACGACATCCTGATTGAATTCACTTGCTGCCCGGAGTAGACTGACTGTGATCTGACTGCAGTGTGAATTGGGTTGCCCCCGACTTGACGGTGATTCGACCGTGATTAGTGTCAGTCCCTCCTAAAGATTAGTCTCACTCCTAAAGATTAGTGTCAGCCCCTCGATAATAATAATTAGTATTATGAATTATTAACACTCCCCTTTCGACCCACACAATCTCGTGCATCACCGAAACGAGAAAATCAAATTAGGTTTTCGAATGTCGAATTTAACGTTCGAACCCTTTAAGTTCCCTGCTTTTCATGACCCCCTCCAAATACCCTCCGCGCCTTCTAAATTATGCATGCCGCCGAGCTCGAAATAAATCATACCGGAACTCGATTTATTAAAATCACCTTATAAATTTACATTAAAGGAAGCCATTCTCAAAATGAAAAGGTCGCTTTCGATATCACATTATTAAAAAACAAAAGACGAGAAAAATGCCTCCTGATATGGGATAAGAAAAGGGTGTAAGGGGGTTTCGGGCTTTATTTTAAAACAACGTTTCCCGGGAAATGACGCTATCAATAACCGAAAACGGTTGATTTAAAGGGATTGGGCGGTAAAAAGATATAAATCGCCTGACGATTGGGGAGGAATTCAGAACATGGCGGACTTGTTTCCTTTTTTTCCCCTACCGAGGGGTGTTTTAGGGAGTGAGGTTGGTACTGGGAGGTTTCTGTAGTTTATCACGTTTCAGGCTCCCACTCCATCCTGAAAAGGAGTCAATTCAAAGATCGGGGTCGTATTTGAGTGGAACATTCACTAAGCGGGAGTTGCTCCCAGTTCATCTCAGAACCAATATTTGATTAGGTACTAAAAATAAGTCGAATATTCGAACAGCGAATGATACTTTGTTTAGTATCAAAGACATTTCTTGTCTGAAACTGAAAACCTCAGATTAGAAATTACGCAGAAACAAGATGGAATTCACCCTGTTCTCTCTTTGTTACGAGTATTTTTGACATTTTATGTCTTTACTCTGGCACATAACTCGAAAAACGTCACACGAAATCGTCACGAAAATTTCTGATGATTTTCGCTTACAACCGATTCGCAGCTACGGAACTTTATCTTCGCCAGTTATCATCGTATATACTCGTACAAAAATCGTTCACCACTCGTTGGATAGCTCTCGATTTACCTAACCATATTACGTTACCACTGCGGAGTGCGTGGCCGACAAGCTGCGGTATGGAAGAGGTAGGGTAGGGGGCCGGTAAGACATAAAATGTCCGACAGGGTTGCAGACTCGTATGCAAGATGTTTCTTTCTTCTAAAATTCGCTAAACAGAAACCAGCTCAAGCCGATGTTGCTGTATAAGCTATTATCATTTTACATAGTTTTTGACATTTTCATGTCTTTGCTTTGGCACATACACTGAAACGGGAAAAATTTGTTCCCTTGATTCACCCTTTCCCTCAGATCACGTCAGAACACAAGCGACCGGCGGGCCACTACGTCAGAGCCTATGACGCACGAGCGTAGGACGTCAGACGGCTGGCAGGAGGCAACTAGTACGGCAAAGCCTATGACGCACGAGCGTATGACGTCAGACAGCTCGCAGGAGGCCAACTAGTACGTCAAAGCCCCTGCCGTAAGAGTCTGACGTCATACGCTCGTGCGTCATGGGCTCTGACGTAGTGGCCCGCCGGTCGCTTGTGTTCTGACGTGATCTGAGGGAAAGGGTGAATCAAGGGAACAAATTTTTCCCGTTTCAGTTTATGTGCCAAAGCAAAGACATGAAAATGTCAGAAACTATGTAAATAGGTACCTAATCCCAACTGTAATGTCAATTTTCTGACAATGAGTTTTCGACTATAGTTTTCATACCTTTTTACTTAAGTACTTATTGCAATTTGTGATGTGATATGATATTGTTTATTGGCAATAGTAGCTAGTACAATAAAAAAGAGACGATCCGTGGTAGAAAAAGTAATCAAAAAATAGAAATTAAACAATATTTGGCAAATAAAATAAAGTTGCCCACCAAAGAATAAGTTCAAGTGAACTTGTGCTCTTCGGTGGAGTTCAGATAAGCCTATAGAGCACACTTCAGATAAGCACACTTATAGAGCAGAAATGTGCCAACACAATAATTGCAAAAGCAAAATTATTAAGTAGATAAATACAAGGAAATAGGATTTTATTTGCTAAGAAACAATACACCTAGATACTCAAATTACAAGACAAATTGTGAAATTGAAAGATATTCATACCCTTATCATACAAAAAATAAATTAAAAACAAGTACCTTCTGATACATAATTGGCTTAAAAAAACAAGTACCTTTTGTAACATAGGTAAGCGTTCCTTCTATAAAATTCTGAGTTTACTTTAGGGAGAATTATAATTATATATGCAAGAGGAATGGAAGTTTCTAGTGAAAGTGGAAATAGAAAGGTGTTCATTCCTAATTTTCGAACAAAAAAAATGAACACAGGATTGAAGTAGGTACATCTGAGTGATATTTTTCACGTGAAATTGATTAAAATTTAATCAATTTAGTAAAAATATGAGATATCCAACTTCACTCCTATTTAATAGGAGTAAAGTAGGATATCTCATATTTTTACTCAGAGTAATTTTCAAAATGCGATTCTGCATTCTAATATAAGATCTACTAGCACTACCCCAAAGAATAATACCATACTTGATTATGGAAAAGAATGAGCCATAATAAACAGTTTTTAGTAGCTTTAGCGTCAAAAAACCACGGATCTCTTTGGAAACGTAGAATAGTTTACGCATTCTTGCTATGAAGAACTCAATGTGCTTCTTGATCAAGCGATCGTCAATCACCTCCTCTAGATAGTAAATTTTACTGTGATCATTAAACAATCGCAGTTTGATACGTCAGTGATACAAGATAACTGCTTATGGAGTTTCGGGGGGTAGGGTACTGAGGGAAACTTCTGCTTTCTATTGAAAATCGAAGCACTGAAGTTTTATTAATATTGAAACATCGTATTTATATCAAACCAGTGCTTAATCTGGAAAAGTTCAGTTAAAGTTAACTTTATCAACTAAAACGTTATAGTCCCTACCATATAATACAATGGTGGTATCTTCAGCTTCAATACTGTAACTTTGAGAGTGCCAAGTACTCGTACATGAAATATTGGGAGTAATGAGGTAAAAATAATATGTGTTCGTTAATAGAGCGTTCTGGTCAACATGTCGAAGGAACATAGAATATAACCAATATTTTACCTAATTAGGTACTCATTATTTGGTACAGTTTCAATTTCGCTCAGATAAGTAGCAAAATCACTTCCCTGCAATTCCGCTAGAGCTCTAATGTCGTTGTGCTTCAAACAACCTCATTGTTCCCACCCCGACCCTATCCATACAGCTCGGGACGCTTCGGTGTAGAAATGATCTCGTCGATATCTGAAGGAAGTGCGGGCGGTCGAGCACAGTAGGACACTGTCAGGTTATTAAAACATCGAGTTATCGTAACCTCTCCCAAACGCCCCAGATATGGAGGCGTCTATAGACCCTATAGCAGGCCATATACGTGGTATTGATTCGAGCTCACGAGATATCACGGTATATCGCAGGTTGCACTTCAATACCTCTGTAACGTCTGCACAATATAACAGATGTTTCAACGTTATGTTCGATGGACCGTCAATAAAATCGAACCATCCAAATACAATGTTGCTCTTGACACCGACAGCCCCAATCAGTCCCACTTTGTTCATGTCTGGCTATCTCTTTTTATTTACTAAATTGTGGGTGACGTCATTTCTACCAAATATATCCAATACCTACCTTGATGCAGTGTGCTCCTGATTGCGATGATATATTTCATGATTCAGGAAGGTGTTGTGAGATCTACTCTAGGGGTGGGGAATATTTAACGTAACCGCTTCAAATAACCTAATACCTACTGTACAATAACCTAATACCATATTTATATGGTTATAACCTATTACCAGAAAACCCCTATCACTGGAATAAGTGTTTTGAGGACTTGGGGTAAAGACCCTTTGAGGGCCTCTTCGTCGCCGGCTATTCGGGATTCCGTGATAATAGGTTGGATGGGACTATTCCAGGTAATACCAGGTAATAGGTTACGGAAAACGAATGTGTGAAAGGTGTACATTTGAGTGAGTATTGGGTCTGGTAGTAGGTTGTGGTATTAGGTTATTTTGGTAATAGGTTACCGGCGATTCGAGAACCGATTACCAAGATAACATAATACCACAACCTATTACCAGATTGTCGCTGTTATTCGATAACCTATTACCAAGAAATAACCGTACTTGCCATGCCTAATCTACTCATTCATTGAAACCCTGGCCTCCACCATCTCTTCATACATTCTGGTATGGATTGTACCTTCCACTTTGGACATACCAGCCTGAAACACTAACATTTTATGAAAATTTACCTATTTACCATTTTATTTGTTTCTTCGTCATTCTCAAGAACCGGAGTCATTCAACTACTGACCTTTTCATAATGACCAGTGATGAGTCACGTTCAGTAGCCACCTTAACAGCAATTCTTGCTCTAACCAACCACATTACACGTTTACCAACTTATTTATGGAAGCTCAACGAAATATAATAGTATCAAGAAAATTAACGCTGTCTGAGGTCCAAACTGACAACTTCCTCCCTCTTCAAGTGGGGAAAAATCCGTCAAATATTCGGTGTCGTTCGTATGAGTTGAGGAGTTCCTCATGAAAAAAGAATCGTCGTGGTCGGTGAAATGCTCGATCCAATCAAGAACGAAGGACACCTGAAATCACGAGGATATTATTGTGAAATTCATTACATAAATTATGAATTTACATTACTTCATAAATGTAAATGTACATGGTGGGTGTTGAATCTCTTGGCAAGTATACCCTTTTAAATGGGGGGGGGGGGGGGATTATGGCAGAAGCCCACAAATTATTTCATCTCTCAACATGCTTTCAGCTGATTAGTGTGGTTATAAAACTTTCATCTGGTGAACTGCAATAACTCATATTTACCACTTACAAATAGCTAAAATTGACATTAATTTCGATTTTTCCATAAGAGCTGGATTTGACTAATGCAGTATATAACAAATTTGTGTATACTAATTATTAGTATACACAAATTTGTTATAATATAAGTATATTATACTGCATTAGTCAAATCCAGCTCTTATGGAAAAATCGATTATTAACAATTATTGTAATGGATGGGAAGTGAGTTAAATACTTGGTTTCATCTTGGGGCTGAACCTGGTAGCTGTTTTTGGAACCTTTTGAGGTTGGTTGGGCCTTTGAGCAGGGTATATACTGTAGAGAATCCCTGAATCTATGGTTTGTTACCTAGGACCAGTCATCCACCACAGAACTAGATGAACACCTTCTTACATGCTAATGAAATTAATGCAAGGGTGCCTAACAATCCGCAGAGGGATCCTTCAAAGTACTAGTAGTACCTACCAATGCCATCATAAATCTAATGGATTTTGCAGGACCAGTCATCCACCACAGAACTATATGAACACCTTCTGCCATGCTAATGACATTAATGCAAGGGTGCCTACCAATCTCCAGAGGGATCCTGCAAAGTGCTAGTAGTACCTACCAATGCCATTATTAATCTAATGGATTTTGCAGGACCAGTCATCCCCCACAGAACTAGATGGACACCTTCTGCCATGCTCTACACCACTATTAGTCCCACAACACCCACGGCTTCGTACAAATGCTCCTTCAGTTGTACCTTCCACATGAAGTTCATGCTCTCCTGGCCACAAGCGGCTGCTTCAGTAATAGCGTAGGTGTCAACTGTCGAACCGCAGATAAGTGGCATACCAGGCTCGAGGTGGCAGTACGGCGATGTTTCCGAAACATGCGTGCATGTAACTGCTGTTGGAGAGCATTTTCCTCGACCTTCCTTCGTAGCCCTGCAGGCGTATCTCGCACAATCTCGCCCTTCACTCATCATCACTTTCAGACGAGTCGATGTCTAAAAAACAAAAAAAAACTGACTATACGACTGTGTACCTGTAGTACATGTACTAATGCACTAGACCGCGCCTCCTGACTGCGGCTCTGGCACAAATATCCTTCGGTTTGCTCAAAATTTATTGAATGTCTAAATAAATAATAATAAATAAAATGTCTTTAATGATTCAAAAAAAAAGGGAAAAAAGGAATAATCATGGCGGCGAGCATCAGCTTCAGCTTAGTTGAAAAACTGTGGAACAATAATTGAACAGAAACATGAAAAGAAGACAAAATGTTCACAGATTTGGCTCTCGATGTTTTTAATCGTTGTAATTTGCATATTTGGCTCTTTGGCAAATAAGTTTGCCGACCACTGCATTAGACGACGTGGTAGCTACTGTAAAAAGCTCTCACTGCTGAGCAATAAGTCTTCCTCAGACAACATACTCTTCTGTAAAATCAGCACAACTTACTTGTTTGGTGCTGGACCACCCTACGATGTAGCACGGCTGTCCAGATTTTACAAGTTCCGTAAATCGTCTTTCCATAGCAATAGCATTTCTGGACCAAGTTGGCATCGCTTCGAGCCTAACACCCACAGTAGCATTGAACGCATGGTGTGTGATGATTCCAAAGTTGTAAACCTGAAATTGAATTAGGGTAACTTGAAATGAAAATAGAAATTAAACTATTATATTCGAAAATTCGATAGTTTGATTACCTTACCCACTTCCGAATGCCATAAATAACTTTCATCCTGCATTTATCATGGACGTGGAATGAGATGGGTTTGATGATGTGGTTTGGATCCAGATCACCGGATCTCATGAGGGACCCTCCGAGTAATTTATACCTGTATTAATGAGTTTTCAATATTAATTGCGAGTACTTCGGGTGTGGAGCAGAATCAAGTTAGGATGGGGTGGCCTTTAGTTCTATTGGTACCACTGGTAGAACAGGGACAAGTCAATATGAATAATAGAACGGTTAATAGGAATAAGCTGCTGGATTAGAGAGCTATTGGGAGGCGTTGGAACTACGAATATATTGACAGTGCAAGTTAGAACTGAGTGAAGAAGAAGGGTGTTGATCGCGGGACCTCGCAACCAGCATTATTGCTGTTTAGACTCCTGGTTTCTTTTGGGTCTGTTGGGTTTGGTTTGTTGCATTGGCTACCAAGTTTCATGGCATGCTATTCGAGAATATTCAGGTGATCTTGTACTGGATTGCATAGCGATGGATCTTGTACTGGATTGCATAGCGATGGATTGCATAGCGAGGACGTCTAAAAGTTCCCTTACTAACTGATACGTCGTGCGTCAATTTGCTAAATTCGCTGTGTAGAGCCAGTCACTAGGTAAAGGCAACTCGACAACCTATATCCTGATCTCCCTGAAGATCCCTAAAAAGGACATAAGGTAACGTGACCAGTAAATGAACACATAGTAGTAGCTGGGCAACCAAAATCTGACTTTTACAAACAGATTCCAGGTGTACTTGACGTTGTCTAGCCCAATACAACGCTTATCTATTTCATAACACTAATTCCAGCTTCACTGAGGCAAAAAAAAAAAAAAAAAAAAACTATTTGCGAGTTATAGAAATACTTCCAAGTGAAAAATAAGAGAAACACCCAGTGACTGAACCGAGTTTTCCAGAGAATGAACGGGTGTGTTTTCCAGTGAACGAACAACATACAGGTTGGTTTCTGATTGGACCATCGGTAGTTTCCTTTCACAAATCAAAGGCTTTCCGATTTTTTGTCAAGGAATTATGAAGGTAGAAGGAATGATAACAAGACTGTGTGGTTTTGAACTCGTGACGTGGAGAGAGAGGGTTTTGAACTGTTTGAGAGCTGATAATTATGAGCTTTTATCTGAGGAATCGGAGTTTTTATTATCCTCTCCTCTGCTTCCCCTTCTGACGGTTAGGATAGGGAGAGCGGTCTGAGGGGCCGCCCTGTGTAGTGCAGGCGTTTCATGTTTATTTAACTTATTACTGTTTCCATAGATTTTTATAACGAGGATACTGCGACATAACAATTGCTACATCATATTATTTTGGGTTACCATCAAGTTTTTCCCAATATTCCATTTAGCAGAGAAAACTAAACTATTTGGCAGTAAGTACATACCACTGTCCAGTAAAATTAGACCAGAAAGAGGGAATACCGGGAAGTGACCTGGGGAAAATTGGATATTTCTTCGTATGGTTTTTGCTAAAGCTTGCTAAAGGCCTTCCTTAGGAGTTGTAAGCGAAAAACCGAAAAAAGCCCGAATATTTCGACGTTTTCGGGGCACCAAACGTCAAGCTCAACCCCTGGAGGGGTACAAACTCTGATTACTCGTCTTCAAGGATATCTCAAGGTTTTAGAACGATTTCCAGCTTTCTCCAGGTCACTCCGGGGTAATTTCCTTATTTTACTGGACTACTAGAGCAATCAGAAGATTAACACGTCACTCACCTTGAATTTGAGCCGTTTCTGACCTCTAGTGGTTTAAGTCTGTCAGTCGGTGGGATGGCAAGGCATTCACAAGCTGTTAACGACACAAAGTTCGAAATGAGATTAGCGTTGCAAGAGATTTCGTGTCGTTCGTCAATCAAGGCCAATACCCACGAGAAAGAGTTGGCGTTCTGTTGGAATAATGAATGGTAGTCAATTACTGCACAAATCAGCACTGGTATTAATAACAGTATAATATAACAGTAATAGTGACCCTTGTCTTAAAGACTGCAACATATCGGCAGTTGTCTTTTAAGATGCAGTATACAGGCTCTTGTCATGATTCTTGGCTCTATCGGCATTGGTCAAATAACAGTATATTGGCTTTGGTATTAAACAGCATGTGTAAATACGATAACTGCATTGGTCTACTAACGGTATGTATAAAACCTATAATATAGAATGAGATATCGCAATTCTGACATCACCATCGTGTTCAGCGATGAAAAATCTAAAAACTGAGGTGTTACTCAGCAAAATAGGATTCAAAATTTGTTATAAAACCAGTAAAATGGAGACATTTACATAAAACCGGTTATTTCTCCAAAAATTCGCTCTTATAAACGTATCAATGTCAATATTATTGACATTGTTCTCATCTGCGCTGTATTGACCCTAGGCACAACTACTGCAGAAATAAATCGGCAACTGTCAAAACAACTCTGTTATATCGGCCTCTCATTTATACACTATCTGATCACTATATTGAAACTTTACAACGTTGAGTAAGAAATAAATTGACACAGCCACCCGTAAATATGTAAGAATTTAACAACTATGTTTTCCATGATTCAACTGAGCTTCTACTCAGTTCCATAGATTTGCACTAAATGGCTCATTATCCACGTTATACTCGTATATCACAGTACAATTCTCTGGATTGTTAATGGATCGTTAATCACAGTAACCTCTGGATAGCTTAATGTTCAATTTTCAATACAAAACAACTATTTACTTGGTTAGGTTTTGTTTTGTATACTACATCGTGCCCATTTACTATGTGCTTAACTTATAGATCATTATCCCAGAAATATGCACATAAAATCAAATTAAAATTGGTCATGCGTCAAAATTTAATAGATCATGTTTTGGTAGTTACTATTAAATTACTTATCTACTTACTGGCTAACCTGCAAAAATTGAGCCTCTGTGATCTTGAGACTCCTAAATTGACGTATCAGTGTCAGCAGTGGAAGTATCAGTGGCCAAACCTCCATGATGCAGGTTGTAAAACTTTATATAACAATAGTTTCTGAGCATCCTATGAGGTTTGCACGTTTCTAAGTGATTTGTAATAATGAATCGGTGATGATGATTATGATGAATGCAGGCTTGTTAAGAACCTGAAGATGGAAAAAATCCATGGAAAAAAAGATGGAGAGCGAATTTTTGGAGAAATAGCCGGTTTTATGTAAATGTCTCCCTTTTACTGGTTTTATAACAAATTTTGAATCCTATTTTGCTGAGTAACACCTCAGTTTATGGATTTTTCTCTCTGCTGTTTGATTTGTCATCCTTGTACGTCAATGGCAGCACTAAACATCGTTAGGGGGTAGAGTCTAAAACTGTTTTCTTGAGTGAAGGTGAGTGGGAGAGGGTTAAAATAAAATTGAGGAGCTCAGGACGTTCAAGTGAGGAGGAAGAATTACGTCACTTAGAAAGAGCGTTCTTGTGGTTGAGGAGGCGTTTCAATAAATTCGCCCATTTTCATTTGATTCATTGTTTGTTGACTTACCACTTTGAACGGAAAGAAAATATAAGTCATATCAACGACCCCTGTGTTGATACGACCTCGCCAACCTCACTTTCAAGAGGATATAATGTGGGAACAAGACCAGACGAAATCGCTCCGAACGCCCTTCCAGAGGATGTTGGGTAGCTCGTACGGTTGGATTTATGTGCTCTAGACCTGCGTATGATTGATATGACGACACCCCCAGCCCTCCGACACGCCCTTAAATCGTCCGAGAACTAAAACTGGGCGTGGTGCACGGAGCTTGCTCTCGACATCACATGCAGCAAACCTCTCAACCCCCTCTGGTTTTCCTTCAAGCGGATTTATGGCCACTTGTGAAACTCATATCGTCGTATTACGTTGGCGGTTAAATTTCGATGGAAAGCTCTGATTTGGTACAGTTACCTTAGAAACCGGTGGTTCGACTGGGCTGACAACGACCGTCGCAGAAGTCATCGCTGATTAAGAAAACCCAGAGTCATGCAGCATCGCTATAAGAGCGAATTTTCGAAGAAATAACTGTCTTCATGTAAAATGTGATATTTGGAACATCTTAGTCAAATATAGGCAATCTTAAACTTATTGGGTAATTATAGGTACCATTTAATTATGAGGCTTACGGATCAGGTGCTCTCTCATCAAAGATCGGTAGGTACTTATAATAGTCTTCCTAATACTTTCCTGGCGGAAAGATAAGGTTCTTCCAGGTCCCTCAATGCTGTTTATTATTATTTGATTTTTTTTTAAAATAAATATAACTTTATTGCACAAGATAAATGCATTACCAGTTGTGGTATACAAATTACATGCTACTTGGTTAGGAGGTTAAGCCCATTGGCCCATTGGGCTGCGTCGTCCGTGAAAATTAGTGGAGGGGGACTCGTGGAGTAGTAGTGGGGACTGCAGTAACAGTCCAGAGATTCAACGAAAAACACTTGATTTAAATAAACAATTTTATTAAATAATAAATAATAATAAATAATAATAAATATAATAATAATATAAAAATAATGAATATAATAATACCTATATAATAATAATAAATAAATAATTTAATTAAACAATAATTGTTTAATTAAATTATTTATTTATTATTATTATATCAATTATTGATTACGAGTGATAGCGGGGGTAGGCGTGCGCAGAAGCTATTGCGCACTCTTACGTTGCGTTAAATATCTAATTTTTTAGATATTTTCATCCGTTCCAAAAGTGAATCGGAAGAAGGAGTCCCCCCACTCCATACCCTTGCTCCAGCCAATCAGGTGGCCCAACTCTCGACGCATTAGGGACTTTACGGATCCATCTGAACCCAGCTTAAGTCTCGTTTTGTACGCAACAAATTTCGATTGTGCATCAAGGAGATGGGAAATTTGACGCTCTTTCCAACGGTGTAATTACATTTGAATTTATTTGACGGATTAAGGACGTCACTGCCATTTCAATGACTTGTGGTTGAAACCACCAAAATAATCCTCAGAGGTGAATCATAGATGAGCCGTGATGTCCATGTGACGTCCCCGGACTTTATCGGAGCATTAGAGCAGGGTTGAGAGACAATTATCGAAAACAGCGGGGATTTGAACCAGTGAAATAGTCCCTGGATGAATCCGTCGTTTGTTGGTCCCAACCTGAAGAGTTGCTGCGCTCTTGAAAGATTTGAAGAGAGAAAAAAAACTGAGACCATCCTCACTACTCCTAGCACTTGACTCGGTGGCGGGAATGCAAATTCAATGGGCATAATACGGGAACACGGAGTCCTATTGTAACCTGCTCAGAACATCGCTGCTGTGTTTTATGGCATCGTCGTGGAGCTGAATGGCTCCACCTCGTATGTCGAGTGTTCCTTGAATAGCCGATTTTTTTTCAAATTCTCCTGCTGCGTACTAAAAAGCCCCGTCGCGATCCGCGAACGAGATGATCTTTCAAATTCCAGAACTACAACATGGAAAAACGATCAACCTCCGTAACAGTATAGTGAGTTAAGTAGAGACCACGCCACTACAGGCGAGGCCTTGACGCCCGTCTGACCTCCCAGCACTCCGGCTATAAGAGCGAATTTACGAAGAAATGACTGATTAATACCAAATGTCTCCATTGAAGAACATGATTCCCTCAAGTATCAACAGTATTTTTCTTGAAAATGTCTGAAGTCTCTGATAAAAAATTTGAGTTCAGGTTTCAACTTAAAGATGGCATACCCAAGATGGTGGATTTTACTTATTTATTTATGCAATTTGTAGGAGCAGTTTTATTAATATTCAGAGTCAATAACCTCCAGAAAATGTTTGTATCAGAGACTTCAAAAATGTTTTGTAGGAATCGATCACTAGCAATGTCCGCCATGTTATATTCGCCATCATGAATTTAAAATTGAGGTCCGCCATGTTGGACCAGAATCGGAGGTAAGGTATCGATGAAGATATTTATCGTGTAGCTCAGTATCGATACTTTTTTGATAGTATCGATCAGAAAATATCGATATTTACTAAAATATCGGTTGAAAAAACGTTCAATTAAAAAACTGAAGTGATTGACGTGATGTCAATTTTCGACTATAGTCGAAAACACAGACAAATTAAACATACCTGAATTACGACTCAGACACCTACACTCACCCTTATCACAATCAACACACAAAAGGGTTCACCTTCTTCGGCCATTATTTGACACATTTAGTGAAATTAACTCGTGGAGGTTAGAACGTCCATGGAACCAGTAGAAAGCTCAGATTTTAATATTCGACTCAAGAACTTTGGAAATGTTTGGTATATCGAATGAAAAGAAATACCGACAGAAACTATTGGTTACTCAAGTATCTATACCCTATACTGTCGGATATAAAACGATTGGTTACACAAGTATCAATTCCCGATACTATCGATATAAAAATATCGATTTATCGATATAAAAATATCGATTTATCGATATAAAAATATCGATTTATCGAAGGAAAATGTCGATTTTTCGTTACTATCGACTATTGATGGCCATCCCTACCTTGAATTTGAAAATCGAATTCAGAATGGTAGAAATAGATTAACAGTAAGAAAAATACTGTACGCCATCTTGAATTTGAAATTAAGGTTCTCCTTCTTGGATGAGACATCTTGAATTTGGAATTTGCATTCAGTGTGATCATCACATACCACGAATCATAACATACAGAATTTGTAGAAATTGGAAAGTGCCGTCCATCATTTTGCATCCGACATCTTGGATTTATAATCTGACAACGGGTTCTTGTTCAGTGACCCCCAAAATACTTTTTCTGAGTAATTTGGTCAAAAATATTGAGAAATTAAAAATTTTTCAATCATTTTTGGCTAGAAAATGGCATTTTTTTGCGACCTACCTTACTTCAAATAGTTGTTTTGAGGTTAGATTATTTTTTAGGTGTGCCCAAATCAATTTTTCACCCAAAATTGAAATGGACAGAGGCGGTGCCTGATTTGTCTTTTGGCAGTGGATTCAGGATGGTCTGAAACCGATTTTGGTATGGACATGCTAAAAAGAGTAACATGCAAAATATATTGTAAGATGCAAAATACTCGGTGAAAATGAAGAAATCAACAGAACAGTGTCCTCCATCAGACGGTATTGTCTTCAAAACGGCACAATAGCTTGAGTGAACCGGTGCAGTTTGTCGGGCCTTGGAATAATCCCGGCTTATACGATTTGAGCTTACCAACCCCGCCAAACAGGGAAACTTTTTAAACAGCTTCTTTTACTTCTTTCCGTAATGCTATGCATGGACTTTCTCAAAAAACATCCTCGGAAAAGGGGGAAAAACCCCCCCACAAACCCTTATTTACTGCTAACAAGGTTTCTTTCCGGCATGTCTTTGCGTTCGTAGAATAAAAAAAAGGTCTGATGGACTCGGGGTTAAACGCCTGTTACGAGTTTTTAGAAAATAATACTAAAAATGAAGTTGAACGGATGAGGAAAGAAAAAAAAACCAAAATGTATAAAGGGACATCAAAGTTAACTGAAGTGTTCTTATCGTGTGTGCTCATATAAGGAAGTTCTTCGAGACGTAATACGGCACAAAGGGGTTCCTCGGGATGCTTCCACACGCCCACACTGTACATTCTCTCCTTCGTCAATATTTGCCTATTCCTTCCCCGTGCGTCCCCCCCCCCCACCCCTTTCCCGGCATTTGCAGACTTCCATCGGTAAGTAATTGGATCAATGGGGAGTGGAAGGTGGTTCGCAAACACGCCGCTTTCCCATCAATTCCGTTTCTTCGATATGATGGGTAATAATCTGGGCTTTTATGAGGTTTCGTTGGGTGAAGCCTGGCAGTTTTATTATCTTCAATAAAGTATCTCTCGTATTCGACGGAGAAGATGAAAATTATGTTGAACAGCACAACCTGTGAATTATAAGCATGTTTTCATACAAAATATTGCTGAAAAATTTAAATACAACATTTAATGTAATATTTGATCAAATCGAGATTGATTGAAAATAGAATATTATTTTGAGGATAGCCTCTGCGTTACTTCAGAAATTCAGTCATAGGAAAGCGCTCTGAGTAGTCTGGTTACCCTCTGGTTTAAATGGCACCCTCACCCGTTACTCCATCTTATAGCGAATTTTCAAAGAAAAAGAACCTAATGTAGTCAGTCCAATATTTTTAAAACTCGAATTTCCGAAAGATTTTTGAACCAAAATCCGTTCCAGACCATCCTGATCATTTTTGAGAATTCGCTAGAACCAACATAATATTTCGCTAGTAACATAATATTATTATGTTACTAACGACAAAGAGGAGGTAAAATCCGTTGTCTTCCGCGATTCAATTTTTCATTCGAGCAGTTCATTATTCATTTTATTCAAGTACATAACCGCTCGAAGAAAATCAGCAGAGATCGGAAACGAAGGTCTTCGCGTAGTTAGAGTCGATTCAAGAATGCAGATAAGGGCCCTTACTTACCACTTCAGTAATTCACGCCTTTCACACCGACTTCCAATGAATCATAATAAAATTGTCTGGATAGTAAAACTCACTGGAAAAAGTGTTACTCGTGATGAAAGGGGGCGAACTCCGCCAGTGGAATTACAATTACTGAACAAACCGATTACGAATTTCCGTTTGTTTAGAAGCCAACTGCTTCCAGTGTCTCGTAAATCACAAGAGCTTTTTTGTTTAACTGTGTATGAAACCGTAAACTTGGGTATTCAGTCGTTGTTCGCCCGATGAGTGAAACGTTTTTACGTTTTCAAGAAGTGTACACTTTCCTACGGTTTGAGCGAAATTCAATGTTTCGATCAATAAAGTTTTCCTTCATTTTTGACTTTCTTGAAAAACTATTCTAATTGAGTAAATCCAAAATTTGAGTACATGAGCACACAATCTCTTAAAACGTCTTGAAATTATGAAAATATGATCAAAATGAGCCGAACATTTATATCATCATGTTGGTACTACTAGTAGCAAGCCCTACGTTTTCCCCGCTCGAACATGCCAGTCCCACTTTGTGAGTTTCATTATTTTCACTGAAAGCCTGTCATTGATTTGGTTCGCTTGGAACTGGTCAATTATTACCCCTACATACTTGGTCTGGCTCTCTTGCTCGATGGAAAAACACTCACAGTTTACTTGACAATTTTCCTTTGATGACAAAATATTTTACCAATGTACGGTACCAATGAGGCAAGCCAGGAGAAGGCCATAAAGTTTGTTTTACCAAAATTTAATTGAACATTTTTTGATTTTAATTTGGACAGATTTGGTTTATTATCATTGATAATGAAGAGGATCCTACCTACCTCCTGTAGTCTATAGCAAAAACATATTATTTGTTTGTTTTGTTCACACAGACAGCAAAAAACGCTCTAATTTTGTGAAATAGAAGCTGCTTCAAAGCCCTACGTTTTCCCCGCTCGAACATGCCAGTCCCACTTTGTGAGTTTCATCATATTCACTGAAAGCCGACCGTTCCCAGGATTCCAACAGTTCTTGTCACGGAACCCCACAGTTTATCTTGTGAGTGATATATGACGAAGCCTCTGAGAGATATTTTGCTCCTAATTTATTCTTTAATTGCGCGACAAACGTCATTCCGCGGAGAAATGGCAGATTGATGTTCTGAAGCGAGTCGAGAGGTTGAATTAAACGCAGCAGGGAAACGAAAACCGCGACGAAAACGGCGATACTCGACATTGCACGGTTGCCACCCCATTAGACGGGGACAGCCTGTTCTGACGACGTGAGGAAGTTTATGGGCGTTTTAAATTAAAACGATGAGTCTCATTGTTTGCGGATGAGAACGCCCGGTTAGAACCGTCGCAAAGTGTCGTGGGTTATATGGTGAAATGTCCATTTTTAATCCAACACACACACAACAAGAGTATACTTCTATACATAGAATAACAAAATACAAATTAACAATAACGGGAGTTCTAACGAACGCGTTAAGCCGTTTCGTTAAGTTTTCATTAACTCGGTATTAGTGAAAGGTGAATCGCAGTGATGCCCGTTAACCACCCGTTGACGCCCGTCAACTCCGGCCGTCAGAGCTAACGGCGTCGTTAAATAGTTGGTATTACACGTAATTGTTGAATACTTCACAATCGATTAGTTGGTAGGCGCTATATTTCAACGTTTCAGCTTATCCAGAGTGGATTTTTCTCACTTTGACCCGTATCCATCAATCGATTTCAGAGTTGAAACATCCGGAAACAACCGATCGGTTGAGAGGGCGGTTCGAGTATTCGAAGAATGGAAACCATTCGAACTCATCTCGATGAAATTCCGAGGCCACAGAAAAGAAGAAATGTTCGTCGACTAGTACGTTGAAACAATACGTATTGTTCTCGTGTTTTCATCATTTCCTACCTCATTAAAAAGGGGAGTATTTTTCTGCAACGGGGAAAAAAACGGTAGGTTTTTAAAAGCCAGAAGGGTTATCCGGTGTATTGTAGCATCGGGTGGAAAGAGTTTTATAAGAAAAGGTCAGATGAACGTAGAAGGGATCAGGTAAGAGGGGGATTAAAAAAGTAAATGGGGTGAATGATGTGCGAAGTACGCGACGTACTAAACTCGTCGAGCTTGGAAAAGAGAAAAAACCCCTTGGAGCGCACTTTTCATTTTGTTCGTCTCGAGTGAGGGAGAAACAATGAAAACAATACTTGGGGTCTGCAGATGTGTGCTGTAGGAGACAATATACATTTTTGGGATGGACAAAGTAATTATTATTGGCCTTTTAGCGCATTTTCAAAGGAAACACAAAATATACAAGGAAAAAGTAAGGATTTGGAATGGAACAGGGTTGTTTTGGTTCTAAAGCGATCATTTTTTCAGTCTTTCACAAACAAACTGTTAATTCCAAAAATTAAAAATTTACTGTGAAACAGTACCCCCATAGCCCCTGTGCCAAATGACACAAAAAATCATGTGTGTGTATATACGAGTATATGTATATGGGACTTCTCCCAGAAAGGAACATTTTCTAAATCTCAATGTCAGAAAAAAAAAAAAAAAAAAAAATGAAAAAATCCCCAGTCATGCAGCGTGACTATAAGAGCGAATTTTCGAAGGAATAATTTGTTTTATGTAAACGGTCTTTATTAAAGAACATGATGTCCTTGAAGAAAATCTCAAGTAACAACCACGTTTCTTCATCTTCAACTTGCTCCAGTTTGAGAGCGGAATATTCCTATTCCGCGGAATATAATATATCTTATATTATATTATATAAGATATAGCAATTCTGACTTCCCCATCTTATTCAGCGTGTAAAAACCTTAAAAATGAGGTGTCACTTGACAGACCGTTTCATTTTTGGAATTTATGGGTGATTGCCAAGACAGATTTTTTGTGCAAATTTGAACTTATATATAATTTAACTTATATATAGTAACCTAGGTATGTATATATATAATTTTTGGTGTCTTTTGGCAGTGGATTCAGGATGGTCTGAAACGGATTTTTGTATGAAAATCTTTCGAAAATTCGAGTTTTAAAAGTTTTGGACCGAGAACAATAGCTACATTTTCTTCGAAAATTCGCTAAAATGGTGCAAATTGTTTGAAAACAAATACGTACACTCAGGTAACCATAAGTAATGATTATTCATGCCTATCCACTCACGAACACCTACCTAGGTACTATTTATTTTGAAAAATAAAATAAAATAAAATTTTATAATCACATTTTTGATACAATAATTGTATCAAAATTATTAGTCCAACTTCCACTTTAAAGTCATGTTCAGTCAAGTCTGTAAATTCAATTGTATATAATGACTTATTAAGATATTTTAGTAATTAATTCATTATAATTATTACTGTCTTTACCGTCATTCTCCGTCCTTCCATGAAACAGGGGTAGACGGAGAATGTGGAAACAAATGGATTTTCCTGTACATCTTCATATAACTTCAACAAATTCTCTAATGATTAGAGTGAAATTGAAACTAATCCATGAACTCTTTCACACCATCACACCAAAACGAAGAGAAAAATTTGTTTCCGACACCTCCAACAGCTGAGATGCGCAGGAATCGAATGACGGGAGAAAATTAGCGGGGAAAAAAAGCTGTTTCCGTCAAAACTCAAGAAACATCTTGGACGTGTCGTGAAAACATACGTGTAGTATTATTTAAACTTTTACTATTTAAGAATACTATTTAAACTTTTTTTCTATTGAATGTACTCATTAATCGTAAAAATGTTTAAACTGGGTCTAGATAAAGTCAAATATAATCATTTAAAAACATTTTAACTCGAAAAATTATGATGTTTGTAAAACTGCCCATCAATTATTTGTATTAATGGCGAAAGAAACATTTATGTTGACGACAAACAATTTAAAATCAATTTGCATGAATTGGAACGTTGTCGAATGTTCATATTTGGGAACAACTGATCCAAACAACGAGTGGTTTTGTGATGTGGAGTTTTTTGTTCCGAGGTAGTTTTTTATCTAGAAGAACGTTATTTCTTGTTATAACTCATTGCCACCGTAGGTAGGTACAAGTAGAAACCTCAAAATATTATACGAGTACGTAGAAATTAATTTTAAAATTCTATTTTGTGACAAAGTGAGAATAAATCTCGGCAGAAAGTCGTGGGGAAAAGACGGTGTTTTCTGTTGTCTGTGTGGTAACAATGCGTGTACTCCAACCCCTGTTACCCATCCACACGAGTAATCCTACACCCCAAAGTCGCTAGTTTATTTGGTTTCGCACCTCTAAAACTTCATTTTCCCGCAGACGCGTTGAAAACGGGGA
The DNA here is from genome assembly GCA_963920205.1 of Stenodema calcarata. Classification (NCBI taxonomy): domain Eukaryota; kingdom Metazoa; phylum Arthropoda; class Insecta; order Hemiptera; family Miridae; genus Stenodema; species Stenodema calcarata. The sequence goes on along the minus strand of OY986062.1, from coordinate 16,380,362 downwards.
GAAAAAAACCGGGGACGGGAAATATGTTCGTTTTCTGTTGCTTACCTCCGGTATCGGCTGTAACCAATGGGCCTTATCCCCAAATCCCAGTGGGGAGGACCAAAAAAAAAAAACCTCGACGTCACCATTTCTCCTTCCCAAAGGTAATGAGGTCTCCAGTGAATAAATCCCGCGTCTACGCCCTCCCAGTGCGGGGGCTTTACACGGGGAAGTAATGTAAAACTAAACCTCCGTAATGTGATGTGAAAAGGGAAAAAAGGATGACGGTATCGAGACGGAAGGGGGCAGAAATACGGTAGGAAATGGGAACAACAAGAGGAAACAAATACAAAAATAAAGTTTAACGCTCCCAAGTTCCCCATCAGCCGGGTACATCTACCTGGTATTGCTTGTGTGTAAAATTGCTGGTAGCAGAGCGGCCGTAGCTCGATGTAATAGACTAGTAGATGGTGGAGGGGGAGGCCTTTAGGCAAAGGTTTTTCTTGCTTTATTGCCTTCCATCAATGTTTGTCTTTATTGCTGACCTGTTTTTTTGGGGGGTTCCTCTCGCGGTTTTTCCCTCTCGCCATTTATTTGAACGAGTTTCATTTCCTACAGGATTAATCTTTCAGTTCTACTGAAAGCTGTCTGAAAGCGGGACGCCTCGAGAACGTGGGAGATCCGTTTTGGGGCGTGATCTAAAAAGCCCCGGTTCGTTCGATAGCGTACGGTGTAATTAATTATTAAAATACTGGTAATTTCATGTAATGTGTATCTGTTGAAGTAAAAGGCAAATCTAGGAACGCCGTAGTGTTCTGCCCCGCCATGCAAACAAGTTGAAATAAACGAACGTTACCAAGTGTATGTATCCATATCTTGGCTCCTCTCTCACCGAACAAATTGAAATTTGGTGTGGATCTTGTTGGTGTAGATGATAGAAAGCCCTGAAAGTTTCAAATCACTAGGTCTAAAGGTGGCCGAGTAATATGTCTTCACACATACTCGTACCTTGTTCTCCTTGTCTCCTTGTTCAGACAGGCAAGACTACAGCCTCTCCGCCTTCACCGATTGACTTGCACATGGATTTCCCACAGAGCGATTCAGCTTGAGACAGAGCCTTTTACAACATTTAACTCATTATCTCAGCCCAAAAAACTTTTTGAAACAAAAACCCGAAATTCTCAGGTGTCCCTTGGACCGCTCATTCCTCCTCCTTACAGGTGTCCCTTGGACCGCATCAGTCCTCCTCCTTATAGGTGTCCCTTGGACCACATCAGTCCGCCCGTTTATACCGCCTGAGCACGCCCGCACGAGCAGCAGAGAGTCCTTGCAGCCATATGAACATCCGATGTATTATTAAGTGTATTATTTGAAGTTGTAGAAGCCCTGAAGGGAGTACCGGACATGATGGACCCACCCAACCAGTTCTAAAGATGCGTCCTGGAGATGTTAGGAAATGTTTGTGCGACAGAGGAATCGCACGAGTTTCTTATGACCTAAGAATTTTACAAAAGGTCGGAAATGACACAGAATAGTATGTTGAAGGGAAATAACGATTTCCTGACTTCCTGCTTGATATAAAGATTAAAATTATTGAAAGACAAAGACGAAACGTTCTTCGCTATCAAACAGAAAACCAATCTGAAGCTGAGCATTCCTAATAAATCGTGTCCAAGAATTTTGTCAATATCTTGACCATTGAAACAATATTGGGACACCTTTCGAGTTGTTTCCCGTCGAAGAAAAACGAGTTCTCCAGAGAACGGACGGTTTTTCGATTAAACCGCTACATACACGAACTTCTGCTCGAAGTAGATACGAAAAATGTCAATAATGGATATATGGTTTAGTAGGTACCCCATCTTTTTCACCCGCCAACGAGGATATGATGTAGAAGGGGGAGTTGCCACAGTTACAATAAAGTTTTTTTTTCGCCCGCCGACCCAGGTAAAACAATTACTTTTTGAAATATCTCGGTACCTAACTGTCTTCAACAATAACTTCCACAACTCTTTTTTCCCCTCCTCTTCGCCAGAAGGAAACCACTCCATCATTTCTTGCCTCCTGTTCAATTTTCTCTAAGAGTTTTTACATCTCAGATTCCCGGAACCTTTTATACCCCTCATAATGCTTTTCCCACTCGTACTCCCGGATAAAACTTTACTCCGGTGTTAGTATATTAAAAACAATTATTCTTTTCGCCCAACTTTCCCGGGGCGTTTTGGGGAATCGGTGGATGAAGGAGATTCGACGTACCGGGATTTCACCGTGAAGTGAATGAGGAGGATGTATATTTTGGTTGCTCGTCATCACTTAGTCGAAATTTTGCCGTGGATATTGCTTTTATGTTCTTCGGTGCATAATATCAGCTTCTTTGATTTTGAGGCACATGATACAGTGAAGGGAGGTAGTTATACCCACTTGTTACTAGTTACCACAAGTAGGCCTCCAACTGCACTACACTAACTTCTCGGGCAGAATATTAGCCATTTTCAAGTCAAAGCGAAGGAGAAACGAAGGTAAATGGGTACCATTTATATGTATATTTGGGACTTTTCAAAATTATAGGTCATTTCCAGCTCAAATTTTTTGTGAACAAAACCTCGTTTTTTGGTGTTTTTTTTTTCTTTTCATATTGGGTATCTATGTGGGTTCCTTAACAAGTTCCTTATTGAATAGTTCGGGAAATGTGGAATTTTTCAAATTTGTAGGGAGAGAGAAAACAGTGGTAATTCGAACTTTAAAATTATATTTCAGAACAAGAAAACGATCTCCACAGTAGAATTACAGTGTAGGTGGTTGATCTGAGGTAGAGGGTCCTACACAGAAAATTCATCCGAGTCAAAAGACAGTCTGATATCCAATTTTACCTATCCGTGCAAAATGTAAGCCTTCGTATCTCCCTATAATCCATTCTCTCTCCCTACAAATCCAAACGTTTCGATTAGTTGTAAGGGGAGAGGTTGTAGGGAGAGAGGTTTTGGAGGTTGTCATGTCACGCAGCACAGAGGTTTGAGATTTTTGTTTAAAAAAAATAATAAACACAACATCATGACAGTAGTATTCACAATAATTGATTATTCTTCAACTATTTAAATAGTTAATTTAATTGGTGAGGTGGTTGTAAGGAGAGAGAACGTATTAAAATACTGTTGTGAAATCATCACTTGTTGACTTCTTGAAAGCTACTACTGGCTTTGGATGAAAACGACACGTGGTGCTCTGGCAGCTGTATTGAAGCAGTATTGCCTTGGATTTTTCACAACACGAAATATCCTATTCTAGGGGTTCTGGGAGGGTGATTTCAAAAGATTGTAGGGAGAGAGGAAAATCTGTGTGACAGACATAAAACCTGGTAAATACATAATATGTATTTATAATACATTATAATACATATTATGTATTTAATTTACATAATATGTATTTATAGGTACCTATATTATGTAAATGATGACAATTCTTTTTTCCCCCAAGATATTATTGTAGACGAGAGTATCACGCAGCTAAAAAGGTTTTGGTCAGTAATAAAACACGGGTTGGTGGGAACATAAAAATCTGGAAACTTCCTCACCTATCCCTTGTGACATAAGTAGGGAGAAAGAAAATGGGGTAATTAACTCATTTTCATTATGGAACTAATAACCTTTTTGACCTTAAATTAGTTGGTTCATTTAAAGGCCGGACTATCATGTCCCCCCCCCCCAAAAAAAAAAGGGATTTCCATGAAGAAAACTGTAGGCACAAGAGCTGTGTGACCGGAATTACCTGTAACATGTGAGTATATAAACCGGTGTACATGAGTATGCGGTGAATATGCACTAAATACAATACATTTAGCCGTAAATTTAAGGATTTCGGTCAAAAATGACGACAGAAGTGAAAGTGCATTTATAGGTAGAAATGTAGGTTTTTGACGGAATCCTCGAAATCGCTCTAACTTAGAACCTATTCGAGATAAATTGGCATTCAGCCATATATCCTTAAAGGTAATTTAACCCTCTACAACTTTTTCTCCCACCACTTTCTTCTCAGATTAACGATTTTAAAGTAACAGAGCAATGTTTGACAGAAAACGACGGGTAAAAAGCCGCTTTTTGAAAATGATCAATTTGTGAGTCTGAGTATCTCGGGAACGGTTGGGAATTGTTACAAAACGTAAAGGTTCAAATTTGTAGATAATTTTAACAGCTTTCATTTTGTATTTAGAAAAACTGAAAAATTGGACGTTCAAGGACCCCCCCCCTCCATCCTCCTTGCTGCTCCCACCCTACAAGCCAGGACTTTTAGTACGAGTATGTTCAATACCTAGTCTAAATGAACACATTTTCGAAGGAATGAGGATCCTCCTCTTCTACGCCCTCTACGCCACATTTTTGAGCATTCTTTGACTGGACTTGCCGGTAGAGGTTAACAGATTCAGCATCGCCTAATTTCAGGTTTGATCTTGATAAATGCACTACCGCCTTCAAGGGCCCAGAGAATTTTCCGGGCCTAGTTAATTTTGAGGTAGGAATCGTCGCATGAATACGAAGCTGACCCATTAGGGCCGTAGAGTTTGTTACTTGGTGCCCTCTCACTTGATACTGAAGTATAATATTGGAACGTCGAAGGGTAAGAACCTCTTTTCGGAAATTCGCCTTCAGGAACCAAGAAAGAGCCTATTAGGTTCCTTGTTCATTGGGCCGCCACTTAAGTGGAAGCCCGCTTTCCCAAACCCTTTCAAGCTCTTCAGGCTTTCTCGCTAAGAGTCTCTTAAATTGTTGTTTTAAACACCGACCTCCTCCCATAGTTGTAAAATCGGTCCGGCGTAAGGGGACGGTCGGAAGGGGAAGTTTGAACTTAGCTAGAGCGATTCCGGGTCATCTTGAGGCATTTTCCGACTTTCAGAGTTGTTCGGAAATGGCCTGGGTACACTCGGATAAAGACGAGGCATTCAGAATGGATATCGTGAGTGGATTTTCAATTAAGATTGTGGAAACCAACCTTAACTCCTACCGCTTTCACTCGTTCCCACCAGCTTCGATCATTCAAAGCAGGATTATTCCCTTTGAAGTGTTCTTTGGGAGAATTGAGGAACTTGGCTTTTATATACGAGCCAATCGAATGAGTGCACCTTTTGCTAGATTACATTATGTACACTTGTTGATACACTCAATACAGTGTAAATTGTGTGAACGAGGTTGAACAAAATAATGGCGATCTGTGTTTGGAATTTGGATTACATAATTATTACAATATTCCCATATTCTCGGAGTGGTTGATTCTACCGAATTTTCGAAGAAATGGAAGCGATTGTTCTCGGTCCAAAATTTTTAAAACTCGAATTTCCGAAAGGTTAATATACCTACTTACCAAAATCCGTTTCACGATCAAAATACACCAAACATCATATTATGATGTTTGGTGTATTTTGTTATATTATAATAACTATATTATATTATAACTGTGTATGAGTCATTCCAGACTATAACTTACGATAGAGATAAAAAGTTCAAATTTGCACCAAAGATCGGTTGTGGCAATCAAAAAGCTAAGTTCGAAGATGGGCAGAATCGTACCACTCTAGCAGGGGGTTTCGGGGAGTTTTAAGGGTGGGGGGGGGAATACCCATAAATTCCCAAAATGGAAAAGTCTGACAAGTGATACCTCATTTTAAAGGGTTATTTACACTAAACAAGATTGGTGAAGTCAGAATTGAGATATCCCATTGCGTTTTCAAACAGGAGCGCTTTGAAGATGAAGAGACGTTGAAGTTACTTGAGATATCGCAATTCTGACTTCACCATCGTGTTCACCGTTGAAAAATCTACTGAGGTGTTACTTGGCAAAACATGAATACAAAATTTGGTATAAAACCAGTTATTTCTTCGAAAATTCGCTGTTAAAGCCATGCTGCATGCCTGTCAACTTTTCTATCTTTTAACCCTTGAATGATCACTTGAGTCTCATTGGGAATTTTTCTTAATCCTCTCCCAAGTAGTTATTTACCTATTTGTTCATAAACTGAGGAATTGTTCTTGGAAGACGATCAGATGACCATTTAAGGTTTAATAATTCGGTTTGATGAGTGGCCTGGTGATTCTCTTGAACTGAAATATGCCAATATGCGTGCAAATCTGGGTACGTTGGGATTGTAGAAAAATGATCACTTGTATTAACTGAAATAATATTTTCACATATTAATATTTTCACATAATAATATTATTGTGTCAGTATTCGTGCAAATCTCGTGCGTACATACGTGGGTGCGTTGGGACTGCAAAACAATGATCAATGGGGTCTGCGCATGATTTTGTTTTTTTTGGTTTTTTAAGAATTTTTATGTACTATACTTCAAAAACGTAAAAATGGGAACCATTCGTCAAAATTAGTTAACTCTTATTTTTTATGTGTAGAGAAACAATCATGTTCATAAAAACCGCGCGATGACGTCAGAACGGCTGAAGCATCTGATTGGTCTGGGTGCACCTGTAACACGCGAGATGGACGAGGGGGCCCGACGGGTGACGTCACATGGAACTCGGTTTTACGTCCGAGTTTCAAATCAATCAGATTTCAATTTTGATTATCGATTTCTGTTGTGTTTCATTTTAACGTGCAATAGCGACTCAATTAACATAATGAATAGTTTTTTTTTTTTTTTTCAATTTTCATTTCTCATTGCTACCCTAAAATTTATATCTTCGGTATCATTTTTTGTGTCATAGGTACTCCACAGATAATACTCTCTGATTATATGTAGGTAATATTTGATGATTTTCAGTTGATGATTCAAACGTAAAACTGGTGAAATGTTAAGAGTGTAACTGACAGTGGGAATATATTCTCTCATGTGTTTCGCCAAAATATACCAATAAAAATGAAGGCGCGGAATTCCAGAGGCTTATTAAAAACCGATCACCTAGCCAGCCAGCCCTCTGACGTCATAGGCTCTTACGGCATAGGCTGTGACGTACTATTTGGCCTCCTGCCAGCCGTCTGACGTCATACGCTCGTGCGTCATAGGCTCTGACGTACTAGTTGGCCTCCGGCCAGCCGTCTGACGTCATAGGCTTTGACGTAGTAGTAGTTGGCTTCCTGCCAGCCGTCTGACGTCATACGCTCGTGCGTCATAGGTGCGTCTGACGTAGTGGCCCGCCTGTCGCTTGTGTTCTGACGTGATCTGAGGGAAAGGGTGAATCAAGGAAACAAATTTTTCCCGTTTCAGTTTATGTGCCAAAGCAAAGACATGAAAATGTCAAAAGAATGTCAACTCCATCCTGTTGTTGATACAGTCGAGAATTAAATGCTCTGCTAAACGAGTCTGCAACACATTGGGACATTTTAGGTCTTTAAAGAAGTGATTCAAGAACCTTCGAACAATGCTACATCACCTACCCCAGTAGCGTTACGGTAGTTGCTATACTTAATTGTAGGGTTCATCATAAATTATGAAGCTTGCATTCGTGTTGACAATATAAATTATTGAGAATGATCACCTGTGTGTAAACAATTAGGTATTTAAACAATCACGCTCATACCGCATTTTGTCGGCCACGCACTCCGCAGTGGTTAACGTAATATGGTTAGGTAAATCGAGAGCTATCCGACGAGTGGTGAACGATTTTTGTACGATGATAACTGGCGAAGATAAAGTTCCGTAGCAACGAATCGGTTGTAAGCGAAAATCATCAGAAATTTTCGTGACGATTTCGTGTAGGTACCGTTTTTCGAGTTATGTGCCAGAGTAAAGACATAAAATGTCAATAATGCCCTCCGTTTGTCTCAAGAAATTCGCACATTCGGGACATTCAAATCGTTTCTCTCAAATCAGTTCGTACAACAATCTAAATCCTTCTGTGAAACTCGCTCACCGAGTAGCATTCAAGACTGTAACTAGGGAAGTAGCTTACCGTTCTCTTAGCAAAGTTTAAAACTTGCTAATACCCACACAGTATCTCCCGAGAGAAACGCAGATGTGCCCAAAGAACCCAGTTCTCCGAATTGTTTGTTAAATTATTTTATGCTCGAACCAATTCGTGATGTAATACGTCACGTAGTATGTGCTGAACCTAGTTACTCCAATTATTTCATACAGTTATGTTGCTTATAATTATATTGTGTATTAAAGATTAAACACACAAATATTATGACCAAAATGGTTTACCCGCATGCTCCTTGAATTTTGGTAATTCCCCAGGATAAACATTTTTAACCCAAAAAAAACACTCCGTGTGAAAAACTCATTCTAATATCAAAACAATTTTGATATTACTGGTAGAATGGTATTTTCACACGGAGTGTTTTTTTTGGGGTAAAAATGTTTATCCGGCAGAATTACCAAAATTCAATGAGCATGCGGGTAAACCATTTTGGCCATAATGTTTAATCTTTAATACACAATATAATTATAAGCAACATAACTGTAAGAAATAATTGGAGTAACTAGGTTATGTTGGGAAGATTCCGAAATGTGAATTAAACGGTTGAAATACAGGCCAATGTTCATACTAAGGAACGGCTGTTCCGAACGTCACATGGTTGTTGGGATGTCGATTTTTTTGTTCTGAGGTTCTTTCCGTGCTACGGAATGACGATAATTTTGAAGATAATTTTGTCTTAAGATAGTAACTAACGGAATGAAGATAATTTTGAAGATAATTTTGTCTTAAGATAGTAACTATTCTCTAGAACTGTTCTCGTTGTGGGCTTGACATTTCGTTATGGCCATTTGATCGCTTTATGGGCTTGAGGTCTCGGTATCCTCTTGATACTGAGTAGATGCTGATTAGCGCCTCGGGTTAATCCACCCTCCTCCTACCATTCTCCACCCTCCTCCCACCACTCTGCATCATGGCCTTCCACCTCCCTCCTCCCACCTCCCTCCACCGTCCTCCCACCTCCCTCCACCGTCCTCCCACCTCCCTCCACCGTCCTCCCACCTCCCTCCACCCTGTTCATCTCCTCCTACCACCCTCCTCCCACCTCCGAACTTCCTCCTCCTTCCACCCTCCGCCTTCCACCGTGATGTGAAAGGTGACCTTCCAAATCCTTTCCTTAGTTTGTGGCATTATGATCGGATTGGCGAATAAAAGCAGATAATATCTGCTTTTATTCGCCAATCCGATCATAACACCACAAACTAAGGAAAGGATTACAGTACGTATTAAATACGTATTAATTACTCTTACATACGTATTAAATACGTATACGTATTATATACGCTTAAGTCCTCAAATGACTGATGTCACTTATATATTACAAGTGATATCAGTCATTTGAGGACTTAACACGAATTGTGGTGTTTTTATTTAACGAACATTCAAAAAACCAGTCAGATATAATCAATAATCGCCTCAAAGTGCAGCCGTAAAATTGTTTAACCTATTTTTATTTGTTTAAACAAATTAAATTTGGATGATGAGCTGCAGACTTGAAATTTTAAACATGGATCGCAGATGGATGTCAATATTCACTCGGTTTCCTGTATATAAAAATGATTAAATATTACCTATTTGTTTAATTAAATTTGGATGATGAGCTAGTGTTTCATCTATCATTTCGTGAATTAGATCAGGGTGATCTGCTCAAAGACGATAATAAACCGTTTTGTCAAGAATTTGCAGAGCTTTTTCATTCGATTTTCTGAATCTACGTGTCTTGAAACGTAAACCAACAAATTTTGAGAGGGGGTTTAAAAATTTGTTTCTTTGGTCGATTCCAAGGGTTCATTATGCATTTAGCGTTGTGCTACAATTACGAAATTTGGTTTACGGATCCGATCCAACCGCACAATGATCCTTGAAGCTTTTCATAACCCTAGGTCAAGGGGAAGGGGTTCAAAACGAATTTTGAAAATTTCAATGTTAGGTACTCCATCCGCAGCTTCGTACGACCAGCCGTTCGTTCACAATGAGGGCTCAATGGTTGAGCCGATATAAACCTGTCAACACGATCGTGAATCAAACTGTTGAAATTCAGGCCAACATCACATGGTTGTTGTGATGTTGATTTTCTTGTTCTGAGGTAGTTTTCGTGCTACGGAAAGAAGGTAATTTCGAATGTTTGTTAGAGAAAAATTATTGCACCAGAATTATAGCGGTACATTTTATTTGTAATTAATTCATCACCTCCATCATTTAGTTTCTGCACAAAGAAGATGATACGCCGGTGTGTCAAGAATTTGCAGAGTTTTCTCAACTTGTTTGCTTGGCGTTATAAATCCCTAGATCCTAGAGTACTGTGTATAATAACATTATAGTATATTATACTATATAACACTCAAATATCAGTATAATTGAGCCGTTTTCCTCTAAAGTGGTAGAGGACCTCACAAACCAGTCACTCGTGAAATTCGAATGGCTGGAAATGTCGAGTTGGCCGTCATTCCGCTGTATTTCGTATCTTGCCATTTGGATGGTACTCATCATGCACAGAACTGAGTGAATTGCATTCACGAAATGAATAATTTTCGTTTAATATTCATTCAAACTCGAGGGTTCTCTGTAATGATTTAAAAGCCTTTTCATCGCGAATTAAATCGACGGGACTTGGACCGAGTGGACACCCGTTGTCGGTTGGTAAATTTAATTGAAAACTCGGTCCACTCTCGCAAATGAAAATCGCCCGTATTTACCTCTACCTCTGAAGGCATATCCGGGCTCTAGAGCATAAGTGGGCGTAATACTTCCGCGTAATACTTCCGATGCCACTTCAAACCGAGTTTTTTTAGCACTCCGCTCGATTTTTTCGCCTCTTTGAGGACGAAACAATAAAAACAAGAGGGGTATCTCCGTACAGGGAATGAGTTGGTGGTGGTGGTGGTGGGGGGGGGGGGGGATAATAAATGGAAAAATAACGAGAAAGCATCCCCGTAAAGGGCCGGCAGGGTTAAGTAAGCCGTAGAAAGGACCCTCTTGGATGGGGGCCCTTTCTAATCGCACAAAGAGGGCCCCAGGTGGCCATCGGTGCCCCGGGGTTATGTCAAATGACCGGTTTTCATCGCACTTCCAAGATTGCCAACTCAAACTCAACCAGTTTTGTTCTTTTTTTTTGATTTTTAAAGACCCAGGATCCGCCTATTGTCGTTCGAATTGGAGTGTACGTTCCCATCTGTTTTTCTGAATATTGCCATCGACAAAAGCCCCTAAAACCTCTCTTATGAAGATAACTTTGAACATTTCTGTATTTAGGAGACGACTCATTTACATACACTTTTTTCGTTCTCTCAAGACTTCCAGTAAATCCTCGCCTTTTCTTGTATCCACGAACCCACTTGAAATCATAACGTCAGAAAATTTCATTCATTTATTTATTTATTCAATTATGGGCAAGCCCAATTTCACCAAGTAATAATTATGAGTAATAATTATGTTTCCATATTTTGATTTTTTCACAAGACAGTGCTCGTATCTGGGCCACAAATTTTTTAATGATTTACCTACTCATTTAAAGCGAATTGAAATATGTAGTAAATTCAAATCGTGTTTGAATGACCACTTAAAACATCAGTTTGTTATTTACAACAGTGTTAAATTTAGTTTTGCCGCTTTATTTTATTTTCCGTTACATAAGACAAAAATGTATGTTCATTTTCTTCCGTTATTAATAATTGCCACAGCGTTTAACTATTTGTATTGTGTAATTGTTAGCAACTCCTGATCTCCGAACAATTTTTTTAAATTATGGAGAGTCAGCGAACATAGGTACATAGATAAGAAGATACTATAGGTACATATTAAGATAGATAGACAGCGCTATTCCGTCCAGACAGCGCTATTCCGTCCAGACAGCGCTATTCCGTCTAGACTGCGCTATTCCGTCCAGACAGCGCTATTCCGATGAATGAACAATTTTTTGGAATATAATATATAATATTATATTATAATATTAGAATATAATATTATTACCCGACAGTGGCAAAATTTTAGATTAATTTTCCCCGATGGCTCGAAGACGGGAAATTACGCGGGGGCAGCTGTTCTGGATCTTCAGTCGGATATTTCTTTAGAATTTAAATTATCTAAGGGAACCAGCAGTTTTATAGCGGAGGTAATAGGAATTTCACAAGCTCTCCAATATGTTTTGACAAATGTAGATCTGCTAGCATATCATAAGGTGGTGGTCTGTACGGATTCATTAAGTACCTACGTTACAGACACTATGCAGCCCATACCTTAAAAAATTCAAGAACCCCTTTATTACTACTATAATCAAATTAATATCAACACTAAAGGATATGGGACTTAACCACCAAATGGTTAACCACCACTAAAAATGGTGTAAAATGGTGTAACTTTTTAACAAACAATATGTGGAATGTGTAGAACAATTTGGAGCTGTAGGGAAACGTTTACTTGAAATGTTGAGGTTTGTGTCTAATTACACCGACTGTAGAAAGACGATGATTTCCTCAAAATAACGTGAAATTTGTTTGCATTTTAGCCGTCATTGTGCATGTTATAATTGCAAATCTATGAATTTTATGTATTTTTATTCCTCTAGAATTTGTGGGGTAGTATTGCGTTGTAGGTACGTAGTCCGAACTCAACTCAGAAAAGCTAGGTATTCTATATTCTAGTAGGTACCACTTGAGTAGGTACGGTTTATTTCGAAAGATCAGTTTATCACCCGAAAATGTGAGACACTCGTTACTTCAACCTTCACCTGCCACTTAACCGAATTCAGGCCTTTACTCTTCCACCTACGGACTTTTACTCCTGACGGTTGTCACTGTCGTTCTTCAGTTTCACCGGCGAAGCTCTCTCGGATTTCGGACCTTTTCCGAGGGTGATGTGGGTTCCTGACAGGCCATCTCGTTATAATTCTCAGTTTATTCCGTACACCGAAATCGTTTCTACGTTCCAAGTGATATCCGCGGGTCAGGATGTTAACTTGGTACAACCTGCTGGAGTGTTTTGGTGACAGTTCTCATCCATCTCGAGGACCGTTGATGGAAATATAAAGTGAAACAACGAGATCGTTATATTCATATTTCAACTGCAATTTGACTTTTCTGATGCACCTACAGTGTGTCTGTTTAGTGAGTCAGTTGCCTTATAACGTCTATACGAGATTGTTCCTCAGTCGGTGCCCCTATATCCAATTTTGATAATTTTTTGCAATTAAGTGAGAAAATATTAATTTTAACCAATCAGTGGTGTTTTAAGGTTTATTTTTTAATTGTCTACTCTTATAATTTTCCCTTGCATTTTTAGCGAATTTTCGAAGAAACTGTAGCTATTGTTCTCGATCCAAAATTGTTAAAACTCGTATTTTCGAAACATTTTTATACCAAAATCCGTTTCAGACCACCCTGAATCTACTTCCAAAAGACACCAAAAATTATATGTATATACCTATATATATTTATGAATTTGAATGATTGAACAGGAGGGTGAAAAGTATACAGAAACACTTACAGAAATTAAGAAAAACTTGATATAAACGGAGATTTTCGCGTAACAGCGTCATCAGCCCGGGAAGAAATGGTGAGGTGTGCTTCTATATATATTTATAGGTTGTATTAAAATGACCAAGCTAGTCTTTTTTTCGTGTTTATTTTCTCACGACGTTTCGGCAATGGAACAAAGCCCTATTCATGTGAGGTTACATGTAGAAGTGAAAAGTTTTTACATTAACCTGAAGAACTGTTGTGGAGAAGTAAACAAATGGAGGTGGATCAGTTTATCCATAAACTTCTACATGTAACCTCACATGAATAGGGCTTTGTTCCATTGCCGAAACGTCGTGAGAAAATAAACACGAAAAAAAGACTAGCTTGGTCATTTTACTACAACCTGCTTCACACTAGTCAATCCCATCAACACTATATATTTATATTTAACTGGAGCACTTTGAAGAAACGTGGTACTTGAGTTGTTCTTCTTGTTTAGTCTGCTCTAATCTGATAAGGGAATGGATTATCGCAATTCTGACTTCACCATCGTGTTCAGCGTTGAAAAATCAATAAGCTGAGAAGGGTTTGGGTAGTGGGGAGAGGGGGACCCATAAATTCTCAAAATTAAACATTCTAACAACTGACCTCATTTTAAAGGGTTCTTTTTAAACGCTGAACACGATGGTGAAATCAGCACACGAGCATTCAACACGAAAATTCAACTCGAGCATTCAACACGAACATTCAACTCGAGCATTCAACACAAGCATTCAACACGAACATTCAACACGGACATTGAACACGAGTCTTCAACCCGAGCATTCAACACGAACATTCAACTCGAGCATTCAGCACGAACATTCAACTCGAGCATTCAACACGAACATTCAACACGAGTTTTCAATCCGAAAATTCAACACGAACTTCAACACGAACATTCAACACGAGCATTCAACACGAACATTCAATAGGTACTTCCATAGTTTTTTAATTGAATGTTTCTACATTCAATATTCAACACGAACATTCCATAGAACCCATAATTTAGTAAATATCGATATTTTTGATCGATACTATGGGCAAATAGATATCGATACCTTACCTCCGATACTATCGAATATGTTGGCTACTCCCCAAGTTTGAACGATGTTAACTTCAAGATTTAATTTTATTCCGCAGTAAGATTTTGAACGTTATGATACTGTTTCCCCATGTTTTCGTTTTACGTGAGATCGTTGAATGCTATTTCAATTCAGTGCTTGACACGATGAATATGCCTCCCAACAGTACGTGTTAGAGGGTTGTCCAAGGCCATAAAAATTATCCCACACGGCTTCTAAACGCCATATAAAGTGATCTGAATAATTTCAAATGTTTCAAGTTTTCTTTTAAATGACGTACAGGCGTGTAGTAATTTAATCAATTTCATCCCTCCGGTGTAATACGGTATTCTGTCCTCGCTCTCGCTTTTTACGCGACTGTCGCCCGATCTATCGCCCGAAATCGGTGATACTAATGGAGTGAAACAAACGGGGCCCCTGCAGAAGGCGGTAGGGGATGTTCGCACCCCCTGTTTTTTTCCATCCCATCGAAGCTAAACGGAATGCGAAAAGGGTTAAAATAGTGAGCAGCGTGTAAGAGAGAGAAAGATATAGTGAGTGGTGAAGGAGGGAGTTACAGTTGGATTTTTCCGAATTCCTATCACGTTTTTCTTTTTCCCCTTCCCTCCCGAAAAACATTTTTCGGACGAACGTGCGTAGAGATATATCAGGATAGAATGACTCGAATGGAGTGGGGAAGGGAATTTTTAGGTATGAAATGGCAGACTGACCTTGCTTTCACGTTTTGTTGGATGTTTATTTCGATACCGTAGTATTCAAATATTTATACACCCCCGTTTCACGGTTCGCTTGTCCAAACGCTCGGTAAAGTTAGTTTTCCTGATGATTTCGAACGCCTGTAGGTCATCAGGGTGTGCCTGAGAATCCACTCCGGATCAATAACGTACATTTAGGTGCATTACAGTGAGGATGAGTACATATTGCCGTAATGAAGACGTGTTGGTGTCACAGAATGACAGTAAATTCAACTATTTCTGGTCTCCAATTCGTGAAAATCAGTCGACGGTTCGGCTATTGAATCGTTGTCAGTTTCCCACTTATAGTTTCCTGGATTTTTTTTATGACACTTGCTCTGTCAACCAGCTCTTGGCCTGGCAGCAATTCGAGTTTCTAAAAGATTGCGACCGTAGAGTGTCTAATAATTTTCCTTAACTTATTAATTCTTAGATTAGGGGAGACTGGGGCGTGTTGGCAATGCCAACTTGGCATAGATTTTGGTTTTTGATTTAAAAAAAAAAATTTTTTTTCAACGATACTTAAAGAGATTCCTATTGATGCTGGTGGTCGCACAACACCTTAGCTTCAAGATCCCCTACAACTCGTTAATTCAAACTGATACTGAAGGGGCCATTCAGCCCATAGGGATATGGGCTCGAAGGCTCCCAAGTCTGCCAACTAGTCTGCCAAGGCTCCCAAGTCTGCCAACTAGTCTCCCAAGGCTCCCAAGTCTACCAACTAGTCTGCCAAGGCTCCCAAGTCTGCCAACTAGTCTGCCAAGGCTCCCAAGTCTACCAACTAGCCCCACCCCTGAGGTGAGTTGGCAAAACCCCTGGGGTGTGTTGGTATAGGCTAGGCGAGTTGGCATAATGCAATAACTCAATTGAAAAAAAAAAAAAAACGAATTCAATGTAATTTTAATTGTTTGTGAATCTTTTTCAAGTCAAGTCAATTTTTATTCAAGATAACAGTGCACGATACATATAACAAACATTTTTTACAGTCTATGTACACAATGATAGTTCCAAAATTAAGGTGGATTTCTGAGCTAAGGTCCTGTGACCCGTCCAGGCTCGTCTCTTCCCTGCTTTTTAATAAGTAATACAAATTATGCATCTGAAACGCTACAGGTGTTACAGGTGTGTACGCACCTTTAGACCATTGCGGTTCAGTACGATGTAATGGCCTCATCTCGGCGGTGTATCGTGTAATGAGTGCAATAATCTCCATCGAACACTGAATATTGCCTTGGAAAGGTCTCTCACGAGCCACGTGTTGGCTCCTGCCGGCCTTAAAAGTAGTATTGTATGTAGTGTCTTAATTTAGGGTGGAAGTAAAATTTGTAAGAGAAAAGGGAACAGTTGAAAACTCTTAGCGTGATGGTGGGGTCTTAGAACTAGGGCTATTTACATATTTACAGATAGCCCTAGTTCTAAGACCCCACCATCACGCTAAGAGTTTTCAAATGTTCCCTTTTCTCTTACAAATTTTACTATCCCCCTAGATTAAGACACTACGTACAATACTACTTAAGACTAAACGACTTTTAAAGCCAACAGGCCGATATTAGAGAGTTCCTAAGGGGTCATTCCTACGGACACAAGTTTGAACTTATCTCATCTGCGCATGCGCGTCGCCTTAACGAATAACCTTCCTTACTCCGGGATAACACTGTTATCATAACAGTGCAGCGCCTAAGGGATGGATTTCGCGTTGTGCTAAGGTGATTCGACGTTACTTGACATGTGATCAGTTCCGCCATATTGGTTAGCATCCAGAAGTTGCTCGCCTTAGGTGTGTCCACTAGATATGTCCACATCTGAATGGATTTATCTCTTAGGAACTCTCTATTGTCAAACCTAACACTCTCAAACCACTGTAAAATAATCTATGTATGTACCATTTTGTCAATAAAATATTTTTGAATTTTCGGTTGGCTCCTGGTTACCGCCCAGTAGAACCACATCCACGAAGTCTTTTGTTGCGGAAAGATCCGCACTTCAAACCACCTGCCGGACTGGGTTTCTCCTGAGATGATAAACGACGGTGCCTTAGCCTGGCGGGAAAGGCGACCATTAATTAGAAGCTGGTTCTTCACCTACCGCCGCCCCCAGCAGTTCAGTTCTTTTTTCCCCAACCGCTCCACCGGAGGCGGCGAAGTGGGGTTCGGTAGAAAACGCGTCATTAGTCGACTCCGCAGAACCCCCTTCTCCTTCAAAAGGCCTCAAGTGCACCAACTTTCGAAATCCGTCAACAGCAAGTTCCTCATTCTTTCGTCTTCGTCCCTTTGAAGTTCTTGACGAAAGTCGTGAAGAATTAAGATTAACGCGGTCGGCGGTGAATAAATTACGAGCACTCCTGACGATCAAGTTTAGTCAAGATCGTATTATTCACCCAAACCATTTCCAAACTCACCGACAATTCCATTCGCTGCTCCAACCATGTTCACCTGAAGGTCTCTACTTTGTATACTCACTAATCAAGCAGTCCGACAACTAAATGGTGAAATTTTCACTGTTGCAAAAGGCTATCATAACTAAAAATTCACCAAGATTTCAGCTCAATATCATCGCAATCTTCACAGTATAATGGGAACTGATGTACGTTAGATGAGGTTATAAGATCACCTTAGCTTTTGGGGAGCTCTTGTGGGAGCTCTGCGTTTTTTGTGCCAAATGATAGATCATCCAATAATTGTTCATGACCTTTTCCTCTCAAAAATCGAATTTCTTCAAATTTAACTTTCAACTTTTCCAAACCACGTTTGATTGGGAATATGTCCATTGTAGGTAATATGGCCACGAGGGGGTAATGTCGCCATTCATAAGGGTATTATGGTCAACCATACTGAAACCCTAACAATGTTTACTTTATGTCGATATATATATCTTAATGAACTAGTTAGGCAAACACCCATTGAAAGTGTACAGGGTGAAAGACTGACACACCAACCGGAACGACCACCAGTCGATCTATCTGGAAATTGGGAAGCTTTTTCGAATTAGTTCTCCACCGACGACCATTGTAAAACTAGCCCAAATCCTGCCTCTAGGTAATTAGCCCAAATCCTGTCGCCTGATTGTAGGTAATTTAATTAATATTTTATGGGAACAATAAGCACTTCAAATTCATTTATTAAAGTTCTGAACGCACCAACAGATCTTTTTGCCTAACCTGACTGAGAGGCTGAATTTATATTCAGGAGGTAAAAGTGTGGAAGTCGCGTAGTTGTACTTCCACCAAGAGATACGCTACAGGAAGCTCAACCAACTACCGCCGCCCATCAGAATTTCAACTTATTTCCAAGAATTAGCCTAATCAATTTGACTACCAGACTTCCCTTTGACTTTCTTCATTGAATAATTAGATTACCTTGGCATCTGTCGGACCGAAAAGTAAATTAAGGAATAACGATTTTTCTTCTAAAATGAAAACTTGATTACACCAGGCTTCGAGATCGCCTTTCAATTTGTTATATTCCGCACAAAAAATAACCTCCGATACCAGGCCACATGTGAGCAGCGAAATGAGAATCAAAGTGATTAATAATGATTCGAGGCGAACGGAAACCCTGTCAGGACCAGCGGTCAGAGGGTTATGAATAATTACTTTATGAAAATATGAGCGCTAACGCATGTACGTGGGAGTGGCAGTAGAAGGAGAAACGTTCATGTAAAATTATTTACGTGGCACTGGCAGAATTGCATTGAACCAGAAATATTCAGTTGTTTCGGCTGGTGGAAGGCCATACGTTCTTATTTTCAGCGCACGAAGTTCAATTACACTGCTATTTTTTGAAATCGTTGAAATTTGCTTAGCTTACGAAAGATTCATTTGAGGTCATACGGTGAATGGAAGGAATTTTGTGGGGGGAGGGGTGGTTCCAAAAGCAGGGGAGTCCGGAGTTACACCCCCCCCCCCGGGACAAACAGGGTACTAAATAGAGGGGTTTTAACTGATTTTAACACTTTTCATAGTAAAAAAACTTCATTTTTCAAAGAAATCTTTTTAGATTCATGTCTCAATATTTGGGGGGGGGGGGATCCAGACCCTATTGACTCCCCCTTCCTCCCCTGGATACGCCATTGGTGAGTTGTAGGGAGTAGGTGCTGAAAGGTAAAACCCCAACCCAACTTGAAACCATACAAAATTAAAACATGAGTAGTTTTACGATGAGTAAAATTTGGTGTGGAAGTGGGGGGATCAAAAAGGTTTTGAATTGGAGCTACCAGAAGAGCTTTGCACACTTAACATATTTTGACGCCATTTTTTTGCCGGTAACACCACAGCTTACAGATTTTTCTACGCTGAACACGAAGTCAGGATTTCGATTTCTCATTCATTTTCAAGTAACAACCACGTTTCTTCATCTTCAAAGTGCTCCAGTTTGAGAACGGAATAAGATATCGCAATTCTGATTTAACCATCGTATTCAAATTACCTAAAGTACTACTGCTGAATTGTAACGCGTGATTCGATAACGTCGACTCAGCAGCGACGAACGTTATATAAGGAGCCTGCGCGCTCCAGACAGTTAGTCTTCGTCTGTACTCGACTTGTTCCACATCAGTCCGTTCTTTCTTTGTACCTCCGTGTAATTGTGACTTTTGAAATAAACCTTTTTTTAAAAAGCAGTTCACGCGACGTTCTTACATAATTGGCGCAGTCTAGTGAGGACGCAGGACAACCCAGAATCCTAGAACGAATATCGACGATTTTGGACCCCGGCGTTCGAGAACCTACAGGGAACAAACAGCGAAGAACTCCTCCAGGACCCCCGATGACAACATTCCTCATGTCACGCCTGTGAGTACCTACAGAAAAATAAACCTTTATTGTCAATTTGGGAGTCGAGTACCAAATTGACCTTACAACAGCCAGTACCTCAGAACATCGCCCATTCTGAGAACTTGCAACCCGATTTTCTCCAGCCCCGTTCAAAACCTGTAAGAGGAAGCAGACAATTTTGACCCTGGAAAAATCGTTTCATTATCAATCCTTAAACATTTCACACGAGCTCGACCTTGCGAAGGTGAAATCTTAAGGAACCAATATATTTGGGCAGCGAATCTACCGTTGGACCCCGTCTCGAAGAGCCCCACCGGAGATTCGAATATTATTCGAAGAATAATCACATATCCTACCCCCGCAACGTGAAGCAAGTTTGCCCTTACGACCTTCACCTGCGAGGATTCATCCTTCTATTTCATCGTAACCTTATCTTTGCAACGTCTTCATCCGGCGCAACGACAGCCCAGGACCTCCGGCGGACCTCGTCACCAGATAAGACTTAAAACCCCTCTATCTTTTATTTTTAATCATTACTTCTTTCTCTTAAACCTTTTAAACTTGTTTTCTTTTAGACGTAAGAATATTTCCACCTCTATATCATTGTTTGTCTATTTTAACTACTATTAGCGCGTAACTTTTCATTCCACTTTATTCAACATATCCAACACATTACAACATTTCACATTTTTCTCCTAAGTTTGACCTTAAACTCAATCGTATTTTTGGGTGAAACTAAATCAGCAAAATTCCGAAAATCAGAGAACCAAAAGAACCTAAAGGTCGACCACCTTTTTTCCTTCCAAAAACCTTAGCCAGACTATTCCCCATTCCTGAAATGGCCTCTAACGATTTACCCGAAAGCCCCATCCTGAACAAAACCCACATTGAACAATCCTTTGACCCTATGATGATGATTCACCAGCAATCTCAACAAATCCAACAATTGCAACATATGATGCAAACTATGCTGTCCCATCAGGTACCGAACCCTACTCGAACCTCCGAAAGAGGCCCGAGAAAAGAACATTTTGACCTCATACCGCAGTTTGACGGGTCACCCCAAAGACTGCAGTTTTTCTTAGAAGTTTCCCAAAGACTGTATGATAAATTTTATAACGACATAACGCCCGACTCTTTCGAGAATTTTACCCTAATTTCAGGCATAAAAAGCAAAATTATCCCTCCTGCAGCAGACCATGTCACGACAGCTAATTCGTTCGATGAAATTAAGGACGCTCTTCTAAACGCTTATACAGACAAGAGAGATCACTTGACGTTGACGATCGAATTAGTTAACACACGACAGGCTGAAGGTGAATCCGCTTTCAAATTTCACGAAAAAATTTTAAAGATCCTGAACTTGATTACAGCATATCTTGAAAATCATGATGTTCCACATTCCCGTGTTCTAGCTGAACATTATAAAAAACTAGCGCTAAGGTGTTTTCTCTTACACCTTAAAGAGCCCTTAGGAAGTCTGTTGCGCACGCGACAACCCGACGACTTAAGCACTGCACTCTCGTGGCTAACAAACGACTACCAACATCTAGTAGTCAACAGCAGAACATACAACACCAACACCAAAACCATCAACTACACAAAACCACCGCCGAACACTACAAACAAATTCCAGAACAGTAAGCCCTACACCCCGAACACTAACACGTCGAATTACCGTCCGAATAACATGCAAAATAAAATGCCTCAGAACTACTCGTACAAACCAAACTTTCAACAAAAGTCATTTCAGCAAAATCAAGCTAAACCACCTGCCCAAGGACAAAACACAACAAATCACAGTTTTGCCCCTCGAGCTGCGAGCACAATGAAACCCACACCGATGTCGTGGCGGACATCCAACACAAATTACAACAATTTAGAAGACACGTCAGACCCGGCCGAATGTCCTGAAAACGAGCATTTCGACCAAGACCCACAAACGGACCAAATCGACGAAGAACGCTCAATAACTGAATCCCAAAATAATGATCATTTTTTAGAGGAGCTGGGCCTCGAAAATTTAACACCAAACCAATAACCGAAAATACCATCCCCCAATATCACCTTGGTAACCTCGGAAGTAAGACGATTTCAGAATTACCCTATATTTTCGTACCAAGCTCCAAATTAAAAATCTTAATCGATACCGGCAGCACAAAATCCTATGTTACCCCAATAATTGCAGAGAACTTCTTTCGAGACAAATTCCTCCACGAAAAATTTGAAGTACGAACCGCCCACGGTTCGTCCCGAGGCGAATTCACTACCTTAATCCCTTGTGGAGAGTTTTTCAAACAAAGAAATTTAAAATTAAAATTTAACGTTTTCCCATTCCACAGTAAATTTGACCTACTATTAGGCCTCGATGGTCTCAAAATTCTCAAAGCATCTGTTGATTTAGATAAAAATATTCTCAAAACTCCGAGGATAGAAATCCCCTTAAAATTCCTAAGCACTAAAGAAGCAGAAACCCACCTTATTGAGAGCAGATCAGTCCAACAAATCAAAATCAAAGTAAAAAACCTAGAAAATGGCGATGCAATATTACCATATCGCAAAATTGGAAAATTAGAACTCCCCGAAAGTCTAGTTAGAGTCAAAAATTTTGAAACCCATATTAGAGTCTTGAATCCATCAACAAACACAGAAAACCTCACACAAATCACCCCGATTAACGTAGAAGAAATAGGCGAAATCCCAAGTCTCAATGAGCTCGAAACCCTGAACAATTTTTACGAAGACAACGTCCAATTCAAATTCGACACTTCCAAACTCCGATTAGACCACATGAGTGAGGAAGAAAAATCAGAAATTTTAAAACTTGTAACAAAATACGCCGACATATTTCACCAGGAAGACGAACCCCTTTCATTCACTCATCATGTCAAACATCACATCAGAACTAGTGATGAAATACCAGTTTATGCCCGGAACTACAGGTTCCCTGAGATCTATCGCCAAGAGGTAGACAAGCAAATTGAACAAATGCTTGCCGAAGGCATAGTCAAACACTCAGAAAGCCCTTGGAACGCTCCTATATGGATTGTACCCAAGAAAGCCGATGCCAGTGGCAAACCCAAGTTCAGAGTAGTCATTGACTACCGACGACTGAACGACAAGACTCTAGATGATCGATATCCGCTACCGCAGATCTCAGAGTTACTGGATAAGCTAGGCCGCTGTCAATACTTCAGTGTGATTGACTTGAAGTCGGGCTTCCACCAAATTGAAGTGGACCCGGACAGCAGGGCAAAAACAGCCTTCAGCACCCCCAACTACCACCTTGAATTTAACCGTCTTCCATTTGGCTTAAAGAACTCCCCTGCCACCTTCCAGCGGCTAATGGACAACATCTTGCGTGGGATATCTAATGAATTCTGTTGTGTCTACCTGGATGATATAATCATATTTAGCACATCTCTGACCGAGCATATGACCAGACTTGAGGAAGTTTTCAAACGGCTTAGAAAAGCCAACCTCAAGATCCAGTTAGACAAAACCGAGTTCTTACGCACAGAAGTCGCCTACTTGGGTCACTTAATCACACCCGAAGGAGTCAAGCCAAACCCGGACAAAATTAGAGCCATCCAAAAATACCCTATACCCAAAACGACTACCGAAATAAAGTCTTTTCTCGGACTCCTCGGATACTACCGAAAGTTTATAAAAGACTTCGCAAAATTGACAAAACCCCTCACACGGTGCCTGAAACGTGGTGTAAAAATTGATATTGAGGACTCTGACTACATACAATGCTTTGAGACTTGCAAGAACATACTGTCTAACGAACCGATACTTCAATACCCTGACTTCACTAGGACGTTCAAACTAACTACCGACGCCAGTAATATAGCAATTGGTTGTGTACTAAGCCAAGATACAAAAGGAGCTGATCTCCCCGTAGCATACGCTAGCAGGACCCTGAACGACACCGAAAGGCGTCTGTCGACAATCGAAAGGGAACTCCTGGCGATAGTATGGGGCGTGCAATACTTTCGGCCCTATCTCTTTGGGAGGAAGTTCAAAATCTTGTCTGACCACAAACCTCTGCAGTGGTTGTATTCGATCAAAGAGCCGAGCTCCAAGCTGTTTAAATGGCGAACAAAGCTGTCAGCCTATGACTTCGACATCGAGTATAAAAAAGGCCAGCTTAACACGAATGCTGATGCCCTGTCGAGAGTCGAACTCCTCAACAATTTAGAGGACGATTACAGCCCCACTAGTGAAGAGATGTCCGCTGCTATAAACGAGTATATAAACGAGCTCACGCCCGGTAGTCGAAAACTTATCGACGAACTCGACTTAGCATCACTTGCCGTACATCCAGACCAAGACACTCAGTCAAATGTCGCCGAACCAGATTCCGACGACGACGAGTCAAACCTCACTAGCACAGTCCATTCGGACGCAATGGGTCATGCCATTGTAACAATCCCCATCAAAGAGGACCCAGTGAACGTCTGCAAACACCAAATAATAGTCAAAATTACCAAAGGCCCCATCAACCAACCAGTGAACACTCAGAAACTGTTCAACGACAAAACCCGTATAACAGTCCATCTCAATAGAGGAAACCTAGAGGAAGACATTACCAACTTCGTCAAAGAGTATGTCCAGCCAAAGATCAAATACGGTATTTACTTTACCGAGGACATATACCCAGAGTTCGTGTCAATCATGACCAAAACTTTCACCTTTTCAGAAATAACAATGACGAAATATACAATACTCTTAAAGGATATCTTAGACGAAACTGAGAGGACCGAGGTAATCAGGAAGTATCATGAAGGTGTAACAAATCACCGGGGAATCGATGAATGTCATCTCCGATTGAAGCGAGAGGTTTACTGGCCCAACATGAGAGAATCAATTCAGAGACACATCAACAACTGTGAACTTTGTGTTAGGTGCAAGTACGACCGCACACCGCTAAAAGTCAAATACAATGTAACCCCAACTTCTTCTCGCCCACTTGAAACCTTACACATTGACACAGTAACTTTAGATGGTTCGAAATTCTTAACACTTGTAGACTCCTTCTCTCGCTATGCACAAGCATACCCACTTAAATCAGCCAACGCCATCGACGTAGTAGACTCACTCATCCAATACTTCAAACATCATGGCACACCCACCAACATAGTTACAGATAACGGCCCTGAATTTCAGAATTCCCTGGTCCGTGAGTTCATGCTACTCCACCGAATCGTTATCCACTACACGGCTTCTCAACACCCAGAATCTAATTCAATAGTGGAAAGATTTCACTCCACCTTAATCGAACACTACAGAATCCTATCACTGAGACCAGAGTACAAGAAAAGTTCAACCAGAATAAAAGTAGATTACGCGATTATCGCGTACAACAACTCGATTCACTCAACATCCAAACTCACACCATTTGAACTCCTATACGGACACATTAGACAACCAACTCTACTAGAATTCAACACTGACCAAATTCTAGCGAACAATTACCTAGACACACACAGACAACGGATGAAAATTCTGTATTCCGAAATGCAAACTAAATTCTTAGAAGACAAAACCAAAACCATAGGAAAATTAAACGAAAAACGGGAAGAAACTCCACCAATTCCTACCGAGGTCTATGTTAAAACAATTCAAAAACAAACCAAAACTAAACCCAAATTTAACAAGGAGATTATCAAAACTGTAAATCCAGAACTAAAAACAGCTCAAATTATTCCTAGGCATCACAACACTAAAGAGAAAATCCATCTAGTAAACATCCGACGCCCCAAGAAGTTCACCAATTCCGTAGCTAACGCTTGGGATCTCAAATTAGACAAAACAGAAATACTTGCAACTAAATTCGGCCTCAGAGTAACTAGAGAAGACTTACAAACATTGAAAGACGAAAATTGGTTGAACGATATAGTAGTAAACTTCTACATGGAATTAATTGATGAAAACAGCAGGCAAAACTCAAACCTACCCAAATCCTACGCCTTTAATAGTTTCCTATACGTTTCATTCAAAGCAGGCGGATACGAACGAGTAGAAAAATACACCAAGAAATCAGACATCTTTAGCGCAGACATAGTGTTAGTTCCAATATTTAAATCATCCCATTGGCGACTAGTGGAAATCAACAATAAAGAAAAACAAATAAATTATTACGATTCTTTGAATAAGGATGGTACCGAAATCCTCAACGACATAGTCCTCTACTTAGAAAAAGAACACCTAACAAAGAAAGGAACTCCACTAGACACACATAATTGGAAATGCGACACACCAGCCAATACACCACAACAAAACAACTTCAACGATTGTGGCGTGTTTATGTGCCAATTCGCGAAACATCTAGCAACTGGTGGGCCAATCCCGAAAACTTTGGAGATACCACCCCTTAGGAAACAAATGTGCTACGAAATACTTAAAGCCGAACTGGTTTAATGTTACAGGATTGCCTTCTTCCTCATCACTCTTTATAATGCATCGGCATCCGAAATTACGAATATCACAACCAATCCAGGACTAATAGCGAGCCAACTCGGAACATCCAGGATAGTGGAAGACTACCACACACTGACACATTATTACGACTTGACGGAACTCATGACAAAAACTCAATCATTGAAAGAAACTTATTTGGAAATCATACGCAACATTTCAACTGACCAACATGCGTTTGACCATACTCAACTCCTACTTGCAACCTTAAATCACACCTTCTCTGTTATACAAGAGAAATTATATGACGTCCATATTCCTACACCTATTAAACGAGTTCGAAGAGGGTTACTTAACGGTCTAGGGTCAGTAATTAAATTCATTACCGGCAACCTAGACTCCAGAGACGAAGAAAAATACAACGACATAATATCTCATCTTCGGAAAAACCAACAAGACATACGGTCCCAAATTCAGGCCCAATATTCAATAAATGAAGCTGTCCAACGAAATTTTAATAGAACGATAGAAACCATCACCCACAATAATAACGAGTTAAGAAAAGAATTAAATTTTTGGAGAAGTCAGAATCCCAAATTTTCACGCCTTCAAACAACCCGTTCCATACTGGAGCATGCACAAGTTGTTCTCGATTCAGTGTTAAACACCATTCAAGACATAGAGAACTCAATTGTAGCCTGTAAATCCGGTTTATTGCACCCTAGTGTCATCAATCCACACCTATTGTTACAAGAACTGTCCAAATTATCCACACACTACGGTAACAGATTTCTTGATTTCGAAAATAACAACCTACTAGAAATCCAATCGTACATAAAAACCAGGTGTTACGTAGGAACAGAAGAAATAGTATACTTCCTTGAAATCCCTATAGTAAACCCCGAAGAATACACAATGTACCATCTAGATTCTCTACCCACTATGTACGAAGGGAAAATTGTAAGCGTCATTCCCTCGTTAAGGTACTATTTAAAGTCTGGAAACAAAGTCCTACCACTCACCCAAAAATGCCCATTCGGACACCTTCAAATGTGCCCAAACTATTTGATATCCCTATCGGGAGCAGAATGTGAAACTGAATTCTTACTTACTGGAAATACTTCTAAATGCAAATTTGTACAACTGAATACGAACTCGAACTATGTTAAATTAATGACAGAAATTAATAGGTATTTGTTATTCTTCCCCAAGGGTGATACAATCAGTATCATACACAAAGAGATTGTTGAAACCAAAACCCTTTTTGGAATTTACTTAGCCTCACCAAACAAACAAGGCATTCAATATAGAAATCAAACACTGTATTCACCCCACAGCGAATTTGCAGGAAAACCTATTGTAATTGGGAACATTCCCAAACTATCCCATTATCAACAACCCGAAGAGGAAATCACCTTAAAAGATCTTAACCTCGAATTTATTAATTTACAAAATATTAAACCAATCCCCAGTTTCGATTTAGTAAACTATGTTCTTCCTAGTGTTTGGACTATTGTATTGTACATTTTTATTATAAGCATATTATTGTACTTAACATATAAGTATTTTAGTGTAACAAAGACTGTAACTGTGTCAGGCCAAACTTAGATTAAAAAATGTCTAAGGGGGGACGAATTACCTAAAGTACTACTGCTGAATTGTAACGCGTGATTCGATAACGTCGACTCAGCAGCGACGAACGTTATATAAGGAGCCTGCGCGCTCCAGACAGTTAGTCTTCGTCTGTACTCGACTTGTTCCACATCAGTCCGTTCTTTCTTTGTACCTCCGTGTAATTGTGACTTTTGAAATAAACCTTTTTTTAAAAAGCAGTTCACGCGACGTTCTTACATAATTTTCATATATAGTTGTATACATGTGATTTTTGTTGTCTTTTGGTAGTGATTTCAGGATGGTCTTAAACGGATTTTGATATAAACATTTTGGACCGAGTACATCAGCTTCCTTTTCTTCGAAAATTCGCTAAATCTACTCGGATCTTTAAGGTATATTGTACGCAAGATACATCCCTCCCTGCTTACACCATCACCAGTTACGTCCCAATGTTTCTAAACAGGGTATTCCAATTAGTCAACAAATAAAATGTATTTGTAAAAATATTTTTATTCAGGTAATTGTGAAAAGGGCACTACTGGGCTACGCCAATAGTGTAATCTCCTCTCTTTGCTTTTGGCCTCAACATGGATACTATACCATTTCCTTTCAATCCTATCTTCAAAGCCTGCCACTTTTGTTCAAACTTCCAATTTATAATTTCTCCACTGGTGTGTTGTTGAATGTGAATTTTACATAAAATCATTATAGAAGTTCCAAGAATTTACAGCGTTATTTCACATCGAGTTCGCGAAGGTCCAATTATTTCGTACGGTTTTGAGAGTTACAAGTCATCTATACGGAAAATAATAAATTACTTCAAATTTGAATGAATCCTGAAAACAAGTGTGGCCAGCACTACCGTTTCAAGGAAAAACCACTTGTTTCGACGTCCAAAAAATGTATATAGGTTTTTCAGATGGCCCTGTTGCTCGACTCCATTTTAGAGTTACGAATCTGTATTGCCGCTCGATGTTAACGTTAGTTCCTATCGATCATGCTGATATCGATTAAATATCAAAAACATCTAGTCGCTTCGATTATTCGTATACCTAATGTAAATTCAAGCTGTTTTGTCTGCAACCCATTTCTGACGCATCGTTTATTGGAAAAATCACTTGCTATGGAAAAACGCGTATAAGCGCATAAATGCGTTTCGAGGCAAAACCACTTGTCGGTTGATAAGTGGTTTGGCCCGCAAATTGGATGACGTAAAATGTCGATAAGTGGCTGAAATTGACAAACGCAAGTGGTTTTGATAAGTTATCCTTCCTCCAAATTAGATGGAAAACCCACAAGGTTTATACAATTTTTCCAAATTTTGAAGAATTTGGAGATAAGTGGTTTTACTTTAAAACGGTGGAACACAATGACGTAGGAAATATTAGGCTGTCTGAAGGTAACAAAGCTACAACCTCCGTAGGGTGCCTCCTGATTCGTGCAGTGGATGACGCAAATCCGCGAGGAAGATTAATGTTCGTCGACCCTCGTGCCGGAGGTCCGGGCGAGTCGTCGTGAAATCCGGAGGGTACACACCTGTCCGTCACATGAGTCGACTCAGGACGATGTCGAGAGGATTCAAGTCCAAGACATTGAAAACCCTCTCTTACACGTGACGGGGAAAGAGAGTATTTTACAAGTAGGAGTATTTAGGGGAAGCTGACAACCCGCAGGTTGCTCAGGAGCAAGTGCATCCTGACGGTTTTCAAACCACAATCCTGCCTTATATTATGAAGGCTTCGCCTGGAGAGGAACAACAGGGTTCCTGAGCGCATTACTCCAGACACAAACCATGGCATATTTTGCAGTTTTGGTTTTGGATTTCAGGTGTTTTTGCAAAGTAGACTCGGGGGGGGGGGGGGGGGGGGGGGGCAGAGCGACACCCAGATAGGTGCACTCTGAAACAACCTTAATTGCCTTGTCCTTATATTCAAATTTCTCTGTCACACGCTGCCTCCCCCTCCCCCCATTCTGAAACACCAATATCTTGGACATCACCAAGTTGTCTGCGAGGCCCTACCTATCACATTATGCCTCCAGGGCGTCTATATTTTGCTACATATCACAAGGATGATCGGCCAGAACCACCAGGTCATCCGCATAAAGAAAGACACCTACCACAGTCGTAGTCCCTCCAACTCTTCCCAACTCCAGGACTAGTCGCAAAGAGTGCCGGGGATAACTGGCAGCCCTGTTTAACCCCACTCTGAACTGCTCAGTCAATCCATCTCTGGTCCAGACTGAAGAAACCACATGCTGACTTCAAACCCACAAAAAAGTCGTAGACCTTCCTACGTGGAACACAACACGCGTCGATCGTGGAGTACCCGTCTGACACTCTGACAAGACTTGGCGATCCTCAACAAATTGGACCAGCCTGTTTGTCATCAAGCCTAATAATAATTTTCCTATGCAACTGCTTCATGAATGTATTGAGTGCATGGTCTTGTTCCATGAACCTCGACATATACCTATATATTATATATATAACAATTTGTTAGTGAATTCAGGATGGCCTGAAACGGATTTTCGAATGATAATTCGAGTTTCAAACATTTTGGACCGAGAACCACAGCTTGGTTTTCTTAGAAAATTCGCTAAAACTACGCGCATCGATAAGGTGTACTATTGTATGTTTATTGAAAATTAAACCATCTAATTTGAAGAGGAAGGGGTTAAAAAAAAGTTTCGGGTCGATTCCTAACGTTTATTGAACTAAAACATCGATATTTATATGAAAACGTCGATATTTCCTACTAATCGATTACTGGATACATATCGCTATGGTTTGGTTGGTTGCGGTGTGTTTCGCTAAATTCTAGTCGGTTTTGATATCGTGCAAGTTGCGCACTTCAAGTAACATCAATTTACAAGAACAAGATTTCCCGACGAACTCCACTTGATCCACACATATTAACGAAGCTGATAAAAGCTGCAGTAGTTATCTTGTAATTAGGATTAGATTTCTAGTTCAGTCAGATAATACGAGTTCTGGACTTGGCAACCCGAGTCTCCTAATGATTTCAGCCCCTCAAAGTTTTCAACTGCAGTTTGAACGCCTCTCTCCCGCCGCAAACCAATTTACTCTCTCGACTTACAGCGATACCTGTTATCAACTCGATTCAACCTCGACTTGATGAGGTAAAACAACGTATTTTCACTTCAAACTTGTGGAAGACCTATCTCGACGTTCAGTATGGGCGGGTGTACGTTGTAATAAAGCGCTTATCTTATTGAAAAGTCGAGTCCAGCCTCATTAGGCTGTAACGAATGCTGGAATAATGATCCCGAAGAAACCGCCCGAGCAGGGTTTTCCGTCTGGCGAAGAAAACCGAGGCTCTTGGAAGATAAAGATGAAGTTCACTTTTTAGTTGATAAACTTGTTGTACAGATACTGGAGAGATGCACTTCACTAGAAATCTTCCACCTCTTAGTGAGTTTGGTTTCCAGCTACGGGAAATGAATGGAAAGTTTCATTTCATAGAAACTACCTTGAAAACTCCGTTTCAACACGACATTTTCCACAAATGAGGTCTCCCAGTACGGTCTCAACCTTCAATATTAAATATTTATATTCAACAAGTACCTAACGCTGATTAATGGTAGTTACGATTAATCCCAAACGACTACTACAATGTTGTTGAGAAACTGCAGATGTCTCTATCACGCCATCATATACAAAATTGCGATTATACTGTTTGATAGTATAATTCAAAATTGGTATAATAGTATAAATTGGTCAAAAATAGTCTATGAACTTATTTGGTTGGTACACAGAAGGAAATTCACTTCTTTTGTAAATTCACTTCTTTTTCAAATACTTTCTTTCTGTCAATGAATTCAAATTCATATTCTAAGTTAAGCAACGATCCTAAATTAACCTTATGAGAATTAGGTATGGTAAATGAAGTAAATAAGGTCTCAAGGTAAATTTAGGGTCGCTGCTTACAATATGAACTTAGAATATGCATTTGAATTTACTGACAGAAAGAAAGTATTTACAAAAGAAGTGAATTTCCTTCTGCCCACCAACCAAATAAGTTCAGAAGAACTTGTGGCGGCTGATGGATCAGGTCTCAGCCAATGATATTTAAGGCATCAAACCGTTAGCCACTGTAATGTATCCAAACAGTTCCAAAACGGAATCTCACCATAAATGAGTGAGATTCCCTTATCTTGCTCAGAATTTGTCTCCTAAAATTCACAAAACTGCCAAACATGTTAGGATTAATCTTACAAGCACAAAATAACTGTAACACTTCATAATATGCATTGGTTTTTGCACATTCGTTTTAAGCTTATATGTAGGCCTTATAAGCCTATAGACAACTGAACGTTAGACGACCATGAATTACGTGTAAGTGTGACAGCCTCTATGGACAGGTTGAATGCCAATTTTATAGACCAGCAAACACGGTAGAAATAAAAACAATAATTGTGCTGAACGCTTATTGTCTTACGATGAGCACATCGAACTCATGAAGAAGCAGTACAGTATATCTTGAACTCTTTGAAGGGGTATCTTAAGAAGGATATTTGTGTAACTTGTAAGGATTTTAGATGTCTTCAACAAAGAAAATACTAAGCCAAAATAAACAGTTTTCAACCGTACAACAGACAGGAAATTAGGGCGAACTAAATCACTGGAAACCCATGTTGAGGAAAACAAGAGTAATTGAAAAAATCTCTATCTCCACTAAACAGAGTTCTTATTAGAGTTCTTGTTAGTGACGACGGTTTAATCACTGAATCCGTTCTAACAGTGTACTCATATTTCCGTGGAAATAGAGTATTTTTTCAAATGCTCTTGTTTTCCTTAGGAACTTTGGGGCTACTTTGAAAACATAAAATAAGTTTCTCAGTTTAGAAACCATAGCATCAATATGGAAGTTGAATTTCAAGGTATGGTCAAATAGGTGTTCTCGCCATGAGAACACGCTCGTAAATTGGAAATCGTCAATTTACGCGGCGCTGGGAAGGTAAAGAACGATAAGTGGACTGTATAAGAATATATTGAAAATTGACACGGATTATGAATATTTTCGAGTTGACTCACCGGTACGATGTTGGAGTGGAGTTTCCCCAGGCCTGGGGCGTAAATCCTGGACTGGAGGCGGATGCTCGAAGCCGGTATGGGAGATTCAGAATCCGTGTCGAGTGAATTGAATATAATTGAATTGTTCGGGGGAAAGCACCTTAGATCGACTTTGTGTGGTAACAATGAAAACTAATAAAAGGAAAAACCAAATTGTAAAAGCTTTTTGGTATAAAGAATTGATTTTGCGAATCGCATGAGACGTGAGACACGACAGGGTTCGACTTGAAGTGAAGTAGGGGAGCGCGATAGCGAATAAGCTCGCAGGCAGGTCGCTAGGTCGCAGCACCTACCAAGCGGCCCGAACATAGGAGTCCTAAATACTTAATTTTTTCAGCCAATGGTAAGAAGTTACAATTACATGGTTTGGAATTATGAATTATGGAATTATGAATTAGGAATTGAAAAGCGCTAGTGGTCTACGGGGAATAAGGGAAACTGAAGGCGCGAGTGGAAGGTCGATAGAGTTAGTGGTAACTATAAGTGGGACAGTGGCAGGTCGAGAGCGCTAGTGGGCTACGGGGAATAAGGGAAACTGAGGCTCCAAAGGGCCCCGAACAGCTTTGGGGGCCGAACATTAATGAAATGCTGAACTTGGGTTTCATGTTTGACCTCTAATTCTGATCTTGGAATCAAACTCGTTTACAGTCATATACTATACTATTTAACAATCACAGAACTCCCATAAATCGCGGGACAGGTGGTCCGAACTGTCGTTTACGGCTAGTTAATCATCCTCCTCCGCCCTCGTCACCACCGAATTTTGGCCACCGCCCAACTCTGCTGGCACCTTCCGTTCCGATGGATCCATTTGAAATTTATCGCCATTTGCTTCCAAAATAAAAGATGGAATGAATGTTGTTTATTAGTTTGGTGAGTTATAACTCACGTAAAATCAATCGGTTGAGTTACTTGCAACTGGAGTTTTATAAGTACCTGTATGTATTGTCTAGTAGCTATTTTAAGTTTTGTTTGAACCTGAATAAATTCATTCTGGATCCATCAATTGAGGAAGGTTCTCCTCAGGGGTGCCACGACCACAGCAATAAATATCCTTGTTGTACGGACTATTTGAATGTTCGATGACTCAAATACCAACACGACCCCTTTAAAGAACAATTTGTCTACAGAACACTAGCTAACAAACAAGTAGAAAAAATTATCTAACAATGAACTAGTATGCATAGCAAAAATCTTTAACTTGAAAAACCTTAAATGATCGATGGACTAACGATAGTTATTAGACCAATTATACCGTGTTCGAAATTCGTCCGGTCGTGGTCATATACGCCAGGACGATTTCGCCCCCCCCCCCCCCCCCCCCCCCCCGAGAATGCGATTGCTGAGCATGCTCGGTCTTTAGGTTCGCTCGCCTCTTCCCACGGACATATTCATTGTTGAAAACAAGATTGAAGGCCGTTTTCACGCTATTATTCCATTCTTGTAGCCTCGTTCAATTCCAAAGGGGGAAGGTCTTTGTTCGCTTACCATCCACCCTCTCCCACTTGAATAACTTGATGAAACGCGGAATTTATACGACGTCGTGTATTATTGGATTACGGTGTAATTTGTTTTGAAAATTGAAATAGTTTAATTATACTTGTCTACGTGAGGTCAACGAAGGGTGTGGTGAAGGCAGCAGTTACCTTGGTAATCAATTGATAAATTCAAATTATAAAAAAGTTGCTTCATTTTATGGCATTGAACTCATTTGTTGTCATTGGTAGCTAAGGGCTTTTTCGCTGAACGAATAACATGCATGGACGTACTTGGACGATCACTGCCGCATCACCATACTACCAAGCTGTTCATTCAGATTGACTGCTACCCTATTGCTCCCAATGTGAAGTGATCTTACTGTATATATTTCTCCCTCTTCTTTTTCTTTAAAACTTCAGCTTTCTGTTAGGTACTTTCACCATTATTATTCGCTATTCACCAAGTTTGTATTATTTTTCTGGTAGGTACTTCTTTCTTTCATCGGCCCATAGTACGTCAAAGCCTATGCCGTAAGAGCCTATGACGTCAGACGGCTGGCCGGAGGCCAACTAGTACGTCAGAGCCTATGACGCACGAGCGTATGACGTCAGACGGCTGGCAGGAGGCCAACTAGTACGTCACAGCCTATGACGTCAGAGGGCTGGCTGGCTAGGTGATCGGGTTTTTTTGCAATAAAGTTATTGAATTGAATTGGGTTCACTCCGAAAGAAATGATACATTTACATAAATGAGTAAATGAATAAATAACTTCCCCCAAAAATAACGTGCCTCGCCATGCCCGTCATACCTGATTAAATGAGTGAGGTGAAATACTTCTTCAATTCGTTTTTAAAGACAGGCAGCGATGATTCGTAGGGCTCTGTTTTGCAGTCTATCTGCAAGATAAAGGAAGGAGGTATCGCAATTCTGACTTCACCATCGTGTTTAGCTCTGAAAAATCTATAAACTGAGGCGTTATTCGGCAAAGAAGGTTACAAAATTTGTTATAAAACCAAATTTCTAACTGTGGATTTTGTATTCTACAGGTGATCATAGCGAGAGGGTGAAAACCTCCTGTCAAGGGGGGCATCCGCCCCCGTATTGGGGTCTCTACCGCCCACCAGGTGCCTCCACCTTCGCACCCGCCCCCGTCATTCCGCGCTTAGTTGCTCGAGCCGGAACACTTGCCCACCTTCTGTTACCTTCAATTCAACGTATCACGTTTACGTTTGTCATCTCGCGTTCTGAACCGACGTACGTTTCGTCAACGAGAGTTCATAACGAATAACGAATAAAACGAGTTTCTTCATTGTGACTGTGAACTTTCTATTCCTGGGACGTCATTAATCATCTTCGACACTCATCTTCAGACTAAGGTAGCAATTGAAATAAGTTTAAATTTAAATAATTGTCTCGTAGATATCAACTTTACCGTCAACATCAAACCTTCAAATTCAAATCGTACGCTTCTCAGACATACAGTTGTATCCTGCGAAACATGCTCAACTGCCACCCCCAAAGATCAAGTTTTAAATTTGAATACATTCATTCACTTGGATGTCAAATACTCACCTGTGATATTTACAACAACAAATACATAAAGGCTTAAAATAGCAGGAAATAGATACGGTGGTACTTACTCGATATGATGTAATCCAATATCATCAACTACATGGAATCATACAACTTTAAAATTTTGAGTTGTATTTAATACATGTATTTGATACATCATGTGGACATAATTATTATAGGTACATAATAATATCTATAATAACTATTTGGAGTTATAGAAAATACTACATAAGTTTCAGGTTTAGGGGGGAGGGTGGAGGAGAGGAGATATCACGTCTTTCTGTTATTGAAATTGAAAAGACCTGTACAGGCAATATGCAAGAATAAAATTTATTTAATTAATGAAATTAATTTATTGCAATTTATTAAATTAATGAAATTATTTATTAATGAATTGATAAATTATGTATTTTTTAATTAA
Source organism: Stenodema calcarata (assembly GCA_963920205.1). Classification (NCBI taxonomy): domain Eukaryota; kingdom Metazoa; phylum Arthropoda; class Insecta; order Hemiptera; family Miridae; genus Stenodema; species Stenodema calcarata. Next base: position 16,343,775 of record OY986062.1, on the reverse strand, counting down.
TATTTCAAAAAGCACTTGTTAAAGTCGAAGCGAAGCTCTGTTCAAAATTTCTAGTCAATTGGTGACGGTGGAGGGGCTGTAGCCTTGGCTAACTGATCAAGAAGATCAACCTGGTAAGGGATTTTTGTAGTTATATAACTCGGATCCTTTTAGACCTACCGGCTTGAAACTTTCAGGACCTTATAATATAAGTGTGTATAATATTGGTGTGGATCTTTTTTGTGTGGATAATATTATTATCCACACAAAAAAGATCCACACCAAATTTCAATTTGATCGGCCGTGGACCTGTCAAAGTGGCCGAATTTAGTCGAAATTTCAGGTTTTGTTCCTAAAATTTTCTTGGGTTGAGATAATGGGTTAAATCTTTCAAATAGCTCTGGGCCATGTCATAAAGAAGGTCTGTGCAAAATTTTAAATCGATTGGCCCTGTTACTCAAGCTGTAGGCTCGTTAAAGTGGACAATATTATCCTAAAATTTCTCTCTTTCGTTCCTAGAATTTTTTTTGGTGGAGTTAATGAATTAAATCTATTAAAAGACACTGGCTGAAGTTGAAATGAAGGTCTGTGCAAAATTTCAAGTCAATCGGTGAAGGTGGAGAGGATGTAGCCTGGACCGTTTGAATAAGAACAAGAACAAGGTAAGGGCGAAAAACAGGATGTTTGAAAGTTATATAAGTCGCCTCCCTATAAACCTAGCGACTTGAAAGTTTCAGGGCTTTCTATTATCCAAACCAAGAAGATCGACGCCAAATTTCAAGTTGATTCGATATTCGACTCGAATAATTAGAACCAAAAAAAGGATCCTGCTTCGAACAGTCCTGTTCATTAGAAATGAAGAGGCTGTTTCACACACTGAAGAAATCGACTCGAAAAATTTGACTTATTTTGACTAAAAAAAAAGGATTTGATTCGTTGAGATCTCGTCGAATCTAAACCGTGTATAGGAAACAATGGACGGTGCTCTGATAATTCATATACATTCCAGTATATACATTCCAGTGACAATAACACGTGAAACGCAGGTTAATCATGTTGAATTTGAAGACCGATTCAAATTTAATCAACGTTCAAGGGCGATCCTCCAAAGTGAATTCCACGTTTCTGCCAACTGCTTCCGAACGACGAGGGGAATTGGATTTAACCGATTGTAAATTTTCAGGTTGGGAATCCTCGCGAGCGAGCAGATACTTGAAGAATTTGTTGAATTCACATCACGATCAATCCGATATTGTAGTTCCTATCGGCGTATCGAGAGCCCGCTCGCGAGTTATTATATTATCCATTTGGACGATTCAATTTCATACAATATGGAAGCCTACAAAACCCGTACGTATCCTACGTTATCAATGTTAGTCCGTTTAATACTATCCAATGCACACTGTGGTCTTGAAGTTGATTGGTTATGTCATTGAGGTTATATTATTGATTTAACCGCAGTAGGTAGACATTTGAGAAAATTACTCGATTCAAATGTTTCGTGATATTCCGAACCCTAATTTTATTAATGTGTTTGCATTTATCTTGTAAATACAAGGTGCTCCCAAATCAATCGTCCCTGTAGGATATTTCACGTTAATCACAAATATACCATTTTTCATGAATTCACCGATATTTGACCGTAAAATCACTTTTTCCAGCGTCTTTAGGGTGCCCATGGAATTTGTAATCAAATCATTAATCAAGACGGAAAATTGACTAAATTGGACTTATGGTGGATTTCACCAAGCGATTGTTTAAGTGCGTGTTAGCTAACACAAGGGTATCTCCGAGTTACGACAGATTCTATTTCGCCATGGGATTGAAGGTGGGAGTTAGTTAATCCGCGGTTAGCTTCATGATAGGTGGCTCTAGACTCGGTTTCTTGGGCGAAACTCAGATAAAAAGATATAAAATTAGTGATGGCGTATCATTCGTTCGCTGACGTATGACGTGTGAGTTGTTTGTGTGTCTGTTGTGTTTTGATTGCCTAAAAAATTATGGAAAAGAGGAGAAGAAACATAAGTTTTTCAAAAACTGAAGAGGAAATGTCGGTGGAATGGCTACCGTCGACTTACATTCGAAGATGACGAGTAGGAAATGCGGGTGATCGTTGATTTATCGGTTCGTTTTGGTTATCAGCGGACAACTTTGCCGGTGTTGGAGTATCATCCACTTCTCGATTTGTTCACCAAGTGTGTAGAGCTATCGCAAGCCTAAGGCTAAGATTCATTTCGTAAGATACCTACAACTCCTGATGACTTCTGACTGCAAGTGTGTAGCGGCTGAGTTTTATTATCGATGCAGTATCCCCGAGTGATTAGGAGTACGGTCACCCGCATTTCCTCCTCGTCATCTTCGAATGTAACTCGACGGTATGTCATTCCCGAAAAATTTCAACGAGAACGAATGACAAAGAAAAGTATATACAACAGACGACACAAAACTGACTTCACACAACGAGACAAAACAAAAAACGTTCAATACACCCGCGGTAACTCTCGGTTTTAACGCTTAACACGAGGAATCTGGTAGTTAGCGCCCACGGTAATCCTAGGATTACGACTAAATCGGAGTGGTGAAACTAAGTTTTTTCGCTGACTCAGAATTAGCGGAAACTCGAACTTCAACACGAGGTGGTGAAATCCACCATTAGAGGCCTGTGATTTTAAATTCTAAATTGTAGATTTTGTCTTAAAAATCTTAAATCTTAATAATTTCGTCGAAATCTTAATGATTTTGTAAATTTTTTCTTGATTTTAATGCTAAAATGCGCCGACATTACGGTAGGTTATACATGTTGACTAATTATTTTGAATAGTTACATGTTGTAGGTTTACAACACCTGTTCTGTTTACAGAACCGTGATCGAGACAAAGTGCGATTTATGCTGTAAATGATGAACCGTTATATCGTGATTAAGGAAGTTGAGTGGTTTCTGATCCGCCGCGAACTTGAGGTGTCCAATTTTCCTCTCAAATTTCACTTTACTACTGACTACAGAATCGCCTTAAACACATAAATGTTGTCATCGAGAAAAAAATACATTCTCCCCCCCCCACATTCATGCCCTAACTGGAAGTGAAAAAAGGTAATTGAGCGGGGTAATTCGCTCAGAGGAGGGGTAATTCGGTAAAGAGGGCGGCTGAGGCCTAAACTAAATGAAAACCCGCCTCTGGGTCTACCTCAAACTTTAATCAATTCTATCTTTACAGTTGATCACAAAAGCCTTGTGAAAACGCTGATTAGCTTTGTGGGGAACCTCCGCGTTTTTTTAACCTCCATTACAGGTTTCAACAGGTTGGCACGGGCTCGGGGTAGTTCCGCCTTGCGAGTTTCAATTCCGTTTTAGATTAGACTATTAAAAATGCTGAATAAATAGTTTTTAATAAGTAGCCACTCTTTTATTTAATTATGATTGCACACGAAAACTACGAGCCACAAAAATGTGCTTACATACATAAGTTAGATAATGAATTCGCACACGTCACCAGAAGGTACAATATCGTCGAGGAATCAGCAACACCACCAAGCTCGTTTTTCACAACTTTTCAGGAGAGAGAAAAACCCGATTTTTTCGTCAATCAAGGCCTAATTGACTGAAGTTTTATCTCGATATCTATGATGAACAGATATCATTCATCATGGATATCAAGATAAAACTTCAGTCAATTAGGCCTTGATGGACGAAAAAATAGGTTTTTTCTCTCTCCTGAAAAGTTGTGAAAAACGAGCTTGATGGTGTTGCTGATTCCTCGACGAAATCGACATATTAGAGTATAGCAAGATGATCACTACTTTCGCAGATCACACGGCAATCCCATCTGTTGGAAAAGATGTAGAAACCGCCACCCACAAAACACAAAAGTGTACTAATGAGATTGTCAAGTGGACTAAGATGTGGACAATGAAGCTGAACGAACCAAAATCAGTTCACATCAATTTCACAAAGTGAAGAATCTCAGTCTTATATGTTGAGATCAACTCAAACGAAATACCGTACGTTGACAACGTCAAGTACTTGGGGATGACTCTTGACTCCAAACTTAATTTTTCTTAATAATCGCTTTTATTGAGAAGAAATAAATGATATCAAAGGTACAACAAATTATAGTAGCGTACGTCCCACTTCAAGTTAACAAGTGCTGAGGAGTGGAGTCACCTTAACTAATTATGAAACAATTAAAAAGAAAATCAATCTTCCAAATCATACAGAAACCAATCGTAACTAAAAAACAGGCATTTGATTATCTCATATTGCATCTTATTTCGTAATAGGTACCTACCTAGTTGGTCTTGTGATTTGCAGGAGGAATGAAGACAATATCAACCCGAGTTGAAGTGAACTTCTCAGCACTTCATCGTTAAGAACATAAGCACCATCAACTACAAGCGCAGAGTCATTATTAAATAACCTTAAATTTTAAGATTCAAATAAACACGTTTCACGCTTTTCATTCCGATTTTTTCAACCGATTCGTTGCTCTGGCCCCTCTGACGTCATTGCTACTGCCTGAACATCTAGCCAGCCAGCCCTCTGACGTCACAGGCTCTTACGGTATGAGCTTTGACGTACTAGTTGGCCTCCAGCCAGCCCTCTGACGTAATAGGCTCTCACGGCTAAGCTTTGACGTACTAGTTGGCCTCCTGCCAGCCGTCTCACGTCATACGCTCGTACGTCATAGGCTCTGACGTGATGGGCCGCCGGTCGCTTGTGTTCTGACGTGATCTGAGGGAAAGGGTGAATCAAGGGAACAAATTTTTTTTGGGGTCCTCGGAATACGCGAGGTATTAGGGGTAGCCAGTAGAAGAGGGACGTAACGAAGTTAGGGCTAGAGGGTGAGCTATAACGAGGTTTTTCCGACTTTCGGCATCGCGTTTTAAATTCGTCTCGATTCGAATGACGGATTTTCATTTGTCTCTGAAAGTTTCCATATTGAAGGCTCACAATAACGAGATTAACTTGGGTTTCGTTTGTTCGGTATGATTTATGGGTTTCTTTCGGAGGAAATACGCTATTGCAGCGGCTCCCAGCGGATACACAGTATTTTACCTCGTTACTCATTTCACTTCGTGTTATGAGACTCACAAGTTGAAAATGCTGACAGAAAAGTGATCTATACAGAAAATGATGAACCTTGTGGAAAAATTCGCAGCCTTTTCTGTTTGTATTTGCAGCAGTAATATATTTATAGTATGTAAAGCCAAGTTGAGATGAGAAAAACGAACGAAACCAAGTGTATGTTTACCGGACGTCATAATACGCGTTTTCAGGTACCTACCAATATCTGGGCTCCTATTCGACCGATCAATTTGAAATTTGGTGTGGGTCTTGTTAGTGTGGATAATAAAAAGCCCTGAAAGTTTCAAGTCGTTAGGTTGAAGGGAGCCAAGTTATATAACTTCAAAACCCAGTTTTTCGCCCTTACCTCGTTCTTCTCCTTCTTCTTCTGCTTGTTCAGAAGACAAGGCTACAGCCTCTCCACCTTCACTGATCGACTTGAAATTGTGCACAGACTTTCTTTATAACAGCACCCAGTGCCATTTTAAGGTTAAAACCGCGACTTGATCTTGACTGTACCGGACTGCGGGGGGATGTGAATCAATCAGAGATCATGTGTGATTTCAATCAGAGACAGCAAATTCAAAAAATCGCAATGCGACCTACTAAAATACTGAAAGAATTGCGTCTCGTCATCCACGAGCTGTGGGTACAGTTTGGCGAAATAACCTTCATCTCCCCTCGACAAAAATGTTTAATGGACCCGATTGACGGCCTTGACGGCGATTCGACCGTGATCTGATCGTGGTGTAAACCTACCTATAGACCACTTTACGGGTAACTGGACCAATTTATGTAAAAGTTAAATATTAAAAGGTAAATCTATCAAAAGTCCCTGGGTGTTGTTAATTATTTTAGAATTGTTATCCTTGTGAGACAGTTCTGTTGGGGAAACCCCGGCAAAGGTGGGGGCTGGGCCCGGCGGCCCTTATCCAGTGTAGTTTGGTGGCCGGCCGGGGAGGTGCATGAGAGAACGTGTACAAGGTGGAAATGTACGTGGATACGTACCTTGCGTATCAAATCTCATTCTACAGAGGTCGGATAAAGTTGTGATAACCACTTCACAAGCACCATACCCGTTTCTACATCTCCCATTGGCGCCATGACGATACGTTCTCATTACTACACACCTATGTACATTATTATTTTATTAGCTACTTGTGAAATTACTGTGTATCATAAACGTAGATTTGCAATGTGTACGAGGTTGTAACAGGCTCGTTAATATTCCCCATCAGTTTCCACGTATTTTGATTTAAAAATACTTGCTTCGGAGTTGTCTCATATTTGCTTATCCGCTATCAAGCTTTTACCTGCCACGTACAGCGTGTCGACCGGCCGTTACATTGATGATGTTGCAGAGGGACAAGCAACTACCGGGTTTTACAGCTTAACGAAAATCCAAACGGTGGCGGCCGGCCCAGAGATAACCTTCGTCGGCGGAGCGGTATATTGTTTATTTTACGACGTGTGGATCGCAAGAGTGTAAATTGATATGATGGAGGGGCTGGATCGTAGAGGGAAGTGAAAATATGTAGGCAATCAACACGGAAACACGTTGCCATAGTAGGATGACGTTGCCATGCTGGAAAACGTTTGCTACCCGGGTAGAAATAATAAAATGGAATTACCACTGCAGATCACTTGCCTTGTGAGTCGTTCTGTTCGGGATGTCTCCGGTAGATCTGTACTGAGAAAACAAAGTAAAACTGACGAGTGGGGAACTGAAAGAGGTAGAGACTGGGTCGACGAGAAAATAACCACCAAAAACTTACCCTGGAGATGGCTTATTAAAGCCGACAGCTTGGAAACGAGTCTCTCTCCTTTTACACCAAACCTCCTACAACCCTCTAAATAAATGAAGATAATAAAGATGCTGTGTACATGAGCATAATGCACCATTTTAAGATTTTCTCTCGTTAGCCAACTTCGTAGCATTAGAAAGTAATGCGTTGATTTCCTGATATTCTTGACCAATGCTGCTACATGATCCTTCCACTTGAGATATTGACCTGAGCAGACTAAGTGCACTCCTAGATATATTATACAATTCAGCCTTTCTATTGGCATGCAACTACATCAGTTTCTTACTTCATCACAGTTTTCCTTGTGCACTTGGAGTTTAGAGACATTAGGAAGTCCTGTTTTATTTATTGAGAAGGTTAATGATGATCCTTCTCAATACGTGAATAATAGGCAAATTATTGAGGCACAAAAAATCAATTAATGTGTAAGAATTTGGCTCTAGCCCTGTCTACAGAAGAAACAATTTATAAATTGTATGAGAAACTCAATTGGACTTGAAACTGAACCTTGAGGTACTCCACTAGGGATGGGTATTGATATATCGATATCATCGAGATTTTCCATCAAAATATCAATATGTTTTTATCGATTTTGAACGATATTTTTGCAGTCGATATAACGGCATATCGATATGAAGACAAAAATTATATCGATATCCTAAATATTGATAAATTTTGCTTCGATACCCAACCTTATACTGCACATATCGGCTCGATTGTACTTCTTGTAAATTGAAATGTCCAGCTGTAAATATTCCATTACTCCGTTTCCTCTTAATTTTCTTCTGTCCCTCACAATTCCATCTCAACCTCTCACGAAATAATGTACTACTTGGGAGGTTTTCAAAACTTTTTTTTTTTCGGCGTTAATCCTCTTCTCTCCTGCCCCACCTCATTTATCAGGCCCCGGGCAGCTGTTTCCCCAAGATGGGAAAATGCGGCGAGGGAAGTGATAAATCATCGTGGAGTGTCGCTTTGCTGTAAACAAATTTTCCGCGTTAAAATATGGGAGTCGATATGAGGACCGCCGGATACTCGCGGAAACTCGGGGAAACTCGGCGTTAGAAAGTCTGAACACTTCACGTCTACGGTGAATGATCGTTTAAATAAGTAACGTGGTTGTTGATTTTTTTTTCTTTTTGTTTTAAACAACTTCTCATAGACAATATTGTACTTAGTCAATGACATGAATTATAACCGACAGTGTCAAGCCATCCAGCCTGACAAAAAAAATTGGTTTATTATTTACAATGATAAATCACTGAAATCAACCAAGAAAACAACAAAATTTAACCATCGTTTAAAATTGGATCCTTTAATTTTCGCCTATTTCAAATTCGGACTATTGCACAGTGGGGAAAGCAGCTGATCTAGAAGGGCAAAAATCACAATGTTCACAAGAACGCTTGAAATTTTCTTAATTTCTGAAAACTCATTTCAATATTATTGAAATGAGTAAAAACACCATTGTCACTCCGACCATATTTGGATATTGGTTTTTCATAAAAATCTAATTGAAAATGCAGAAAAAAATCAATACGAATTATGTTCTGTTAATACTTACCTATAAATAAAGGGTGTTTAAACGATAGAGGGATTTGTTTTTATTTCACTAGACACTTGTGTTCACATCTCAAATCCTATTGGGCTCCTAACCGTTATGGAATTTTGACTTTTGCTCTCTTTTACCCAGCGTCATTTTTGAAACCTTTCAGGTCCTTGTGTCAATACATATTAATATAAATTATTTCGTAAAGTTAAGGAATCACACGGATATCGCACGCATAACGGTGATCTACACAAATCATAAACCGTTGTGACACCATTTTCTGCGTGTAAGTTTGAACGAAAGTCGGCAAAGTCAAACGAGATTGTGTGGCGAAATTGACTCGCGTCAACGACCCTGTTGAATTTATGGAGTTCCGACTTCAAGAAGTCTCTTCAAGGGAGCGAGATAGTTCACTCAAGTTTCTGTCAAAAGGGGGCTGAGAATCACAATCGAAACTTCAAAGATTTCCTCTTCAAGGGAGATTAGTCTTTGAAACGTCAACTTCTGACAGGGCAGCTTCAGTTAATTACTTGAAAAGTGGCAGTGCTTTTAATGAAATTTCTTTCCGAAAATCCCGCCTACAGGGGCTGCAATCTCTACGTAAAGTCGTATTCAAACAACCAGAATTAACACTGTCGCTGAATATATAATATGTATATTATCCACCTAAGTGATTATCTCGTATTGGTAAGAACTATGAATAATGTTACAACTTTATAAATACAGATTTAAATCCTAATCCTAATCTATAAAGGAGACAACTATAAAACACTGTTCCCAACAGAATGACGCACAAGTGGTCGCGTGTTAGACCGTCTTCCCCCTGTAACACCTTTACTTTTCTAAATTAGCTTCGAGTCTTCACTAACATCAATAAGCACGAAGGACGTTAATGTTGCTCTGCAGTTGCTCTGATTCTTCGGCAAAGACGTCCAAATCATCCGCATACATCAACACTTTGGTGGTTGTGCATGATGAGTTTACCTAACATGTACATTGTACAGGGTCAAAATTTCAAGTACTCATATAGATTTAAGTACCAATGAGATCATAGTATCTGTGTGAAATGTTCAATAATTCAATTGGATTTATTGGTTAATGGATAACTTCAGCTTGCTGTTCACGGATTATATCTTCAGTATCAATTTGTTTAAAGGCCTAAATTTTAACGTGAAATATCATAATCTATCTCCCTCACCTGTTTCACAGCTCAAGTTGCTGACTTTGATGGCAGAAAAGTGATTTTTTCTCCATTTATAACCTAATCTTTTCCGACGCCTGCTGGAAAATCTTACCCATCCCTGCTGATCAGAAAGCGAACACAGAGCGACAAAATTTGTCGATTATTTTATAAGCTGAAGTCCAAGTTATTTAACGCATTTCTCTACAGGAACTTACCGGATAATCAAACACCCCTTGAGCGCTTGCTATTATGGATTTCAATGCTACCGCTAGGAGCAGCACTTTCGCTTTGAAAGCAGGTACCGAGTTAATTAATCATTCATTCCGTTCCGCTCCCTTCATTATTCTACAACAAACATCCAACTTTTAACTCGCTCTGAGGGGGGTTATGACTGCGTTTGAAAATCATCCGCCTCCATCTAATTCCTCATCCCCCCCCCCCCCCCGGCCCGCAGTTTCAAACATCGCAAACGCTACAATCGTTCCCGCGGCGCCTGTAGAGGGTTAATTAGACTGAAAAGGTGATGAATAGCCCGAAGCCCGCTTGACTTCTCGCGGAAAATCTCCGCAAGTCTTTTTTCTTCGTTTCCCCCACTCACCCAGCATTTTCATGGAAGGGGGAAAAACTTTTATCGCTTTCTCATCAGGTTGATGGGGTTGGGTGATTTTAAGATTGTTCCCAGCGGTACAAAAGCCCTCAACAGACTGCATCACTGATGGTTAGAGCTGCCTTGGGGATTTCGGTCTGAAGTTTGCTCATTTTCTTGTTTCTTGGTCGTTTTCAAGGGATAATTGCTCTTGAGTGCTGATTTATGCGTCAGTTTCACTTCGACCGCACCATAACTGATACCTCACCGTGTTGGGACCCACGATGTCTGTATGCTATAATATCCACGGATAACCTCCGACGCACAATGGCGGACTACAGGGTGAGCCAAAACATATAGTGCATTTACAAAGGGTGACTAAAAAACAACGGTGCAACTTAGCAGGGTCACATCCGGAGGAGGGAAAGCTGAAAAGCCTGTTTTAGTCCAAAAACATCGGAATATTGCTTTAATACTGCGAATGCAGGAATTAGTTTTCTTGAGGTTCGGTCTGGTGAATAAAAGACGATTTCTTAGGCCGACGTTTCGTTGTATTTGTACAACATCTTCAGGGCTATTGTTTTGTTAAATAGCCCTGAAGATGTTGTACAAATACAACGAAACGTCGGCCTAAGAAATCGTCTTTTATTCACCAGACCGAACCTCAAGAAAACTAATTCCTGCATTCGTTATAAACAACGGTCAAGATACTCCTAACCTCCTGTTTAATATTAACAATAAAACCAAGCTTCAATTGTGCAAAGTGTAGGTTCTATTAGAATCTCTACTATGCGCATGAGATTCTATTAGAATCTCAACTATACCCCCACCCTTTCATGGGTGGAGGCTCTATTAGGAATTCTACTATACCCTCACCCTCTCACGGGTATAGGTTCTATTAGAATCTCTAATATACGCATGAGTTTAGTATACCACCACCCTCTCATGGTTTTAGGTTCTATTAGAATCTCCACTATATCCCCACCCTCTCACGGGTATAGTAGAGATTCTAATAGAACCTACACTTTGTATAATTAAAGCTTGGTTTTATGTTCAATGATTAAGCAATATTCCAATGTTTCTGGACTACTTTTTAACTGGCTATCCAGCTTAAGAATCTGCTCCCCCCCTCCCCTCATGAAAATCCTGAATCCGCCCTTGCAACTGCAGAAAAATGCGGGTTTTTTTTTATTAAATTCCATACATCACCCCATTTTGATCACTTAGGTCCCAACAATTATGTCATTACTAAGCCATCTTCAGGGGTTGGTAGGTATTTCCACCTCGTCCCAGTCTCTACTTCTTTTGGCCCACTCGTCAGGTTTATTTTGTTTTTTTCTCTGAGAACACAAAATAAACCTGACGAGTGGACAGAAAGAAGTAGAGACTGGGACGAGGAGGAAACACTTACCAACCCCTGAAGATGGCTTAATAAAGCCGAAAGCCTGGAAACTACGCTCTTTCTTTCATAAAGAACCTCCTATTACCCTCCAAATAAAAAAACGGTCAATAAGCCAAGGAGGAAATGCACGAAACGTTAACAAATAATTATGTCAGGATGGCGGCGACGCACTGATGAAGGCGACTTTTGAAGTTTTTCGTCGCTCTCCTGCAGCCCACTTCCATTTCAGGAGCGGTTAACAAACAAAATTTCCGCTATTAGTGTGACCGGAAGCCCAGAGTAATTCACGAGAGGTGTACGATAAAGAGCTTTCCGTGAACACAGTGAGGAATCTTGAGCAAATTAAAAATAATTAAAGATAATTTTCAATAAAACGAGTTAGAAAAATAATGTTCATTAACGAGTCGATCGGGGTAATTTTAGTCGTTTAATTTTCAAACAAAATTCGAATCAAAACATCGATTTTAAATATACCTACCATCGTCCATATGACACAGGACTTTGCTCGAGTTTTCGAGTCGAATTTCGATTTTCCCAATGGGTCATTTACACTCAATTGTACTGATTGGTTCAAATCAAAAATCATATTTTTGAATCGAACACCGGTCTTATCGAAGGTGCATTTCATCTTGAAAGGACGTTTCGATTTGATCCAAAACCAACTTTTTTCGAGTTTTTTCGGCGTTTTTGCGTCGAATTTCGAAATTTCCGTTTTTTCTTTATCCAAACCATAAATCAAATTTTTTCGACATTTTTAAGTCGAACATTGGTCTTGTCTAAGGTGCACTTCATCCTAAAAAGACAATCCAATTTGATTCAAACTCTACTTGTTTTGAGTGTTTGTGACGTTTTTGAGTCGAATTTCGAAATTTCCGATTAGTTATTCCAGCTCAATTGTCTTTCTCTATCCAAATTGAAAATCAAATTTTGTCGAGTTTTCGAGTCGTACATTGGTCTTCTCGAACTTCTGTTTCATCCCAAATATTTACCTCGAATCGAACAGAAATCGACTCGAAATCGACGAAATTCAACTCATCGGAAAAGTCGAATTAAAGTTCAGAAATTAGAGCTAAATTGTACTTTGAATAATCAAAATTCTCATCTCAACGGCAGTTCATCAATAATTGATTGTTCGTTTTCGTTTATTTTATTATTAAACAACGAACAATTGATGAACGGCCGTCGAGATGAGAATTTTGAGTATTTAAAGTAAAATTTAGTTTTATGGAGTTATCCGATTTTGATCCTGATCGCCTCAAATGTGGAGATATGACACCATTGCACCCAATGAGCGATATATCCGAAACCTCTAAATAGAACAGTGACGTTTTTCATGGACATTTGAAAAGATTTTTATTTAGAGTATTTATAAAGAATTCGCTGTATATAAAGATGGGAGGTAGTAATTTAATACAAAAAAAATTTAAAACATTATTAAAGGTTCAAATCGGACGCAAGTGTTCAAGTTGGAATGGTTTGAGTTAAATGGAAAGGTCGAGTGGAATTGCAATCAATATCACCAATGGCAATCAGTGGGTTCAGGGTAGTTTGACTGCGTTACATATAACATTTGCTCATTAGGTCATAGCATGTCCTATTCGATTGCCACTCACGACCGCTTTCATACCGGATGAAACCACTGGAAATAGTTTATTTCTTGTGATCAACTTCAGTTATGTAAATAGTTATCTACCTGCTGCTTTTCTGTGCTGTTTAAAATATCGTCGAAAACATAATTTTCTTGTTCGGTTCCAAACACAAAACATCCCAAATACTCGTTGTTTTAGTAGAGATATCATAGTTGTTTGTATTACGTGAAGCCTCTAATGGAATAATCACGCTGGACGTTAATCGGATGACGTTGAAAGAGCGATTACAACCGTTCTTGACATTGTTGTAACAGAAAAGTGTGAATTTGGCTGGGCACGGACAGAAACGAAAATTAATCATTCAACGTCATTCGACCGTATACATTCGTCGGAACATCGTTCCGGTTCGAAATTATATTTGTCGATCAGTTATGTCCTTCTTCCAGCCCCGTCCTCCCGCAGTTTTATCTCGCCTGTTATTTGCTCTTTTTGCACACCCTTCCCCGCCGTTTTCCTGACTATTTACATGATTACGACCGAAAAAGCGGAGACTCTGTTCAAACAAGACAAGGACCCCCCCCCCCCCCCCTTGCGACCTTTTGTTTTTCCTCATCGAGATTTCCAACAGTTCGGCCCCTCCGTTTTTCGAAAAAGCATCCGAGCGTCGGTATCTTCATATCATCTTTTCGGTCGGGTGGCGACAAACAGTAGGACCCGGACCTGTTATCTAAGTATTACAAGAGACGTCTAACAAGGTTTTTTTAACCCTTTCAGAATATTCGTTTGTTTTCAGCTGTAGTTAGTACAAACTGGATATTTGTCGCTTTGATTAAAAGGTTACATTCAGAATTATGTTATGACCTTTGTATACCAAATAATGCCAAAAATATGAAAACATTTTTTGAAATTTTGGAGTTATCCGCTTTTGATCCTGTACGCCTCAAATGTATTTATAGGAGATTATTGTTTTGCCATTTCTCGAAAACGGCAGCAGTTTCGATTTTAATTCCAACGGGATTATATTCTGTGAACCATGCCAAACAAATCCATACCAGTATTTGTCGCAATTTTTGACAAACCTAAATCGTGCATGTGCACCAGGCTTCGACTGGCAAAATCACCTGGACACTTAGTGTAATAGATAGTAACTATCTAATAGGGGTGTTAGATAGTAACTATCTAACCTAGGGGTGTCGAGGTTACTATCGATCAATCGATAGTACTATCTAACTGGGTTTATAAAGGACGAAATATAAAAATTTTAAATTCACGAAAACAGCTCAATGGATCGAACTTTTCTCCCGTTTTTGAATGTTTCTGTGACCGGGGGAGGACATAATACTATCGAGATAGTACTATCGATTGATCGATAGTAACCTCCTATCGATAGTTTTTTTCTATCGATAGTTTTTGAATTTCTATCGATAATTTCTATCGATAATTTTGAATTTCTATCGATAATTCGAATTTCTATCGAATTTCTATCGATAATTCGAATTTCTATCGAATTTCTATCGATAGTTTTTGAACTTTGGAATTTCTCGAAACGGAAAGGGAACAGGTACTACCTACTACCACTTACCACTACCTAGCACACCCCTCATTCTAAGAAGAGGTTTGTTAGAAGTTCTTGTTCTTAGTTAGGACTAGAAAAAGATAACCTGAAGGCTCTTCATGTGATTGAATTTCGTTGAATTGGGTTTTTTCCTTACTGAGTCAGGTGGTTCCTAATACACTGATCTGCTCTTTTGTTTCTCCTTCTCGAAGCTGTTTGCTCAACACGCACACATGACTTCTATGAATCCCCCTCTATATTAAAAAACTTAAAAGAAATGGCTGCTGGTATTTTGCAATTCCTGGGATTGAATTTCGTTGAATTCAGCTCCCCACTCACTAGCAACTACGCCTATTCCTTTCTCCTTTTTTTTCAATATTAGTCAGTTGACATTCAGTGCGTTCTATAATTTGGGCTCTTTCAAGAGACGAATTTTCCTTTTATTACGCCTCCCAAGTCTGATGTATGGGATTATTTTGATAAAGATGTGCGTGAGGGGAAATTAAATAGTAAATTTTACGATGTTTGCCCACAGCAAGGCTTGCTGAGTAAGCCCTAAAACATACTAGGTAGGTGGATAATACGTAATTACATGCCGCGCAAAGGTAATATCAAAAACGACGTCGATAGACTATCGATACTATCGATAATTGGTGTTCGATAGTATCGAGACTATCGATAGTCTCAACTATCGACTACCATCTTACACCCCTATTGGACACACTCTCTTGAACAAAACCAAAATATTTCAGGTATTTGCTCCAATTATTTCGTGTATGGGATATTTTATATGGAAAAATGATCTAAACAGAAACATTTGCAGAGGTTTTTTTATTTTGGTTGATTCCGAAAAAATAATAGACCCATCAGCTCATTTCAATGATCGCTGTAGTGGTTCCTGCGCAGGTAAGTGTCAAGATTCCGCCCGGTGTATCAATTTGACGCGTCAAATCCAATTAGAGATTTCGAGAGTTCACAATTCAACAAAGGAGCCCTCAAGGATGTGTTAATTATCAGTATTGCCAACGCGGTGAGTTCATTTCCCGCCGTATAACACAGGAATCGTCTCCCCCAAACCACCTGCTTCTGTCCGGGGGCAGGAATTCCTTCGCTAATAACGCCTCCGTTTTAATAATGTTCGCTACTCTGCCCGTCAAGACTCCATAATGATTTATGAGCGACGTTCAGTGATTAAAATCCATTGAGTGAAGCGATACAAGGCTCCGAGGTTGTCAATCTCTACTTCCCTAAAGACGGTTCTTTTCAACCCTTTTTCTTCTCTATCTCTTTTATTTTTTACTTTTTTTTCTTTTTCTTTTATCTCTTCTACCTCACATTTTCTTCATTCAATTCTGTCGACAGCAGAATGCAAAGGAGGAAATATTGCATCGATCGCTTTCCATCCATTCTCTCGACGTTCTAAAGACGTCTTTTCAAGAGGACCCGTCGGGGAAAATTATATCGTAGCGACCCGTGTTTCGGAGAAAAACCTTTGCCCCGCTTTTCCTGAATTAAATTTCAAACATTCGAAAGATCAGCCGATGTATTCAATCAACTTTGTGATGCCGGATCAGTGGATCTTTTTACCTCGCAGCATCGATCCGGAAAATCTGTATACTCTTCACAGTCCACCTGTAAAATGTCCATTGTTAACCGAATGCATAATCGAAGGGCCACCCGTAGCTAATATAAGATATTATCGACATTGTTATTTCTGTTAACAAACAAAAGGGGATGAAATGTGGAGGATAAAATAGCGAGCGATGACGTCCAGGTTACGATTGGTCGTATACGCCTTGAAAAAGCTGAGATTTCGACCGTAAACATCGATATTCAATTTAAAGATTCAGTCGCAGTAGTTGTAGAATTCCATACCGTCCGGAGACATGGAATATCGATTTACGAAAAAATCGTTTTTTTTCGGTCAGTAATAGAGATGTGGAGTCAACCCCAAAACGTATGTGTCAAGTGAACGACCGTTACTACTAGTATTGACAGATCTTCTGGGACCATATGAATATACCTAGCATTTTTAACCAAAATCAGCAGAAAAAAAACTCTGCGAATTCTTCACAACGGTTTATTATCTTCTGTACACATCACACCCTTCTTGGTTATGACGGATGATCGAAGCAAATCTGTCGTCACCGAAAAATGGAGACAAAATTTGTTATAAAACCAGCAAAACAGAAACATTTTACATAAAACCAGTTATTTATTCGAAAATTTGCTCTTATTGCCATGCTGCACGACTGGGGATTTTTATTTCCAAAGCGGGTTCATATTTCCCAATCCTCCCTCGCGATTGTTATTTTCGGGATATGGTTGTTTGTTCCTGGACACCTGCTCCACTTTTTAACCCTCTCTCCGCCACTCCGGGTACATCTGGGGACGTCCCTCCCACTCCCTTCCAAGTCTCCGAACTGTCCTTATTAGCCGAGTCTCGTCACGTCCCTATCCCCCTTTCCATGACCCCTCGACTGTCGCGAGGCGACGGATTTTCCTTTATTTCTAACCCCACCCAACACTCGACTCGCTCTCGTATTCCCTTTTGAATTCGAAATCGATCCAGCGTTATGAGAATCGGGTTCCCGGGCATAAGGCAGTTTGAATACAAAGAAATCTACAACACGGATGGCCCACCAGTGGCAGGGGCACATATGACGTCACCCTGTAACCGACATATTTTCCAAAACTAAAACTAGTCAGCCACTTGAAATTAATGACACTCTCTACCTCATACCAGAATTTTTGTATGAAATGTCCTGATATTCGATTAATTTTTATTCTCTCCAAAACCGTTGTCATCATTAATCTCGTTAAATTTACGTATTCAGCTGCTCAAAGTATCAATACAAAAATTTGGTTTGCGAATACTAGCGATGGTTTATGATAGATTTTTGGACGGCGGACACGATGGTCTAGTCAGAAAAGGGGAAAAACGAGTTTAAAAGGCCTCAAATCGCGCTTTCGAAAGATTAGCGTACAAAGGGAGAGCGATATAATATCTATTAAATATATCGGTAATATATTATATTATATGGCGCGGTGGGGGGGGGGGGTGATAGAACGAGGTAACGAGGCATCTACGCCTCAAGGCCAAATAAGCAGCTGCAAGCTAGTGAATTTAATTTTTCTGCTAAATCCAATAAACGAAGCGTACCGCTGTCAAAACCAAAATACGACGATGGAATTTCGGAAGGAATTATGTTCCTTTTCCATTTTGCATTTTCCTTTTCCATTTTCCATTGTTTCCTTTCCATTTTGCAAAGCTCTGCAAATTATTTTTGAAAATTCTGAAAACTCTGCGAATTCTTGACACAACGATTTATCATCTTCTTTGTGCAGATCATCCGTCTGCCTAGATCCCTAAATAATAGACGAAACGTTAGTAGAGATGATGAATTAATTACAAATAACCAATATAGTTCGGTGTACATAATTCTACCAATATAATTCTGGGAATTCTATTTCCACCTACCTACGCCGGCAATAATTTATAAATTATTATTAATTATTAAAAATTATGTTTAATTACCTATCATGACTTACCTATTCATGATTATTGTTATCTATCAACTCGATATCTCAACACCAATGTGCTATTCTATTCAGCTGGGCGAGTACGGACATGACCCGACAGGCTGCCGCTTGTTCAAACTTGAACTGAGAACTGAAATTTTTCGTAAAAGTTGCGTTTTAAAGTTTAAAAATTCGTTTTGTACCCCTCCTCCGTGACCTTGGGTTATAAAATGTTTCAAGGGTCTAGTCCGAACCCGTAAACCAAATTTCGTAATTTTAGCACAACGCTAACTGGGCAAAGTGGTGCTGACGGGGGTGGTGTTTTAAATTCAATTTTCTGAATCTACGTATCTTGCAACCTGAACAAATTTTTTTGCGATTCTAATGGTTGATTATCAAAGATAATAAGAAAGAAAAAAAAGAAGATTTTCATTGTAATTTACTTTTACGGAAAATGCTTTTCTCTCGTGTCGGCTGATTTTGCATTCACCTTTCACCCACTAACGTAATACGCCGTCTTAATTATGGTACAAATGGCTCAATCAATTACGGTAATTTGATTGGCTCCGTTCAACAGAGAATAGCAGAGTTAAAAGGCCGTGAAAAACGATGACTAGTCCGGGCCTAAAGAACTTCATCAGCACGGGTGGAGAAATGATTGAAAGCGACGAAGCTTTAAATAAAAGCTGATGACGTCTCATTTGTCGGGAGAATCAGACGAGCGCGAGCCGATTCAGAGTGGATTCTTATTTGAATACGGTCGTTTCAATTACCCACCGGATTGATAAATTTAGTTGTTCATCCGCTCCTACTAAAGAGGTCTAGTTAGAGGTTTTAGGAGGTGTTGACGACCTCAAAGCGATTTTCCGTCAGTGACGATTTTTGGCAGCAGAGCTAATGCGCTGGTTGGACGCAGGCTAGATGTACGCACGAGCCAAAATATAGGTTTTCCAAGTCAGATTGAGAATTTTCCAAATCAAATTGAGAACTCTTTTTTGACACAGGTACAATTTTTAGAAGAAACAAAAAATATGACTAATGCAAGATGGAAAAGGATTTGTTCATTTTTCAAGTTCTTATTAAAATTATGAAAAAGTGCTGAAATTGAAATACTTATACATACCTAAATTAAAATTCATATCTTCTATATCTATTTTTTCTTAAATTAAATTATATAACGGCACTTTTAGTGAAGTGGAGTTCCTGCAGCTGCCTTGGAAAGCTGTATAATAATATGATCATACAGCTTTCTAAGGCAGCTGCAGGAACTCCACTTCACTAAAAGTGCCGTTATTTAATTTAATTTTCAATTTTTTAATAAACTTTTTAATTGCCCGATTTGAGCAGTCGGTGGTCCTAATAGTTCGGTCATCTGACAGAATGTGTTCCTTCCCTTCGATGTTTGCGAATCCCCTCCAAGAAGGAACATGTTGTTTATTGTTTCCAGCGTTCTGGACGAAGGTAGGTAGCGATAATTTGACGGAAGGGGCTGCAGACGGGCAAAGTGCAATATAGGATGATATCCTATATTGCACTTTGCCCGTCTGCAGCCATTACTTATATTATATTATTATATATTATATATATACCTATTATATCCATATATAAGTGGGCAGTTCGGTTGATGTGATACCTACCAAGGTACCTCCGTCTTCCGATTTCTTTGATAAATACTAACGGATAATCACTGTTCGTAGCTTCGTCATTAGAAATGCAATGTTCTCAATTTGATTTGGAAATTTTCAATTTGATTTAGAAAATTCTGAATCTGACTTGGAAAACCTATATTTGGGTTGAGCGTGTGAACGTGAAACCCATCAACTGAGTTGTATCTCATGAGATTTGACATTCGTCCTGACTTCGCAGTTAGATATGCTATATCCGAATGAAGGGAAAGTTCTACAACTACAGCTTGTGGAGCGTTCATGCCCCGACAGAACCCTCAGAAGAGGAGGACAAGGATGCTTTCTACGGTGCCCTGGAGCAAAGTCTGGATCAAGCCCCACGGGCTGACATTAAAATAGTCATTGGGGACTTCAATGCACAGGTGGGGAAGGAGCAAGTCTATGCTCCAACCATTGGTGCCAACAGTCTACACAATGAAACTAACGACAATGGTAGACGGATGATTGGATTGGCTGCCTCTCGAGGTTTGGTTGTTGGCAGTACCCTGTTTCGACATAAAAGAATTCACCTGGCTACTTGGAAGTCGAACGATGGGATCACAACAAACCAAATCGACCACATCCTTATGAGTTCCAGGCACATCTCCGGTCTGCAAGATGTCAGAACCTATCGAGGGGCCAACATTGATTCAGACCATTATCTGGTTTTGGCAAAAGTAAAGGCCAGAATCTCCACCGTCCGTAACCTCAGGGGAAGAGCACAGCCGAAGCCAAATGTGGAGAAGCTCAAGGATCCTGAAATTAGGACCCAGTTCGCTGATACCATGGATCAGAAGCTCCGTAGCACTCCAGTAGAGGGAAACCTAGACGAGCAATGGGAAGCGTGTAAGGAGGTCGTGAAGACGGTAGCTAGCGAAGTGCTAGGAAACCAGCCACCTCCCTCAAGAACTTCCTGGTTTGACGAAGATTGTGATGCTATAACAACCAGGAAAAATGCGGCATACAAGCTCAAGTTACAGCGGCACGGAACCAGAAGCTCGGAGGAACTCTACAAAGCATTGAGGCGACGGGAGAAGAAGACTCACCGCAGAAAGAAAAGAAAGTGGGAGTCAGAACAGCTGGAGAGTATTGAGCAACTCCGTGTTCAGAACAAAATAAGAGAGCTGTACCTGCAGGTGAATAGAAAAAGAAGGCCCTTCAAGCCCTTCACGACTGCTTGTAAGGATCTGGATGGGACCCTGCTGAATGACAAAAACGGGATCCTTCAAAGATGGAAGAACCATTTCAATGGTCTCCTAAATGGTGGACAGCTGGGAACTAGTCAACAAGATATCGACATCCAAGATGGAGACATAGAACCACCGGACTTTGAGGAGGTTCAGGAGGCCATCGAAAGCTTAAAAAATAATAAGGCTCCAGGCATTGATGGCTTGCCTGCGGAGCTCTTTAAGTACGGTGGCCAGGAGCTTGTTAAAGTCCTCCATAATATAATCATGGATATATGGGAAGGGGAGACGCTTCCAGAAGAGTGGTACGACACCATAATATGTCCTATCCACAAGAAGGGAGACGTACTGGACTGTGGTAACTATCGTGGAATTTCCCTCTTATCTTGCGCCTACAAAATCCTGTCAAGAATCCTGTTTCTGAGGCTCCTCCCTTTTGCCGAAAAGGAAATAGGCCGTTATCAGGCAGGATTTATGAGAGGAAAGGGGACCACGGATCAAATCTTCTCCCTCAGAATAATGCTCGAAAAAGTACATGAGTACAATATCCCGACTCACCATCTTTTTGTTGATTTCCGGGCAGCGTACGACAGCATACTGAGGGAAGAATTGTACCAGGGAATGCTGACCATGGGAGTCCCAAGAAAGCTTGTCCGCCTCATTAAAGTCACAATGAGGTCTGTCCGTTGTTTTGTCCGTGTGGACGGAGATCTATCTCCTTCCTTTACAACCCGCAGGGGACTTCGTCAAGGGGATGGCCTGGCATGTCTATTATTCAACTTTGCTCTAGAGGCCGCCATGAGAACTACAGACATACAGGTTGGAGGGACCATCTTTAATCGCTCGGCGCAGCTTCTGGGCTATGCTGACGATATCGATATTGTAGGCCGAACGTTCGACTCAATGTGTGAAGCATTCACCAAGTTTCAGATGGCAGCATCACGCTTTGGCCTCGAAGTAAATGAGACAAAGACCAAGTACATGGCCGCGAACCCCCTCAGACCCGTCCCTGACACAGTCCAGGTGAATGACTGCACCTTTGAAGCTGTTGCTGATTTTGTATATCTCGGCTCACTAGTGAATTCCGAGAATGATATGAGAGCCGAAGTAAATAGAAGAATCCAGTCAGCTAATCGATGCTATTTCGGTCTCCTGCAACAGCTGAAAAGCAGGGTAATTTCACGGGCCACAAAACTTCGCCTCTATAAGACCCTTATAAGACCAGTCTTGACCTACGGCTCTGAAACCTGGACGCTAACAAGAGCAACTGAGGAAGAACTGCGCCGGTTTGAGAGAAAGGTTCTCCGTAGGATTCTGGGGGCCGTGTTTGACCCGGAGGAGCTCGCCTGGAGACGACGAACCAACGCCGAAGTCATGAGCCTGTACGGTGATTTGGATGTCGTCAGGTTCGTAAAGGTCGGAAGACTCCGTTGGGCCGGACACGTAGCCAGAATGGGTCCAGAAGAGATCCCTCGTAAGCTTCTGGACGAAACGGTCCACAAAAGAAGAAGATTGGGTCGACCGAAATTGCGCTGGGTGGACGGTGTGGCGGGAGATGCGCGTTCCGTCCTGGGAATTCGGAACTGGAGAGCAGCAGCAATCAACAGAGATGACTGGCGGACATCACTCCAGGAGGCCCTGATCCCTCGCGGATTGTAGAGCCATGAAATGAATGAATGAATGAATATATATACCTATTATATCCATATATAAGTGGGCAGTTCGGTTGATGTGATACCTACCAAGGTACCTCCGTCTTCCGATTTCTTTGATAAATACTAACGGATAATCACTGTTCGTAGCTTCGTCATTAGAAATGCAATGTTCTCAATTTGATTTGGAAATTTTCAATTTGATTTAGAAAATTCTGAATCTGACTTGGAAAACCTATATTTGGGTTGAGCGTGTGAACGTGAAACCCATCAACTGAGTTGTATCTCATGAGATTTGACATTCGTCCTGACTTCGCAGTCGCCTGTTTTCATCTTTCTCGCACTGAAAGATGTCGGGATTTCATATGAAGTCTTCGCGCCCAACGGAGTGAAAATACCGACTGACGGACCACCGTTGGTCAGAAAATTCTTCTTTTTTCGCCATCTTTCTCTTTCGCCTTTTACTTTGATCCGACGGTGCTTTTTGGAGGACTGACGGATGCGCGGAGCCGGAAGAGAGGATTTTACTGTGTCGAGAGCAGTCAACTCACGGGCATCGAGTGTACTCTACAACCGTCCCAGTGTTGACTTTGGCCAATCTACGTGGAAAAAAGTCATGTTTTCGTAGGTCTCGAATGTCGTGTCCTGCCCTCTTGAGATTCCGACTAATGATGCAAATAAATATGTAATCGATAATCAATTATTTGAACCCGAATAATCGATTAATTTTAACCGATGTTTAGCTGCCGATTATTTATATTAATTGATTATCATTTCTGATTAATCGCTTATCGAATAAATCAGGATTAGATGCATTCTAATTTACTTGAAAAAATGCTTTCCAAATCTACCTAGATGTATTCGAAAAGCGATTAATCAGTAATTTATTTATTTATATAGTGTTATGATTTATTTATATATTTATAACTACCAACTATTAGCATTTAATTCCTTCTCCATCATTCACACAAACCATTAAGTAATACCTAACTGAAGAAATGGCCTTTTGAAATCGGTCACTGCATTTTGTAGCTCGTTTCCTATGTAATGTTATGCAGGTGTAAACTCTCAGCCGACAAATATTGAGTTATGAATATTTCGAGTGGCGATGTACGTGTGAAATACTTGGAAATAGCGTTTCTAATAGCGGATTATTGAGTGGAACTATTCCCGGTTCATTACCTATAGAAACTATGGGGAATTTCGGGAGCACTAGGAGTGTACGTAGCACACTGGTCGGTTTACACAGTCGGTTCCACGGCTCCAATCATTGTTTCAAATAATCGTCGCGTTGTATCAATAATTACTAATTAATTAATTGTTGATAAATGCGATTGGTTTTCAACGTGCCAACACTGAGGCCAATTGTTTTTATAACGCCATTCCATCAATACCTTTGCAAAATACTTGTTTCTTCGTACGAAGTCGAAAAAATTTGTTTCCGCCCAGGATCGAACTGGGGACCTTCTGCGTGTTAGGCAGATGTGATAACCGCTACACCACGGAAACCGGTTGTTTGGCCTTAAAAGACAGATTTCACTTCAACTTTCTGTTGAAGTAACCTCTGTCATTCTCTACTTCATGGTTAATTATGGGTAATTTCCCCCTCCCCGCCCCCAAGAACTCCACAAAACCGTTTCAGCGTTTAGCTTTTTCACATCTTGGACAGTCAACTTTGTCAAGAAAATTCACAAGTACCCTAATAGCGGAAAAAAAAACCCTGAATGGCTACGACCATTTCTCAGGATTCTTAACATTCTTGGCCCATGTAATTATCATAATAAAAATCATGCAAACTTTCATCATTAATAATTAATGTTGTTGAGTGAAATTCGGGTGTAAGGGGAATATTGTCGATTTTCTCAATGGCACTCCATTATTTTCTCTCCAAAAATTTTTTTGGTGGTAAATCTCCATTTATCTCGTTAAGATTTTCGGTCTTTTGTATTCATGTCAGCAATTTTCTAAATCTTCCTTCAGTTCTCCTCTTTCTGCTCCTTTTTCGCTCTGCTACCTTCATGGCTCCGTACTCTTCAGGGTCGGACAGTTTTTGTTCACTTTTATGCATTTTTTTGTGTCTTCGTCAGAGAATTCATGATGGTTTGAAACGGAGACTGAAGCGCTACGATCGCCAAGTTGAAACCATCGATGTGTATACCCATATAGGTATACACATCGATGGTTGAAACCTACCTACCTGTTCAAGGAGACTATTATTCACAAAGAAGTGGTAAAACGCGTTTAAATTTAAATTTAATGTATTCATCGTTGATTGTAGCGATTACTGACCAAGTTTCTTCATTTCTTATGTTGTCTACTTTAATTACATCGAGATAGACTTCGTCATCTGATTCCTCAATATTATTATTATTATCCTCAATTGACCTATTGTAGGCTTTATGCATGTTATTCTTATGGGGTTTCCAGGTATTTTTACTTTCTGTTCTATGACTAATCGCGTTCTTCTTCTTTTTACAACCTACTACGAAATTATGTAACCCATTACAGAACGAGAATTTTTGGTTATGTGCAGGACATTTGCCAACGGTATGACGGTAACCACATTTAAAGCAATCATAATATTACAGCCATAATATGGCTTATCTGTGTCATGTTTCGCAGGTCCTCTCGCAGTTTTCTTCGGGTAGGATTTCTTCATAGCGTCTAGATCCTGCAGAAAAGTAGCATAGACGCAGTGGTGGACACAAGGGGGGGTCATGACCCCCTGAGAGCCAATAATCGGCAATTTGTACAGTAGTCTGGGAGAAGCCCAGAGTTATTGGCCAATTCCCACTAATTTTTCGGCAGGACATTTATATTTCGAGGGGATGCTCAATAGGTCCACAATAAGGGTGAGTTCGAACATGGACGTCTTTGGCGAGCAAAAACTGTTAAAAAAAGAATAAAAAAAGAAAAGAAATACTACAGAACATGAAAAACAAACTGAAACTTGGAGATCCTTTAGGAATTTTCACGGTGATCACGAATGTAGTGAGGAAGAAAATTTCCTCATTTAATGGGGGTTTCAGATATCTGCCTCCCTCTGGCCCCTCTGACGTCATCACCACCTCCCTTCGCTACCACCCGATCACCTAGCCATCCAGCCCTCTGACGTCATAGGCTCTTACGGCATAGGCTTTGACGCATGGTGAAAGGAACACCTTTCCTTTCACCATGGCTTTGACGTAGGTACTAGTTAGCCTCCTGACAGCCGTCTGACGTCATACGCTCGTGCGTCATAGGCTCTGACGTACTAGTTGACATTCTGCCAGCCGTCTGACGTCATAGGCTCTTACGGCGTACGCTTTGACGTAGTAGTTGGCCTTCTGCCAGCCGTCTGACGTCATACGCTCGTGCGTCATAGGCTCTGACGTAGTGGCCCGCCGGTCGCTTATGTTCTGACGTGATCTAAAGGAAAGGGTGAATCAAGGGAACAAATTTTTGCCGTTTCAGTTTATGTGCCAAAGCAAAGACATGAAAATGTCAAAAACTAAATGCTTGCATACGAGTCTGCAACACATCGGGACATTTTATGTCTTTGCAGAAACTTATATGAAGCTTGCATTCGTGTTGACAATATAAATTATTGAGAATGATCACCTGTGTCTAAACAATTATTTAAACAATCACGCTCATACCGCAGCTTGTCGGCCACACACTCCGCAGTGGTTAACGTAATATGGTTAGGTAAATTGAGAGCTATCCAACGAGTGGTGAACGATTTTTGTACGATGATAACTGGCGAAGATAAAGTTCCGTAGCAACGAATCGGTTGTAAGCGAAAATCATCAGAAATTTTTGTGACGATTTCGTGTGACGCTTTTTTTGTGTAACGTTTTTCGAGTTATGTGCCAGAGTAAAGACATAAAATGTCAAAAAAGCAAAATTGCACAAAAACATTGATTTGGCCATGTACTAGTACGTTCCTTCTCGAAGTCATTTCGACGCGGCGTTGTCCGTGCTGCTTACAGATGGTCGTCGCTTCTTCAAGGGTCAGACTTCCTCCTTTGTCGAGTAGCTTGTCTAGCAGTCTTTTATCGTTCACTTGCTCCACAAGTCGGTCACGGATCATCTCGTATTTATCGGCGAATTCGCTTGTTGCGGCTAGGATCCAGGATCGGATGTCCAGGCTTTAGCATCACTTTATTAAATTTGTACCTTTCGTGTAACACGTTCTTCTTCGGTGCAAAATGTTTTTCGAAAGCCTTAACCACGAGATCCTACTTGAGGTCGGTATCGACGTCACCATCAGTCTTCAGAAATTCGAATGTGTTGAACAGTTCGACTCCTCTCTCGCCAAGCTGATTCAAGAGTATTGCGACTCTGCTTCCGATTCCTTTGCTTTCTTGGCTACGATTAGGAAATATGTAAAGTTTTGGTATCACGTCTTCCATTGCTGATCGAGGTTCTCGGCATCGAAGTTGAAAACTGGTGGAGATACTTCTGCCATTTCCGAACTTCACTTATGTTTTTATTTAAACTTTACATTAACAGGAGTTATTATTTAAACAATAACCGGTAGCACATCTGACACCATGTAGGATGTTCTTGGATTTAATTAAATAGATACACATTAGGAACATGTTTAAAATTTTTCGGAAAATTCGAGTTTTAAAAGTTAAGGACCGATAGCTTCCTTTTCTTCGAAAATTCGATAAAACAAAACGAAATAAAAAAATTATAACAAAAGAAAAGAAAAAAAGGGAATACTTGTTAACAGCCAACTTGAGAAATTGAGCCTTGTAAGGTCGGAATGGAAGGAAAATGGGCAACTGCAGTTGAGCCTATCAGATACCAAAAGGGCATGTCGGGAACAGGACCGCAAAACTTTATCTGAGTCAACTGTGCGGAATGAAACTCGACCCAAGGGAAGGGGAACGTGAAGGGAGAAGGGGTAAAATCCCAAGGAAATAGTGGTCCTCCCTATACCGAATGGTACGACCACTTAGTGCCGGATGGTCCCTTCTCAATCATAAACGTTCTTTCGCCACTAGAGTTCGCCGTCCAACATCTTTCACTCCTTTTTCTTTTCTTTTCCATATCTATCCGCTTCTTCTCGATTTTTCTTTTTACCTACTCCTCTTCGGTCATCTCTACACCGACGTTTTCACCGACTTGGAGTAAACGGACTTACATCATCGCTACAACAACGTGTACTTTCAGGATTTTCAACGTACTCGCGGCTATTTCTTTCAAAACTTCGTTCTCAGGGTGGTTCCGGCGAAGTAGTGTAACTTAATGTTTGTTGTATACTACCCCATTATCAACATTCTCGCGAACAACAAGTGCCGGCTTTGTAAAGTCGTTCCAAGAAGTTATTACTCCGGCTTGTGCTTCTTGGATGAGGTCACATATTTCGATAATACGTGAACTCGTTCTAAACGTCTTTAAAAATTTATTCAGCAAGGAAACCAATTTGTTGTGGATTGTATTTTTCGCATTGCCTTCTACAACGTAACGTGCGTCCTTTGAAAGTCAGGCAGGGAAATTTTGCAATCAGTAGGATTGATCAAGCCCCCCAACGACATTTATAGACACAATTCGATTTCAAAGCTATTGCAATAGCATTTGAGTGAAGGAAAAACATCCACAGCCATGCAACATGGCTATAAGAGCGAATTTTCAAAGAAATAACCGGTTTTATGTACAATTTTTTCATTGAAGAACATCTCAAGTATCAACTTGTTTCTACCACGTTTCTTCATCTCCAAAGTGCTCCAGTTTGAGAACTGAATGAGATATCGCAATTCTGACTTCACCATCGTGTTCAGCGTTGAAAAATCCATAAACTGATGTGTTACTCGGCCAAAAAAGGAGACCAAATTGGTTATAAAACCAGTGAAATAAAGACATTTTACATAAAACCAGTTATTTCTTCGAAAATTCTCTCTTATAGGTACCTCTGCTGCATAATATCGTTTCCTGGAAGGTTGGTCCTTCGTTTTCGTTGCAATTCTGTCCTTTTTCCCCTATCCAGATGATATTGCAATGGCCACGAAATCGAATTATGTCTATAAATGTCGGTTGGAGAGGGGCGTCCCATACTCGTCTGCTCTCCGAAAAAAAAAAACGCGAAAATTCGGTTAAAGACTTTGAAGTTGAAATTGTTAACTTCTCTACAAAACCAACACAGGCCGTTGGTATTGTCCCAGTTCCGTTGTATTCGGCCGTTTTCTTTCCCTTTTCTTAAATTACTCTGAAGGGAAGTTGTGGAGAAGGTTTGTTGAATGAGGAGGGCGTACAAATAGATTCCAGAAGGGAAAACTCGTGGGTTGGGTGTCGGCGTTGGTTGGTTTGTTTTCCGAAGGTGAAGAAGGAGGATGGAGAAAGAAGAAAAATACCGGCCGAAACGATCCGCCGGGCGAACCGGGAAGGAAAATCGACAAACGTCAAACGTCCCAGAGCAATCTCTCTTTCGCCCGTCCTGTTTCACTCGGATGCGGCGGGAAAAGGGGGACGTCGCACATGTCAGGGAAACTGAAACTGAAAGCTATTTGCGGGAACAAGACACCGGCCTTATCGATCCTTTGCCTTTCGGCCCAGGGCCGCCGCTTTAGGGGTCTTCTATGGAAAACGGACCGCAGGACCTACATCTGTTAGGAGTTGTGGGCTTTGTGAGGCGAATAGTTGTTTATAACCGTCGCTTGAGTCGGTTTTGACTTATTCAAGAAGAAATTCAAGAAGCAAATGGGAATGGGAAGTTGGAAAAAAGGTGGGATGCAACGCAATCCTTACCGATTATTGGAAGGCTAGGTGTCGTATGTAATTTCATGATTTGCTTCACTAAAGTACCACAGATCATTAAGCTAAGTGTACACCAGAGACAAAACCTTCGCAAGAGTAGTCTCTGATGGGACTCAAATCGCCAAGACCCTGAGAGCAGTATTGGAGACAAGTCCAATCATGTCTCTGAGAGTGCACAGATCACAAGTGGACATGATTCTTAAAATGGACGAGTCAAGATTCCCCAGAATATGCCTCTCATCTCTAATAGCTATTGAAAAGGAAAAATGAGCAATCGAAGGTTCAATTGGTTTTCCCTATTGAAAACTCTGGTCAGGGATTGTACAGGAAAGGACACAGACGGTCAGACTGAGTTTAGAGCTCGAGCGTTAACTCTCTATATGCCAGTATCCTGGACTCAGCCAGAACTGCCCTCCTGAATCGAGACCTCGCCAACCTTGCAGCAACTCGCTTTAGTGACGCCTACATTTACCTTTTCTCCCCACGCCCTGGATGTCAGGATTATCTCCTCCCAGACGCACCAATTGCCCACATACGGCTATTTGCCCAAATGAGACTGACGGTGTCCTACAATGCGGTCCTCAAATTTGGGCAGAAGATCCTCAAGATCAACTCAAAAGCGACTTGTGAGGACTGCACACTTGGGACAACATCCTCTTTGAGTGCCCGCTGTACGCATTTTTAAGAAAAGCCGTACGCCCTTACCTTCTCTACCCCGAAATAGCCATCCCCAACAACCGATCACCCATTTTGAAATATCTCTAACGGCTTCACCAATTTATATGCTGGATCTTCAAAACACGATAAAATCCACCAATCTATGTCTCTTCGACTGATCCGACAACAATAGCACAATAAAATAAAACGAATAATAGCAATAAATAAATAAACAATTAAAATAATATTTTAATTGTTTATTTATTTATTGCTATTATTCGCTATTATTGCTATTATTATTATTTATTATTTCACATATTATGTGAAAAGATAAATAAATCAAAAACGCAACAGTACATTCATTATACACACATCAAGTTTGTATACTTGCATCTCCCACTTTATCTTGTAAGAGAAGTATGTAATTAATTTAAAATTTGCTACTTGTAACCCACCCAGCAAATGACAAATAAAGGTTGTTTTGAACTTGAACTGGACAATGGCCCTGAGAGCAGTATCGGAGACAGGTCCGAACATGTCTCCGAGAGTGCACACAAGTGGTCATGCGATTTCTGGATGGTCTGTAACGGATTTTGGTATAAAACGTTTTCTAAAATTCGAGTTTAAACAATTTTGGACCGAGAACAGTAGCTTTCTTCAAACATTCGCTAAAAACCTAAATTTAATCGAGTTTTGAGCTCCCATTTCATTATAATCCCAATGCCAACGTGAACTCGTAGTAAGTACGACTCTCCTCTCGGTTTTCCAAATGCATTATTTAATTTCTCCAATATCCACCTACCACATTGATACAAAATACCAAAATGTCACTGCCTAAAAAAATTGAACGACAAGAAAACCATCGAAATTGAAACCTCGTTCTGGCGAAATAAAAAGTTTGTCCACTCTGGCCGAATCAAAACCAATTCGCAGGATAGAGATCCAGCGAGGCGTAGAGGGGGAAAGAGCTATCAAAACTTGGTAGAAAAGTAAAAGTTGACCGAACAGTTTGCGGGAGGACTTTGCCCCTGATATTAGCTGCAGTACCCCATTTCGAATTCGCCCTTTATTTCTTCTTCATGGGCCTCCTCCCGATATCCGTCCCTTCCCCGCGGGCTGAGAAAACCTTCGTGAAACCTCTCACTTCTGTTGTTAATAGTTTGACAGATGGCGCTTCACCTTTAGTTTCCACCTCATTTGTTCCATCCCTCGAGGGAAAGTTCCCTTTTCCTTATCAACTCCATTCCAAGTCATTATCCACTGTGCCGCCCCTCCCACCGACGTTTTCGTGCCTATTATTAGCTTCGGCTTTTCGAGTCAAATGAAGAGAACGGGTTTTATCGGAAGAAAACGTCCCCCGTAGATAGACCGAAGAAGCGTCATCTTCTTTTGTCACATCTTTTATTATCGTACCCTCCTCCATGACTACCCACCCCCGCTTCTGCGGCTAATTGTGTTTTCGTCTTTTATTCTCACTAAATGGAAATAAACGCCGCTAATCTCCAATGGATAATGAGCTTGAAACAATTTAACCAAGATCGACAGGCTGAGGGAGTAAAAGGAAACCACGGAGAAGTGATTGAAGGGAATTGTCACTCGGGAGAGATACCGGTTCTCCGGCCTTTCCTGAAGCTTCTTTCCTTGTTAATTAATGAGACCCTCATCAGCTAGAAACTCATTTTCTTGTATTACTCCATTCAAGTTCCTCCTCATCTCAATCTACACACCATTGAGTTCATCCATGAACTTGAAGTTTTGAGCTCGTTTCTGCTACTTTTACGAAACTCCGATGAAGTTTTTCCTGCAGCAACTGTTCAAATATGGCAATTACAAAATAATTACTCAAAAACTAGCGAGGCCTACCAACATGTCACCCAGGGCTAGATGTATAAAAAAACCACAGTCATGCAGCATGGCTGTAAGAGCGAATTACGTTTAGCGAGTTAAGAAATGACAAGTTTAGAAAATTTAATAACTGGTTTTATGTGAGATGTCTCCACAGAAGGACTTGATGTCCATGAAGAACATCTCAAGTATCAACTACGTTTCTTCGTCTTCAAAGTGCTCCAGTTTGAGAACGGATATCGCAATTCTGAAGTTACTATCGTGTTCAGCATGATAAAACCTTTAAAATGAGCTCTTATGCAACTCAAAAATGTCTATAACTCCCTGCAAAGTTGTTTAAAAATCCCATGTTAAGTGATATAAGACCAAAATAATTTAGCAGTTTTGAAAATTTGATCATTTTTATAATGCTCGTTAAACGTCTTTTGCGATTTCCCAGGAAAAAGCAAAAGTGGATATTACGAGTTTCAGTTCTCAAGGGTGTTGTGTGGATGCAATATAATGTATTTCTACTTTGGCCGTAGAGAGGCGAAAACAGTGTGCAAGCAGGTTGATGAAACAAGGGGTAGAGGAGCATCCTCCTCCAGAGGCTGGCCGTATGTACACTCGACCCTCGTTTTACTACTTGGTAGTTTAGTTGTTCTACTTACCAAGCAGTTTATCCTCACACATCCAGCAAACGGACAACTTTCTTCCCTCCTGCTCCGTTGAGTTTAATTTCCCCGACCCTGTCCCAAGGCAAACATAATTATCTTTAAGGAGGGCTACAGATTCATCCTAACTTTCTCTGTGTTTACACCAACTTTTAATTCCGAATGTCTCCATTTTGTTGGAAGCCGGGCTCTTTGGCGTTTTATGCATTCATCCGACAGGGTTCGTTAATCGTGTAGTCGAAGTAACATTGGGAGGAATTGTAAAATTGTTTTGAGTGGTTGGTGTTGAACGGTGAGGAATACTTCACCCGATTCTGTCACCTCTTCACACTGATATTCCCCGACAAGGATCACTGCACGGATCTATAATAAGAACATGAGGTCGCAAATTATTTATCTACCACATAATAAGTCGTTAGTGTACAATCAATGTAAACGTTAGGTTATAAGTACCCAATCGACATCAAAACCAAAATGTAAACCAAGTAGGTAATAATTGTAATGTAACAAATCCAGCCACCGATCAAATTTCTAGTCGATTTTGTCGTTACCAGGGGCGTAGCGTGGCTCTGGACATGAAGTGATGCCCTCTAAACGACAGTTTCTTTTTACCCCAGAAAAGAATGCAGTCAACAAGCCGAATCACAATCTCCCTTTTTCAAGTTCTTATTATGAAGAGATATTTGTGCGGTTTGTTGCACATCTAACAGAAGATTGATACGAGGGCACTTCCCGAATTTTAAAAAGAAACAAGGAAACTATGTGAGGAAACACAGATGAAACACCGGTGTTTTTGAGCAGCTGTAGGATGGCGTCATGGGCACTCGCTAGAATCTTGCGGTTTCCCTGAGGTCTCAACTGGTAGGTGGTCTCACTGCAATCAGATATTTGTAATTATTACCAGTCACAGTCATTGGATTCGTGATTCAAACCAACCATCAAAAGAAGGTAGCTATCGGTAGGTAACTGTGGCATAATGAGCGGGAGATTCCAATTTTCAATTGAATGTTTTACTGTTGATTAAATATTTTGTTATTTTTAATTAATTTTTTCATCATTCAACTTCCACCTACATTCTTTAGTTCTTGTGGGGCCAATCCTACTGAGTCGCCCAGCAGACAACTTCCCTCGCGCAATTTTCCCTGAGTAGACCCACTTGTTAAAACCCTCCTTCATATCATGCTCCACTCCCTTACTCACACCACTATTAGGTAAAATCGACAATATTAGCCACATAATTGAATATAATTGAGGGAGGATAATACGAGTATAAAGTGACCACTTATTTCTATAAGGGGGGCGAACAGCCACTCTGAGATTTATTTGGTACACTTCATACTTCGAAATTAGCCGGAATTTTGGTGATACTTGTACTTGGTGGAGAATTCGCTCATAAATGGACTTCTGTACTCGTAATCCACGGAATACACGACTTGTTCCTACGTACGTTGTTTTCTAAACGCATTTATGAACTATCAATCTCGCGTATACTTGGATTCGTTTTCATACCACTTGGTGTTGAAACAACTCATGTTGAGTTTCAACAACAAACGCCTTTGAAGGAGTAGGTTGTAGAGGTATATGGACATAATTTATTTGAAAGGCTGCCCTCGTTTAGGTCGGGTCGTAACCCATTACCCCCTCTCCGCGGGCTTACCCCTCAACGACCTAATATCTATTAAATGTAATCCCGCTATAACTACAGCATATTCCGAGGTGTCCGAGGGCTTTAATGGGTTCTTACCTGTTCCCCGACTTACATCCTGCCCTGCCCTCGCACGGGGTTAAAACCGCTTAAATCGCTGCATTTCGCGAAGGAATTTCCATTCAAAAGCCTCGTTGTTTATCCTCCCGGGAAGAAGTGGTTACGTTTAGTAGCGACCTGGTGATTGATGAGAATAGTTTCTCATGTTTTCTCCGTACAATTGAACACCCGATTCATGCGGAATAAAATAAAATTAAATTTATTGACAGCAAAACAATACAAATTTACATTAAAAAAATTCTTCTTACAGTCAATATTGGTGGCTAAGAGTTGGTCACTTACCAAAAAATTACAATAATAATCCACAGACACGCAGTATGGCTATAAGAGCCAATTTTCGAGGAAATGACTGGTTTTACATCAAATGTTTCCATGTTACTGGTTGTATAACAAATTTTTTGTATTTTTTTGCCGAGTAACACCTCAATTTATAGATATTTCAACGAGATGGACACGAAGGTGAAGTCAAAATTGCTATATCTCATTCCGTTATCAGATTTAAGCAGATGAACCGTGAAGAACATCTCAAGTAACAACCTCGTTTCTTCATCTTCAAAGTGCTCCAGTTTGAGAACTGAATAAGATATCGTAATTCTGACTTCACCATCGTGTTCAGCTTAAAGAAACTTCAAAATGAGGTGTCACTTGTCAAACTGTTTCATTTTTGGAATTTATGGGTAATTTTTCCTCCCCTGAAACTCCCCGAAATCCCCTTTAGAGTGGCCCGATTCTGCCCATCTACGAACTTAGCCTTTCGATTGCTCAGACAGATTTTTTTGCATATTTGAACTTTTTATCTCAATTCTATGATTTTAGGTGTTAATTTGGCAGTGAAGTCAGGATGGTCTGAAACGGTATGAAACGGAAAATTTGTGTGAATTGTTTTCAAAAAGTTGAGTTTCAACAATTTTGGAAATTCTTTGAAAATTCACTCATACAATAAAATGTACAACCAATTAATACTAGTAATAAAGGTCAATAAAATCGTATTTGGGGGATCAATAAAACTTTTCTGTCAAAATAGATTTTT
This sequence comes from Stenodema calcarata, assembly GCA_963920205.1. Classification (NCBI taxonomy): domain Eukaryota; kingdom Metazoa; phylum Arthropoda; class Insecta; order Hemiptera; family Miridae; genus Stenodema; species Stenodema calcarata. Next base: position 16,308,346 of record OY986062.1, on the reverse strand, counting down.
TAGGACCGACTAATTGGGGGGATCGATTCTAGTTATCCGATATCAAAATTGATTGTTGGCGTTCGATGTTTCACTCCTAATAATTATTCATAAGTGGCCTTTTACATGGTCTCAATTCGACAACATCAGACTCTAGAATCCGCTACCCTTGACATATCGTCGAAAAGAGTCGAGTTTTTCAACAGACATTTTTGAAACTGTGCACATTCAACACGCTAGGAAGTCGCAAACCTCCCATGAATGACCATGAAAAGCCTCAATGATTTTCTTTTTTTGTTAATCAAATTCAACATTGACTTTGCAAAAAAGACTGAACCTCAAGAACTCGAATTGAATCTGAAAAACCATTATTACTTAAACAAAGTTTGTGCTTTACAGCCACAACGGAATGCCAGAATAACAGATATTATTGTGACGCACTTCTCAATAGCGCATTGTCCGTTGAAAACCGATGGAATCCCAAGTTTGGACAATGATGAACCAATATTTGACTACGAGAAACATCCAATGGGGGAAGCGGACCCGCCGCCGTCGGATGTCGAAGGAGGACGGCGATTATGAGGAAAGTTCCTTCCTCAAATCTGTAGGAAGGATTTCCCTCCGAGGAAGGAAAGTTATTGTCGCAAGTTTCCAGTCTGTTCCTCCTCCCAACTTAAGGAGTCCGAAACCAATCAAATCCAACTATTGGAAAGGGATCCGGTTGAAGTAAGACGACCTACGCCTTTCGCTATAATTATTGCGACTCGAAGTTTCTCCGGATGAAATGATACGCGAAACCGTTGAACTTTTCACTCAGTCGAGTGTACGAGTATTGACATCCAAAATATCGTTATTATTGCATTTATCTCGCCACATCGATTCATCGATTGGTACTTTACGCTGAACCGGAAAAATGAAATGGCAGCATTGATGCGGTATTAGATGCAATCTCGTTGATGCTATATTGGTGTGAATCATTATGAATCGTACTTTCTTAATCCAAATTTCATACTGGATAGCATGGCGTCGTCAACATTTTAAAAAACCGGCGCCAAATGTGCAAAAATCTTTGATTTTGTTGTGAGGCAGAACTTCAAATTAGCTTCAAATTGATACTTCAAAGACTGATACTAGGTTTACCACGTTTAGTCCAACTTTTACCTAAGATTTTGGGTCAGCGAAACTATCATTAATATTCCCAACCATGATGTTGGTAATACTTTTGAGTAAACTTGGGAGACTGATTGTTCATGAAATTTTGTTTTCTCGTTCATTCATGAGATGGTGTTTGATCATTGTAACCATTTTGCAGTATATTCTAGATTAATTTCAAGTATTTATCTGGCCGGCGGGTATTTGAGGGGTTGTAGGCGGTGTTGTGAAATAAAAAATCCTTCGTTCCGAGCTTTCGGCTTTATTAAGCCATCTGCAGGGATTATGAGTAGACTGTAGGAGAAACAGGAGGAACGTTTAAGAATTTAACCAGTATTCATCTGTGTATGTAGAAATTCTTAATAAGAATTATAATCATTTTACTATAATTTCAACAAGAAAGTTTTAAATTAAGGAAAAACTCCTGAAGAAACTCCACCGATCCCACCATTTTTTAAGCCAGCATCACCTAACCCTCACAATTTTTCGATCGGAGCATTAATTCATCTTATACCATGGTATAGTACTTCTGGGGAGCCTAGAATAAGCTAAAAATATTAATTTCACTGTGAAATTACTGGTATTTTTGGAATAAAACAGTAGTTTCGTCTCTCCTAAAAATTTGGGAAAAATGGGTTGGGCTGTGTTGTTTCTTAAGCGACGAAATAGTGCGGTACAACGTAATAAATTACCACTAAATTAATAATTGCCAGCACTTGGCCACAAAGCGCGAGGAGGAAATCCAAGCTTAGATTGCACTTAGAAAAATACTATAGTGTCCACGCTGACGTACAAATAGAAATGTTTGGTGAGAGAGTGACAATGAAAGGCGGTTGCACTGAAGGTTCAGGGAATGTCAGGCTATAATTACTGAAAGCATGGTAAACACATCAAAGGAGACAAACATTTAATGTTTGTCTCCTTTGATGTGTTTACCATGCTTTCAGTAATTATTAAAAACTTTCAGTAATTAAGCTTTCAGTAATTAAAAAACTCCGAGCATTTTCCCCAGTTACATAATATGTAACTGGGGAAAATGCTCGGAGTTTTTTAATTATTATGTTGGGCGAGTATTTGTCAATTCTGGGAAGGATTGCGGGTGGGTATTTCCCTCCTAGCGCCGGGGTTGAACGAGAATTTGTGCAAAACCCTTTCATCAGTGTTGCCAGATTGGGTTACTTTTCGCCGATGGAGCTATTTTTTACGGTCAAATTGCGATCAAAAATTGCCTTCAGCTACTTTTCGTCAAGGCTACAAAGGTTTAAAATACCAAGTTTTGGGCTACTTTCGCGAAAACGATCTTTTCATCTCAGTTTTTCACGATATTTATGTTGGCAGTACGTTTCGAGAGTTGGTATCGATATCGACCTTTCGTATTCGTCCTTCGGTTGATTTTGTGTTCTCGCACTCGCAGCTCCACAGAGTTTTACAGTGTAAAAAAATATGAAAAATCCCGAATGTATGGACAAGGTGGAAATTCAACGGGACTCGGCAAATGCCAGATGCACGTATTTGACAAATATTTGGTACTTGGCAAATACCGCATGTGTGTAGAAAAACGGCAAAGCTACGTTTAGATAATAAAATTAACTATGGAGTACCCCAAGGATCTGCCTTTGGCCCAATTTTATTTCTGTTAGGTACACATACCTAAATGATCTGTTTTCTATGGAATTGAGGGGCAAATTTGAAACTTTTGCGATTGATATTGCTATTGTAATAAATGAAGAGTCCTGTGAGCTAGCACACTCAATCGCTGAAATGACTGTCTATGAAGTAGCAAATTGGTTTAGAAAAAGTAGTCTCACCATGAACCTTTTGAAAACTAAATACATAACCTTCTCAATAAATAAAACAGGACTGCCTAATGTCTCTAATAATGTCTGAACACCTAATACAAATTAAAATAAGCGTTTCAGATACATTAATTGTACTACTTACTAAAAATCAGGGAAGAGACGAGCCTGGACGGGTCACAGGACCTTAGGCTCCGACATCCACCTTAATTTTGCAACTATCGTTATGTACTTAGCCTGTAAAAAAATTTTGTTATACTATATTATGTATTGTGTACTGTTCACTTGAATAAAAATTAAAAAAATAGATAATGTTTGGTGAATTTACAGTTTCGAAAATAACCTACTCCGGGTAATGGCGTGATGGGGCTCGTCTCGTTTGAATTGAATAAATAAATATAATGAAGACGTATAACTGATCCCTTTTCAACTCAAAACCTTTCGACCGCCATCGTTATTCATTGAACACCTCGTTCGCTAAATCGCCACAAAACACAATGCGTTCGGTCTTCATCCTACGCCCCTTCGAAACAGCGCGGGCCGAAGTGAAAAATTGCACGGAGGTTTTCCAGGCGGCCTGTCGGGAGAAAAAGTGTATTAGGTTCGGCAAGACCGATGCACCCAGCAGCTATTAGAGAGTCGTTAGACGCATTTATCTGTGCCAGTACCACTAGATAGAAGGACCTGGGGCTTGTTCGAGAGCTCTGACCATTACACGCTCGTTGGTCCCCCTCAAAAGCCCCTCTGTTTTAGCCCGGCATTTATTTTCCGAGCTTGGCGGGTTTTCGTAACCGCTTTTTCGCTCAGTCCGAAACGCCTTCATTCGAGACGAATTTTTTTTCTCATCTTCGGTTTCCTTTCTAAATGATGCGGCGGCGGAGTTTTAAAACCGAACGTGACGGAATTACCGATTTTAGCGAGGGCCACTCGAATGTCGTTTCATTAAAGAGCTTCCTACGGTAAATTGTACATTGTAATGGAGTTAACGTTTTTAGGTTCGACCGCTTTCAAGGGGTCTTGCGTAGGGGAAACTACGGACATTTGACCCAACCTGCGGTTTTTCTGCGCTGTTCAAGTTATACGTAGGTTTTTCATGTTGAAAACCGATTGCATCGTTATTCCAGTCAATTACGCACATTTTCAGGCCAAAATCAATCATTTAAAGCACAATAATTTAAAGCACAATTGTGAGTAACTAGAATAGTTTTTTGAATAGGTGTCAAAAGGGTCAAACCTCCCTAATGTTAGGTTCGACCCACCCCTTGGGAGGTTTGACCCTCACGTTTCTAAGGTTGGGTCGTACCTCCCTAAACTCAAAAAATTCGCCAGGTAGAAGCAACGAGTTTCCAACTACGATTCACAAAAGCAGTCTTTATTAAATTAGTCATAATATAAAACAGGAACAGGAACATCAAAAATGCATATAAAACACAGGCTGGTAGCTTCTGGTGTCTGGATAGAAAGTTTTTTGTTTCTGTCAAGAAACCCACGCAACCAGAAACCCATAGTCTGCTTTTTTCTTTTCATGCCACGAATTCGGAATTTTCTTGCTGTTTTTGAAAGCAAGATCGTAGGCCAGTTTCCGGACCATTTTTCAATGTGAGGCCAGGATACTTTACTTCCTCTTTCGAAGTGATGACGTTGGAGCTCGCATGATTTTTGGCGAAGTCAGTCGTTCCTCCTCCTTTGATGATTCGGACATACCTTCACATGGTATTTCGACCAAGTCCGAATTCTTGGCCGCTGTATGTAAGCCTATGTTGTCACTGCTCGCTTCATAACGTCAGGAGGAAGTCACTCTCTGGCCTCTGTGTTTCGCTTAGGTTTGCATTACTGTGGCATTTTCATAGGAACCTGAAAAAAACGAAGAAAGAATACATAATCAGCGAGGAAGAAATGAGTCTACGAACAAAATTATCAACAATTTTCATGAAGTTATGCTGGAAACTTGATGGGTCAAAACTCCCAATTCGAGGTGGCATCGTTGGTTGTAATTATCATACGGAAAACTTAGGTCAATCCAATGATTCAATATATTTCACTTAAACTTACCTGAATATCGAACCACCAATCCATTGAGAAGTAGTGAGTCCAAACGAAGGTTTTTGACCATCGAATCACATGCTTATGAATAACTCGAGATAACATCTGACAGTGGCAAACTTCTTACCACCAAGTGATAAGCAGAACTGCTTCCAGTTTTGCCCCTGTCACATTCAAGAAATGTCCCTGAGCTGAGAAATCGCCTCATGGTTCAAACGTTCCTAGTTTCCCCTATTTGTTTAGATGACACCAGTCCGATCTCTTACATCTAATTTTCGGACGGTTTGTCCTCTGAATCCCCCGAAACACAATGCAATTTTGAGATTAGCGAGAACTAGTTCGAAATTCTTACCACCAAGTGATAAGCAGAACTGCTTCCAGTTTTGCCCCTGTCACATTCAAGAAATATCCCTGAGCTGAGAAATCGAGGGTGGGTCGAACCGCCTCATGGTTCAAACGTTCCTAGTTTCCCCTATTTGTTTAGATGACACCAGTCCGATCTAATTTTCGGACGGTTTGTCCTCTGAATCCCCCGAAACACAATGCAATTTTGATATTAGCGAGAACTAGTTCGAAATTATCCTGGCAGGCTCTGAATGGGTGGGTTCAAATCAAACTTGTTAGCCAAGTGCAGGAAGCCTACTCGGGGAAACAAGATTGAACAAGGGATTCTTGGTTGTATTCGCTAATTGAAAATCTCCGGGACCCTACGGAATATTTCATGGGGGGAGGTTTCCTCCTTCCGCAGCTCCCGCGAGCTGTTTATGCTCCTCACGAAATGATTGATTGAGTGAAGTAGGTGGAATAGGAAAGTTCGGGGAGCCAAACATCAAAATCCTGAGGGCTCCCGTGGGATTTCGAAGGCCCTCGAGGTGCTGGGGCGAAGGAGTTGCTCCTGGTCGTAGAAGTTGGCCAACTGTTGCAGAAGTAAATCCCACCAGTTAGATAATGGATTTTGAGGTTTAAGACGGAAGATGGTCAATTATTACTCTTAAGTAAAGGATTCAGGTAGAACATGAAGCGAGACTTTCGAGAAGAACCACATGATTAGTGACTTGGTTACGAGTTTGCGTTTTTTTGTTCCAGGTACTGGAAATACAACTTTCAAAGTCCTACTGAAAATTCCACTCTAATCAAGATCAAGGTGAGTTTCATTATTTTAAGGTTCAACAAATAATTCGTACCCGTTCAATTTGGAAATATCGAATTGTTTTGACAGTGAAAAACACCAAAAGGCGTCCCCTAATCGTGCTTTCGACATCACATTTTGTATCAAATGTTACCATCCGGAGCTCTATTTTCGAACTTTTAACAGGTTAGCAAGGTACATGTGAACTGAAATTGATTTAAGAAAAACAAACAATTTCACCATAATTCGATGTACCCCAAACTTCATATCAGACGATTGCTCTCTTGACTTAGCGATCTAGACTTGACTCAGCTGATCAGGTGTCAGCCATTTGTCTTCAGCAGTCCCAGGACATCCCTTTAAAATTTCAGCGTTGTAGGTTCAATACGAAAGAGTTTAGCTCCAGAGCTCACTGAACTAATCAGGAGTCAGCCATTTGTATTCAGCAGCCCCACGACATCCCTTTACAATTTCAGCGTTGTAGGTTGAATACGAAAAAGCTGATATCCAGAGCTCTCCGAGCTGATCGTCGGTTATAGTGATATGTCATCTACCTAGTTAAGCGACACAGAACCCCAATGCAACACACACTCTCGATGGAACGCCCTCGAGCGAAATAAGAGCGCGATATTTCATCGATAGAAGCCGTCAGTCATCTACGAATCATCGAGTTGAAACAAACGATGGAATCTCCGCCGCGTCGAGTGTTCCAACCAATCACGACGGAAAAAACAGTTAGTTTTAACCCTCGCGTACATCCACTCGAGTCCGATCCCTTCAATTTCCAACAAGTGACACCAAAGCGAGTCCCCTCTTATCGACAGGCTGGTCGCGATAGATTTCAACTTCAAAGCGATATCTGTCACACAGTTTCTCTTTTATAAACTGACACCAAGTAGCATGCCAATCTTCGGAGTAAGTACCTATTATAATTTTAGAGCACTTGCATAAGTCAGGTGTTTTCTATAGAATCCTCCTCATTCCATTTAATTTATTATTTAATCATGTAACGGCTCTGCGGTATGCCTGTCCAGTTATATCCCAAGTCAGTTCAATTCGCTATCTATAGATGCCCTACAAGAATCATGGTGGCATCATGTCGGAGATTGAGAAGACTGACAGGACTTAGTCTGGAAGTTAGGGGTTTCCTTTCCATTGATAACTTGTGGCAATTCGCTGCTTTTACCTTCAGATAACGAAGACGTATTATCTTTCTCTATTGACTAAATTATTACTGACCTGTTGGTTTGTCGCGTACTTGTTCCAGGATCCTCGAGCACAATGTTTAAAATGCGGATCTCATTTTGGCTGGAGAAGAGAAAGAAATTTATTCCAAAAAATGATAATAATATACATTAAAGTGCAATAAATGGAAATGGACGTGCAGTTGCTAGGATATCTTATAATTAGGATGTCTTCGGTAAGGAAACCGTCTAGCGTACTCGCAGGCGGCATCTCTACCGTTCCCACGCGAAAACCCATGTATGTGTATACACAAAAACAATATCAGCTTGGAATAAACAGGCATAATATTGAGACAGTTAACAGACTGACAGTAATGCATTCAGACGTCTTCGTAATCTGAACGTATCGAGATTACCAAGCAAGATTAATCGTGTATGCCACTTATTGAAATACCTTTAAACCAATAAACCAAATTTAAGTTCACTTGAGTTCGGAGGTTCCTCGATGGAACGTTGTACACTTACCCTGTTTTCCGTGATATAGAACGGTTGGAACTGGTCAGAGTGTCACCAACTCACTTCCATGAAGAAAGTTGGCTTTTGGTGAATTGGAATTCGGTGGTGGAACGTTGATTTTCACCTAAATCCCCACGTTTTTTTGGACTCAAACGCCATTACCTCCACCAAATTTCGCTGTGAAAAACCTTTTTTTATACCATTGGAAAGCTGAGATTCGGGGCAAGTTTTCCCCTAGGAGTTCACGCCGAAACAACCCCGTACTAATAGCATTATACGGAAGAAAAACTCTGCAAATTCTTGACACAACGGTTCATTATCTTCTTTGTACAGATCACCCTTCTGTCTAGATCACTAGGTCTAAATGTCTAGATCCTAAATGTTAGATTAATTATTATTATCAATTATCACTAATTATTAACAATTTTATCAAGTACCTAGTGAGAATTATTATAATTTATTGTTAGGTATTAATAATTCGTATTTATTATTAATAATTATTATTATTAATTATGATTAATTAATACGATATAATTCTTGGGTTTTTAATACTACGTCGGTAATAATTTTTCTATAAAAGAAGTACCTACCAACAAACATTCAAAATTACCTTCATTTCCGTAGCACGAAACGCACCTCAGAACAACAAACTCACTTAAGCCATATGATGTTCCAAAGAGCTTGTTAGTATGAAAATGGACCTGTATTTCAACAGTTTGATACACGATCATGTTGTGAGGCACAATCTTTGAGCCCTCATTGTGAACGAACGGCTGGTCGTACAAAGCTGCGGATGGTCTTAAAAAATTCTACGGAACAAACTCTATCTAAATATGAAATAAAAAACATACCGTTCTATATGAATTTTTCGAGATATGAGATTTTCAAATTTTCAAAATTCGTTTTGAACCCCTTCCCCTTGACCTAGGGTTATGAAAAGTTTCGAGGACCATTGTGGGGTTGGTCGAAACCCATAAAAAAAAATTTCGTAATTTTAACTCAACGCTAACTGGGCAAAGTGGCGCGGACGGCGTACGGCGGACGGCGTACGGCGGACGGCGTACGGCGGACGGACGGATTTTTTTTTATTCGATTTTCTGAATCTACGTATCTTGAAACGTAAACCAACAAATTTTGAGGGGGGGTTAAAAAAATGTTTTCTTTGGGCGATTCCAATGGTTCATTATCGAAGATAATAAACCAAAAACGGTAGTTTTTGAGATATCTGCTAATTTTAGGCAATTTTTTTCATCAATTAGGACTGTCTTAAAAAATCGGAATAAAATAAAATTTAAAAAAATTATCAAGAAAGAAAAATCAGGAAGATAGCCAATTTAACGCCGTTCCCAATAGTATCCTCAACTTTTATTTTACATATTATTTCGAGGGAGTCATGGTCGTAAATACGAAAAAAATCTTAAAAGTGATAAAATTCGGTTTTTTAGTTGAGTCATGGAAAAACTCTGCAAGGCACTTTTTGTTGCAAATTAGCTGTAGAACTGATTCCTTGAGTTTGTCCCATAATTTCTGTAGACACCCTTCAAAATGCAGTCCCTTACCCTACCCTAATTGTCCGACCACGTTGATTTGCTGCTCGCCATGCTGCATGACTGTGGATTTTAACAGCCTGCCCGCAAATATCAGAAATCATTAAAAAATGCTGAAATTACTATTAAAGAATCCTTATTAACCCCATGTCAAAAGCGTATTTATTTGCCTGAGTTTCGAAGTTGTGCTTTTAGTCCTCCCCAAAGCACGAGGGGAGGACCTCATATGTGGGAGTAGCATTCATGTTGCTCTCCAGACGTTTAAAGGAATTTCATAATATCTCATTTCATAATTTCATAATATGTGCGATGGTTTGGTTGAGAAAACGTGATTATGAAATAGTGTGAACATCAAAACGAAGACCTAGAATTCAAACGAACGATTTTTTTCGCTCGGTTTGCTCTGCGTGGGCTGTATTTTCATTCCCGAACGAATCGCGAATGATTTCACCATAAATTCGTACGTCACCGACCCCGCAGTCTAATTCCGTGGCCTACAGCTGTCGTCTAAGGAGATTTCCGTGGCAGGTTACACTCGCCAAAGGGGTCGGCCTTCGGTAATACCATCAATTTTCCGCGGCCGGTTCGAAGGGGTTAGGGAAAGTTTTGAACGCCGACGGCTTCCAAGTCAATCCGCCGAAACGCTCTTCGAGCAAATCCCGTTTCCACGTTCGGACATTACTCCCGACTCCAAATGGCCCCAAACGCCCTCCCATTACAACAGGAACCGCATTGCGCTCTGAATGGATCGCCCCTATTAATTCCCGTAATTAATCACTCGTTAGGTCCTTCCCCGCCTCTTGCACTTCTAAGAGGCCGACTATCGCTCACGAGTTTGCTGTGTTTTCATGGCGTTTTGAATGTTGGGACGATACAAAATTCAAGGGAGTCGTTGGTAGATTTTGAGCTTTGGCTCCAAATCAAACCTCAATCGCTACACGAATTTAAACTCGTTTTTAGCGAATTTTCTGTTCATATATCTCCTTCCTCTGTGCACGGTCCTCCATATAGAGGAAGTATGTTTCCTGAATTAATAATAATTACCATGTATTATCTTTGTGAAAATTTAAAAAAAAAAAACACACAATAATAATAGTTTGCCTCGCATCATAGGAGAAAATCAACCAAAAATCGTTATGGGCCAACTAGTTGCGTTTTTCTTCGTTCGAATTGGCGCGCTCAAAGGGAAAAACAATCCACACTTAGTGAGCTCCGATTTTCATCCATCAAATCGACGAATTTCCCATTTCCGAAGTCCGCTTAAACAGTATCGGAAAGTAATTCATTCCGCCAGCTTCAGAATGAACGATTGTGATCCGCCGACCGATCAGTTGACTATGTGAAGAGTTTTGATGGCATCTTATTCGGCTGCTGGGGCAGTGGAAATCTCAGCTTTTGACCCTCTCGACAACTCCCGGATCGCCCTTTGTGAGCGACTGTATGAAGACCCGAGGGTACGCAGGAGGTGGAATGAAGTCGAGGAAGAGAAAACAGAAAAAGGAGGAACTTTGAGTCGAGTTCCTTTTTTTCTCTCTTTCTCTTTCTCGAGTCGGAAACAGTCAAAACGTCCGATCCCTTTTGACTCGTCGCCAGTTTCGGATTCACCTCCCTTTTTGAACTGAGAGAAATCCTTTAACGATTGAACCTTTTTTTCTTTGTCTCCTTCTTGTTTCTTTTCTCCCTTTTTCTCCCTTTATAGTTCGGTGCGAGAGTGGAAAGATGGGGCTTTGATAGAGGAAAACACGTAAAGAACAGGCACCTTTAGATTGGATAGGAGCGTTACATGAATTTTGTTGCCGACAACAACAAACGCATGATGATCAAGAAAATTCTTAGATCCTTAGATCCTCGGCATATAAGAGGTTTCCAGGATGGCACACAAAAAAACACAGTTAACTCAAAAAATCGCGTTTATCAAAGCTCATGCGGGGATGAGTAGGTATTTGAACGAATGTTCAAGGGACCCTTAGGTGTACAAATTAGATTGAAAAAATACAATGAAATAAAAATAAAAGTTTAATCGCCGTGAATTCATCTTCTTTGTAGATTATAAGTTTCCAACTTTACTGAAAACCTTGATTTTTTTAGCGAATTTTCGAAGAAAAGGAAACTATTTTTCTCGGTCCGAAATTTGCAAAACTCGAATTTCCTGAAACTTTTCACACCAAAATCCGTTTCAGACCTGAATTCGCATTTCAGACGATAACTGTCGATAGAATTGAGATAAAAAGTTCAAATTTGCACAAAAAACATGTCTTGGGGATAGGAAGGATTGGTGTCAGCAGCGAGAACTTGGTAAGCTGGATTTGCTGGGATGACCTCGATGACAGGTACTTCAGCTATGTGAACAATTTCGATCAAAAACATTGGGGTTATGGGAGAAAAATTACCCATAAATTCCAAACATGAAACAGTCTGACAATGGCAGATTTTTTCCCCCTGAACACGATGCTGAAATCAGAATTGCGTCTAGGGACGCGGGAGCGTCCCGCCCGCCAAGAAAACCGAAGCCCTGAAAACCGAAGCGACTGAGACACTGATTACGCGACGGAACAAGTTGGTGTTTTCACCCTCTCGTAGCTCTGACCCCTGAGTGTCTCGAGAATTGATTTTTTGTACACCAACCCTCCAGGGGCACGTGAGGACGTAAACCAAAATTCAGCTCTCGGGAACATCAGGTGTCGGGGGTATAACAGTTTTAAAACCGCTATTTTTCACGTTTTTCGTGTTCTTCTTCTTCTTCTCGTTGTTGTTGTTGTTGTTGTTCATTGACGGGGCTACAGCCCAGCAGACAAATCGGATCGAGCTGAAATTTTGCACACACGTTTGTTATGCTCCAAGGGAGTGCCTTTTGGCCATTTTTTCTCCCTCCCCCCATTTCCCCCCCAATTAGGGGGGAAATAGTGTTTTTTAGGAATTTCAAATGGTCATAACTCCTTCAAAATTGAAGCTTTTTCAGATTTTCTTTTTTAGTTGTGTTCAGCTTTTCAAACTGTTTAATTTGAGATCAAAAAATGCTTCCTAAGGGGAAGAATAAAGGAGTTATGGTGATTTTTCTATTTTCAACAACAACTGCCGCAAATATTGATGAAAATTGGTGCGGTTGGTCTTAAAATGTCCGCTAGGTTGTCTAGAATATGCTCAATAATTTTGAACTAAATCTCAATCGATTTGACTAATCCACAGCCAAAAATACGTGAATAAATTCCACATCTACTGATTTGGCTAATTTCCGAAAACATCAAAGTTGAACGGTGGTCAGAAAAATTGTCGTAGAGTGGCGCCTGTTTAAGGATCGATAGGAAATTTTATGGGCTTTCGAATGAGGGTAGCGCACTTTGGCACTTTTCCCAACGGTTCTCGAGTTATTCGCGATTTTTGGTATAAAAACGTGCGTTTTACCAGTTGCAAACTTTCTCTTTCCTCTTTCTCTTCGACACCAATAATTACAATTATTGTAATGATTCTCAACAACAAAAATTTGCACAATCCCCAAGAAAAAATGCAACCAATTTTCAAAAAATTTCTAATTCAAATTTATTCAAATTTCTAATTCTTTCTATTTTTTTAAATTTAATAATAAGAATAATTGTATTAAATTTTAATAATTGTTTTTAAATTGTTGATTGTTTTAATTAATCGAAAATTTTAAAACTAATATTTAACCAATTCGCAAAAATTTTAAAACTACTTATTTTTCAAACACATTTCAGATAACAAACAATAATTTCCAAAAAATAATTATTCTTGTCACAAAAACAAGAAACAAAAAGGCAAATTAGTAGGCGTACTAATTTTAACATGAATAATGTTTTTGCGGTGCCCTACCAGAGTTGAAAAGCGTAACGAAGTTTAAGTCACGAAATTATGTCACGAAGATTTTTAATGATTTTCACGTACAACCGAGCCGTTTCTAGGGAAATGAAACTTCTTTAGTTTTCAACGGACAAAAATCGTTCTCCATTCGTTGGGAAGCCTTTAATTTATGCATAAATTATATACTGCCAAAACCGCTGTAAATATCGAAGAAGCTGAGATACAGCCCTGAGTAAATAAAAAAACTAATAAATTTTCCGCACATTTCTTAATATTTTCCATACAGACAAAGAAAAGGGATAAGGAAAAGGGGAAACGGGACGCAAAAACATTATTCATGTTTTGCATAGCAAATACCTCGTTCTATACAAAGTATAGAAGAGAAAAGATCCGGGGGGTCCAGGGGGGCTTGCCCCCCTGGCGAGGCGCGAAGCGCCGAGTTTTACTAAATTTTGACTAGGATAAAACTTCATTTAGGAAAACATTTACTAGTTACCTCGTAGGTACTTTTGTATTGTATAAGTTGTTGAACCGTATTGTATAAGTACCACTCGAAAACTAGCCATGCAAAAAGATGTGATATCCCCCCAAAAACAACTCCGTCGTAAAAACTGGCCCGCCAAAAAACCTCAGCCGCAAAAAGGAATGATATCCATTTTGCCCGCCAGCCACATATATAGGATGCTCAGTGCTTCGCACCTCGCTGTTGAGTGTGCATATAGAAACCTGATCCTCCTACCCCTAACCTCCACCGTCAATGTTTTCCTGTTCCCTGTCACCTTCCCACAACCCCCTCTCACCCTTAGTCACCCTCGGTTTCACCTAATATGTTTCCTCTGTTACACCAGCAGGGAGCTTTACGCTTCTTTCAATGCTGTTGGCGGGAGCTTTTTGCCAGATGAACAAGCCTGAATTGAAGCATTACTTCATTACAGTTGTACCACCGCTGATTACTCGTGACCACCAGTAATACTTATGTTAGCTTGTTCATCTGGCAAAAAGCTCCCGCCAACAGCATTGAAAGAAGCGTAAAGCTCCCTGCTGGTGTAACAGAGGAAACATATTAGGTGAAACCGAGGGTGACTAAGGGTGAGAGGGGGTTGTGGGAAGGTGACAGGGAACAGGAAAACATTGACGGTGGAGGTTAGGGGTAGGAGGATCAGGTTTCTATATGCACACTCAACAGCGAGGTGCGAAGCACTGAGCATCCTATATATGTGGCTGGCGGGCAAAATGGATATCATTCCTTTTTGCGGCTGAGGTTTTTTGGCGGGCCAGTTTTTACGACGGAGTTGTTTTTGGGGGGATATATTATTTCGTTCTAAACTGGAGCACTTTGAAGATGAAGAAACGTGGTTGATACTTGAGATGTTCTTCACTGTTCATCTGCTCTAATCTGATAACGGAACGAGATATTGCCGTTCTGACTTCACCAACGTGTTCAGCGTTGAAAAATCTATAAACTGGGGTGTTGGTCGTCTCAAAATGGAGATAAAATTTGTTATAAAACCAGTAAAATAGACATTTTACATAGAACCAGTTATTTCTTCGAAAATTTGCTCTTATATCTGCAAGACTGTGGATTTTGTTTTTTACTGAAAAAATTTTCGTTTCGTTTGTTCACTCTGCAGTTCAACTAGGTACCCCTGCATCTCATTGTCCGAACTTCTTGAGGTCATTAATTTCCTTGCTTTCACCTCAATTTCCCACCGATCCACCCGGGATTCCTCTCGAAAAACAGGGCACATCACTGTAATTACTTAATGTATGTGTAATACGTGTTTCTAGCCCAAGAAAATTCTCTACGTAATCGTGAAGCGGCGTTTTCCCTGCCAAGCGAGAGAGAAAAAAAATTTAAAAACAGACCGTGGAAAAAAGGCCCAATTATGAAAAATATTTGCTCAAGAATGTCATAATAAACTCCGCACCCCTCCGCGCTCGGAGCTCTCTTTTCTCTCGTCGTACGTATTTAGTTACACAAAAGAGCGTAGATTAAAAAAAAAAGAAAAAAGAAAAAAACAAAACGGAAATAAAAATGTAAAATCCTCCGAGAGAGATGAGTTGGAATTTTTTTGCGCTCCAACAAACAACGTAGACTTGTAGGCAGCTGATGTGTCTAGGGTTAAGTGTTTAGGCCGTTCTACAGGGGGACCATAAAGCTGGGAACAAGAATGCTCTGCCGCATCACATTTTAATTGTCGTATAACTGTTTTCTCTTTGTGTTTATTTTTCATCCCCCCGTTCGTTTCATATTAATGTTGACTTAAGTCGACGGAATTCGGTGCTCGAAGCCAACTAGTCCGTTTTGGCGTAGTTTGTAGGACATCCCTAAAACCGAAACCGTCCTACGAGTTATAAGGTCGTGGGAAGGAGGTAAAAAGTTCGTATGTTACGAGGGAATTGTATGCAAAACAACGAATCAAATCGAACACTCTTTATTGTCAAATCGAAAAAAGCTCGAAGGACCAGGTGTATTGAGACTAGGGTTGCCAACTTTTATTCGGAAATAATAAGTACTTTTCAGAAAGTTATTGAAAAAAAAAGTGTTTTCTTTTTAAAAAAAGTACGGTCCAATAGAAAATTTTGAATTCCTCGGTTCATCATCACCACCTCAACATATTAGTACACCGATTTAGTAAGGGAAACCGCGGTGATGGTTTCACTCCATTATGGGTAGGTACTCGTCTCTTCAGTGGCGGACACTATTGGTGCTGAACTATCGATGGGACTATCGATACTATCGATAGTTTCTGACTATCGATTGTCAGCGGACTATCGATGGTACCATCCTTAACCAACTGAAAACCGGTAGGTACTTTTCTCTAAACTCAAAATGACATGTTTCCAGAAAAAGCACGTAATGCAGGTGGAAATTGAACAAAATTACCTGAGAGGAAAAATCTAATTCTCTACATTTTTTCTCTTTTTTTTCTCACTAGTTCGGAACATTCTCAACACAGTTTATTCAACACAATTATCGTTCATTTCTACTCTTCTTTCTTGCCTTTTCCAGTTCTTTCCCAGGCGAAAATGGTGAAACAAACATAAAATGTAATCAGACATGACAATTTTTATTTATAAAATACTTACCTAGGTATTTCGCCAAAAATAATATTTAGCCTGACTAGGTCAATCAAAAAATCACAACGGAAAATCAACATTTAACTCGTGTAGCGCCAAGCCGAAAAAACGGGTCCTAATAAGGAACTGTTATATTTTTATTCAGCAATTAGCCTTTCGCATGAATAACTAAGCATGCACCTAAATAGAATAGATATAAGCTTACCTATGTAAGCTGAGAAATTATTTTTTCACCACCATCGATAGTTTTTGGATACCATCGATAGTTCAACCCCACTAGCGGAGACTGAAATCCTCTCCGTCGGGGTCGCTAGTTGCCAGGAAAAGGTGATATGATTTTTTTTTAAACAGTATTTTTGCTTCCTCTAGACATTTCTACGTCGAACAGGCCTCTAAACCTTCCTAGTAGTTATGAATAAGAATTAGGTCCCTCAATTCCGAAAACCTGTTTTCGAGGAACCGCTCTCCGGTAGGCCACTCAGAGGCGATTCGAACGATACCGAAAAACGAAACCACAATGGTCTTCCACCTTTGATTCCTCTTACCTTATCGTCTTGGCAACACGCAAGAACAGTAAATTCCTCGAACCTACGTTATTGTTGTCAACGCCCTTGATACCTGTTTCTCGATCAACCAACATTATTTTTCACAAGTCACTTTATAAACTGCTTTAGATATTCTTTAACTGAATGCGTGGGTCGCGGAACAGCAGCCTGACAAGCTCACGCATCCATGGGTCACTATTTTTAGCAATTTTCAAGTATGAATCTCATTTGTACAGATATAAGGAGTAGAAAAAAAATTTCACAAAATTTTAATACCTAATTTTTTTGCCAATATGTAGGGTAAAACCACCAATTGTTGACACTATTAGAGAGAAAAATCGCTCGATTCTGCGCTCTACCCAAGTATTCAAGAAATTGAAACTTTTGGGTAGTTATCATGAATTGTGAGTTCCTTGGGAACAATTTGCACTTATTGGACTTGATTAAATAATGTTTTTTCAGCATAAAAAACAAGTTTTTCAAAAATGGAATTTTCCCCCTAATGTTGACACTTCTGCCTTCGGAAATTCCTATTGTTGACATTTGCAGTTCCTAATGTTGACACCAGTCTAAATTTTTGAGAAAGTATTTAA
Organism: Stenodema calcarata; assembly: GCA_963920205.1. Classification (NCBI taxonomy): domain Eukaryota; kingdom Metazoa; phylum Arthropoda; class Insecta; order Hemiptera; family Miridae; genus Stenodema; species Stenodema calcarata. Next base: position 16,290,965 of record OY986062.1, on the reverse strand, counting down.
ATATGCTTTCCCTCTAGATATTTCTCAAAGTAAATGAACAAACGAGATTAGGAACGCGTTAAAATATATTTAATGTTAGACTAGACATTAGAAAATAGATGTTGAACAGCATAATCAGAAAAATGGGTAATTAAATTTGTAGCATAGGTGCTCAATCACAGTGGAACAGAAACAGAAGTAGGGAACACAAATTTTCTAGGGTTTCCCCCGTAATATGTAGGCTTAGGCAGTTTGTATTTGACGTTACTGACTGAAAGAAGGCGATTCCCCTCGCTCGAAGGCCTGAAAACAGTCCTCAGTCTGTTGCAGGGATGAAGCGGTGTTACTTCAGCAGCATCTTCACTTTCAATTTTGACAACCAGACAAACACATCCAGTGGACCAAAATCTCCTCTTCATCTTTTGACAGCACCGATTGACGCCCTATTCTTCTTTCGAGAGGAGTTTTCCCTCGCACCTTGTACAACCAAGTGATACGAGGTACTCCATGGCGCTTTGCAGCTTTATAAACCGCTGTGCCGAGCTTCACATCTTTTATAGCGTCTTCCATTTGCTGGACAGTGTACTTCCACATTCCGTTCTTGTCGGGAGGCATGGTAGTAGTCGACCTGTTAAAATGATGAGACACTGTATCAGAATCATTCTGTTATTTTAAAATTCTGATAGGTACCTGATATTGTTGAAAAGGTCATAGGTAGGGGTCTAACTACAAAAAGATCAAGTTACCTATACGTAGAAATGTAAAAAAAAAAAAAGTTATAATATGTCAACTTAAGGAACCAAAATATGTCAACATTGAGATCCCGATGTCAACTTAAGGTTCCAGTACGCTGATTTGAAAAATTCAATAGTCTCAATATACTACGAAATTATTTAAACCCAAATATCACATTGGCAACCTGATCAACATTTTCCCCTAATATTGACACAGGTGTCAACATTAGGACACACGCCCATTTCATGAAACCCTAATGATGACACCCCAACTTAACCATCTATTTCAACGAAATTCTGGGGTTTAATGCTTACAAATTCTTCCTTACGCTATTATTAGGGCAGGCAATATGATATATAACTGATTACTCATAATATTTGACTTGAAAAGTCTAATTTTGTTGACTTACCTCACTAACCTGCGGGATAGCGATGGCGTCGCTGGGTTGACTGATCCAGCTGTCACCGGCTTCAATAGTAGCCAGACGTTCGATATGGGTAATAACAACTAGTGGAGCCGGCCTACCTCAAATCTCACATCCTTATCAACAGAATGACGCCAATTCCGAGTACCTACAGTGTCCCAATACCTTATTTTTACGTTTTGAAATTGAAGTGTCAACATTAGGATAAGTGTCAACATTTGGTGGTTTTACCCTATAATGAAAAAACCAAAGTAAGGTAAAAATGCGAAATTAAGCCTAAGATACTTCAAAATTTGGAAGAAATGGGTGTTAGAACTTGAAATCATTGAAAACATTGAAACCGTAATAATATTTAGTTTAGGATCAATATACACAATGTTAGTCGGATTCGTCTACATTCATGTGCATTGATGGTTCACATTCACATGCTGAATAGCAGCCTCCACAGAGTAAGTTTGCGTGGGTCAGGCAAATGCCTCTCTGGCATTTTGCGCAGGAGTAGTTGCTCAGTCTTCTTTTGCCGGTTTCTGCTGTGCAGTCACAGCATCTGGACCTCTTCTTAGGTGGCGGGGGTGACTTCAGGCGATTATCCACTGGGAAGATTTTCTTTAGGCGTACTTGCAAGGTGTGTGTGCCTCTTAAGCCTCACAGGTTCAACTTCTGTATCTTTCTTGCTATTACACTCACAGCCCTACGAATGCGTACCTACACTTCAATTTACCTATGTAAATAAACAATTTTTACAACCATCTGTTTGAAATTCTTACCTTCAATATTGTGACGCGGGTGATTGCGGTGTGACTGACAGGCCAATGACACTCGAACGATCGCACTTGGAAGCAAAAAACAGACTAATCGGCACTAAGATCATTGTTAGGAGGAATCAGGCCGGTACTGGAGGAGGGGGATGCCAACAGCTACCTGCGCAGGAATGGCGGTCCAAAAACGATAGCCTGAGCCTGTCAGATCAGCCGCGACCCACAGGGTTAAAAATATCTAAAAATGTATTGAACTTGCTCTCCTTTATTCAATATACTCATTTATTGCATTTATTAACAGAAACTATCTTAACAACAGCCTACTAAAAAGTTTTTATTATTATTACCTATCAGGTTTGGGGCTCAAGTAACTACATCGTACCTCTTTAGCCTCATTCTAATAATTTTAATTAATAAGAGAAATGCATTTAATAAATAAAATTAAGGATTACTTGTTCCAACTCACATCTACAATAATTTATACCAACCAAAGATTTCAAATCCTTTTCAACCGCTTTTTATACGGTTTACGTGAAGAGCGGATTTCCGAACCAATTGACGTTATCCATGGATTACTCAAGACCAGATGTTCATTAACCCAAACAATCCGTTCACATAATCCGACGAGCCTCTCGTAATCTCTCGGGAGCTCAAGTGGATTCAGACGGCCTATTAGAAAAACCCGTAAACGTCGGGACGTTTTTGTTTTTTTTTTACCCCGTACGACAAAAGGTTTCTAGCGGCGACAAGAAACACCGGCACTACGAGCACTTCCGAGCCCGTAAAACGGTTACAAGTCGTAAAAGAGAACACGTGTATTTTCCACGTGTATCCGGGGGAGCGTTTACGAACGCGTTCTCCGTGATTTATCGTGAGGTCAGCGTGAGGGCGATTTCAAAGTGATAGTCTTCATAAAAGCTCAATAGTTACAGTTCCGGTAGTAGATCTACATGTAGAATATCATCATACGCCCTCGAACCGCTGAAAAGTTTTTTGGATACCTTATTATGAAAATGTGTAACAGGTTATTGGACATACGGTTTTAGCCCTAAAAGAGGATTAATGGCTGTCAAGCGGAATAATTTGGATAAATATGCCAAAATTCGTCAGCTTGCGTACTAGTCCATAACACAGTGAGACACTAGCTGTCGGGACCGTCGCTGACGGGCAGAACTCGGGGTGTAACCATCCCTACCTCTGTTAATTATCATATAAAGTTGTTAGTTAATAAATTAAGAATGTTATTATTATTATTTTTTTTTTTTTTTTTTAGTGAAGCTCAACATTTTTTGTCTGTCGTGCAGCTGAAAACCATCTACTTTGGTCTGGTTTATTCATTATTAAAATATGGTATTTTAGTGTGGGGAAGTTCTATACTATACTATCCTTAGGATTATACTCAGGAAGAATGCTAGATATTCAACTGTTCTGCTCCATAATGAATTCGAGGTGCTGAATGTTAGGCAAGTACTCGTATTTTTGCTACAAGCGTGTCTATTCGTCTATAAGACGGGTATCCATCCTGAACATAGAAGCCGTATCTTTAACTCACGTACTGCAATGTCTTCGAATATATTCTGAATATGTTCAGATCCCAAAACTTAATACTGAGCTTGCAAGGAATAAACCCTGATCATAGGTTATTGCGCTTCCTCTATGCCTGTAAAATTAACCCTGATGATTTTGGTGATTTAGGGAGCTTTAAGAAGGAAATCTTGATTTAAATTAAAGAATTCATGGAATAAATTTATTTAAACATTTCAACGTTTGTTCATTTGAGCGTTGCTCTCTAGGTGTTTGATGATATTTAGTTGTTTTTGTTTTGTTTTTGTTGGTGGACAGAAGAAAGAATTCTTATGAGACTATTCTGTGATTTGTTTTTCTTTCTGTCAATAAATTGATATTCTATTCTATTCTTGATATTCTGTTACATGGCTCGGATGGGCAGAACTCGGGATGGATCCATCTGTCACTCTTACCTGACGCTTTACGGATTATACTTCTTACATGTCCCTTTACAAACCATTACAATCTTAAATACCAAAAATAATATTCATCTGTCTCACCGGAAGGAAGAATTTAAGATTTTTATATTTCGGCTTCCCCATAAACCCCCACCCCTATGCATCGGATCCGGAAGTGAACCCCCCTATGTCCTTCTCCGATCACGGAAACATTTAAATACGGGAGAAGGGTTCGATCCATTGGGCCGAAATCGGCATGGTTCGACTCCATTTCACGCGAAACGAATAACTGTAGTGTAATTTTTCGAAAATAGGTACACAAGGAACACGGAAATTGTACATGTACTTAGTAGGTAAACAGCATCTTCAGTCCTGACTTATCTTTTTATTCCCCTTCTCTGAAAATTCCGGTGAAGGCCTAAGTTTGAAGTATGTACTATGATGATATAATTGAGACATTTAGAACGAATTCAGTAGAACTTCGATTAAGGATCAGGACCACGGATAAGAGAACTCACGGTTAAGCCGCTGATAAAAACTGCAAATTCTTGACACAACGGTTTATTATCTTCTTTGCACAGATCACCCTTCTGTCTATATCACTAAATGATATTATTATTATGAATTATCATTGATTAGTAAATTGAGTTCTATTTTATTAATTAACTCGATATCTGAAAACCATGTGCTGTTCGAATCAGCTGAGCCAGTATCAACATTGGCTGTGGCGTGATTCACCCTCATGTGTATTTGAATTTTTATAATTTAAAAATTGTGGTTTTCCAGCTTATTGTCAGGAACATAAGCCGATGGTTACGATCACTGGTGGTATTCGCATTTTCGGGGAGAAAATCTCGATTTGGTAAATTCAGTTTTACTAACAATGGGCTTTGAAGCCGCTAGTCAATTCTCAGTGTTTTTTTCGTACCTAAAAATAATTGACGACCCATCTCTCGTAGATACGGCTCGAGGAATGAGTTAAACTACTCAGAGCAATAGGTGTATTTAGCAAATTTGGAGAATTTTGTTCACTTTCGTCAAATTTAATACTTTGAGTTGTTTCCAATCTTCTCGAGTAGTTGCGGGATTTGTAGCAACCGTTGGAGGACGCAAAAGATTTGTGAAAATTTATAGGATATTCGGTCGCGTTTAGACAAACTGCGATGCCACCTTTCGATGCAGGTTGAAATTTGACGCATAACAATCGATTTATGCCTCATGGTTTCGATTTTGACGTTTATCGCCTTCTGTAAAAACCTGCTGGTATCGAGGCAAGTCTTCAGCGACTTCGAAGGGTTCGGTAGCCAAATTACCCATTTAGTGCACGAAAAGAACCCAAAAGAGTCGACCTATTTTACTTGAATTTCGACTCTCCTAGGCCGCCGTAGTAATTTTTTCTTCTTTTGTTCGAGAGGGCGGTAGCGGAGAGCGGAAGGCAACAGGGCCAATTTCTCGAATGAAGGGAGCCGTTTACGAAATTGGAACCTCTTTTCGCCGCCCTTATTGCGAAGCGGACGATGCGGGGCTTATATCGAAAGGAATTCGGCGAGACGCGTAAGAGAAGGCAGGTAATCGCAGGAATGATCGCTTGTTCGGGAAAAATCGGGAAGAGAAGATCACCAAAGTCGGAAAAGCTGCTACTTTTTGGTTAGAGAAAATACGCTATTTGTAGAATAAAGAGTCGAATGGTGAAATTATTTGAAAAACTTGAGGGAATGATGTCATCTTCTCGAAAAACTAACAATATTTTAGCTCACAACTCCAATTATTTCGTACGGTTGAGGGACTCAGAAAGATATGGCGTACAGAATGGTGATCTAGACAGAAAATAATAAACCGTTTCGGAAAAATCCATTTGGACTCTACATTCGCCTCTTGTCGAGTGACGAATGGATATTACGAGCGAGGGTTAGCGTTGGATTGTTTTCCTCCCCGGTCGTATCCCAATTCGATACGTCGAGCCGCCTCTTAGAAGTCTGGTTGAATTTGTATATCGATAGTGATTTCAAACGGATTCGCTGACGCGCAAAATGCAGGATTTTTCTCGAGTCGTATCGGCTGACTACATTTGATGTCGTTTGAATGGCACGAGGGATATAAACCGCGACATCCAATAAATCATGGTGAATGCCCCCCTCCACATTCCCCCTGTCCATAACAACCCACTCAGAGTTTTCCCCATCGTCGAGATACAGGAAGAAAAACCCGGCCGTAATGCTCCCCCGGATCTCTATCCTTGAGCTATAAATTCCCGTACAAGGTGAAACAGGTCGGCAACCGCTAGTCATCACCCATCAAAATGTACCTTCACCCCCTTCTCTACCATGTTTTTTCTTCTTTTTAATGTGATTGATCTGTTTATCCGTGCCTGTGATGTCATAAGCAGGATATATGGGGCCATTATCGCTCACTGAGCTTCCGCCATCACCTCCGTAACGCTTTCACTTCCCTCACACAACCCGAAGGGTTGAAGCAAACTATCGAAATCGGCCTGAGAAGAAGGCAAAACAAAGTCTGGAAACTCATTCAGGAACCCAGATTATGTAGGTATACCATCATACATCTCTGTACTGAACTGTACTGCCGTTAGAAACGTTCTCGTTACATCGCAAGTATCTGCTCAGGGTTATGGGGATGCCCCTGAACCGATTCCCACGCGTGGTTGCAGGTGGTGAGAAGAAGATTATTTTGGTACCAGGGCATTAGAAGACTTGCAGAAAAGTATTGGTCCACTCTCAGCGAATCTTTCCAGGACGTAGAGGTGTGGAGATCTGACATGCGGCTGAGGCTTCAGCGGATGGGTGCGTCCTGGAGGGAGGTGGCTCTGAGTAGAGCTAGATCCTCTCAGGATAGAATCTATCGTCTCCTGGACTTCGTTGTGCGATGTATTGACCAGACTTCCAACACGCAGAGGGCCTAAATGTTTGTACTTCGGTGGATCTGCAGAGCTCTATGGGATCTCCTCGGCTGAACTCTCTGCCAAATGCTTAGGAAGGTGCAGATTTCTCTACTGACCTCCTTGTGCAACTTGGTCGTGCCCAAAGATATTCTGCATTTTTTGGCGGAGTTCCGCAGAGCCAACTTTGGCACAGCACAGGTTCCTCATGTTGCGGCTCTAGAGATGCTGAATGGATCTAATTGGCTACAGTTAGCTAAGTATTGTAAAGTTGTCTGGACCTACCGAGAGGGGCTGTTGACTCTCTTCAAATGGAATTGAGATCGCACGTCACGTAGAATGGAAAAAAATAGAAAGAAATGAAGAAAACAACGTTTTTTGTTAAGTGTATATATTATTAAAATGAGAACAGATACTAATAATATTAGGGGCAATATCAAGGTTTTCTAAAATACTGTATATATATTGTAATACTGTAATATTATTACTATCTGTTCTTATTGTTGTTATCGTCTTTGTATTTTCTTACTAATAATTATTAGTATTCAAATTAAGGCTGATAACGGTGCTTGGTCTATTGCCATATTCATGTTTGTCTGATACGTTTTCATGTAGAATAAGTTTTTTTTCTCGAAGCTTCTTCTTCATCTACTTCTTCTGCCGCTGGAACCACGATAATCGTAGGTACTCCCTGATGGTTTCAGAGTCTCTGTTATATCATCACAATCTGTGGGAATAACATGAGTCCAGAGTAACTTTGCTATTGGAGAGGTAACAGTCGAACAATACGGTACCAACATGATACAAGCTGTACTGAAGGGTCACATGATGAAACAGTAAAAGTACGGTACAAAACGATAGTGGGAAATGGATGATTGATAAAAGGTCGGGTCTTGGAACAGGCTACTAGTGTCCGTTACAGTCTGTAGTAGCCTACTACAGACTGTAACGGACAGATTCTAATGCTGGCTTTGAAACTGGAAATATTCTCCCGGGTTGGGCACCAGGAGGTGCTCAATATTTTGACGAATTTTGGATTTTCAACCATTCCTTTCCAATTTTTATTTTATAATTTCAAAGGTGTGATTTTTAAGGGTCCCGTGAAACCGTGTCAGACTTGAAGCTGGGGCTACCGCCACAAGGAACCAGGTGGCGGTTTCTAATTTGAATTTTGATTGCTCTCCTCCCGCCGAGGGTTGGCATAATAATCCATCATTCACAATTCGGCCTTTGACCGCGGGTTCTGGAACCACGCTGGAGTCTGTTGAGCGGGGAGAGAATATGGCAAATTCCTCATAACGCACACGATGGATATCAATACCCAAACACACCTTAATAGCCTAGACAATTTAGGCACAAAACATGTATTAAATAATAGTGGCAAAGTTGTCCCAGTGTGGTCTGGTCCTCATAATAGTGGCAAAGTTGTCCCAGTTTGGTCTGGTCATCATAATAGTGGCAAAGTTGTCTCAGTGTGGTCTGGTCCTCATATATTTTCAACAGTGAATTATTTGATAACTCACTGTTGAAAATATAAGTGAACCAGTGCAGAGGTGAGAATGACGTCCTTCTTGTTACACGTGTATCTATTTGAATTTGACTTGTTAAAATATTTATGACTCCTTATTCAGCATTTTTACCGTTGAAGTAGGAGGAAGGAATTGCCGGAGGTCCACTTGATTCAAATCTCTCGCGAACAAAACGAGGGCGGGTCGCAGAGGTGGAAAAAGGAGGAAAAATGGGTCAGGACGAAAAAAATAAAAATTAAAATGTCTTTTTCAGGAAGCGAAATGGTCGGGAGGAAAGCCCTTTTGTAGTTTCAAGGGCTTCAACTTGAACTGAATTCATTGCTTTTAACACTGCGAGGGGGGGGGGGGGGGATTGTTGGAAGGCAGGAGGCGGTGTGGACCCAAGTGGATTTAGTACCCACCGGTAGAGCTCAGTACAATCGCCACTCTGCTCTTACTGCGACAAAACCCGCAAATCTAATCTTTTCCTCTGCCGAGCTCATCCGCTTTTCCGTCCTTTCCGCCAAGTGGTTTTCTGTGATCTGGCATCCGCGGGACGGTGAAGGAGGATTCTGAGTGGAACCAGTTATCGCTTTGTCTCACCCTAATCGTAATTCTGAGAAGTTCGTTGTTTCTGTTAGAATTACCTATGTCCGCTGTCGGTGATGCACAGAACGGGTTATTACATGAAGTTGAAGAAAGCAGACCTAACGTAGTGAATTTTCTAATAATAATAAGAAGAAGAAGAAAACATGTTTATTATGAGTAATTAATCACAATTGTGTAAACTAAATACAATTTGGTATGCAGGATTGATATAGGTATATACACACACCATAAAAAAAAACATGATACAGCATGGATTTTTCATCCGTCTGCCGGGGCAACCTGAGCCACAATTTTTGATTTTTTTAAATTTAGATTTTCAGAAAATGAACTTTGGAGTTGAACACGAAGCAGAAATGGGCAATTTTATTCAGTCATTTACTTCACCAATCGAATTCAGCAAACAGGGAATTTCGGTACCTCCACGTCTGAAGGCCAAACTGTCCCACCCCTAACCAGTGCTCACCATGGTTCAGCAAGTAGACCATTTTTTCCATGGTCAAAACTTCATCCTCAAGTAAATGCAGCCTAAATTCCCCCAGCACTGGGCAGCTTCCAAAGAAATGTAGGACATCCTCGTTTGTGTTCCGATTGCACAAATAGCAAATCCTCCGTCGGCTTTCGGATCTCAGGTTCAGTGGAAGCAGCGCTCCTTTCAGCTTGAGAACCGATCGCACCACCCATAAGGAGTGGTTATTTTCAATATTTTTCAATAATATTACGACTTTTGGCTTTATGACAATTTTAGAATCCTGGAGTATGTGGAGTCAGCCTAATCGTAGTTCTGAGTGGTTTGTAGAAGCAGTACCAGTAGTTATGTGCCTGTTTAGGTTTCTACCATAGAATAATGGTAGTTTGTACGAACTCATGAGCATCTATCAAGCAGTAGGTTCAATCAGTCGAGTTTGAACTCGTATGTCCGGTGTTTAGCAACGGTGCCAACATGAGGTCTCCGGGCTTTAAAGCAGCACACTAGGGACTTCACCAACATTCCTGCCATCGTCTTTCTGTTTAAGACCATTGTGCTCCGTTTCCTCGAGTATGCGTCCGTCGTATGGTCGCCATATTATAAGTGCCACATAGCCCAATTGGAACGGGTACAGAAGAAATTTCTTCGTTATGTAGCCTTCAAGTTACATACACCTTCTGATGAGGTAGACTATAACTCTACGTTGCGCGTCTGCAGCCTGCGCTAAATGGACAGACATTGCTGTTCACAAATTGGTGAACGGACCAATGGACTGCCCCTCACTCCTTGCACAAATCAATTTTTCAATCCCTCAGTTCCATTCTCGCTCGGTCTCACTATTTCAAACTCCATTCAGCTCAACAAATTATCTTTACCACAGACCCCTTCCCAAAATCCCCCGTGAAGTAAATGCGATGCTGCAGATCCATCCCGACCTTGACTTCTTCTCCTATCCCTTATCCCGAACTAAAAAAATCTAATATAAATAATTCTCAATAGTCCTAATCGCTACTCAAAGCCTTCCTTAGATTCAACATATTTTATGTCATTCTGGTGGATATAATTCTTGTTTTTTCTTAATTCTTGTTATATACTTTCTTTTTTGTTATCAAACAAATAGTAATTGGGCTTGTCCGTATTTGTAACAAATAAACCCATCTCAGAACAACAAAATACCCACTAATTTTGAAGGAGGTGGTGTAAAATGTATTTTTTCGCTGACGATCTCAACGGTTCATTAATGACAATAACAAACCGTAAGAAAAGCCGTTTGTCGTCCGATTTTCACCGGATTTTGACGCGTTTCAAAGGCCCTACCGGGTCAAGGAAGGTAGCGCCGTTAACCGTCACTTACCGCGAGGGATGTTAGCTTAGGACCGTCTCCCTCGGGCCGATGGCATAAAATCCTGTCAGACTGTTTTCAACCACAGAAGCTCACGGACTCGCCTTTTGTCGTATTCAGACGAAACAATAAACACTTTAAAGCCGTTCCCATTGTTTTTCATTCAAATTGTAAGTCTTTCATAATATGAGTAGGTACTTGCGTTGTAGCTAAGATCAGACGCACGCTTTTGGTATGAAATCCCTCTTAATATAGAGGGTCATATTTGTGAGCGTCGAAAACCACTTATTACTCTACTTGGTGCTGTACTTATTTACATTTACATAAATAATAAAATACTCCATCAAGTCCTTGAATGGAGACATTCTACATAAAACCAGTCATTTCTTTGAAAATATGCATACATAAATGCTGCATGCTGCATGACTGTGGATTGTTCGGTGTCTTTTGGCAGTAGAGTACTCATTTTTCCGGAAAGATAAAATTGTGCAAATATTTCCGAAAGATTGGAAAAATTTGGAAGATTGCCGTTTTTTACAGAAATTGAACATGAGGAGGTCAAAAAAAAATATTTAACGGACCGTTATGATCATATGAACTGGTCTTGGAGAGATATTTTGAGGACGCAGGATAATAAAGTAGATAAAATATCATTTTAGAGCAAAAATCATTGCAAATTTATTAAATTCAAATTCGTCAGACCGAGCGTCGTGCGCGGTGGTAGCGGGAACCGTAGGAGTGGAGTAGTGTTGCAAGATGGCCCTTTCCTTTTCCCACAGTCAGGGATGAAAAATCCCGTTCCACACAAAAAAATCCCACAAAATCCCCTGTTTCACGTTCTTCAACTAAAATCGACGGGAAAATGGCTATCCACGAGCCACGGCGTGTTTGCGCTCGATCCCTTTGCCAAAAAATATTGTTTAGTTTTACATTTTATCCGTCCCAATGATGTTTTTAGAATAGAATACGGAATAAATTAACAGTTTCCTACTTATTTTGGCTTAAATCCCTTTTTCCCATTCGCAATGAAAAATCCCGTAATATGGGAAAAATCTTTTTGTTTTTTAAATGTTGCAGTGCTGCAAAACGGTGTTTCACCTATTGCGTTATTACACTGCTGAACTACATATTTAATGTCGCATTACCAAGTATACTATTTGCAACAGGATCTGAGATTCTTGACCACTAAGTCAAGTCTTGATTAATAGAGATAGGTTCTCGAGGGTTCATTAGATCAACCCTCGAGAACCTATCCCTATTATTTGCAACAACAATAACATTTGTTTGTATCTACCTCTTGCATTGGCAACAAGGAGCACCTTTTTATGAAATTCTGATTGATACCTTATGGATGAATATTATGGGGTCGATTTTAGACCCCATGTTTCTAGAAATATTTTGTTCAGCATAAAATTTCCTAAAAGTATCCGTATTCAGAAAATTTCGCTCCCATAAAATTGGGCCAGAAGGCAAGAGAAGACAGCGCATGGCCTCCGAGCCAAGTTAGAGCGTTTAAAGCAATCTTTCCAATATTTCCGACCTTCAGTACTCTATTTGGCAGTGAATTCAGGATGGTCTGAAACGGATTTTGGTATACCTAGGTACAATTTTTTTCGGAAATTCGAGTTTTAACAATTTTGGACTGATGAAATTCGCTAAAAAGGTAATTAAGTAATAGAAATACATTAAAGTTTTTGGTAATGGGTGTCCAATTCCTCCAGGCCGATGAGAAGCGTCACTTCGACATATGCACACCGTTGGCCGTGATATGTGTTTCCATTGAACCGAACCGATGAAAAGAACCTTGAAATCCAGTCGGCTCAAGTGGGAGGATGAGATTCTCGCCCAATTCGAATCAAAAGTGGTTTCCCGAGTCCCCGCACTTTGAAAGATTGCGTTGAAAAGTGTCGTAGAAAAGGGAAAGCTTGTCCCCCGGAATCGCTTTTCCACCAAACCGCGGCCCTTTAGGTGACGGGCGACAGAATGTAAAGGGCGACCCCTTTGGGGAAACGGACGGCGAAGAAGGGAAGGGAAGCTCCGTAATCCATCAAACTGACAACAACCATTCAACCAGCTATGTTTCCTTCCTTCTTCCCTTCTCTCCCGCTCACCTGTGACATCAAACCCTCATCAGTTTCTAAATATGATAGGCATCCACCCCGTCCCCGCTCGTCCACAACAGTTTCTGCAGTGCCATTAAGTTTTCTCTCGTCTATTCGATGTCAACGGGAAGAAATGAAAGGGTCCGAATCCCTTCTTCATGTGATCGTACGACTGGTCCTGCCATGTCCATCAGATCCCTCCGTCATGTCTTTGATGTATGAGATATCACTGCTCCCAGTAGTTCCGGTGAATTCCGCTTTGCTTCGCTTCGATAGATAGATGGATATTCATATTCACTGATAAAACGATATAGACTCGCCTGTTGCAAGACTTGCCTCTCATGGGCACGCAAATGAATGTAAAATCACAATCTGGAGCGAACCCTCTTCCACCTCTACGCCGTAGTTGCGCCTTTCTCTGGTCGCTCTTTGGATTTAATACTGAATACATTAAACTGGAATTTCGCTAGCCTGAGATATCTAATCACTGGGAGGCGACAGCCCGCGCTATCGCCGTGTTCCTGAACCACAAGTTGGAACAATGTAATTCCGAAACATTATCGCCAACGTTCATCGTTTTCCCCAAGTTTATCTCGAAGTTTCCGTCTCCCCCGCTCCGGGTTCCGAGTCAACAGTTATTACAGGTGGTGGTGGCGGGTGACATATCTCTAGGTTAGATTCAGTCACGATAGGCTCCTGTAAAGTTGGGCGAATGTTCCAGACAATCGCCGTTGAATATTTTAACGTGTAATAACGACGTATGTTGAACATTTTAATAGATTTTCCGGGAGTTTTCTGTACGTATGAGCACAATTTCGCCTCCAAAAGGTAGCATAAGGCCTCTAGGAAACCACACATTGTAGAAATTCTTTTCCGAAAAACTGCACATGGAAAAAACTGCACTTATCCTACAATCACAGAGAGGCAAATTTTTATAATCAACGTATCACAATACGCAACATAAATTTAAGAAGTAAGGCAATACATGATTTAAATAAGATTTAAAATCAATGATCAATCCCCAAACCAGTTTGTAATATTGAGTTGAAATAGTCAGGAAACCATCCAGATTTTGAAATTATTTCTGACGCAGATCATTCTTCTGACCGTATAAATATCCTGGATGGCAGAGATGGACGTATTCGAATGCATAAATATGAAAATATGAATATGAATACGAATACAGATATGAATATGTATACGAATAAAGCCATACTCACATACCTATTTATGTAATTTTTCCCGAAAATTCACATTTTAATGTGAAATTTACTTAAATTTACTGTATTTTTTTGTGGGTTTTACTCAAGTTTTCCTATTTTAACAAGAATTTTACTTAAATTCAAGTTTTTCCACAAATATTCTACAAAAGTCACATTTTTTTGTGAATTTCCCACAATTCTTTTTTTTGTGAATTTTCCCGCAATTCAATTCATTAAAACCTTTAAAGGTGTGAATTTTATAAAAACCTTTGCCATTTATGAATGAATTACACTAAACTTCCTCCTTTTCACTGTAAATGTGACAAAAATCTCAATTTTTTACGCCAATTTTACTAAAATTCACTGGATTTGGTGTGAATATAACTAAAATTTTCCTACTTTACAATGACTTTTAATGAAATTCTAGTTGTTTTTACATAAATTCGACTAATATTTTATCAATAAAAAGGAGAAAGGTTAGTTTAATTCATCCGTAAATGGCAAATGGCAACAACTCACACCAAATCACCAAACCACTAAAATGTTCCTACTTTACAATGACTTTTAATGAAATTCTAGTTGTTTTTACATAAATTCGACTAATATTTTATCAATAAAAAGGAGAAAGGTTAGTTTAATTCATCCGTAAATGGCAAATGGCAACAACTCACACCTATTCACACCAAATCCAGTGAATTTTAGTAAAATTGGCGTAAAAAATTGAGATTTTTGTCACATTTACAGTGAAAAGGAGGAAGTTTAGTGTAATTCATTCATAAATGGCAAAGGTTTTTATAAAATTCACACACAAAAAATATGAATTGCGGGAAAATTCCCAAAAAATAATTTGTGGGAAATTCACAAAACATTGTGAATTTTTGTAGCATTTTTTGGGAAAAACTTAAGTTTACAAGTGACATCCACAAAAAATACAGTAAATTTTAGTAACATTCACAAAACAATGTGAATTTCTGGGAAAATTCTCAAAAAGATGCGATTGTGGTTTTATTCGTATTCATATTCATATCTGTATGCGTAGTCATATTCATATTTTCTGATTTATGAACTTTATTCATATTCCCATTTATGAATATGAATACGCTCATCTCTGCCGCAAGGTCGATTTTGATGAGTCAAACTCGTATTTGTCGAACACGAACGACCGAACACAAGCAGCAACACACGAGAGATGTTTATATTTTCACGGAAAAGAACTACGTCGAGTGCTGAAGGCGTGCGCTTTCGATTAGAGGTTGTCATCATCAGGCCGTCGAAAGAATATTGAAGTCAGTTAGTAAGTTTTTTCACTCCTGTACGTGCTCTGCACCAGAGATCTACGTGAAATTGACACTTCAATCAGCAATCAACACCGATTCAAGCTTCACCGATCTGTATCCCAAACCCAAAGATGGACTGCCGTGGAGAGGATGAAAATGAATGAAGCGAAGTTGGCGGATGTTGATTTTACGAATTAAGAAGATTTCTTATGTCAATGAAGCGAATCTTAGAATGACGTGGTTTTACTCGTAAATTATTGCCAACGTTGGTAGGTAAAAGTAAAAATCTCAGAATAAGTAACTACAAATGAATTATAAATTATTCATCATTTACATGAGACCACCACTGAGTTAGTTAGCGACTCCCTTTGATCGGATATGACCACTCTTTCGAACAATATTTTAACGCTTTACCCCATTTATTTCGTATAGTTACAACGATATTGTGTATAGAAGGGCGGATGTATACAGAACATGAATAACCCGTTGTGGAAATATTTATATTTCCTTATATTATAATATATTATATTACTTTTAAGTAGCTTTTTTGGACATGGATAAGGCGTGGTCTGTCTGTGAAAATGTAACACGAAAAAAATGCAACGTTTCTATTTATTTCGGTCGATTTTCACGAGCAACCTAAATGGCATGGAAATGTAACTTCCGCAATTTTCAT
Organism: Stenodema calcarata; assembly: GCA_963920205.1. NCBI lineage: Eukaryota > Metazoa > Arthropoda > Insecta > Hemiptera > Miridae > Stenodema > Stenodema calcarata. The sequence goes on along the minus strand of OY986062.1, from coordinate 16,275,027 downwards.
CGCGAAGAAATCGTTGCCACTCGTTGGAAAGCTCTTGATTTATGTGAAAATGTACACATCTCAAGGTACCAATTTCCCCCTCCTAGCGCACCTGGCTACGTTCCTAAACTAATTTGATCGGACTATAAACAAAATTTCCGTTTGGCAGAAATTTGAATGCTTAGGTTTCTATTAACGATTTCCAACACGACAGAATAACGCTGTTAAAACTAGGAAATAACTACTCCTTATTTCTCGTGAGACTCGTGAGACTCTTATCAGATTTGATTATTGTCATGTCTTACTCAGTATCAATATTGTTCAATATTATCCTAAATTAGAGAGTGAACGAATTCGATTGGAAGTCTCGGCAGAGTATCAGAAACTCCATTCAATTAGAACTCTCAGCAGAGTATTGAACGACTCCTCGTCATGTCGTATGAAGAAAAATTACCCAGATACAAGCAAAAGCAGAAGGAGAAAAAGATAGAGCTCATGAAAAAGGAAGATAATGCTGAAGAGATTGAAAATAAAAATATTGATCAGAAGAAGAAAACGGCTAAACGGGTTAGAGAACATCGTGCGCGAAAGAAGATAGATTCCGCTAGTAAAAGATCCATTGAAGTTGATTCTACTTAGGAATTCATTGGTCCAGTATCCACAATACTTGTAACCGAAATTATTCTAGCTGATATTGAGTTCTCTAAAAGTTGTCGCGAAAATTCTTTTAGTTCTGTATGTTCGGTGTGCGATCGATTGTGGCTTCAAAGAGATCTTAGAAATCTCCCAAACAAAAGTATAACCCTTGTTGCTGGAACATTTTCAAAAGCAGTTATGACTGAAATGAAAGTATGCCAAACGTGTTACAAATCATTAGGAGAAGAGAAAATTCCTCGATTGTCTCTAACAAATGAATTGCCATCTTACAACGGCTGAATCTATTGATTGTGTCTTACAACCAATGCGTTACTAGCGAAGTCTATCCTCCCTTAGTTTTCATAGCAGGAAAATCGTTCGCCACTTTTTGCATGCTCTAATTATATCACATGATCCCTAAATCATTGTTGTATCAAGGAAAGCTGATTTATTACGCTAAGCTATAAACTCATATTGCTAAGTAACCATAATGAACTAATAATGTGAAAAGAAGTCACTACATGGGAGGTATACTATTGATTAGTAGGTAGGTGTAAGCAGTAAGTTGGTACTAGACATGTCCATGATCTAAGCAGTAAGTTGGTACTAGACATGTCCATGATACTATTGATTAGTAGGTACGTGTAAGCAGTAAGTTGGTACTAGACATGTCCATGATCTATCGTTTTCCCATCAAGGGAAAAATTCAAAATTTTCACACGAGACCAATCTATCATTCACATTGAACTTGGTTTCCTATGAATGAAGTTCGTGTTTGTGTTGGGAAGGCCCTGACCGAGTTCAGTATCCTACGATGCCGTCTCATAACCAACGTTCAAAGAACAGCCAAAATGCTCTCAAAATCATGAAGCGTTTACGACGTTTAAATCACATTCAATTTCATTTCGCCTGGCACGAAATTCGGTAGGCACTTACGCTTTGAGTTCCACCTTTTCCAAAAGCCCTCACTTCAAGTAAAGAGGTTGAAATTAAATTTGGACCAAACTAAACTAATGAAGGACGTCCACTTGAAAACACTCTTTCTCCTTTTCCACGCCTTCTCCGTGCCGACTCTCCTTTAAAAACACTCCTCACTGTTGGTTTTTCGGTAGAGTTTCTCAGGCACTCTATCAACCCTGTCCCACATTTTTGCCCCGCGGGAGCCCCTTTTAGAACACGCCTTGGCCAAAATTCTTTTTATTTTATTTTTTTTTAAATCCTCGTTTCTACGTTTTTTTTTGCCTCTTTCTCCCCACTCCGACCAACCTACTTTTTCCCTCTCCACTGGCTCTCACTCCTACACGCAGTACCTAAACAAATACACAAGAGCATCCTAGTTCTTTGTCAAAAGAGCGAAAAACTTCCCGTAATGCGGTAAACACGCCCCTTCGCAACTCAACGCAACTCAACTCCCTTTTCACTTCATTTCTTTCTTCCCTTGTTACATTTTATTCTACCTTTCTTTTTCCGTCCGCAGCATTTTTTTTTCTCCTTGAGAGAGATTCCATTTGGCTGTCCGCATACTCACTCTGCAACAGTATGTTTTCGAATTCTTGGTGCTCAAACCAGCCGACTCCCCGGACTCTGCTCGGGAGATCGCACGGATATCCTCGTGTCATATACGCCGTGGGACTCCAGAATCGATTTCACAGCGATTTTATAACTCACGTCGAGTTTACTCCCAACTGCCAAGGGGTGTTCACAGAACTTAGCGAATTTGCGGAATTTCACAATATGGTTCCCATTGGGAGGAAACCATAGGTAATGTTTTTCCTTCATTTTTGGGTCCCCTTGTCCAAATAACCAATGGGTTATTTAGATAAGAGGAACCAAAAACCAATATCTCCTGTAGGTACGTAAACCACGCTGGAGGTACGTAAACCACCAAATTTAGAGGGGGGGTTACCACATTAAGCGAATTTTCTATTGTTCTCGGTTCGAAATTTTTAAAACTCAAATTTTCGAAATATTTTCATACCAAACTCCGTTCTAGACCATGCCGAATTCACAGCCAAAAGACACCAATATTATATTTATATATATTTATGTACCTATGTGTCATTATAGACGATAACTCACTATTGAATTGAGTTAAAATGTTCAAATTTGCACAAAAAAAGGCCTTGGCAATCAAAAGACTAAGTTAGTAGATGGGTAGAATCGGGCCACTCCAAGGGGGGTTTAGGGGAATTTTAAGGGGGAAAAATTAACCAGAAATTCCGAAAATGAAACAGTTTGACAAGCGACAGTAATTTAAAAGTTAGGGGCACTTTGAAGATGAAGAAAGGATTGGTACTTGAGATGTTCTTCGCGGTTCATCTGCTTTAATCTGCTAACGGAGTGAGGAATCGCAATTCTGGCTTCACTGTTCAGCGTTGAAACATCTCATAGAAAGAATCACAGAAAAACCAAAATTGGACTCGAAAATGTTCAACTAATATTCGGATGGAGCAATTCATTACAGTGGTGTTCAAAGCAATTCATTACTGACGTGTTACTACGTGTTCTTCGAATATTCGTTCTTATAGCCATTCAGTACAGTTGGAAAGGCTCATAGACAAGATTAAGAATCCGAAGACTAAAACTATGTCGTTGGTTGTAATAATTACAAAATTATTTTCGAGATATCAAAATTCAATTTTAAACCCTTCATACTGACCATATCCAGAGGCTGGACCGATCCTGTTTCCTAAAGTTTTTGGATTAGGTTAAACTCGTTTTTTCTGGTCGATTCAATGGTTCATTATCGAACAGAATAGACCAAAATGAACCGAACCGGGGCGGAATAGGATTTTTTCAAAATTCTCTGGAATTGTGATTGTCTTCTTTTTAGCCCGAAAGCTTTTCGAGTTGAATGAATTTTCCCCACTCATCATTCCCAGAGGAAAGATGTTGAATACGAGTTGAATGTAAATATTCGTATTATAGCTGAAATTGTGCACAGCAGTGTGATTTTCACACTACTTTCTTGTGATGGTTTCCTAGGTTTAATAAAAACACTAAACCAATATTACCACCACCAACTATCAACTCTCCCGTTCCCCTCGCGGTTATGAATAATAAAATCCTTGGCTCGAAACTCCTCAAGTTTTCTCGATGGTTTTATTATTTTTTGGCCTATTACGAGAAAAAAAAAAAAATAAAAGTTCGAGGAAGAGAAGCTGAACAGTAAAGTATGTTGTGAAGTTGGTTCCCCGACCAAAGGCTTGAAAACCCTCCAAGAACCCGGCACTGCCCTCGTACCATCGTCTTCTTCTTCTTCTTCTTCCACAGCTTTTTCCCCTTTTTCACCGCCCACTTAAACCAGGAAACTTCATCTTTCCCTTCGGAGATGAAAAGGCGGGCAACGCCGACGGAGTCTGTATTCTTCTTCCCTTTTATCAGGCTTTTCCTTTCGCTCAACCCCAGACGTTACACGGAAAACGGGTAATTCATCAATGATTCGAGACTTTTTCTCGTGAACCATGAGATTCATGTACATTCACGATGAAATCGAAATTGTAGATCAATTGTAGATTCAGGAGGGCATTTCAGTTACTGTTTCATTACGCTGACGCCTGTTATTTTCAACACAAAAACTCAATAGTTTTAAATTGCAGACAAATGTGGGTTGTGGGGGGAGATGGGAGTAACTCAGTGATCAAAGTACCAACAAATATTGGGAAATATATTCCGTAGTCATGAAAAGTATCTCAGAACATGAAACTATAACGTCGAATGTTTGAAGAAATAACTGGTTTTATGTAAAATGTCACCATTTTACTGGTTTTATAACAAATTTTGTCTCCTTTTTTGTCGAATAACATGTCAGTTTATAGATTTTGTAGCGCTGAACACGATGGTGGTCAGAACAATAATTGTCTGACAGAACAATTATTGTCAGTATCGTGCAAATCTTCAGACTATTGAGTAAGTTTTGATTCGAGTTCAAGAAGTACAATGCCAAAGTTATACACAGCTGAAGAGTACGTTGACACGATTTTCAAGAACAAGAAGAATATCGCAGTATGTTCCCCAATCGGCAAAGATACCCAGACCGAAGAACTATTGAAAACGCTTATCGCGTCATGGAGATTTGCACGATACTGACAATTATTATTATTTACAACACAAAGTAGGCAGACGAAGAATGAGAGAGATAAGGTAAACAAACAGTAATGCGAACATAGTACGTAAGAAGTAAACAAAAACTTACATCATGCCAGACGTTCCTCACGTCCAGTAAAGTAATACCTACTTTATTCCTGTTGTTTTTCAAGGTATGAATATTCCTCAGGATCGCTTCTTCAAATGGAGTGGTTCGAGAGGATATCGTGAGTGCCTCCAATTTAGTTAATACGCTCTTGGTATCGCTCACTACTAAAATGGCTTTTTTCTGGGCTTCTATAACAATAGCGTGCTGTAAGCCATTTGCTAAGGCTGCAGCTTCTGCTGTATAGATGCTTGCATGATTCCAAAGACGAAACTGGTTTGACTGATCATGGATCTCATTGTAATAAGCACAGCCAACGCCAGCGATCTGCACTGATCCGTTCCAGATGGATTGTTGGTATATGGACTATGAGCACGCGGGATTTAAAAATTTTCATAAGGGAGCTGGAATTGTAAAGGAACTATTTTGCATACAATCCAGTTGAGCTCGTCACAGAAGCTATCGCATAGGTAGTAGAGAAAACCTCGATATTCGATGTCGATGTCAACATCGGTAGGCAACATCGATACCGATGTAATATTTATTTATTTATTACTTTATTACGGGCAAGCACAATTCCATTACATAATATCAGACGATATTAAGGAAACATCGATATCAAAATCGATATCGATGTTCTTATCAGAAATAAGTTATCGCTTGGACTCTCTCTCTCTTTGCCCGGTTTGTCTCTTTGTCTTTGTCGCTGGGTTTGATTTTGATTCAGCCACAGTTTTCCTTTGACACAGTTGTTTTCAGAAGTTTTGTATGGACGAACACTTACTTATTCTTATTAAGAAACAGGATAAAGGGGGGAAATTTGGAAAAACTGGGCTTTCTCCATTCTATTGACGAAAAGTTTTTTAAAGTTAATGGCAAACGTTCATTTTTCCTATTTTTTTCTTTTTTTTTTGTACTTTAAATTTGTAAAAATGTAAAAATGTTGGTGAAAATGTAAAAGTAATAGGTAATAAATAGCCATTTTGTAACTTAATTTTTTATTCCTGAAGAACCAGTGTCCTGTGAAGAACAAATAATTTTCTTTTTCAAAATTGAGTAATAAATTCGATGTTATCGGAGCATAGCATCGATATTTCGATGTTATCGGAGCATAGCATCGATATTTCGATGTTATCGAACGTGAAACATCGATGGTAAGTAAACATCGAAATCGACGACAAACATCGATATTTCGATGTTATCGATATCGATGTCCCATCCCTAGTAGAGGGGATGGTTTGTTGGTCCAATACAGGGCAGTCAGATTTTGAATCGCTAGCGATCGTATTTGTCTGTACATTACGGGCCTTTACTATAAGTCCGCCACTTGCACGTCACCAACTCGCGCATGCGCCTCCAGAGCAGTGAATATTGGTGAAATAGTCTGGTGGCCAATTAGTAGTCGGAAGGTGGTAGTGGTAACGTATCATATTAATGTATTTATTGTCTGTCGGGGGCCGCACCACCTCCTCCCTCCGCCATTAAAAATCGGGGCCGCAGCACCTCCTCCCTCCCCCTTTAAATGCCGGAGCCGCACCACCTCCTCCCTCCCCCTTTAAATGCCGGAGCCGCACCACCTCCTCCCTCCCCCTTTAAATGCCGGAGCCGCACCACCTCCTCCCTACCCCTTGAAAACTGGGGCCGCACCACCCCCTCACGCCACAAACTGCTCACTCCCCCTCCCATCATCATTCCTCGCACTCCTCTTTCCCTGCCACTTCTGATTACCCCCCACGATTAACATTTATGTAGTGATGGTCAGCTCATCAATGACAGACAATTAATAATATGACACATAAGATACGTTGGGCTAGGGCGGTTTTGTCAAATCTCCGGTTAACTTTTTTGGAGAAAAGGAAGCTATTATATTATAATAGCTATTATATTATAATTATATTATATAATTATATATTCTCGATCCAAAATTTTCAAAACTCAAATTTCGGAAAACTTTTCATACCAAAATCCGTTTTAGACCATCCTGAATCCACTGCCAAATGATTCCAAAAATTATACGTACACATTTATATATTTATATGTTTATGTATTTGTCATTCCAGACTCCCGATAGATTTAAGATAAGCTCAAATTTGCACACAAAAAAAAAACCTTCCCGCCAATCGAAAGGCTAAGTTCGTAGATGGAGAGAATCGGACCACTCTACAGTGATGGGGAGGGGGTATTTGGTGGGGAATAATTACCCATAAAATCCCAAAATGAAACTTTCTGACAAGTGACCAGTTTGAGAACGAAATAAGAATTCTATGAAGAATAAGAATAATAAGAATGACCGACCCTCGACATCCCTCAACATCAATAAGAATAACCATTCTGATTTCACCATCGTGTTCAAAGGTTTTTTAATGCTGAACACGATGGTGAAATCAGAATTGTTATTCTTATTCTTCTTAGAATTCTCATTTCGTTCTCAAACTGGTGCACTTTGAATATGAAGAAACGTAGTTGATCCGAAGAAACGTTCCCTTCCCATTCCAATTGTATTCGGAAATTCAGAGATAACTACAGTTATGAGTACACCGTTGGAAAGGTAATTAAATTTCAGAGCTTATGTGAGATTCGGCAGCTTGCATGATTTTTGTTGAAGAGTAGATCCTCGAAAATTTTTCGCTAACTACACTTTTTTTAAATTTTTTATTTATTGATCTGTTATCGCGGTTTAAAAAGAAACTTGTGAACATTGGAAGTGCATTAGACTTGAAGAAAATTTGATGCTGATGGAACGTTGAAAAATGTGGGAAAGCAGAGAAAATTGAGGTTTCCAATTAAAAACACGAAATAACCTTTGGAAGGGCGTGTCTGTGGAACGGAATGAAATAAGAACATGCGGTTGGCGGCGTTTAACTATATTTTTGATCTAGTTTCCCCATCTTGCTTATTGTCATCTACTTGCGATGCACCCTCTACATATGATTTCTGGTGCATTCTGGTAGGTAGTGAATTCAGGATAGTCGGGAACGGATTTCGGTGTAAAAGCTTTACAAAAAATTCGAGTTTTAAGAAATTTTGGACCGAGAACAATAGCTTTCTATTCTTCGAAAATTCGCCAAAACCTCCAAATAACATCGATTTTTCGTTGGTCGAGATACATTTCTAATAAAACTTTTGATAGTCCAGTAGAAGAAATATGGCAACTTCCAGAGTTCATATATCGGTTTGGTTTGTGGAAATAAGAGGTCCTCCAATTGAGTTGTACACGTGACGGAGAAAAACCCAAGTTCCGTCAAATCTGGGAGAAAACGTGGTCTCAATGAAAAGTGGAGGGAAGTTGGGGATTGTGCCGTAGAAGGTCTCATAACGCAAAAAACGTCAGTGCGTTCCAACCGCTCAACTCTCTCACAACCCTTTTGTCGGACGATTCCCAACTCAAAACTTTGATAATAGCGAACTCCTCGCATCCGCTTCTCCCCTCAAGCTAGTTAGCAAACTTGATCCTAAACGTCGGCTTTGACGTCTCTTCCTCTCTATCCAACGCCGAGGCCGTAACCTTCCATACAGTTACCGCCCTACTATCTTATAGACTGTCATTGCATAGTTTCCCTACCCAACTTTATCCTTTGTTGGCCGGAGCCCTGTGTCAACAGAACGGCCGCGGGTTTCAGTCTCCATAAGAACTTAACGATCACCCTGTACGATCCACTCAGTAAACTCGAACCCTGAAATTATAAGATGGTTTTTGCCGCAGGTTGGGCAAAAAAACAAAATCTTTAAACCTTTGCGAATGAACATCAAGTTATTACGGCGTCGAGAGGAAAGTTCTTGTGATACTCACAGAACCTTCAGGTAAATACAAGTACGATTATCATTCCTCCCCTAGTCATATATTATATACGGATATATAACCATTCACTTCACCAGTTCACTCATATTCCAGATTCTGGGATACCACCCTAAAAACTCCAAAATGTGGTTCATATTACAGGTTTGATAATAATTGCATTGATCATGATAATCATAAAGTGCTTGAAAACCAGAAAACGAGGCTCCCGCCATTAAAAAATAATAGTAGAGTTAAAATTCCGCTTCATGAATTGAATAATATTTTTCTTTTACCGAATGTTCGAAGAAAATGAAACTATTGTTCTCGGCCCAAAATTTTTAAAACTCCGCTCCATACCACCCTGAATTCACTTTCAAAAGACACCAAAAATCATACGTACTTGTATGTGGATGTAAAATCATACGTAATATGTACCTATTTGTCATTCCAGACGATAACTCTCGATATAAATTGAGATAAGTTCAAATTTACACAAAAAATCTGTCTTACGCAGTACTTACTCTACACGTGATTTGGGGTTTCTTCACATAGCCCATGGTTACTTCTGATACGACAAATCGTTGCTATCATCTGGGGATTTTACGAGTATGTACTGTTGATGAACCCCGGGTTTCGTGGAGGAACTGGCTGGGATCTTTTGTAGAACGATGCGTTGTCGGAGACCGTGTAATATGGAGCGTATAATATTTTAACGTTTTGAAGCCCTAAAACCTGAATAAAGCCCGAATAAAGCCTGAATAAAACCTGAAAAAGGCCCGAATAAAGCCTGAATAAAGCCCGAAAACCTAAAGCCTTGACCCTTTTAAGCCCTAAAGACTTTTTCCTGTAATGGTTGAAATATCGATGCGGAGCAGCGTATTCGGGATCATCGGGGAGCAAGGGCGGCCAGTCCCGCTCGGGTCAAATAGCAGGAGGAGTCTTCGGATGGTGCGAGGGGGCGAACTGGACAGTCTATGGATCATCGAGTTAGAATTCTTGCATATAATGTAAACGGATTAAGCATTAAGTTAACGCAGGATGGTTTTCTTTCTTTTTAAAATCATTTGAAATCGTAATTATTTTAGAAACGTTTCTTGAGGTGGATAATTCTGCTAAATGTGCGTCTTATTTTCATGAGTATGATTCTGTTGTGTTGCCGGCGGTGAGATTGGCTCAAAAAGGCCGAGCAAGTGTTGGCTGTATGCTGGCATTCAGAAGATCGGTGGGTGGGCTGTGCAGTTTCATAAAATTGGGAAACACTTATGTTATTCGTCTGCGTTTGGAGGGGGGTGGAAGCTGCATTATCTTTCCGACATGTCTGAATGGTAGTTAAGAGATTTAAAAAAGAAAAGAAAAAAATAAAGAAAAAAAGAATAAGAAAAAAAAAAAATATAATATAATAAAATAAAATAAAATAAAAAAATGATGTACCTACCTACCTACTATGTCGTATAAAATGATGTACCTACTATGTACTCTGTGCTTGAGTTATGAGGTAACCAATTTTATTTTGAATTAAGAGATAACAAATTTTATTTTTATTTTTGGTACCTACTTACTTCGAGCGGAAGTCAATCATGTATTTATTTATTTATGAATGCCTATCTATTTTCTTTCTACACCGGCAGACTCGGATTCATGGCCAAATTTGCCAAATCCTATTTGTTTTATTTTAAATTGTGTTTTTAAATTTTGTTTTTTGGTTTCAATAAAACATTTTTCTTCTTCTTCTTCTTCTTCCTGTAATGGTGGCTAATCAGGCGGCGGAAATCGTCTTTTTGAATACGTCCGGTTCGAATCACACGGGGCCTCTGCGGGGGCTCTGCTTTAAGGCTTAAAAGGGTCAAGGCTTTAGGTTTTCAGGTTTTATTCAGGCTTTATTCGGGCCTTTTTCAGGTTTTATTCAGGCTTTATTCGGGCCTTTTTCAGGTTTTATTCAGGCTTCATTCGGGCCTTTTTCAGGTTTTATTCAGGCTTCATTCGGGCCCTTTTAAGGTTTCATTCAGGCTTTATTCGGGGTTTTTTTTCCAGGTTTTATTCGGGCTTTTTTCAGGTTTTATTCAGGCTTTATTCGGGCCTTTTTCAGGTTTTATTCAGGCTTTATTCGGGCCTTCATCAGGTTTTATTCAGGCTTTATTCGGGCCTTTTTCAGGTTTTATTCGGGCTTTTTTCAGGTTTCATTCAGGCTTTATTCGGGCTTTATTCAGGTTTTAGGGCTTCAAAAGGTTAAAAAATCCACAGAAACTTATGAACACGTTTTCTATTTTATTGAGCGCAGTTTCGGTCTCAGGGAACACATTTGAACAGAAGTATGGAGGTAGGTAAGTAGGTAAGTACGAAAAGTTACTACCTACCTACCTGTTCGGCCTTAGAACATTTTTTTCGGGCAGTAGGTGTTGTAAATGCTCAAAACCCGACACAGGTTAATCAATTTGTTTTACTACGCTTTATCTCAAAATTGTTGTTTTAATGGTCGATGCCAATCCCATGGTCCATTCTTTCTTTAAAGTAATTGATCAACATTTACAGATCAAAGATCATCCAGTTGATTTTAGTAACAATGCCCAGAATCGCTGGTATTAAAGCTGCGGATTTAGCAGGTTTCATTCTCGTCCTCACCTCGCGAGGCAGTGCCAGTGGATTCAAGCTGTTTCTGTGCCCTGAGACCACGACGAACTCGCGAAGGCGACTTTTCCCTTCGGATTGGCGAGGGAGGAGGTTTTAGCGAGAGATTTGCGTCAGTAGGGCGAACAATGGAGATTGGGGAAAGGAGCAACAATCCCAGTTCTTCATTCAGCTCCGACGGTTCTTATGAAAAGGGATAGCGCCCTGGCTCGGCATTATGAAGGAGAGGATTCCCGTCCCGGCAGAGGCTTTTCAATGTTAAAAGGCAACCGATGTCTGGCTCAGCGCCTCCATTATCAAGACCTGTCTTATCAAAACCCGAATCGCAAGTGTCTCATTCCCACTGTCGAGGCCCTCGCGTTTGATTAACCATAAAACCGTGTTTCGCCCGACAAGAGGTTTTTATAACCTTCGTCGACAACGAAGAGGTCTTCACGGGGTTTCGAAACGGATTATCCCCGCAAAACCCACAGAAAACCGTCTCATCTTGTCTCGTATAAAATAATGAGCCAATTGAACCGATTTCGACGAGAAATGTGACAAACAAAGCGGTTGTCTCATGCCTCGTAGATTATCCTCTTGAGACCGCCAGCTATCGATGATACTCTTCGAGAAGGTATCGAATTGTCGTGTTGGTGAAAAGGGACAGAGACATCATCCGTGTACAGGTTTGTTGCGGCAATACAATCAGTTGACAACATCTGCGTCCCCGGATCGCCCACGTACGGGTTCGGACGAGAGAACGAAGGGTTTTCTCGTCCAGTTCACTATCGCCATCCGTCACAGTGTAGGAGGACCTCTTATTTCCACAAACCCAACCGATATATGAACTCAGTAACTTGCCATTTTTCTTCTTTTGAACTATCAAAGGTTTTATTAAAAATGTATATCGACCAACGAAAAATCGATGTTATTAAGAGGTTTTAGCTCATTATCCAAGAAATCATTATCCAAAATTTCTTAAAACTCGAATTTCTGAGTGGCTGTGTAATAGAGCATTTTAATGATAACAAATCAAAACAACAACAAATTTTTTCCACCAACGAAACTTACTGTCTTTTCAGTTTTTTGGGTCGCAGGATCCAAATCTGGGGTCGATTGACCTTCATCAGATCACGTCCAAGATCAATTCAAGCAGTTTTTCTAAAAATAGGGCATTTGACCTTGAAATGACCTTGAACCTGACCCGATGAAGGTCAACCGACCTCAGATTTGGAATCAGCGACCCCAAAAACATCAAGAAACTTGGTTTTACTTTTTTACTTTAAAAAAATCACTTTTTTGTAAACATGAAAATTTACATTATTTTGTAAACTAGTACCTACCTACCTAAATTTTGAGACAATAATTTTTTTCAAGTAAGTATGCTGAAACAAACTGTTATTTTTATTCCTGGACATTTACATTTTTGGAACTGTACCCTTTTGCAAAACTGCACCTCATTGTAAGCTTCTCAATATGGCTTTAGGTAATGAACTCGAATCTGAGATGCTCCGACGAAAGTAGTTTACCTACTTTATATACTTATTGCTCAAAAGGCTAAAAATCACTATTTTGGTATTGAGTGTTTCGTTGAATGCATACCTAATGCGAGATGCGAAACTTAGTGATTTTCGGCCTTTAGAGCGAAAATTGGTTGACAATATCATTTACAACTGGGAACTTAGACATAAGCAAAATTTGTGAAATGCTTAAAACAATGTGCACAAACCTGCATTATTGTTTATTCACTTAATAATAATTATTATACAGCTCTGGAGGCAGAAGCTCGTAGATGAATCCGACCTGTGTCTCGCTAAAGAGGTTTTTGGGGTTGACAAAGCCTTTGAAGAGAAAGAGGACGACGTCGCACTCAAAGCTGTCAGCTACGCGAATATCGTTAATTTCGCTGAAGAATTAGTACGAGCTCGGTGTATCACTTTGTCTTCAACTGCCATTAACGAAATACACACCAAACGAATTGAGAATGGCAATCGAGAAGTCCAAAAAGTCGAATTAAGAATACTAAAGCCAAAATCAAGGTGGAGAGAGATTTCGACTTCTCGGAATTTTCAGCCACTGCCGCGGAAGACTGGCGGCTTCACATACAAACAACAGGTTTTCAAAACTCAAAAATTTAAAAAAAAGTATGTTTAAGAAAAACGAAATTCCCTATGTGTTCCTCCAGGGGCTGCTGGAAAGGAGCTTCATCCACTTCCTCCTCTTCATCTTCGTCGACGTCACTTTCATTGAATTCATTTTCGAGAGCAGAAGGTTCTGACCTTGGATCTGCAGGAATGAATTCAGGATCGTCATCAATACAACCTGTTTCTTGGTGTTGAGGAAATTCCATATTATTTTAGAGATATTTTTATATTGTATTTAAAGTTTATATCAATTTCATGCTTGTAAATTTCACCTCTGATGGAAATAATCTTTCATTCCTCCATTCATCTATATCCTCGGAAACATCATCATCGAACTCGTTAGTGTTATTTTTCTGGAAAATTCTAGGTCTGGCAAATTATTCATTCTTGATGAAGATGGCCCTGGCTTATCCGTTCTGGAAAAATCATCAGAAATACGCAGATGATGAAGAAACGTGTGCCAGCCACCTCGGTCTCCGAGACGATCATCTAAAGAGATTGGCTGCCACACCTGTTGGCTGTCTCCCAGGCCACCTAACTTCTAGGAAAATGAGCTTATTACCTGTGACTTTTGTCAGACTGGAAGAGTGGGAATAGCAGGAGAGGAGTGGGAAACACGCAGTGGTGCCAACGTTTTTTACTCAAATTTCCTTCACGGTCTCATAGACCAGGGTGTGGCGGAGCGGGTTAATAATTACAGTAATCGGTAAATAATGACGTGGAAAATAATGAGCAAAAGGCAGTTATTCCAAAATGAATAAAATTTATTCAAAATTCAGAATAAAATTTATTCATTTTGGAATAACTGCCTTTTGCTCATTATTTTCCACGTCATAAATTGGGTCGTAAATTTCTGAAGCTTAAAAGCCTTGTTACGCTATAGTGAAGGTACGCTGGCAACTCACTTGGCAGGCTTTATCCTCGATGATTGCTAAAGTTTCAAGTTGAAAATGAAACAATTAACCGTCAAAATAAACTTTCTGTTTCCTTCGAGCGCCTTGTGAAACTCACCGGTATCACGCCCTCCCTTTCTCTCTTATCAAATTCCTCTTACCCCCATCAACCTTATCAAAACTCCTCGACCTCTTTGTGTTCTTCATTTCCTGATCTGAGAGGCCCCCGAAAAGGGGATGATGATAAAGACGGGCAAAAAAAGTTTTTTTTTTAATTTCTTTTCCGTGGCCGGTTTGGAGGGGAAAAGGCTCGAGAAAACGTTGGAATGAGGCGAATTTTCCCTTCGTAACTTTTGCCAGACCTGAAATATCAAGAACTGCTTATCTCTTCAAGGTTTTCTCCCCCACTCGTACCCCTTTGCCGGTAATGAGTTTTAATGACGAAGTCAATTAAGTGCTTCCCGAAAACTGCTTTTTCCGAAAGTGCTCTTAAAAACCGTTTCCCTCTCTTCGGCCTTCGTCGCTTCAAACCCTTTTACCTGTGTTTTCCTCTTAATCGCCGTTTTCCGTGTCAAGTGACAAAAGGCTCCAGACCTTAAGACGCATCCCTCACCTCAACGCCGTCATCCGAACTTCACTGAAAATTTTCCCGTCCTCGGAAACTTCGCTTTTCTCAACCCGACCGGTTTTCGAGTCTTCATTAGAAGTTTTTACCGAGTTTCACCCACGTCACTCCGGTATCTTCCCTTTGAACGCAACGTACACGTCGCGTTCCATATACTGGCTTTTCACGGTTCGAATGCGCTCCTTTTCCCCGCCCTTTTCGATACAGTGAATCGCGGCGACTTGCGGTGCCTCATCGTCTTGTCGAGTTTGTAATTATAAAGTTCCCCATTTAGTGAAGAATTCATGGCGGAACATGAATGTACATGACACGGACAGGAATATATGGGCATATATGGCATACGATGGATTAGTGAAACTAAAGACACTCGCGTGAAATATGAACTTGAATGAATGTACAGGAGGATGAAAATTATAGCAAACACTTAGGTACGTAAATTTGGAAAAACTAGATGAAAGTGGAAATTTTCGCTTTACAACGTCGTCAGCCCGGGAAGAAAATATATGGCATATACATATGCATATATGGCATATACATGTATCTCTTCGTACATGTTTATTAACTTCAATTGAATTATTTGTCACGAACGAGGAGCTCTTGCAGGGAAAGTCCCATCAACGCCTTTTCACTTGATGCTACACGATCTCTACTCTCTGTTCGGTGACATAATGAAAATTTTTCGTTCTTCTCCTCCAATTTAAACTCAATATATTATTTGAATAACTCCAAAATAATTTTATTTTTTGTTTATACTTTGGCTGATTAGTTTCACCTATGAAGACGAAAATTTCGACTCGACAAATGGCGCAAGGTCGGATTTTTTAAATTCGACTTTTGGTATCAACACATTTTGAAACTTGAAACATGCAAATATGATTGTTGGTTAAAACTCGCCCTCCCTAGACCCCCGTTCCCCTTACGGTCAAACGTCTATAAGCATGGAACATGTTCTAGAACTTCTAGCCACTCAGCTGATCCGGGGTCTGGGCAGCGTCAAGTAAAAGTCGTTAAGGAGGCTACATGCCAAAAAATACAGCTTCATAGTGTGAATAGCATAGGAATTAGCTTTAGGTGCCACTCAGCTGGTTTCGGGCCTATGCTATCTAAAGAGTTGGTCCTAAGGAATCTACATGCCAAATTTCAAGTCAACCACCACGGGAATTGGCTAAATTCTATAGAGTATCAAATTTTGGTATTTAAATACCAAATTACAGCATCATAGTTTGTGAACGAAGTATGAAAACTGTTATGCCCATGGCTCTGCTATTCGTACAGCCACAGAGTTATCTTCTTCTTCAAGTGCTGTCTCCGTCATCGAAGGTTGGCGATCAATTCCGCGTATCTCTCACGATCCTGAGCCAGGTGAAACAAATCGGCTGCTCGGTTAATTCCCGTCCAGCTACGTATGTTCGACAGCCATGACGCGCGCTTCCGTCCCACTCCCATCAATATGGTCTGCAAAAAACTGTACTTGGGCCCACGCAAGACATGCCCCAAGTACGACACTTTGCGCCTCTTTACGGTCATCAGCAGTTCACGTTTCAGGGAGTTCTGTTGGAGGATGTAGTCATTTCGGAGTCTTGCGGTCCAGGGGATTCTCAGCATACGCCGAATCAGCCATTATGGTGAATAGAAAATGTTCGTTAAATTGAGAGGTTTCTAACGAGTGGTGTACAATAATTGTTTTTATACGCAAATTATTTTTGTACGATCAAAAATGGCGACGATGAATTTCCGTAGCAACGGTTTGGTTGTAGCGGAAATCATTTAAAAAAATCGTACATAGACTAGCGTACGAACGGACGGATGCGTGGTTTTTGCCAAAAATGTTTTTTTTTTTTTTTTTTTTTGTATTTGATTGAGACCATTTAGAAATTAAATATACCTCATTGACAAAGGGTTCACACTGGATTTATAAACACGCGTACTTTTAGGCATGGAAAAAGTACGTAAATAACAATTTGGTCAAACAGAAAAACTACCTTTTAAATCAACACTTCACATTTCAATTATGTCCAAAATATGGCGAGGTCGTTGCAGCCTAGGATTGAGAGGTTGGATGAAGCCTTCATTTGCTAGATTGTTGTAATGCCCAGCATTGTGAGTGACGAATCTGCGCATTGAAGCTTCGCGGCATTCCTGCGGAGTTTCAAGCTTGAAGTCGTGATAAATAGTTGAATTTCTGACGAAGGGTGGAGCATGTATAATTTTCTTCTGGATTATTCGATTTTGTTGCTGTTCCAATCGTCGAAACTGTGAGGAGGAACATGTACCCCATATCGGTAAAGCATAGGTCCAGAGAGGCTTGATGAAAACTTTGTATATTTGCATTTTATTTTCAATTGGCAGGTCTTTATTATCCAGCAAGTATTTCATCTGGGATGTTCTAAGGGTGCCAAAAATGTGAAGGCTAACGCATGTTGAAGGCTAAAGCATGCTAAAACATATTGAAACTAACAAAGGTTTGTTTCTACCGTAATTTATATCCCTATGCGTGTCCAGTTGTATCACGCATTTGTGTAATGTATCATTGCGTACAGCATACTCGTGTAGGGATTAGTCTGTCAAACCTTCCTAAACCCTCTACGCACAGTAAAAACCGAATCAACGAACATTTAATGCCCAAATAAACTACAATCCTCGAGCGCACTAGTTTTTGAATGTTTCAAATATTTACGAAAAAATAAAACAGAAAGTTTGTGGTCCCACAAGCTAATAATCTAAATCTCAAACTTCCGTGTTGTTTCACAACCAAAGGACAAACTTTTTTTTCTCACAATGGAGTAAAATTATTAATAAACTTCCTAATGGAATAAAACTTGCTCAGAGCCTTGGAAGTTTTAAGGCGCACATTTTAGATGAACTTACTGAATTCTTCAGTAGTTTAAGCTGAGTGTGTCAACTTCTGCAGTACATAATTTCAGTGCACGATTTATGTTTAGCTGTTCCAAATAGTTCTTCCTTGTAGGTTAAAGCGACTTCTCAGCTTTTCATTACAGATCCCCAAGATTTGAAATGCTTTTTGAAAAATTCAATTTGACGTTCTGAGAAAATTGAAAACCTCTACAAATTCTTGTAAATTGGTTATTAGATGCTAGTGGGCAGGTACTAATTTACCAGATTTCAGAGTTCAATTTTCAGTATCTGGGTATAAACCGCCACAAGTTACAGGACTTGCCGAATCCAGTGTAGTTAGATTTGTTCAAATGCCTATTCACCTACAGGTTATGTAGGTACCTATTTCCACTGACGTGTCGATTTTGTCAAATACCATGTCCCCTAACTTACTGCATGGACAATAACGTAGTTCATTTATTTACCTGACGAAAATCTCGCCGCAGATCATTTTCAGTTGTAGATTATTTGCAACTCAACGATTCATTTCGTCTTTGGAAATGCGACGACGAGCGTTTGATTCAATTTCAGTCGCTCCACCATCTTGGTACACAGTTTTGCTCGATATCTTCCTCCGACCAGACTCCAAAGGAACCTCTTCTCGTCACTTCTCCGCAGAATCGTCCGTTCGAAATTAATTTACCCCGTTCCCTTCGCCGCTTTTTCACGCTCCCAAGGACGGTTTAACCCTTGGAGGCACATATCCGCGTATAAATCGCGAGTAACCCCCGCCGCCCGCCTTCTCACCTACATAACTCATATTCTTCTTTACATTTTTCCCCGTCCCTCATCCTCGCGCGATGCCGCCTTCAAAAAAGCTTATTATATCGTTTCAGCTTTGTTCAGGGACTTTCCCCACCTTCAGCCCTATCAACTTCTCGCACCTCTCGTTTTTCAGTCGAGCCCTTCAAGGGTGGAATTCTTTATTATATTTGAAGCTTCATAAATGGAAGGATGAGAAAGCGGTAGGTTGGAGGAGTGTGGAAAAGCATAAATGAGATTTTTCTCTGGCTGTTGCCTCGCACTTGAGGGAGACCGTGCACTTCAAACTGGAGTGTAGTTTGAATGAGAGGCATTGGAGACTTAGTTGTAACCTTCACAGGGCAAAAGCACCAATCACTTATTATCAAATAACCACTGCAGCTAAATCAAAGCCCGTTGTTAATTCAGTCAACGACTAATTTTGGTTTATTATCTTCGATAATGAACCATTGGAATCGCCCAAAGAAAAAATTTTTTTAACCCCCCCTCAAAATTTGTTGGTTTACGTTTCAAGATACGTAGATTCAGAAAATCGAATAAAAAAAAATCCGTCCGTCCGCCGTACGCCGTCCGCCGTACGCCGTCCGCGCCACTTTGCCCAGTTAGCGTTGAGTTAAAATTACGAAATTTTTTTTATGGGTTTCGACCAACCCCACAATGGTCCTCGAAACTTTTCAGAACCCTAGGTCAAGGGGAAGGGGTTCAAAACAAATTGTGAAAATTTGAAAATCTCATATCTCGAAAAATTCATATAGAACGGTATTTTTTTAATTTCATATTTCGATAGAGTTTGTTCCGTAGAATTTTTTAAGACCATCCGCAGCTTTGTAGGACCAGCCGTTCGTTCACAATGACGGCTCAAAGATTGTGCCTCACAACACGATCGTGACTCAAACTGTTGAAATACAGGTCCATTTTCATACTAACAAGCTCTTTGGAACATCATATGGCTTAAGTGATGTCGAGTTTGTTGTTCTGAGGTGCGTTTCGTGCTACGGAAATGAAGGTAATTTCGAATGTTTGTTGGTAGGTACTTCTTTTATAGAATAATTATTACCGACGTAGTATAAAAAACCCCAGAATTATATCGTATTAATTGATCATAATTAATAATAATTATTATTAATAATAAATACGAATTATTAATACCTAACAATAAATTATAATAATTTTCACTAGGTACTCGATAAAATTGTTAATAATTAGTGATAATTGATAATAATAATTAATCTAACATTTAGAATATAGACATTCAGACCTAGTGATCTAGACAGAAGGGTGATCTGTACAAAGAAGATAATGAACCGTTGTGTCAAGAATTTGCAGAGTTTTACACAGTAGTTACCTGAATTATTTCATCAACTGAAAATACCCGTAATCAAAATACCACGAAAAATCATCCAATGTCAATAATTGTGAATACAACCGTATAATTTGAACGTCGTGTTCGTCTTACATGCGCCCTGCGTCAATCTCAAACTGAGAGCGAATGGTTTCCAATCACTTCTTATTGACTCAAAAGCTAGCATATTATGCTAGTCACTCAAATTCATTAGAAGCACAAAGCCTACAGCCCCCGACGTACAGACGACTCATCCGCCCGCGCCACATCCTAGACATGATTTGTGAAAATTACAATTTACAATATAGACATTTTTGTTGCTTTCCACTAACACGGAATGCCACCATGCTGACAAACCGAACAAATACAGTGAAATAATAATTGTGTGAGGTTATATTGTCAATGAGGAATATTCTACATACAATGGTCTCTGTAAATGAATAGGTAACCAAAAAAAATACACTGCCAAGGTGATGGCACTGGAGCTTCCTCGTCACAATCAGACTGACCCATTATAAAATAGAACAGACTCGGAAGCAAAATAAAGAAATCTTCACATGAAAAAGGCATTTTACAGACTGAAGAAGGTAGGTACCGTAAATGTTGAGATAAAAACAAGGGGTGACCTTGCACCTGTCCTCCGAAAAATGAATGACGCAGTTATGAAGTTGTAAAAACCGAAGGAGTGGGGCCAGAGTCAGTAGGGGCTCTATCATGTTGAACAAGGAACGGCTGTTTGAAGAATTTCACGTTAGCGCCTGCGCAGAGACTACCGTTGTTCGATCACGATGATACTGATTGGGGACCTCAATGGGCCCTGACCGCTTAATCTCTGAAAATTACATTGAAATTGGGTGAAATCTTTGGTTATTACGGCTGTAACAAGGAAATTGAATCTATTTCACGCCAGCGCATGTGCAGAGCGCACCGAGGGTTCGATCATGCTGAAATTTATACTAGAACTCACTAGGCCTTGTCCAAACAACCCTTGAAAATTTGAGCGAAATTGAATCAAAATTATAAAAGTTATGCGTGTTTGTTGAATTTCACGTTAGCGCATGCGCATGGGGAACCGCTGGCTCTATTACGTGGAAATTTATATGGGATCTCAATTGGCCCTACCCGCTTAATCCCTGAGAATTACATTGAAATTGGGTGAAATCTTTGGTTATTACGGCTGTAACAAGGAAATTGAATATATTTCACGCCAGCGCATGCGCAGAGCGCACCGAGGGTCCGATCAAGCTGAAATTCATACTGGAACTCACTAGGCCTTGTCCAAACAACCCTTGGAAATTTGAGCGAAATTGAATCAAAATTGTGAAAGTTATGTGTGTTTGTTGAATTTCACGCTAGCGCATGCGCAGGTCGTATTGCTGGATCAATCATGTTGAAATTTGTATGGGACCTCAAGGGGCCTTATCCGCACCATCCCTCAGAATTTGAGCAAAATCAATTCAAAATTGTGGAAGTTATGGCTGTAACAAGGAAATGCGGACAGACACGCAGACAGACAGACACGGAACCAAATTTGTTCAGTAGGCTTTGAAACGCAAAATACAAGTGGAAATTTTGATTTCTGAAAACAAAAAGTTTTTGGCTCACGAAAGTGAACACAAGGCTTCCGCTGCTTTGCAGACTCGGGAGCAAAAAGAAAAAAAGGATTGCAGGAATGTGTCGGCAGGAATGCTGAGACTCGTCGCAGTTGTGGAGTTTCAAACCTTCAAACCAAAGTTACTACTTATCAGGTAAACTTTTTGATGAAACTATTGACAATTTTTGACAATTCTCTTATACTAAATATTTTGGACTTAAGGGAGCAATAGCTTCCACTGCAGCTGCATAAACCCTAAACGAGGTTCGATTTCCGGTCATCAGTCTAATTATCCCGTTGAAACGGACCCTCGCGTTGATGTTCTCGCGGATTGAAGCAACAAGGGCCATAAATTCTCGCTCGAAGGAGGTCGGTAGGGAGAGCACCTTGTTGCTCGCCCTGAGCGTCATTATCAAAGCCACCGTAGGAGGATGAGGATGAACGGAAAGCCGAAGGCGTGGCGGCTCTCAAGCTCGTACTACGACGTCTTTGGCAAATGAAGGATAACCGACTTGTCCTCGAACCTACTTCATCACCTGCATCGGGTCCATCGTCCTTTGACGTATCACGATTTCCAAGGAGCGCTGAGAACGGGAGTGCGAACGGGACTGTCCGTTTGATTACATGGCGACGCGCAATGTGCTGTCCCTGCTTGATCTCTTTGATATGAATGAAACACGCCAGAGCGACTATGGAATCCGATACGCACCTCTTTCTCTGCCATCCCGTTTCCTTCGAAGCCTTGATATATGAGGACGCGTTCATACCGCTACTCACGATCCAAACGCTCAGGCTGCTCGTCCCCTGCACGCGGATTCTCACTAATTCATAACGGATTTTGTCCTTTCGTAATACTATTTTAATTTAAACAAAAAATATACATGTATAAAAAAATATAAAGAAACTGTTTCGCTTTGAACATGCAGGGTCTTGTAGTTCAATTACAACACGATGATTTTCTGTTAAAACGCAAATATATGTATGTTGTATTTGGCGAAAACGAAATGGCGATATGTACGAAGCAAATGAGATGATTGGATGATATATGTACAAGATGGGGTTGCTTGCAACCAATGAAAACGACACGAACGCGTTGTGATCCTCGGAAAGATCGCACAGACGATATTCGAGTACAAAAATATGCGGAAACTGAATGGCGGGGGAACAATGTGAAAAAGAAAGAAAAACGGGTCACTTGGTACACGTAGTCAATTGACAGAGAATACTGGTTTGATATGAGCTTGATTCGAATAACAGAGCAAAAGCAAAGGTGAAGTGGTTGGCAGTAAGAATCAAGTCAGATATATTAGTAAAAACTGACTGGGGGAGGGATACAAACGGAGCCCTTGGCATGCAAAGAAAAACTGAAATCTCTGGATTTTTTCCGAAGGGAACGACCTGGGAAGCCTATTGATGGTAAGCCAATAGAAGGGGTTTTTTGAAAGGCTAGCGGCAAGATAATGGCCTGGGTAGGGTAATGGTAGGTAGGTTTTACGGTTTACGAGTTAAGGAATTACGGGATTGATTTTGAAAGTGTGTTTTTCCCAAGGGACTCAGATGTGTTTTTCTCCATGAGATTAGAAAGCCAGTTAGTGCTAGGTAGGATTTAGGGTTTAACGGGATAACGGGAGAGTAACAGATTTTGAAAGTATGTTTTTCCCAAGGGACGGTAATAGTCCAGGAGATTAGAGAGCCAGTTGGTTTGGGAGATCAGAAAATATTAAATAATTATAGAATTAACATGAACTGAGAGGCTGCGGCCGAACAGAAACGTAGGGAAAAATGTCTCCCTAACAAGCAGAACATTAAGGGGTTGGCCCGAACCGGTAAACCAAATTTCTTAATTTTAGCACAAGGCTAAAAACTAACTAGCTAGGCGTGGTCGGCGGACGGACGGGGTTCAAAATGAAATTTGAAATGTTGAAAATCTGATATCTCCGAAATTCAAATTGAACGGTGAAGTTTCTGTAAACATTCAAATAGAGATTAATTTTTAGAATTGTTTAAAACTATCCGGAGCTTTGTACGTCCAACCGTTCGTTCACAGGGTTTTCAAATATCGAGTTCATTAATAATAATTATTAACCACTAACAATAATTATCAATAATAATTTACACTAAATTAGTCTACACTGAATTAGTCCCTTCTGTCATATTAATATGATAGAAGGGTGATCTGCTCAAAAAAGATAGTAAGCCGTAATGTCAAGAATTTACAGAGTTTTTGGAACGCTCTCCAGTTTTAAAACGCTGCAAACTTGTCCACATCGGTTTTATTCATTAGGGCGATTGGCGCATGCGCAGGGCTCAGTTTGTTGATGGACTTTGTTAATGTCCAAACGTTTTGACGAAAACTCCCTCTTGATGGATGTCACAACAAAAAACAGTCTTCAGAGGATCGCATGAATGACCGATGACATTTTTTACTGGAATGGGGGAAAAAGATGGTAAGACTCGTCAAATGGACGTTGTAATGGTTTGTAGACGACTACGTACGCGACGCCAAAAGGTTTGATATTTAATTAGGTGGCTTCGTTTCAATAGAATTGCTGGGATGGTTGAGGGCGGAAAAAAGGTCTTTTGGGAAGACGCTAATTAACGGGAAGTTGAAGAGGCCAGTGGTGCCCTTTTCCTTTTTCGAAAAAAAAAGCCACTACCCGCCGGACCCCAATTACACGGGAAGCACAGCTGCCTGCGAGGAATACAAGAGGCTAATGTTATACGCTCCTTAATTTTCTTCTCTCGGCAATTTGTTTCGACGGACGCCCGTTCCCTTATATCCACTTTTACTTGAATTCTCGATTTCCATTGAGAACAAATTTAATTTGAAGTTCCGCCCTTCCTTTATCGACCAGTTGATCGCGTGATGAGACAGTCGAAGTGGTAGTTTCGTTTGAACTGGCAACACTGGAGCGTTCCAGCTCTTTGAGTGCAACAGTGATCTCATGAACTTCCTGCACTCTGTAAGGTTCAGTGTTGTGAACTAAATTAAAAAAATAACCTCACACAACTGTGTGTAACCTCTTCTTCTTCTTCTATTCCCATTTTCTGTCCTGACGATGCAGCACCATGAAGGACATATAATTTGTTAGTCTTGATGAGAGTTGTATTCTTAGTTGGTGGTGATTGATGCGATTTGTTGAAAGTGGTTCTGTTTTAATACGATAATTTGTAGTCGTTGTAGTATTTCAACTATCTGTCTCATTTTGTCCGGTTAAGTGTAATTCTATCTTAGATATTCTTCAATGGTTGTCTGGTCCAATTAGTTCCTGTATGAGTCTATTAGAACGTCCACAGTCCTCAAGTAAATGGTGTAAGTCTTCGGTAAGTTCGTGTGGTGAACAGTAGTTAAAGTCTTTTTCGTTAAAATTTGAACTGTCTCGTTTTGCCGGGTCCAGGGATGATTCGGTTGGTGGAGTTTTTCATTTTAGGAGTCGTGTTATTGACGTCATTAACCCTGGGAGGGATAGTAACCTCGCTAATGTCATTTGCGTAGAAAATTCCTATCCCTGCTGTGCTAATCATTTCACGTTTGTCATAAAAACATAGAGGATTTTATGTCATTAAAATTTCATGTTTTCCCAATCACTGGACTGAAATAAGGACATGCGCAAGACATTTTGTGCCTAAGTTGCCAGGTCGTAATCCTGAGAGGATTCGAGGGTCCCTGCCGCCACCAGTACAATATTTTCTCGTATCACGGACTTTCTTCGATTTATGGACTTCGTTACTTATATAGAAGCTTCCTATGTATTAATAATAGACATAAAAACATGACTTTTTTCCACGTAGATTGGCCAAAGTCAAAACTATGCGCTATCCTGTCACACGACGCCAATTCCTGTGGCGGTAGACTTTGGCATGTACCCTCCTTAGGACTTACCTACACTTATACACCTATACAGAAGCGTATGTCAAAATGCTACAGACCTCCCTAATTTACGAAATAGTTATAGTACTTTTTATTCACTGAAATTTAAGATTGTATCATTTCGCTGGTTAGAATTATACACGGAGCGTCAGGTGTAGTTGAAAACTTTTTAGTGTGGTCCAGAATACCGTTACCTAATTCAGTAAGGAAAATTGTTAATGTTTTTGTAAAACCGTCAATCCAACATGTTACAAACCGAGTCCATAAACATATTTTCTATCAAATTCTCTATTCCCTCTTTTACCAAGCGACTAATGTATTCATCAGCGGCGAGGTACACAAAAATTTGGAGAGAACGTAAATATTACAGATGAGAGGAAAAATGAGTGAAAATTTATTCCCTCCATCGAGCTGATCTTCGAAACCCGTATCCAACGGGATCTTGACGATATCCTTAACCCTCGGTCAACAATGAATTTCATTTTAATAATGATTTAGACCGATCCCCGGACCTCTCAAACGGGATCCCTTTAATTCTAGTAGTCTAGAGAGGGAACCAAATCGGTCGGAATAAAATGGAAAAAGTATTTTCCATCTATTGAATCCAAATCGACTATGTACGTACGAGAGAGTTTTCTAAATGGTTTTATAAAACTCGGTCGGTGTGAATCTCAATCCTTTTTCTGTTTAGGGCTCTTTCGATAGAAACCACAAGTATAATGTATTTTTATATACATAAAATCATTTAATGATTGGTTTAGCGTGAAGTTTAATGCATTTTCGTTGCTCCCATAATTAATTCACGACCAAGATAATAGCTTCAATATTATTGAAGATTATTGAATTTTCAGTGAATTGGTCAGTGTAACAGCAGAGTGGTCGTGGGCACCAGTGGACTCAAAATGGCGACTTTGAAATTTAGTGGCACTTTTCCTTGTTACCGTTGAGTTATAATTACAAAATTTGGTTTACAGGATTGGTCCATATTCCGGATATCATAACTTTTTCCGGGCGCTGCAGAATAATATTTAATTTGGGGTGATTGTTTGGGGGATCATAAATGAATGAATGAATGAAAACATGCTTTTATTTGAAAATAGTTAGCTTTTACATTTCATGTTTACAAGGAGACATGCTGTAATCGTGGTCTCACTGGACCGTTCTATGAGTTTGCCGTTTTTTTAAATATTTTAATTATACATAATGTTGAATAATGCTAATGTGCAATGAATATAAACGTTTAAGATAAGTAACCAAATAATCACAGCCATAATTAATTCAGTCCTACGGACAATCAAGTTCAAACTGTCATGAAAGTTAGGTACCTTCAACCTCCTGAACACAGAAAGAGGTGATAGCAAAACCACTCACAATGTTAAAAGTAAAAGTACGGTCCAACGAATCCATATTCAATCATGGCTTTTCGCCTTAGCTTCCAAGCCACACAGCAGTATTTTACCAAACTCAAAATACTTTACTTGATCAATGCCATGTAGGTACTCCAGGTATCGTCGCCTCACGCCCATCAGTGCCGTGCATTTTCCAATGAAATGATACGCGTTCTCCACATCTCCACTACTGCACAAATCGCACACCTGTCGCACACCTGTCGCTTGTCGGCCACGCACTCCGCAGTGGTTAACGTAATATGGTTAGGTAAATCCAGAGGTATCCAACGAGTAGTGAACGATTTTTGTACGATGATAACTGGCGAAGATAAAGTTCCGTAGCAACGAATCGGTTGTAAGCGAAAATTATCAGAAATTTTCGTGACGCTTTTGTGTAACGTTTTTCGACTTATGTGCCAGAGTAAAGACATAAAATGTCAAAAACCACTCTACCAGTAAGTTTCAATAAGGAATGATCTGAATGGAATTCTCATTTCGCAAAAATATTTTGTATTAATTACAATTACTGCTGCTTTCACAGAACATCTTTTGTTTTACTATTCACAACTTTTTGCAAAGTTCACACTACTCGGACGTAACTTACCAACGGAACACAACAGTTTTAAAATAACTTTCTATCTTTATCATCTTCTTTACAGATTTGCCAATTTTTCGTAATTAATATTTACAAAAATTTACATTTCAAGGTTTTCATGAATGAAGTTGTGACGACGGTCCGAGAGAATTTCTCTGTAGACGGAAAAAAAACCGCTCCACATCAACCAAAATGACTGGAGCGAATTTAAAATTGCTTAAAATAACCTGGTAAGAATGCTCCGTCAGTTCACTGGGTACATCCTCTCCGTTAAAACCTCGTTAACGTTCTTTAATGTTTCTAGACCATCATTTTTCTGCAAGAGTGTGGAGCACTTTGGTCATTTTGTCCCAATTGTACCAGGAATTGCCTGCAATTTTGCGGAGAATTCCTCGATCAACTCCAAACTTTGTCTCAAATCAACGCCACTTTCCTCTAACCTGACCGACAAGTGGGCTTTGATGAAGGCTAAGGCGTGAGAAACGCGGGGATTTCCGATCAAATCCAAGACTTTTTTTAACACTTTGTGATCACAATCAATCTCTCCGTCTGATTTTGGTACTTGGGAACTTTATTGCATTTTCTTTCCATCACCAAAAATAGTCAAGAGTTATTTCCCCCGAATAGGCAAGAATATGCATCAATAGTCTGAATGTGCAAAAATATGCAGAATAAAATTCAAACCAGAGCATGTACATAAGGCAACTCGTATGAAGGTAGAAGTTACGCTCGCCTTACATGAAGCGAAATGGATATGCAATTGCATGGAAATCCGGTCTTTCGATACAACATATTCTGTCGAGTTTTTGGGATACTTGTAAAAAAAGGCTGCGTTACTCTCAGCAGAATCCGTGGAGCTCTAATTAGAAACCTGGCAACCAGTGGCTGGACCAGGCCGATTTGCATACTCGCGGTGAACCCTTCAAAATAGACCTCCGGCCACCCGATCTCAAAGGGGAGACCTCCACCTTTGCCATAGGAAACCGCTGAAGGTAACAAAGGGAACCTCAAACGACGGGTTTTGGAAAGGACCAGCAAACGAGGTCGTTCTTAAGGTCGGCGGCGAAGTCTGAGGGGAAAACACGTCGGAGTTTGACGGGACAAGTTCTGGTTGAGGATTTCCAGAGGTGGTAGGCCTTCGGTAAGCTTTTCCACCCAGCTAGAATAACTATGTCGAGCTGGAAGATTGGTAAGGTCCTTGTCACCCGCGGAATTTAATAATTCTCGTCCTGTCACCCTTCCCCTCGCCATGTCACACCCATCAAGTCCGTCATTGTAGCTAATGTCCTTCCTTCGCCATGATGTCCCTTTCTCCTGACACGAAGGAGGTTAAAGGGAAAACTATGACCTCGGCCCAGGAATGGGGAAAGAGAGATGCGAGAGAGTGACAGCCGGTGATGTACGACTGCCCAGGGATCTGCCCACCGCCCCAAGCGGTCAAGGCTTCGCACAGAAGGAATCTTATTCTTCTTGTTACCACCGAAATTCATGGTTTTCCAAGGAATACAAACACAACCCCACGCCTTCCTACAATTTCAAGAGGTGCGAAACGGGTGTAGTTTTAGATGCTGCGAATGAATAACTCTGCAAATTCCTGACAACGGTTTATTATCTTCTTAGTGCAGATCACCATTCTTTCTAGATAACTAAACGATAGATTAATTCTGTACCTCAGAGGTAAACCATCATAAGTGCAATTTTTCGTTTTTGAGATTTTTCATCATAATATGATGAAAAATCTCAAAAACGAAAAATTGCACTTATGTGCTCACTTTGGGCATTTATGAACATAAGTTATGAACCACCATTTTTCTTTCATACACTGTTCCTACTTTGTTTCCGAATGCCCAAAGTGAGCACATGATGAAAAATCTCAAAAACGAAAAATTGCGCTTATGATGGTTTTACCTCTGAGGTACAGAATTACACAGCCCGACAAAAACAAAAACGAAGTAAGTACCTACGCCTTTTCTGCAGCATAACATATTATGTTATCCGTAGTAATTTCGCCTCCTGGATACGAATTTGCTATCTGAATTTGGCTATCACTTCACAGTTTTTTCTAAACCCAAAAAATGTGTGAAAATCGAGAACAATTCACTCCTGAAAATCTAAACAAAAATATTTTTATATCCGAATTCATATTAACGTGTCTACGGACCCATTCCACTAAGTCTTGAATCCATCGCTAGAATTGTGTCAAACCATTTTGACATTTTACGTCTTTACTTTGGCACATAAAAAAGCGGTACAGTTGATATTCTGATGATTTTCGCTTACAACCTACCGTTGCTAAGCATTTGTGTTGCTAAAGACATAAAATGTCCCAATGTGTTGCATACTTGTATGCAAGAATGATTTTCACGTACAACCAATCTGTAACTAAGTAACTGTAACTCCGTCTGTGTGCATCCCACGTTAATCGTTCACCTCTCGTTAGAATCGTCAGATTTTAACGAATAGTTTCTTGTACAATAAACAGTAATTGAGCTGTACAGGATGAAAAGATGAGTTTGTTTCACTGGTTTCATTCAATTCCACGACCAAAACTTATTCGGTTTTTGAATAAATTTGTTGTATTATCTTAATTTTTCCTTGCTACGACCACACAATTTTGTGTTTGGTTACCCGACTTACCTACACTTTCTGAAGATAGTCCGTTTTTTGTGTATATTTGTTCAACAAACCAAATTACATCAAATTGAATTTTCAGCTTTTTTAATGTTTCTAAGAACTCGTACTATCAACCGGCGTTGCCCCTGAAAATTGCACCTGAATCCCTCGAATACAAACCGAGTTACGACGCGGTTCGGAAGGCCCATCGATATTATGACGATTTCAGACTGACGTGGAACCGAATTTGTTCCTTTGATATCTATTACGCCAAGTTGTCAAGGATTTTTAATTTCTTCCATTCGATCCCGGAGGAACGTACTGCTTTTTTTAACGTCAAAAATCTCGATTTTTTAAAATTCAATCGATGTGAGCAAATTTGGTATAGAGGGATTTTATGAGTCGCTGATTACGAATCTGAAGTCAGATTTGCAAAATTCAAAATTACTCGAGTTAATTGAGATGTTCTTTACAGCTCATCTGCCCCCCTCCCTCCTATAAAACTCCCCTAGCGAATAAATTTGGGGATATACGACTTTTTTGGATTTCAGATTCGGATTCAGCGTCGAAACACACTATTCAGGTCTTCGAAATTTGATTTTTTTTTTTTAAATTTATGGGGCTGTGTAGTAGGAATTACAAGTAGAAAACAATGCTATAATAAAAATAGACTGACAAAAAATGTAAGCGCAGACAACAGAGGTTGAATAGATCAAAATGTCATAACTGGAAAGTTTCATGTGGAACAGTACAGTCTTTAACATACATATCCATGGATATGTTGAGGGATACAAAAAATGTGACGTATTTTGGCGCAATTCCCTTGGTGTAGAGCCTTGAAATTTGGCATGTAGCCTTATTAGGATTTATACGTTAAAGCTAATTGGGTGGTATCAATTGATATTGGGTGTTATTGATACTGGGACATGGTAGTACTGTTTTAAGAGTGATTCTGTAAAATTAGTTTGAGTATTTGAGCATCAAATGTCTGGAATCGGTTCTAATTTGACTAAAGATTAAGGGGGTACTGGGGATGTAAATAGGTTGGTGCATTTGTAATTTTGGAATATTTCAAAACATTATTGTACACGACGTTCTGCCACAAAGGAGACGTACATCGGTTTTGAAATTCTAATTAATCCCAGCAGCCCATTCACCGCGATTGTTCAGAAGGATTATGGTAAATATCAGCATGAAAGAGACGAGCCACGTCCGGAGTTATTATTTCCCAACTCCTTGTAACGAATTCCATAATTATGAAAACAACCTTCCGAAACTTCGTGACGGCGTCGAAAAAGAGTGGAAACGGCGGGTTTGAGCCCTGAGCTGGAGGGGTTGAAATTTTAATAGTGTCGAAATCCTGGGGGCAAGGGAAATACCGTCGGAGGAATAACGCGGGGATTGTTCGAGGAAAGGGGCCGACGGATGCCCGTCATGAATACGGATAACGATTTCGTTTCTGAGTCTTTCCTCCAGTTGTTTTTCAGTCGCTTTAGCGATGTTTTGGCTCGTCGTTTTCCCATTTACCGACAACGGATATTCGTTAGTCAAATCAGCGGGCGAGTCGCGCCTTCGAAACGATCGGTTTTGGGTAATCCGTGGATTACTCGACAGCGGTCCAGTGCGTACGGATAGAAAAGGGGCTGGTAATATTTCCACAAACGGTTTATCCAATCACTGCTCCGTGTACGATATTCTCGTTAGTCCCACAGCATCACGAAATAATAATTATTGAAGTCAAGAGCTAAAATATTGTGTGTTCGTTCGAGGTGATCAGGTGATTAGAGAGTTTTTGTTCTTTGTGTTTTTCTTTTCACGTTATTAAAGTAAAAGATTCCAATGGTTCATTATTATCGAAGATAATAAACCAAAACGGTTCCTAGGGCGAGCAAACGCAGTTGCTACCCACAGCTGTTTCTTTACGTAGTTTTCTCTGCGTATACGCAAAGAGATTTGGGACTGGTGGGGGAAAGGGGAGAAGTTAAAGTGACGCTAGCGGTTACGCGACGTAAACATGGCGGATCCGTCACAGCTGATCTCCCACATCTTCCAGCGACTGTTTACCATTCACTGTTTACTGTTCAACATTTACCATTTCTTGTCTTCTTGTCGTGTCTCGTGTTTCTTGTTGTGTTTCGTGTCTCGTGATGGATTTTAACGAAGCCTTAATTGAGCTTGTCCGCGAGGCTCCCATACTGTGGGACACCGCGGACAAGAATCATAGGAATCTCGAGGCCCGAAAGTTGAAGTGGGAGGAGGTAGCACATGAACATATATGTTCCGATGGTAAGTTCCCTCTATGTATATTGCAATTCGAAATTATTCTCTAGGTTCCTCTACATGATACCGATTGAATTATATACTTAACTATTTTGCCAATAAAGAAATACAATACAATACAATACATGCATACCTACTCTACTACTCTACTACTTCAATTTTTTCACAACAACCATCAACATGGTTGTTTTCACCAACAACGCGGGGCGGAACACAATCGAACATAGTAGTGATGAACTCGTACAATGTATTATGTACAATGTATTATGTCATAATACTGGCTGAATTATCATTTTTGAAGTTCTTCCTCCATGACGGTCTCAGATGTTTTGGTTAGGGATGGTTAGGTTATCTAAAGCTCAGGCTATGTCGACTCTGCGTGAATACGATTGCCGTCTTTGCGTATACGGTAAGAGGCGGGTCTTTGCGTATACGCATAGTTCTTTACGTATTTACGGTTACTTGCGCATGCGCAGTAGGCTCTTTTTCTTTACGTAATTGACGTAAAAAGAAAAACGCAAAGAACAAAAACGCTCTATTATATCAGTTGTCCAACTACACTCCGGTCGAACCCAAAGATAATTTCTTAGAAATGTATGTGTATTGGTATAATTCGGTGGTTTTTACTTGTTAAAAGAACAACCTACCAATAAATATACTAAATTACTTCCTTTCAGTATATCGTCCCTTAAGATCCCACAAGTAACTCAATTTTTTTTTCTTTTTTTTTCTTGGCAAAATGATTTAGGAACGGATACTTATGCGAAATCTCTCGGTCGTATTTCTAGCTCATTGGTTTGGTCTTTATTACAATGCGGGAAAAAGCTTCGTCAACGTAGAAAAGCTGCGGTTGAATTGTTTAAAACGCTCTGTCTCAAGCTGAAACGAAGCTCTGTGCAAAATTTCAAGTCAATCGGTGAAGGTGGTGAGCCTGTAGCCTTGCCTATCTTAACAATAACGAGAAAAAGAACAACAGACCTAGCGAATTTTTTAGACCTAGAGACTTGAAACATTCAGGGGTTTTTATTATCCACACCAAGAAGATCCACGCCAAATTCAACTTGATCGGCCAAAAAGGAGCCCAGATATTGGAAGGTACCTGAAAAACGCGTTTCGTGACGCCCAGTAAACATACACTTGGTACCGTTCGTTCAATGAAGTTATTTCGGTTCAAAATTGCCAAGTAGAATTTAGTTAACGCTAAAAATCAGTATCGCCTGTGCTGACGTATCAATTCGAATGAAACCTCTACATTTTGTTTTGAGGAAACAAAAATCTCCACCATCAAACTGGAAATGTTTCCTCTTTTCTGAAAACGTAGAAAGGAGGGAGAGGCAGATACCGAACGATAAGGAGGGCAGAGGAGCCTTTCGGATTAATGGGGGCCCGGCTTAGGGCCTTAATCCAACTTTATGACCGACGTAGCTACAAAACGGCGTTTTCCGTCTGTAAACGAACTCTTTTATTCTGGTCCTCCCAAGTGGGATCCTTCGAGAGAGGTCCAGTTGAGAAATCGACAAGGGCAAAACTGTGGAAACGCTTTTAGAAGGTACTGACGACTAGTCGATCGTAGGTCGAGATTTATAAAATGCACTCTGATTTCGAATATGTGGTCATATTCCAGAATTATATCGAATCATATATGTATAGAAATTTTCCAGAAAAATAAAATCGAAAACTTCCTCTTTACCAGAGAGTTTAGCTTGTCTGCGACTACATACGTAGGAGGTACTACTCGAGAAATCGTTGAAAAGCCACCTGAACGTTTTGTTTCGCAGATATTTTTCAAAAATTCTGTGAAAATCAGAGGAAATTTAATTGACGCTTATTCATTCCCGAGTAATCGATTTCCACTGAAGTTGCTCTTGGATGTTAGAAGAGATGACGAAAACACATCAGTTTCCATATCACTTCGACAGGATACAGTCGCGCTGATACCGAGAGATTAACAGTCATAAGGAGGAAATCTTCTTAGTAAGGCCAACTTCTCGGCCAATAACATTGCGATAGATGGATTCCAGCGTGGACTTGAAAATGACAGTGATAATAACTACATCGGATATTATGCATAATATGATCATATCATATTATGATATTATAACCACATCCATGGTCTGGCAGTAGCTTGACTGCATAATATGACCATGGATATCAAGGTTGAATTTTCATATCAAACACTGTTACGTTTTTCGATTCTTGGAATATTTGAACTAGTGTGGTATCGATATACAAAAAACTCTACAAATTCTGGACACAACGGTTTATGATGTTTTTCGTGCAGATCAAGCAACTGTCTAGATCACTGAATGAATGAATAATTATTATTATGAATTATCATTAAGTAGGTACTAATCATTATTATCAAGTAGTGTAAAGAATTATAAATTATTACGGACGGACTTATCTTTATTCGATTATAGATTATAGATAATCGATTATAGTATAGATTATAGATAATCGATTATAGTATAGCTTATATATAATCGATTATAGTATAGATTATAGATAATCGATTATAGTATAGATTATAGTTAATCGATTATAGTATAGATTATAGACAATCCATTATAGTATAGATTATAGATAATCGATTATAGTATAGGTTATAGATTATATTATTTTTATTCGATTATATAACATGTACATATTTTTTATATATACTTATATTGAAACGTAACCAGCAAATTTTGAGGTGGTAACATTT
This sequence comes from Stenodema calcarata, assembly GCA_963920205.1. Classification (NCBI taxonomy): domain Eukaryota; kingdom Metazoa; phylum Arthropoda; class Insecta; order Hemiptera; family Miridae; genus Stenodema; species Stenodema calcarata. Next base: position 16,240,129 of record OY986062.1, on the reverse strand, counting down.
TTCTTGGACGATTCCAAAGGTTAATTATCGAAGATAATAAACCAAAATATCAATATTATCCCCGAACATAGGGTTAATATAGGGTTACCGATATTAATTTGTGCATATCAGTGTATTTGTCCCATATCCATAGCGGGATTGCAATGTAGTCCATTCGGGTGTAGTGCGACTGTGAGGTACCAAATATTAGTTCGAACGTCATCGCGCTCAAGTATAAAGTTTCGGTTCCATAAACCGCCAGTATTTACCTACTTAGTAAGATACCGAATGAATTCTGTATCGATCCTATTAAAGTGAATTGGCAAGTAGAGGACGCGGGCTATGAAAACGTCAGGGTGAAAAACACCTTGACCACCGTTTGTAGAGAAATGAAGACCCTCGGCCGTTATTAAATCAAATTTCCGCGCCGTCTGGCGCTGAATATGAGAAGGCGGGAAGGGGACGGCCCATCCACTTTGCGGATTATGTCTTCCCTATGGGCCCTTATACACTGAGAAGAGACGGTTTTCCGTATGCATCACTTAAGGATGGCAATGGGCGGAGGATGGTAGCGGGGGCTTCTTCATAAATACGGTCATTTCTCCAAAGGGGTTTGGGACCGCCCGGAGAGAACCCTGAGGGACGGATTTCTGGTGGAGGAAAGCGACATTCTTTATTCAGGCAGCGCCCTGAGGCTTCTTCGAGATGGGGGTGCACCCCCCCCCCCCCCACTACCTGGTACTGAGTTAAGGGTTTGAATAAACCAAAATTTCTCCTTTTAACCGACACACACGCCATCTCCCAAAGGGAAATGGTAGTAAAACCACCGACTGAACGACACGTTTCCAACCCCTCCAGTGATTTCTGAACAATATAAAAAAATTCTAAAGTTCACTCCAAACCAGCAATTATCTTTTTTCTTCAGCTACTGAATTACGGACCCAATTAGAATTATTGAAATAATTTAAGAACCAAATTTTCTCGTTTTGGATATTAAACTCTTTCATTGGGTGCCAGAATCCCAATGCAGAAGACTGGTGATTGAGGGGAAGGCTTCTGGATTATGTTGATTTGAAGTTTAGTTACATTTTTTTCGGCCATTTTTTCCTTTTACTTTTTGACCGAGAATTTATCATGAATTAAACGTTGGAGTTAGAAACTATGGAGGAGAAATTACTGCATTTTGGCTCCATTTAAACCGTTATATTACCATTCATCCATTCAGATGAGCAAGGGTCGTTTGAACGCGACCCAACCCGAAATGCCCTTCTGATTTTTTTAGGAAATCTTTTCTTCGAGGTCTGAAGAGAAATAAGATAAGGAAACATACAGAAAATATTACCGCTTTCGAATAAGATAAGGAAACATACAAAAACATTACCGCTTCAGTTTACAGAAACTAATCCCCAAAAAGATCGGGAGATGAGTCACGTCTCAGGTCGTACAGTGCGTTATGAATAGTCCATCAATTACCTAATTCGTAATAATGAAATATAATTATGTTCACATACAATGCAATATTTGTAAAGAATTCTACTTCTCAAATATTCAGGCTTTTGTACCCAAGGGTAGTGCGAAAATGAGTACTCGTCATAAAACTGCCAACTTGAAATCGTGTGGAAATCAAGTGTGGTGGTTTAGGAAAACTATTCTCTTTCAATACTTGCTTGATACAATAATTATTCAGTTCAACTAGCTTATCAAAATTCAAGATTTGAAGTTGTTTAAATAACGGTGCCGTATGGTCCAAGAATCGTTTCTTTGCGATTATTCTTATTTGCTTCTGGGTCGTGACGATTGGTTGCAGAGCAGTGGGATACGAACATCCCCAAGCCGGTAGTCCATATAATAGCACAGATTGAACAAGTGCAAACTAAATTGTTAACAGGGACACAGGTAATATTTTGTTGAGATTAGCAAATACGTAAATCATTTTTCTGAGCCTCGTGGTAACCAAGGTTACTTGCGACCCCCATTTCAGACAACTATAAAAAACAACCCCCAAATATTTCATCTCGCATGATTTCAATATTCCAGGACAGGCCCTACAAATCAATGTATCACAATCAGCGCTATGTAAAAATACTTCCAAGTTATCGTGCGGTACAGTTAACATGGATGCGTGAAAAGGCAACCATTGTGCACAATAAAAATTCAAATTACTTAGCCCATTCGTCAATCTTAAGTAGGTGGTCTGCGAACTCAACCATTTTGGAATATTTCAAAACATTGCTCGTGTTGCTACACAGGTCCTTGGATTCAGCACTCTCCAACTATCGCCAACAATTCTTTTGTAAGATTGGGCGCCCGTTGGTGTATATTCAAATAAACAAATAAACAGATTACGCTGTAGTGAGAGTGTTGGCCGTACCACAGTGTTTAGTTACTAAATATTTTCACTATCGCAAATTTGTCCGAATGTTTGCAAAATGTTTTCTCCAAAGACTTACCATCGTCTTCCTCGCGCAGCCAACCATCTCCTTAGTGTCTGCCCAGATTTTGAATTTTTTTCGGACTCTCTTTCCAAACTTAAGTTGGTATGTGCCAGTATTTAATTATTTTTGTCCCAGCTACATTTTTCTGTTTAATCAAAGCGTTTGAAGTGTATATTTTTCTTTCCTATTTTATTTATTTTTTTAAAGTCTCTCTGATCTGTGTGCTCACTCGTAATTGTTACGCTGTGTAATTGGGCTTGCCGGTAATAAATAAATAAATAAATAAAATGGGAAAAAGCAAACTGGATGTAAAAAGAACCTTCTGATTGCTATTTCCCTCATTTGTATCGCGTATGAGGTGACCTAAACCTACTTGTACGGACCTGAATCCCTGTCCGTCTCCCGGTAGATGGAAAATTCAGATTGAAGAACGGCGAAAACGGGAGAAAAACTGGAATAAATTACCTCGTAGAAGAGACATTTGCCTTACGCCGGCGGGGAACCAAACAATCCAACAGAGTTCGAGCCCTGGAAAACGGGCGATACGGGTAGATTCGTTTCGGAAAACGGGGTTTTCGGGTATTGTGCGGATGAGACGGGGGATATCCGCGTGAATTTTTAAAACCCACCTGTCACTGCAGACAGCTAACGTGTAGGCGGAAATTGGGGAGAAAAGCCGGCGAAACTGGATCACTTTGGGAGAAGCCCTCATCAAAAATTGAACAGCCGGCGAGGCGTGAGGACTAGCGTTCCGAAGTTTCAAGTTTCTTTAGTTTTGTTTTGTGTGTGAAAACGAGGAAACTATGCGTGAAAGGTGGATTCGGGGGTGTCGTCGGAGAGGAGGACTTGAAACAATAAAGAAGGCCAAAGTGGCTTTGTATGTAGCCTTCAACTCCGTAGAACCAGCAGGAAGTTGAGAATATTGAAAATGGAGTGAACCGGACAGCGGATTTTCACCTAAGATAGTTCAATATGCAGGGTCGCATCAGGTCTTTCACTAGTTCTGTACAAACATCCCACTCATCCCTGTGCTGCACTGTGGAGGGCTCCTACGGCCCACGACGCTTCATGAAAAAAGAATCGATTCTGTTCGAGCTCTGCAAATAGAAAGTGTGTGATTCTAGTGATTCTCTTTGTGTGCTTGAAGTTGCGTCGCGACGAACGTCGAAGTTATCACCTCTGACCGGGAATCAAACCCTGGACAAGCCGCAACTAGGGATGTTCCGATATTATCGAAATCAATGAATATCAATATTCTTGTTTCGATATTTCCGATATTATATCGATATCGGAAATGCGATATTATCGTGATATCGAAAGATTATGGTGAATATCGGCTTTCGATGTCGTACTTTTATAAGCTAAGTAGGAGTTTTTACAAAAATACGGTTTTCGATCCCGATAATCACGATATGTTTATGATATTCTTATGATCTCCTACCTTATTAGGCCCCATATACATTATATTTCCTATTAAAAATATTGTTTGTCTTTATTGTATTTTTAAAGTCAAAATTTAATGGTAATTATTAATCTATCTATATTCCAATATATTTCATCTGTGAATGAAAATGTTTGTGTTTTAATTATTCCAAAAATCACATTTAGGAATTGCAGTTTTAAAACATTAACAAGACATTAACCTACTGCACAAATGATTATTTCTGTTTTGGTACTGAAAATTCATTGTGTGACTGTTTTTTGGAGCTTAAAAATAGTGATCTCAAAAATTAGCTGACACACAAGTTTTTGAGCTAACCTCAAAAGTGAATATTTCAACCAAAATTATCTGCAATATAAGTAGGATTAAATTCTGTATGTTGCACAGAATATACAGGAGCTTCTGTATATTATACAGAAGCCAACCCTGTAGGTCTCTACACTAACTATTACACCACGTCAGCCCCTTTACTAATGTTTATATATCTTACCCACTATAATTCTCTGTAATTTCTTGGTGAAACGGAGTTCAAAATTCACGTAGAGTGCAAGATAATTACACGTAGAAATTAAGACGGAAATTTCAGAAGGTAAATAATTACCTGATGATAGTGAGACTTTCATCAGGCTGCGAGAGTCCTATCCCAACAGATTATTGTTTACCTAGAGTTATGACTACGAGCACACGTTATTCAACCCATTGAAGGAAAGCCCTTAGCTTGAATATCGCCGAGGCAACTAATAGGATGAAAATAATATCATCGACGGTGAATCCGTTTTTCCACGGTACGCAGCTAATCGGATAACGCGCGGAGCTCATTAAAATGCTTCTAATTCATTACTACGAATGGTATTGCACATTCTGACCTTTGTGTTGTATTCATAATACAATCCGATCGGGTTAAAATGAGCGTTCTACTCTCATTGCAGTTCCAATAATTAGGTTTATCGAATAACTTATTATTATTAAAAGTTACTATTAATTAAATTCCTTTGTAATTTGGATAATTACCAATACCTTAAAATAATGAGTTCGAAGAGCGCAACTACAATTAGTTCGATTCATACCCGTTTCGTGTTGTTCTAAATCAGAAAACTCTGCAAATTCTTGACACAACGGTTCCTTGTGCAGATCACCCTTCTGTCTATACCAGACTGTGTTGCGAATCGGCACAATACCATATTCTCATACCATACCATACGAATTTCTTTCCTACCATACCATACTGTACTATACCAAATCATCCATACAAAAATATTCTTTCCTACCATACCATGTCATACTTCATATCGACTCGAGGTGTTTATTTGAGTTCGAGTGGACCTTCAAGAAGAGCAATCGTCGACTCAAATACTTCGTGAAAACGAAAAAAAGTTGACTTCATCTCGACTCGAGGTGGTTATTTGAGTTCGAATGGACCTTCAAGAAGAGCAATTGTCGACTCAAATACTTCGTGAAAACGAAAAAAAGTTGACTTCATATCGACTCGAGGTGTTTATTTGAGTTCGAATGGACCTTCAAGAAGCGCAATTGTCGATTCAAATACTTCGTGAAAACGAAAAAAAGTTGACTTCATATCGACTCGAGGTGTTTATTTGAGTTCGAATGGACCTTCAAGAAGCGCAATTGTCGACTCAAATACTTCGTGAAAACGAAAAAAAGTTTACTTCATATCGACTCGAGGTGGTTATTTGAGTTCGAATGGACCTTCAAGAAGAGCAATTGTCGACTCAAATACTTCGTGAAAACGAAAAAAAAGTTGACTTCATATCGACTCGACGGGTTTATTTGAGTTCGAATGGACCTTCAAGAAGAGCAATTGTCGACTAAATACTTCGTGAAAACGAAAAAAAGTTGACTTCATATCGACTCGAGGTGTTTATTTGAGTTCGAATGGACCTTCAAGAAGAGCAATTGTCGACTCAAATACTTCGTGAAAACGAAAAAAAGTTGACTTCATATCGACTCGAGGTGTTTATTTGAGTTCGAATGGACCTTCAAGAAGAGCAATTGTCGACTCAAATACTTCGTGAAAACGAAAAAAAGATGACTTCATATCGACTCGAGGTGGTTATTTGAGTTCGAATGGACCTTCACGAAGAGCAATTGTCGACTCAATTACTTCGTGAAAACGAAAAAAAGTTGACTTCATATCGACTCGACGGGTTTATTTGAGTTCGAATGGACCTTCAAGAAGAGCAATTGTCGACTCAAATACTTCGTGAAAACGAAAAAAAGTTGACTTCATATCGACTCGAGGTGTTTATTTGAGTTCGAATGGACCTTCAAGAAGAGCAATTGTCGACTCAAATACTGCGTGAAAACGAAAAAAAGTTGACTTCATATCGACTCGAGGTGGTTATTTGTGTTCGAATGGACCTTCAAGAAGAGCAATTGTCGACTCAAATACTTCGTGATAACGAAAAAAAGTTGACTTCATATCGACTCGAGGTGGTTATTTGAGTTCGAATGGACCTTCAAGAAGAGCAATTGTCGACTCAAATACTTCGTGAAAACGAAAAAAAAGTTGACTACATATCGACTCGAGGTGTTTATTTGAGTTCGAATGGACCTTCAAGAAGAGCAATTGTCGACTCAAATACTTCGTGAAAACGAAAAAAAGTTGACTTCATATCGACTCGAGGTGGTTATTTGTGTTCGAATGGACCTTCAAGAAGAGCAATTGTCGACTCAAATAGTTCGTGAAAACGAAAAAAAGTTGACTTCATATCGACTCGAGGTGTTTATTTGAGTTCGAGTGGACCATCAAGAAGAGCAATTGTCGACTCATATACTTCGTGAAAACGAAAAAAAGTTGACTTCATATCGACTCGAGGTGTTTATTTGAGTTCGAATGGACCTTCAAGAAGAGCAATTGTCGACTCAAATACTTCGTGAAAACGAAAAAAAGTTGACTTCATATCGACTCGAGGTGGTTATTTGTGTTCGAATGGACCTTCAAGAAGAGCAATTGTCGACTCAAATACTTCGTGATAACGAAAAAAAGTTGACTTCATATCGACTCGAGGTGGTTATTTGAGTTCGAATGGACCTTCAAGAAGAGCCATTGTCGACTCAAATACTTCGTGAAAACGAAAAAAAGTTGACTTCATATCGACTCGAGGTGGTTATTTGAGTTCGAATGGACCTTCAAGAAGAGCAATCGTCGACTCAAGTACTTCGTGAAAACGAAAAAAAGTTGACTTCGTATCGACTCGAGGTGGTTATTTGAGTTCGAATGGACCTTCAAGAAGAGCAATTGTCGACTCAAATACTTCGTGAATACGAAAAAAAGTTGACTTCATATCGAATCGACGGGTTTATTTGAGTTCGAATGGACCTTCAAGAAGAGCAATTGTCGACTCAAATACTTCGTGAAAACGAAAAAAAGTTGACTTCATATCGACTCGAGGTGGTTGTTTGAGTTCGAATGGACCTTCAAGAAGAGCAATTGTCGAATCAAATACTTCGTGAATACGAAAAAAAGTTGACTTCATATCGACTCGAGGTGTTTATTTGAGTTCGAATGGACCTTCAAGAAGAGCAATTGTCGACTCAAATACTTCGTGAAAACGAAAAAAAGTTGACTTCATATCGACTCGAGGTGTTTATTTGAGTTCGAATGGACCTTCAAGAAGAGCAATTGTCGACTCAAATACTTCGTGAAAACGAAAAAAAGTTGACTTCATATCGACTCGAGGTGGTTTTTTGTGTTCGAATGGACCTTCAAGAAGAGCAATTGTCGACTCAAATACTTCGTGATAACGAAAAAAAGTTGACTTCATATCGACTAGACGGGTTTATTTGAGTTCGAATGGACCTTCAAGAAGAGGAATTGTCGACTCAAATACTTCGTGAAAACGAAAAAAAGTTGACTTCATATCGACTAGACGGGTTTATTTGAGTTCGAATGGACCTTCAAGAAGAGGAATTGTCGACTCAAATACTTCGTGAAAACGAAAAAAAGTTGACTTCATATCGACTAGACGGGTTTATTTGAGTTCGAATGGACCTTCAAGAAGAGGAATTGTCGACTCAAATACTTCGTGAAAACGAAAAAAAGTTGACTTCATATCGACTAGACGGGTTTATTTGAGTTCGAATGGACCTTCAAGAAGAGGAATTGTCGACTCAAATACTTCGTGAAAACGAAAAAAAGTTGACTTCATATCGACTCGAGGTGTTTATTTGAGTTCGAATGGACCTTCAAGAAGAGCAATTGTCGACTCAAATACTTCGTGAAAACGAAAAAAAATTGACTTCATATCGACTCGAGGTGTTTATTTGAGTTCGAATGGACCTTCAAGAAGAGCAATTGTCGACTCAAATACTTCGTGAAAACGAAAAAAAGTTGACTTCATATCGACTCGAGGTGTTTATTTGAGTTCGAATGGACCTTCAAGAAGAGCAATTGTCGACTCAAATTCTTCGTGAAAACGAAAAAAAGGTGACTTCATATCGACTCGAGGTGGTTATTTGAGTTCGAATGGACCTTCAAGAAGAGCAATTGTCGACTCAAATACTTCGTGAAAACGAAAAAAAGTTGACTTCATATCGACTCGAGGTGGTTGTTTGAGTTCGAATGGACCTTCAAGAAGAGCAATTGTCGACTCAAATACTTCGTGAAAACGAAAAAAAGTTGACTTCATATCGACTTGAGGTGGTTGTTTGAGTTCGAATGGACCTTCAAGAAGAGCAATTGTCGACTCAAATACTTCGTGAAAACGAAAAAAAGTTGACTTCATCTCGACTCGAGGTGGTTATTTGAGTTCGAATGGACCTTCAAGAAGAGCAATTGTCGACTCAAATACTTCGTGAAAACGAAAAAAATTTGACTTCATATCGACTCGAGGTGGTTATTTGAGTTCGAATGGACCTTCAAGAAGAGCAATTGTCGACTCAAATACTTCGTGAAAACGAAAAAAAGTTGACTTCATATCGACTCGAGGTGTTTATTTGAGTTCGAATGGACCTTCAAGAAGAGCAATTGTCGACTCAAATACTTCGTGAAAACGAAAAAAAGTTGACTTCATATCGACTCGAGGTGTTTATTTGAGTTCGAATGGACCTTCAAGAAGAGCAATTGTCGACTCATATACTTCGTGAAAACGAAAAAAAGTTGACTTCATATCGACTCGAGGTGGTTGTTTGAGTTCGAATGGACCTTCAAGAAGAGCAATTGTCGACTCAAATACGTCGTTGAAACGAAAAAAAGTTGACTTCATATGACCTTAATTATTATCACGTGGAACCAAATTGGCTAAGTCGAAGAATTCCATCCATTTTTTTAAATCAAATATGGTCGCCATGACATTGTGTGAAATTGCAAAAATTGAGCAAGGATCCATCCAGGAAGAACTCCTAATGGAACTCAATCATCCGAAATAATCTATTCGAATTCTTCACACCACCGCAAACTGACATGTTGATTTTTATTTAATTTCGAAATTGAAAGTTTGACATTTCGCAATAAATCCCTCTGAGCTATTCTTTAGCGTAACCCATTCCCGTTTCCAGAGTTCACTAAATGTTCTGTAGAAAAGATCCGTAGGTAAAGATTCGATTATGAATTCGTACACAACTTGATTCTCCAATCAGAGACTTTTCTGTTGGTTGAAAAGGTGCACAAATCGAGGAAACGAGTGGATTTAAAAATGCGTTTATTCAACATTATAACGTTTAAAACCCCTTAACTAGCGAGTAGCGCGGTAAATTTGTTTTGTTTTTTAATGCCTGAAATGCCTGGATTTGTGCGGTTTTATGTGTTGCACATGTGGTTGTTCCATTCGCAGTCGATAAACCCCTGGAGGAAACGGACGGTCGAACAGCCTCGACAGGTTCCGCAACGGCAGTTCATACCGTCGCCGCATTTGCCCATGTGATTGTCCCGTCCTCCGCATCTTTCGCCGGGTCCGGCGGCGCAGATCAGGCGATTGCAGGGGTCGCGAGCCGTCCCTGAAACGAAAAAGAAATGCATTTTTTATGAGAATTTCAAGTCTTTAACAATTTTTCGTTGCGATCAGTGATTCCGGGTGAACCAGTACGAGACATCTCATCTCATCTCATTATTAATAAAAAAATTATTCAATAAACCGCAAAGGTATCCATCAAAAGAATTATTTATGGAAACTAAAGTATTAACGTTCAACAAACTATTAGAAAAATGACCATAACCATTATTTATAAACCATTACCAGCAGGAAAACGTAAAAGAAATAGAAGTATTAGGAGAGCGACGGATAAAATACAAGTGGAGATTCGTAGACGGATGACCACAGCAGGACTTAGACGTTTTGACTATAATAGTCAATAATTGGGGCACAACTGCATTCAATGAACAAAGGTTTGTAGATCAGGCACCATCAACGAGCTTGCAGAGGTTAAAATTTGAATTAAGAAGAAAAGTGAGATAATATTAATCAACAAAATTTTATTTTTATATTTAATGCAAAATATACGACTGTTCTGGATAAGGTAAAGATGGATTCTATGTTTATTTTAATGAAGTAATCTTGTATTGATTGAGGTAAAGAGAGAAACTATGTTTATTTTAATGGAGTAATCTTGTATTTAGTATTGTTTTCTGGTTTATAACCCACTCCAACCTCGACACAAGTTCTCTTAGAGGGGTTGTAGCTTTTAGGGCTTATATTTTATTGAATGTAACTATGTCTTTCGTGTCAATAAATGCATTTTTTTTAAAAATCTCCCAAGGTTAATCTCGTCTGGAAAATAGAACCTTGATTAACAGGGGTAATGGTGGGGAAAAGGGCCACGGAGAATAGCAATTTTTTTATTTATTTCACATACAATACATATTCAAATGTAAATGAATAGTGTCTCCCATTGGAACTTACTGGAGATCAGTGAGTGCCAAATTTTCTTCCTTTTCACATTTATGTTGCATATTAAATGTTTTTGTAAATGAATGGCATTTATGAAATGGAAATAAAGGGATTTTGGGAACGAATCGACCTTCTGAAGACCTAAATCGTCGAAAAATTGTTATAATAGATTAGGATTAGGCCTTGTAAAAAATCAAGTCGAAAGAACTGTTGATAGGCTTATCCTATTTGTCGACTCAACACAAGAAGAAGATGAAAAATTATTTCAGCCTGCAGAGCAGGAAAATGGTATTACACGACTCGGTGACAACTTAATTAAAAGAGATTTGTCATATCTAATAATGAGGCGAAAATGAGAAATTAAGAACGAAACTGCAGTGACTGAAAGAAACCTCCTGTGGCAAAAGGACGAAAAATTTTAATTTTCATCTTAGAGGGCTGCACAGAAAAATTAGCAAAACCACCGATGGAGTTGAAATTCATTGCCGTTACTTGAAACAAATCAAGTTTCTAGGCAAGAAGTTAGGTGTCAAAACCAGTAAGTTTCGTCGTTTTTCTCTGAAGGGGAGTATCAAATTCGTCTTTCTGGCGCTGAGCAATCGATATGATTGTATTAAATACTCTAGATTTTAAAATAAATTTATAATCATCGTATTGATTAGAAGATAACGACTGCAGCCTTCTGATTTTAGGGGATACTCGTTGGACTATTTCGCAAGTTTTGGTCGGTTTACAGAAAAGCTTTTCGAATTTTTTGGTAACAACTTCTAACCGTAGCTCTACCATTACATGGAAGGGCGTACATAACCACTTTGAACGTCTCACTCACCGTATTTGCAATCTTCCGGCTCCATATCGCACTCGTCCCCGACGCAAGGCCTGCAGGGGTAGAAGGACCCTTGGACCTCCAGGACGGCCAACAGGACAACGAGGACGAGACAAGATACCGACGACATCTCAGGAAACGCTGATGCTGCCTCCGTCGGAACCGTCCCTTTATATCCGATCAGAGGCGGGATTTTTTCACCACAACGCCAAATATCGGATTCGACGTTGCGCGAAAAAACTCATTATCGAAAGTTCTTGTTTTTCTCAATCAAATGCCTTAAACGTTATCTCTCGAAGGGAAAACGCCTCTTTTTTTTGTCTTCTTCTTCAAATTGACCCAGTCAGGGAATGACTTCCAGTCGATCGACCTGAATGGACTTGACGTGACTTGACCTATTTACCCTTTGATTTCTATCCGAAACTTAACGAAATTCTGCAGTACGTTCCAAATTTTCTCCGTTTTCGTTTTCCTATTGCGGAATCGCAACATTCAATTTGCCTTCCGGTAATTCAGAGTCGGTACGTCAAACCCCCGAGCAGCCGTCCATAAGCCAAGTTGATCTGTCGGAAGTGATGGCCGAGCTGGGGAAATGTTCCTGAAATACAAAGTAATGAAATTAGGTTCTTTGAAATTCTCGCGGAACAATAATTTACTTCGCTAAAGATGAGCCGTAAGTGTGGTTCTTAACCATAATATCAGGTTCAGCATCGATCATTTCAACGCAGTTAACACTTTGACTGCCAACTAGACCCAAAATGGGTCGAGCAAAACTCTCTCACGTGAGGCCATAAGACCCAATGTGGGTCTAGGATGTCATGACACCTACACCTTTATGAGGGTTTAGCACTCCTAGCGGCATTTTTTTGAGAAACCGCGAAATGTCTCTTAGCGTCGAAAAATATGTTTAGAGTTTATTCACAGTCGTGGGAGAAGTGGAACCACTTATTCCGTGTTCACAGTCCCGTATTAGTAGTGTATAGTAACCTTCCAAATTTTTGGTGCATCTCTATAGTTTGGACTACATTTGAAGACTGAACGAGTAAGATACTGTGATGTACCTATGATAATACTGTGAGATTGTCATCTCCATACCTGATAAAGGCTGATAAAGCGAGAGACTGTTTATTAAGATCTTGATTTCACTAAATGTAAGAAGACAGTTCAATAAACTATAATATAATAATAATATTATATAATATAATATATTAGGTATATTATATTATATTTCTTTGTTTTTCTACAAAGGACTTCTATATTGGTCCCTTCAATATTTTAGACGCATTTCTGGTCTTACGACCCCGAGCCATGAATCCCTTCCCTGAAGCCAATAAGACCCATTTGGGTCTTATAAAAAAAATATGTTTTTTTTTTTCCAAATATGGACGAATGTCACATTTTGACGAAAAATTCAACTATTTCTGTCAAAAAGAAATCATACAGATTGTTCTGAATTCATAACTGATTTTCAATCGATCAAGGTGGATATCATCAAAGAGGGTATTGCTGAAATGAGGTATTCGGTCGCTCGTAAGCCGTTTGACGAACCACATTTCTTCACCTTCAAAATGCTCCGGTTTCACAACGAAATAGGATATCGCAATTCTAACTTCACCATCGTGTTCAGCGTAAAAACACCTTTAAAATGAGGTGTCACTTGTCAGACTATTTAATTTTGGGAATTTATTGGTAATTTCCTCCCCCCTAGAACTCCCCAAGAACCCCCGACTCTGCCCAATCAAGGAAATAAGATTTTCGATGGCCAAGACAGAAATTAGGTGCAAATTTGAACTTTTTATCTCAATTCTATCGAAAGTTATCGTGTGGAATGACTCATACAAAAACTATAATAATATTATAGTTTATGTATGATTTTTGGTGTCTTTTGGCTATGAATACAGGATGGTCTGAAACGGATTTCAGTATATCAATTTTTCGGGAATTCGAGTTGTATTAATTTTGGACCGAGAACACTTCGAAAATTCGCTAATTCTACCTAGGTAAGTACTTATTCGAAAATTGTTTCAGCTTCGTCTAATGTGGTTTTGGTGTATCATTTTAAATAATGAACCATTAGAATCAACCAAGGAAACAAAACACAAAATAACTCAATTTTATTTATATGATTTGTTGCTATGTAGTTCTATACATTCATAATGATTTTTACTTGTACCTACGATGGCCGTCTATAATTTATATAGAGGGGGAAGAAGAAAATATTTATTTAATGACGACAATAAGTACTTGAACTTGCATACAAAAAAATACACAACGAAAAATCATTATATACCTTCATTTTAATGCTCAATACTTAAAAGCAAAGCCTGAGTCGTCGGGCTACAGTCGTGTTCAATCTGAATTATTCAAATGGAATAACGAATTCTTCTTATTGTTATAAATAAATTTGTGTATTGTACTAAAACTTTATGGCGTTTGTCGGCGTTGGTAGGTCCATGTAAAACCCCTGAATGTGTATTGAAATTGATTCTACATAATTTATCATTTGTATAATCGTTCGCTCGTATTTTTTTCATATTTACATAATTAGTAAATTCTTATTGGGTCTATTTATTGGAAACTGAAGGGTTCCTGAGCTGGTTGCCGACTCACCTCTTCTCATCGGGAGATGAACAAACGACGGAATGATAGGATGACATGGAATGATATCATGTTAGAGTGATATTAAATGTTCACGGATTGTTCAGTTCGGTTAGTGATTTGTAGGTAATTTAGGGCTTCAGTCGATGGAATTGATAAGTTCTCGATGTCATGGGATAGTATTTGATATCAATCAGTTTTTTGTTTTTTTGCCTTTTGAGTAAATCGGAAAACCCGACTCTACCCCGTCTGCAGAGCCGGTCCCAATTAATGGAAACGTCGCGATGAAATCTCAATCAAGGAGATGGCATTGCGTTCGTTTCGCCTCTTCGACGGTACGATCCGCCCAAACGTCAGCGGAGCCCTCGTATCGGATTGCCCGTTGAATGGCGAACTCCGCAGAACTCAAGCCACAATTTAAATACGGCGAATAGAAGTTTAACGGGAATTCAGGGCCCGATAGAGCGAGTTCCGTTAAATAAATTGGATCGGTTCCCGGAATGAACTCGTGTGCCAGTCGCAGTCATGCGTAAATCCTGGATTCGTATGTATTTACATGTATTCACTGTAATTTCGATATCGTTAAGCACATCATTCTAAATACGTTTAAGACATTCCGAACCTTCTGAACTTCATTTTTAGGGAATTTTCAAGGAGAGAGGGAAGAAATGTTGTACCAAAATCCGTTTCAGACCATCCTGAATTCATTGCCAAAAGACACCAAAAATCGCATGTACATATATATATATAATATATTATATTATATATGATATATTATATACATTCTTGATGATTACTCTGGATAGAATTGAGTTAAAAATTTCAAATTTGCACAAAACATTTGCCTTGGCAATTCAATGGCTAAGTTCGTAGATATACAGAATCGGGCCGTTCTAACGGGGGCTTAGGGGAGTTTTAAGGGGGGGGGGGGAATTACCCATAAATTCCCAAAATGAAACCGTTCGACAAGTGGCATCTCATTTTAAAGTTTTTTTTTTTTTTTACGTTGAACGCGATGGTGAAGTCAGAAGTGCGATGTCTTATTCCGTTCTCAAACTGGAGCACTTTGAAGGTGAAGAAATGTGGTTGGTACTTGAGATGTTCTTCACGTTTTATATGCTCTAATCTGATAACGGAATGAGATATCGCAGTTCTGAATTCACCATCGTGTTCAGCGTTGAACAATCTATAAACTGACGTGTTACTCGGCTAAAAATGGAGACAAAATTTGTTATAAAACTAGTAAAATAAAGACATTTTACATAAAATCAGTTATTTTTTCAAAAATTTGCTCTTATAGTCATGCTGCATGACTGTGGATTTTTTGGGTTTTGTTGTTGACATTGACACGTCAAAATCTGTAGGTGATCCTTCAAGAATATGGTACCCATCTCCACCGGATGTCAGGTTTCTGGTTGATGGTAACATCATCCGTGTAGGCCACCAAATATGGTTCAACTGGATTGCCAGAAATCTGTCGGGCAGATTGAAAAATACCGCTGAGTTTGGTATAAGCCTCTTGATCCAAGCTTAAAACGTACCTTTGAAAGGTGCGATGCTCAATACTACATGTACTTGGAACGACAAGTAGCAAGTACAATTCCAACGTACGTACCTAAGTGAGAAGGCCTATCGAACAGCGAGAATTCGAACTTTGAAATTTAGCTTGGAATTGATGTATATTTTCATAATGACTGACAAGTTGGTTCGTTTCCAGTTAAAACCTCTGAAAAAGCGATCTGACTGCAGTTTCCCGCAAACTTGGCACACAACCGCCTCCTTTCACATTCACCCGCTCCCCATCGATTAGTGAAAATTCTTTTTTGACAAGGTCCTCCGAGTTTCGTTAATTTTACCTCGCGTTCTTCACGTGGGACTCCGCGCGTTATTTTCAAATTCTATTTCGGGAATTTTCTTCTTTTTTTTTCTTCTCCGACAACACGTCTCTCGATGGGAGGACGTTATATTGGGCGACGTTTTCGCGAGTGTGCGTGCGCCAAAATATTTTCGCTCGCACCTGTTCAGCCGCGTCGACCGGAGGGAAACCGTCGCCAGAATCGGGTTTCATGAGGTATTAGATCCTCTAAAATCACGTGGATAAACAAATTTGTCAGTGTTGAGATTTATAAGCCGATTCCAGGTGAAATTGTAATTAAATGTGAAGTAAAACTAAGCGGGTTGGTGATAATCACATAATATAATATTATTATATTTGTGTTGTCTATGAATTTTTTCGTCTTCAGGGATAATTTTGAGATCAAGTCCCTCTGACCTTTTGATACCTGTTCAAAAAGCACCACCACAATTCGTTAACATGAAGACAACATTGTTGTGATGGTAGACTTTTTTTGTATGCTGTATTCAAGTAATAAGTAACACGATCATGAAACACAACTTCGAAAACACAAATTCCATGGGGATAAATCCCATGACTAATATAATATACCTATTATACTATTATACTATTACAAGGAAAACCCACTAAGTCCATTTTTGCACAAAATAAGATTCAGCTTTATTGAGGCCTCTATGGATGCTCTCCAAGCTTTAAAATGGTCCCCAACCCCATGTTACAAATGATAATGTTTATGGGGTTGGGGACCATTTTAAACCTTGGAGAGCATCCATAGAGGCGTCAATAAAGCTGAATCTCATTTTGTGCAAAAATGGACTTAGTGGGTTTTCCTTGTACGCCGACGATATTATGTACTGTGCGACAGTTAGGCATGTCAAATCGTCTGTCTTACAAATCGTTAAGGAAAATCGAATAAATGTCATATCTCACGACTTCCTCACGCGTTCAAAGGTACTACTTGTACCTGTTCCATTGAACAGATCGTCTCTCTTTCAGGATCATTACATTTTTGTTGGCATTAAACTCTTCAACTTGCTCCCGCAGGACTGGTTCATAACCTAACCTAACTTTTATGGATTATGGATTGCACTTTCAGACAAAGTCAATTCTTTCTATTCCATAATGTGGATCTATATTATAGATCGTTTAGGGAATCACTGACAATAACTGAATTTCTACCTTGCTCCTACTTGTACATGGCCAAATCAATGTTTTCTAGCGATTTTGCTTTTTTGCATTTTTTGTATAAAACACTTTTCGCACACACCTTAGTGTGGACCTAGTGAGTAACTCCTCGAAATTTGGGAGGTATTTGCCTATGACCAATATTTGGCTCTCGGGGGGATATGACCCCCTGAATCCGCAACTGACCACTTGATGGTTGTACTGTAGTGCACTACATGTGTAGTGCCCACTCACCTAATTTGGGCTGTCAAGAAACTAATAAACCTGGAACCTACGTTAACCGCGATCTTATTAGGTACTTATTATTTTATTCATCTCATCGACTAGATCTTTCGTTCGAAAACTTGGAAAAAAATCTATATAATTTGCAGCCGTGCCCTTATACGCGAGTGTTTTAATGACGTGATCATAATCCATCATCCTGTTGGTAATCGGTAATTTGTTGGTAGAGAACGTGACAGATTCCCCACCCTGACTGTGCACAAAGTTCTAATTCATGGTTCACTGGTCCAATGGTTCATGGTCCAATAGGACTAATGAGTGAAGAGGCACAGGACGCCAGGAACAAAGAATTCAAGAGGTTCAGGGAGTGTTACTCCCGTCAAATGTCTCGTGAAAAACAAATCGAGGGTCTCACGGCAACTTCCCACATCGTCGTTTGGGCGACTTTTTAGCTGAGCCAAAAAAACCACCTGCCAATGACTATGTTTACTGAGTAATTCAGTCAAATAAATCGTGAGATTTAGTGTTACCTAACTTAGGCACCTAACTTATACTTAGTTAGATCGATCCGCCAGGGGAAGACGCTTCAAATGGTATGCATAACTCATTTTGGCCAAAAGTGACGATGTGGGGTGTTGTCGTGAGACCCTCGAAATGAGATTCACCGATTCATTTGAGATTCCATCGTATCCCATTAGGGACTTGACGTCGACGACTATGATGACGATTCCGACGCGACTGCAGAATTGATATTAAATATCAATGTTTTGGTTTATTATCATCGATAATGAACCATTGGAATCGCCCAAAGAAAAAAATTTTTTTGATATAAATATAAAATTTTTTTTTATTTTTCCTAATAAATAATATCAATACAATTGTGAAAAATAGCGGGAAATGAAAAATAAAACGATAACGAACTTCATTTTCGCCCTTTACCATGCTATACACACTCACTCAAACCTTCACCAGCCACTCAGATACCATAAATAATTTCCGCCTTGTTTTGACCGCTTTGGCCTCAACTGTGCGTCGTCGTCAGCCGCTTCACCGAGTGATTACTGACCGCGGCGCCGGACTAATTATTTCAAACAATTGATAAAAATGGATTTGTGGGGACCACGAAGGCCTCAATTTCAGTTGATAACTATGACGTAACCCGATAGCCGGCGGAGTCGCACGACAAATTACGGAAAAGTACCCGAAACTCCGGTTCTAATTTTAACTTGACACGATCCGCTTTTAGATCTCCGTTGAAAAACCCGAGAAATAAATAGAACAGCCTTCATGGTGACCCAATGGAGCCGTGACGTTGACCTACATTTCGCTCATTGGGTGCAATAGTGTCATATCTCCAAATTTGATGCTTCGGGGTAATCGAACTTTGAAATATTCCGCTATGAATTTCAGTTTTTTCGAAGACAGTTTTTGAAGCTCTAATTTCTTAACTTTAAAAACTGGGTTCGTGAAATTCGTAGCGGATTATTTCAAAGTTGAAATGGTTTCCAAAGCTACCCGAAGCATCAAGTTCGGAGATATGACACTATTGCACCCAATTAGCGATTTGTCCTTTGATAAACTAAATAAAGTTACTGATCAAAATCGATTTTAAGTGAATTGGAATCGATACAACAAATTCATCATGAATATGGCACAATGTCTTCTTGAGAAGCTTCTAAATACAGCGTTTCTGAGTTTGGCCTACGTCAGTTTGGGCTGATTAAACGTTTCTTTTTATTCCACTTTGAGTAACCTTCAGTTAAATAGCTAATCACCCGCAGCGGTCGCTCTATACAGTATTAAATACTGTATAGATTTGCTTGCAAATTTTGCAAGCAGATGTGATTCAAATGGCAGGTTGCGGTAGGCATGAGGACGGTTTAGATATGAAGAAACAATAATTGTCCTCATGCCCAGTGTTCTCCGTAATTTCCTGTAAAGTATCCCTACCGCAACCCGCAAATATTGGTTAAAGGGACTAAACGCTGCGGGTGATCAGCTATTTACGTAAAAGGCCCAAACTCAGCAACGCTGTATTAATTTCTAAAGTAAAGTTAGGAGAAGTTTCTCCTAAGACTTTGTGGCATACTCGTGAAGAATTTGTTGCATTGGTAACAATTTAAAATCGAATTTGATCAGTAACATCGTAACCTTTTTTGGTTTATAAAAGGACAAATGTACCTACTCTTTACACCACCCTTCTGTCCGGATCACTGATTTCAGTGTTGAACTCGTCTTTGTTTTCCAACCAGTACGACCAAGAAATAGTGCGATCGTAAGAAAGTGCATCCCGTGAACAACAAATAAGTTCCACATTTTCCACCAAATAATATTGATATATTTGTTAAATCCAAGTGAAAACACTACCAGATAACGTGCAGCGAAATTCAGTTTGAACAGAAGGGCAGAAACCCAAAAAAGATAATTTGCTCCGCCGGGATGGAACCCTGGGATTTGGGGAGTTTAAGGGGGAAAAATTACCCATAAATCCCAAAAATGAAACAGTCTGACGAGTAACACCTCATTTCAAAGTGGTTTTTACTCTGAACACGATGGTAAAGTCAGAATTACGGTATCTTATTCCGTTCTCAAACTGGAGCACTTTGAAAGTGAAGAAACGTGGTTGTTCCTTGAGATGTTCTTCAAGTATTGCGATTTTTAAGAAAGCTTCAAATTTTGGATTTTGCCCATTTTTTCAATCAATTAGGACTGTCCTAAAAAGTGGGATTTTACATCAGGCAGATACAAAATTTAACGCTCTTCTCAACAGTATCCTCAACGTTTATTTTACATGTCAATTTAAGGGCATTAGAGCCGTTTAACTGAGAGAAAGTCGAAAACACGAAAAAAATCTTGAAAGTGACAAAATTTGGTTTTTTAGTTGATTAATTAAAAAACACTAGGAGGCACTTTTTGTTGTAAAATAGGTGTAGAATTGATTTCTTGAGTTTGTCCCATAATTACTGTAGACACCCTGTATATACTTCTTTTTTTTGTAGTACATACCTAGTAGTTTTTATGAGTTATAGGGTGTCTGGAAACCCTAGTCTTTATTCCTTCTTTTATTTATTTTATCTATTTATTTATTATTTATTTTCCATCTCTGCACTCTAGCTAGGGCATTATTTTACCCGTGATTCGTCCGGTCGTTACTCTGGCGACAAAGGGTCAAGACTCCTCGCGACGTAACTCACTTACCTCAAAGACAGTCCAAATATCGGCTTTCAGATCCCGCTGCTCAGGGCGTTCCGGAAATTTCGGCCCGAAACGTCTCTCGCAAGGGACGCTCGGTTGACAACCCAAAGACTGATCGAAAAGCCGGAGTTCCGACGCCAACTAAACAATTTCGGTTTCGACCAGATCCTTCGACCGGGAGGGGAACAGCTCCGGTTATCTGTTTGATTCGGACAATGGACCGAGTGCGTGTAGGAGTGTAGAAGGAAGGGGACACCAAGTTATACAAAGGGCCGACAAGGAGTGTGCATGGTCGGGATGTTGTCCGATAAGGGAAAACCGCCGGATTGAATGAGTACGAACTGCAGAGTTGACCGATAATCCTCTAGGCATGACTAATACGGTTATTTATTGGTAATAGGTTATCGAGTAACAGCGACCGTCTGGTAGTATGTTATGGTATTAGGTTATTTCGGTAATAGGTTACCGGCGATTCGAAAACCTTTCCAGCGCCCAACGCAGGTTTCCAGTCCGAATATGAGTGGAGGGCAGTAATCTAGGGACGCGGGAGCGTCCCGCCCGCCAAGAAAACCGAAGCCCTGAAAACCGAAGCGACTGAGACACTGATTACGCGACGGAACAAGTTCGGGTTTTCACCATCCCGTAGCTCGGTCCCCTGAGTGTCTCGAGAGTTGATTTTTTGTACACCAACTCTCCAGGGGCACGTGAGGACGTAAAACGAATTTCAGCTCTTGGGAACATCAGGTGTCGGGGGTATAACAATTTTAAAACCACTATTTTTCACGTTTTTCGTGTTCTTCTTCTTCTTCTTCTTCTCGTTGTTGTTGTTGTTGTTGTTGTTGTTCATTGACGGGGCTACAGCCCAGCAGACAAATCGGATCGAGCTGAAATTTTGCACACACGTTTGTTATGCTCCAAGGGAGTGCCTTTTGACCATTTTTTCTCCCTCCCCCCATTTCCCCCCCAATTAGGGGGGAAATAGTGTTTTTTAGGAATTTCAAATGGTCATAACTCCTTCAAAATTGAAGCTTTTTCAGATTTTCTTTTTTAGTTGTGTTCAGCTTTTCAAACTGCTTAATTTGAGATCAAAAAATGCTTCCTAAGGGGAAAAATAAAGGAGTTATGGTGATTTTTCTATTTTCAACAACAACTGCCGCAAATATTGATGAAAATTGGTGCGGTTGGTCTTAAAATGTCCGCTAGGTTGTCTAGAATATGCTCGATAATTTTGAACTAAATCTCAATCGATTTGACTAATCCACAGCCAAAAATACGTGAATAAATTCCACATCTACTGATTTGGCTAATTTCCGAAAACATCAAAGTTGAACGGTGGTCAGAAAAATTGTCGTAAAGTGGCGCCTGATTAAGGATCGATAGGAAATTTTATGGGCTTTCGAATGAGGGTAGCGCACTTTGGCACTTTTCCCAACGGTTCTCGAGTTATTCGCGATTTTTGGTATAAAAACGTGCGTTTTACCAGTTGCAAACTTTCTCTTTCCTCTTTCTCTTCGACACCAATAATTACAATTATTGTAATGATTCTCAACAACAAAAATTTGCACAATCCCCAAGAAAAAATGCAACCAATTTTCAAAAAATTTCTAATTCAAATTTATTCAAATTTCTAATTCTTTCTATTTTATTAAATTTAATAATAAGAATAATTGTATTAAATTTTAATAATTGTTTTTAAATTGTTGATTGTTTTAATTAATCGAAAATTTTAAAACTAATATTCAACCAATTCGCAAAAATTTTAAAACTACTTATTTTTCAAACACATTTCAGATAACAAACAATAATTTCCAAATTATAATTATTCTTGTCACAAAAACAAGAAACAAAAAGGCAAATTAGTAGGCGTACTAATTTTAACATGAATAATGTTTTTGCGGTGGCCTACCAGAGTTGAAAAGCGTAACGAAGTTTAAGTCACGAAATTATGTCACGAAGATTTTTAATGATTTTCACGTACAACCGAGCCGTTTCTAGGGAAATGAAACTTCTTTAGTTTTCAACGGACAAAAATCGTTCTCCATTCGTTGGAAAGCCTTTAATTTATGCATAAATTATATACTGCCAAAACCACTGTAAATATCGAAGAAGCTGAGATACAGCCCTGAGTAAATAAAAAAACTAATAAATTTTCCGCACATTTCTTAATATTTTCCATACAGACAAAGAAAAGGGATAAGGAAAAGGGGAAACGGGACGCAAAAACATTATTCATGTTTTGCATAGCAAATACCTCGTTCTATACAAAGTATAGAAGAGAAAAGATCCGGGGGGTCCAGGGGGGCTTGCCCCCCTGGCGAGGCGCGAAGCGCCGAGTTTTACTAAATTTTGACTAGGATAAAACTTCATTTAGGAAAACATTTACTAGTTACCTCGTAGGTACTTTTGTATTGTATAAGTTGTTGAACCGTATTGTATAAGTACCACTCGAAAACTAGCCATGCAAAAAGATGTGATATCCCCCCAAAAACAACTCCGTTGTAAAAACTGGCCCGCCAAAAAACCTCAGCCGCAAAAAGGAATGATATCCATTTTGCCCGCCAGCCACATATATAGGATGCTCAGTGCTTCGCACCTCGCTGTTGAGTGTGCATATAGAAACCTGATCCTCCTACCCCTAACCTCCACCGTCAATGTTTTCCTGTTCCCTGTCACCTTCCCACAACCCCCTCTCACCCTTAGTCACCCTCGGTTTCACCTAATATGTTTCCTCTGTTACACCAGCAGGGAGCTTTACGCTTCTTTCAATGCTGTTGGCGGGAGCTTTTTGCCAGATGAACAAGCCTGAATTGAAGCATTACTTCATTACAGTTGTACCACCGCTGATTACTCGTGACCACCAGTAATACTTATGTTAGCTTGTTCATCTGGCAAAAAGCTCCCGCCAACAGCATTGAAAGAAGCGTAAAGCTCCCTGCTGGTGTAACAGAGGAAACATATTAGGTGAAACCGAGGGTGACTAAGGGTGAGAGGGGGTTGTGGGAAGGTGACAGGGAACAGGAAAACATTGACGGTGGAGGTTAGGGGTAGGAGGATCAGGTTTCTATATGCACACTCAACAGCGAGGTGCGAAGCACTGAGCATCCTATATATGTGGCTGGCGGGCAAAATGGATATCATTCCTTTTTGCGGCTGAGGTTTTTTGGCGGGCCAGTTTTTACAACGGAGTTGTTTTTGGGGGGATGGAGTATACCTAACAAAAATTGGACAATGGGTTTTAACATTTTATTAACATTGGACAACGACACAATAGATCTGGTCTTAGTGGGTCCTTTCACCCGTCAACACGTCTCCACTTTCAGGCCATAAACCGAGTTTTAAAGTAACAGGCCATAAACCGGGTTTCAACATTCTAATAACATTGGACGACGTCACAATAGATCTAACGGGTCTTAGTGGGTCTTTTGTTTTAAGAGGGTAGTGACGTCATTGAACCTTTTACACAGGTTAGGTGACGTTAGTCAGAGGCCGATTTGCTATTCACCACCGTTTGGATAACGGCCAGTGACGTCATGAGACCTTTTACACAGGTTAGGTGACGTTAGTCAGAGGCCGATTTGCTCTTCACCACCGTTTGGATAACGGCCAGTGACGTCATTGAACCTTTTACACAGGTTAGGTGACGTTAGTCAGAGGCCGATTTGCTCTTCACCACCGTTTGAATTAAAGGGCAGTGACGTCATGGGTCTTTCACACAGCTTAGGTGACGTTAGTCAGAGGCCGATTTGCTATTCACCACCGTTTGGATAACGGCCAGTGACGTCATGGGACCTTTCACACAGCTTAGGTGACGTTAGTCAGAGGCCAATTTTCTCTTCACCACCGTTTGAATAACGGGCAGTTACGTCATGGGACCTTTCACACAGCTTAGGTGACGTCAGTCAGAGGGACTTGCCCACATTTTCACTTCTAATGGGTGGGAGGGGGGACGGTGACGTCACAATAGATCTAACGGGTCTTAGTGGGTCTTTTTGGTCTTTTGTTTTAAGAGGGCAGTGACGTCATCGAACCTTTTACACAGGTTAGGTGACGTTAGTCAGAGGCCGATTTGCTCTTCACCACCGTTTGAATTAAAGGGCTGTGACGTCATGGGTCTTTCACACAGCTTAGGTGACGTTAGTCAGAGGCCGATTTGCTATTCACCACCGTTTGGATAACGGCCAGTGACGTCATGGGACCTTTCACACAGCTTAGGGGACGTTAGTCAGAGGCCAATTTTCTCTTCACCACCGTTTGAATAACGGGCAGTTACGTCATGGGACCTTTCACATAGCTTAGGTGACGTCAGTCAGAGGGACTTGCCCACATTTTCACTTCTAATGGGTGGGAGGGGGGACGGTGACGTCACAGCCTAGGTGACGTTCAGGGCCTAGTCAAAGGCCGATTTGCTCTTGACCACCGTTTCAATTAAGAATTTATCCACATTTTTACCTCTTAAGAGGATTGATGGGGGAGGGGGGGTTCGTGAGCTCTCAAAAATGGTTACTGTGAACCACAGTGTTGCTGTAAATGAAAACAGTGGGTACAGCTTTCGTACAAGTACGCAACCACGAGGGACATTTAATTCTTTGCGCCCCCCCCCCCCCCACACCACGTACCACGTACCTCGTACTTCAATAATGATTACACACAGGTATTTATGAAGTTCACCATATTATGGTGAACTTCATAAATACCTGTGTGTAAACAATTATTTAAACAATCACGCTCATACCGCAGCTTGTCGGCCACGCACTCCGCAGTGGTTAACGTAATACGGTTAGGTAAATCCAGAGGTATCCAACGAGTAGTGAACGATTTTTGTACGATGATAACTGGCGAAGTTAAAGTCCCGTAGCAACGAATCGGTTGTACGTGAAAATCATTAGACCTTTTTCATAACGCTTTCTTCGTCACACCGTCACACTTTTTGAGTTATGTGCCATAGTAAAGACATAAAATGTCAAGAAGTCATTCCACGTATTAATACGATAAATACGATTAAATACGATACATTTCATCTTTTCCACCTTAACGTATTCTTTCCATTTTAACTTGGCATCTAATGTCATGCCCAGGTATTTTGCTGAATTTGCATATGGTCTGGTATTCCGATTTATTACCAGAGGGATTGGTGTTATCTTTTTATTCGTGAAGTTGACATGTGTTGATTTTGTTTCATTGAGTTTCATCCTCCTGTACATTCATTCAAGTTCATATAATTCACTAGTGTTTGACAAAAACCTGGTTTTAACTTATTGTCCCTTTGAATGAATAAAGTGTATATTTCATTCCATAGTACAAAGGGGTACGAAGAATATTTATGTCCATATCCAATTCAAAAATACGGAAAATGTATTTTCATTTTATTTTTTTCTCAATTCTGTTTCAACAATAACAATTAATATTTTCGTTTTGTGGAAAGGTTTGTTTGTCTTCAGTAGTTTCTGTATCGGTGGAGTCTGTTGATGATGCTTTCGGTGAAGTGATGGTCCCACTGGCTGCAATTCTTTTCGTTGTTAACCAAGACGCACCCCTTGCACTTGCCTGTAAAAATTAAATACATTTGACATTATTTTAAATTGAACGTCCACATAGTTCTGCAGCTCTCTCGAGGGTTCTGATTTTGTAGAAGCAATTTGGAGGATTAAAATAATTGAATACAACAAGAAGGTTGGTCTATGGAAATATCAAATCATAAATGCAAGAAGATTTGTTTATGAATATGGGAGAAGACAGTGGATGATGCCAATTGAATGGCTAAGATAGTATGTAACGGGTTATTGCCGTATATTGACATTTTATGCCTTTACGAAAAATTGCATTTTTGATTTAAACACAGTGACGATCATGAAAAGAAGTGTTCTTTCTCTAGAGAAGATCGCCATGTCAATAGTTTGGATAGTTTTCGTTAGAGAGCACTTGTGTCACTCTTCCACCGGCCTCATTTTACGTACATTGTTGGTGCAGTAGCCACTTCTTCAGTTGTGACATTATTCCATGTAGTTGTGCTTTGTCCGTCCAATGGGACGGTAAAGTTTGTTAACGAAAGACTGCCACTATGTGAAATCTCCTCTCTTCTTCCAAGTGGAAAGTCAATCTACCATTTAGTGATCTAGACAGAAGGGTAATCTGCACACAGAAGATAATAAACCGTTGTGTCAAGAATTTACTTTTTTTAATTACTTGTAATTTACTTGAGTTTATTATCTTCTTTGTGCGGATTACCCTTCTGTCTAGATCACTAAATCTCCAACTAATTTAGCAATACTCATCAAAGTCTATTTCCTTCAGATTTCCATTGTCGTACTTGCCTAGTTCACATCGCAAGCTGGGAGCGCAGAGGCCGAGTTTGTTGTAGGGCGTTCCGCAAAGGTCGCCAGGACCTTTGTAACAGACACGTCGCCCGCATATCGTTTCGTCCCCCAGCACTCCGCACTCTGAAGATGAAAATAGTTACAGTACAATAATATTATTGTCAAATGTGGACGTCTTAATAATGGATAAGTAGAAAGGAACGAGGTTGTGGTAACGGTTCTGTGAGGGATATGATGCGTATGTGACATTGGAGAAGCTCAATCGTAATACACAACTTCGATTATGTCGATTCTGCATCGTATCAACGTCTGATATGACCGTAGAATCTGCAATAAGACATAATTCTCTCATCATTTCCCCACAGCATTGACACACAACATGTTGCCAAGATTAACCATACCCATGGTGTTTTGTGTTTTCTCGAGTTATAATGTGAGATTAATGAGTAGACATCATTCCAGCAGCAATCGAAATGAATTTCAACTTCTTCTTCAACCACCTTGTAGCCTAAAATAATTGGTTCTTTTCTTTCCTCAATAATTATTGGTGTTTGCAGTTTTCACCACCTTCCTATGTAAATTAATTGATTGAAGTAAGTATTGAATTTATGTGTAACTGATCTTGAAATCACCCTTGAAAATGAATTAATACATCAGAGACTTCGTATAACATAATTACTTCATTTACTACACACACCACTGAAACCGTAAATTTCTTATAACATAATATGACAGATGGTGTCATATAGGATTTAAGAAGCTTACGGTTTCAGTGGCGTAGGTATGTATCTAGTAAATTCGCAAACACAAATGAATCAGTCGTTCCAGAAACCCTTGTCCAAAAAAAAACTCGATTTTAGGTTTTTGATTGATTCTGCATCCTTTTAGGTAGAGTTACACGTTGCAATTTTTTTTAAATTGCTCACTTATACATTTCTTTTATGACACATAAAACCATGTATATTGGAAAATCCCAAATCTATGTTAGATGGGCGGCGTCAGCAGTTTTTCGCGTTTCCTGGTAACTTTTGTGGACTAGTCGTCGGTCTTCTGAAACGACTGATTCAAATGTAGACATTAAAAAATGTAATTTCTTAAAAATGTAAATTTTTTCGGGTTCACCTTCTGGCTCAAGATTGCAACCTATCCCAACGCAAAGTTCTGGGCAGTTGGCGGAGAGCTGCCTGTAGCCCTGAGAGATGCCTAGGACTGCCATCAACGCCATCACCAGAAGACTTGCGAGTGCTGATTTCATTGCTGCCTGTGGTCCGGTGGTTGAATGCTCTTCGGCTCGAAGCATCGGTCTTTTATAGCCCTTTTTTTCCAGTCTGGTCAAGGGGCGCGTAGTATGATGACGTTCGATGCATACTAATGAGAAGGGCTTCGACAACCTCCTGCGAAAGGAATTTTCCTCCAGACAAATCCATCAATGACATAGACGGGAAACGCGTACAACTATCGTTAGTGACACGAAGACAATATTTCGACTTTGTTGGATTTCTAATAATGCAAATCAATTTGGGGCATGTTAGATTTTTGTGACAAAGGAGAATGTTTCGCTGGTTTAGCTTACTACAACAAACTCATACTCGAGGACAATAAGACCACCACTAATACCTTAAATCTTGGATATACAGAGGAGTCACAGCAAAATCTGGTCAACTCTCCAAGAAATTCTGCTCAGAATCCTCAGAGATGAAGTTACTGATGCTATCAAACGATAGGTACCTAGTTATTAGTGATCTCTAGTTACTATATGAATTTAAGACAAAACCAAGCAGTAGTTCACGAATTACACAGGAAAATTCTGTCTTCTACTCTTCTCACCACCTGAAGTTTCCGGAACCATTTCAGGACATCTTATATTTTTACGTTTTAGTCAAATAATGCCCATACAGTTACTTATTTTGGTTTATTATCCATTGGAACCCCTAAATAAAACCCTCCCCCCTCCTCAAAATTCAAGGGTTTACGTTTCAAGATGTCGAAAACGATAAATGGTGACGAAATGACACAATTTTGGCTTAGTATGGTATCAAGATGGAAAATCTCAATGATTGGTGGAAATGGGCAAATTTTAGTTATAGGTAGAACGCTAAAAATTGTTGTGTAAGCCATACACGAAAATTGGCCGGTAATCAAGGATCAGACAACAAGAAGGGGGTAAAATGTCTTAATTTACCAACTCAATCAATTAATATGGAATTATTGGGTGTTCTACTCTTTGTTTTCAAGTATTATCAATTAATTCACATTTATAACCTTGATTAGGCATGATAGAAGTAACCTAATAGCTTCATACTTGAATACCTATAATTACCCAATATGAGTAAGATTGTCCATATTTGAATGAGAAGTTCCAAATATCACATTTTACACAAAACTAGTTATTTCTTCGAAAATTTGCTCTTAAAGCCATGGTGCATAACTAGATTTTTATAAATTCTTCGAGTAACATCAATTTTAGCTTAACCATCTCTGTAGACATCAATGGTCCTGTAAAACATAGTCGACAAGATGTTTTGAGCTTAGGCATCGTTACACAGCCATTTCTGCTTTGTAGTGTTGTAATGTTGTACGAGTGGTACATGGTAGTTAATGGAATCCTATCGCCGAGGTGGGATAATCTTGTAGCCTAATCATGTACTACACCACCGCATCAGATACTTTACATGTATACCATTTATTCGACAAAGCAATCATGCTTCACACCATCCTCTGTACAAAAAAACGCTCAATAATACTCGTACATTACCTCCACCATAATCATATCACTGATCTCACTCCTTATCTGTTGCAGGTGAGTTGGATGCATTGCAGAAAAATACGTAAGTTGTTATTTCAACATATTTTTACAGAAATGTGTGAACAATGTATCGTTTCGCATAGGATCGTTTCAAGCCTCAAAACTCAAAAATTTCCTTGTGATGTTTTTTGCAGGCAAATTTATTTATTTGTCACAAATTGCCAATTTTACTAGTTTGATCATTGAACTTACAATTATTGTAAGGCTTACTTTCGATGAGCTGAGATTTAAAAAAACCTAATTTCGAAAGAGTTATGGCTTTAATTAGTGATTTATTGAATAATGAGTAGTAAGTTGAGATTGGTTGAATACTGATGCTGTGAACAAAGAGAAAATCTCACTTAAATGCATGTCAAAGTCAAAATTTTCTTTTTGTGTCAAAGACACCATTTTGATTGTATAACGATTTCAAGAGGAATTGAAATGGAATAATCATAAAAAACAGTAAAAACAAACACAATGAAAATAATCCGTCATGTAACCTCTCAAACGTGTTCATGAATATTTACTGTTACGTGGGCCTTCTCTTCAGCGGTTTATCAATAATTTGTTGATATTGTGTAAATATTTGATTCCTGGACGCCTGGAGAAGGATATAATATTGTAGATTCAGTTTTATTTTTGTTGAAACAACCCTAATCTACAGATTATGCCAAACTTGTCTCTTATTTTCTGACGGTATACGAGGAGGTACGTGTATTTTCTCATTGCTGACGACACGTTCGTTGTTACATTGATATTTATAGTTGGGTATGATGTTGAATAACGACCGTTCACCGTTGAGGATATTATTATAAACCGTGGGAACCGATGCCGCACTATTTTTCACCGTTCGAAATATCTGTTGTAACTGGGTTCGATGTGTCGATATGACGGCTACATCGACGTGCTTGTCCGTGTAATCCCTTTTATCGTATTGACAAAACTCGTTTAAATACTTGAGGTTTCTTGTATACCTTTACATTTTCCTAGTGTTTTTCCTACCCAGACCCCTTCATGCAAACAGAAGCCAATCTCTGTAACAGTTCACCGCCGTTACATGGATATGACTTTATTGCTGTTTTCTTGAAATAAGTCGCTTGAGTTCGAAGCTTCTGCAGTACCAAGTCGAGGAAAAAAGAGGTCCAGTTGGATTTCAAACTCGCAACTAGGGATGGCCATCGGTAGCCATCATTTCGATATTATTGGAGGTAAGGTATCGATGAAGATATTTATCGTATAGCTCAGTATTATAGCTCTATTTATAGCTCCTTCCCTTGAATATTTTTGCACATGTGAATCACTTTAAAAGTGCTATACTTCGTTATTATCTAACTATACAGGGCACTGCAAAAAACTACGTAAATAGGACCTAAGCCCAACTGCAATGTCAATTTTCTGGCAATGAGTTTATAAACTAAATCATAATATTATATTATATCATAAACTATATTATATCATAAATGATTATAGTTTTCATACCTATTTAAACATAAGTATGTACTTGTTTACGACACAGACAAATTACTATAAATTACGACACAGACACCTACACTCACCTATATTATATCGGATTAAAAAAAATATCGTCAGAAACTATCGGTTACTCAAGTATCGATACCCGATAGTATCGGACTATGCACTAGCGATATATAAATATATATCAACGGAAAATATCGATTTTTCGATACTATCGATTATCGATGGACATCCCTACTCGTAACAGTGTACAGTGTACAAGGTCTATGTTTACTCACGTAGGGACACGGTGATTTTACATCCGTGATGTCACGTGGACAATATATGAACCGAACTGAACCTATGAAATATCTCCGAGATAACTGGTGGATAAGAGAATTACCACCAGATAATGTCATACTTGTAGTAAACATCCAAAGCTTAGGTGCCGAATAGGTTGTGTGGAAGCAAGACAATGACTTCAACTGTTTGAAGTTGCAGCTTGATTTTGATGGAGCAACTAATTATAAACATTGGGGCCGGACGTTCTGGTTATACAATCGAACGATATGGGGAGCGATTTATCCGCATTCCAACATACCCCGTGTGATTTTGAGGTACATTCCAATGTTGATTCACGGAATGAAGTCATTGATTATATATGACTACTACTCGAGTTTAATAAATATTGAATACAAACCCGAATTAGTTCGACTGAGGAGTCATCAAAAATGAAAATTGACATTACCCAACTCGAAGCTGTATCGATTATACAAGAGTACAAAGTTTCAAAATATTCGAGGCATGTTACAGGTGAACCAATGGCAAATTAAAACTTGAGTAGTTTGTTAATATTGTCATTGTCCTGTGCTTGTGAATATATCACAGGTTGTTTTTTGAACCATTTCGGTGCATTTTACCGTTGAAATCGTACTACGGTACTTTCAGTCTGCATTCATCCTCAGCAGTCAACCGTTGTTAGTTATAATTCTTTAGGATAAGCTTAGTATAGCCGGGAATATTATAAATTCCCTGTAACGAGAGGTAAGATCTGTAAGTCCAGATTGGTAGTTGGTAGACGCCATACCAGACCGTCGAGCCACTGTTCGTCATGGACCCACCAGACTGTGAGGTGACAGGTCCAAACGTCATCGACGACGAGATTAAGAAAAGGCCATTAATGGGGAAACTGCATTCATTAAGAAAAGAAGGTCCTTTCCAAATCGGGATCGATGGCGTGGGCGACGGCGTATATAAGGGTTAACGACGGGAATCTTAAATCACTTTTACACCGACCATCTCCTCGGAAGCTGGACAAAGCCCTTCCATCCTCAATCATGAGTAACGTCGTTCCTGCACTTGTTCTCCTTTGTTTGGCCACCGGGATGGTCAAAGGGTGCAGGCAGTATTGCCTGGACGAGTCCTGCAGGAGCGACCCTGGTCCATGCTTCGACGGAGAAGTCCAACTCTGCGGAAGACGAGTCTGCGCCAAAGGTATTGAATTACTTGAAACCATCAAAAACTGCAACCACATACTGATTTTTTCCACATAAACTTAAAAACATAGGAAAAGGCCAATAAGGACAATCGATCGAATGGTTAAATCACACTCTCTTCCAGAAAGCCATGTGTATGCAGTCTGTTCAAATATCTTAAATTGACAAGATCCTAAACCTGTTGATCTGCTCACATGCTCCTTCCTTCCTCTCACGCTTGGCATGATACATTGTACTCTACATGGTCTTTTCACATCAGGTCATTCCCAGATATTTCGCTGTGAAAGCCACCATTTAATATAAACGCTTTTTTCGCCATTTCTCAGACCATTTGTCAGCTGCAATGGTGGCTACTTTTTTTGTGTTGATTCTTTTACTGTACCTGCAAACCTAAGATTGCTACGGTAGTTCTTTCTGTATATGGAAAGAACTAGTCAGCCCGTGCGGAATGGTATAGTTTTGACTGATTCATACTACAAACATGGCTGATGGCTCATCATAATTCGTTTTCATATCAGGTCCCGGAGAGAAGTGCGGTGGTGTGGACAACTTCTTGGGCAAATGCGGGAGCGGGATGCACTGCGAGTCCAAACGGCCCGGCGGTCAGGGATTCTGCTCGGGATGTTCAGCGGCTCGGATCGCCAACGGGGTTAAGCCCATCTGCAAAATCTGGACTCACGATCACCCTCTCCTGTATTGATACATCGAGTAAACCGTAACACGTTGCCCACCAAAGCCCAATATATCAGCTCTTTTGTATATCACAATAAAGACCAGATTTTTCTAAGCAGCACGGTGCTCATATTGATTAATCGTCTTTCCCAAAAAACGCAAAATTCTAACATAGAGATGGATAATGTATTGGTATCATTTTATTGACGATTCACTTTAATATGCTACACGTGCTCCACCATCACAACTGTACAAGAATAAAGGCAAGTAGCCTTATATACACGCCGCCCACACGTTGTCGGTCATAGGCAACTGATTCTCACCAATTTTTAACGAGGAGCAAAAAACTGGTTTTCAATGGTTCTTTCCTATTTTTTCTGGTCTGGATCCAGTGTTTATACGTAACTAGCATAAAAATGGTTACTCTGACCCGTTTCGAGTGGAAAAAAGGCAAAACACCGACAGATAGCTGCTGTTGTTGAACACTACGCTGCAGAGACCCAGTGTTGTTTGCTCTTAACTGGAGAAAACTTATACAGTCACCATCAACTTAGAAAATTGAAGAAGCATTACAATTTTCAATGCTAGAAAATATTTTCAGGTTAAAAAGTAGAAATGAAAAGCTAGGAGCTGAAGTTTTGAAAGAAAATATTTTTATTAAGACAAATACGTCTCAACTAGGGGTAGGAAGCACAAAATGAGCAAGGGGCTGTTCTGCTGTGTCGTTGGCTGATTCAATTTCTGAGAAGTTCGTCCCTTCTTCGATTACCTACGTTGAAAATTCGATCACATAGTTCATCACAGGTCATTTGGCTTAAGGTTTGGTCAGTAAGTACCTCGCCAGCTGGGACATTTATTGAATCACAGTTGGTCAAATCAAGAAGTGCTCTGTCAACAAGTAGTGAAGAAACGTCACCCGTTTGGGCAGTAAGTAGTAGATCTTTCTTTGTTACATTTGAGAGGGAAGTTGTAAGGTTAAGGTAAGGTAAAATAAGACGTAAAATTACCCCAAAGATTTAAGGTTGTTTCTATTTCACAGAGAGACAAAAATGTGGGAAAATACGATACCAAGCTTGGCACAGAATTCTCCTGACCTCAGCTGAGTGCTATTCATAATTCATCTGTTTTGATAATAAAAATGTGGTTTTACCTTGCACCTACCAATATCAGAAATCGCCTTGTTTTGGTTGACACGAAAAGTATCTCAAAACAAGAAACTCGATATCACAAGACCACTTGTCGTTTGAACATTGGATGGATGTTGACATCGTATACCTTCGCAATGAGCCATATGATGGAAACACAGTTGATACGTACTCGCAGGTAGATGTCAAAGTTCGGAGACGTATTTCTACGTCGAAACTCCACTTTGAGGTTTCTCCCTTCATCTCGAAGTCGAATTTCCCGACAAGGCGGCCATTATTATACTTTCAACGCTCTCGAAAAGGCATTTCCTTTTGAAGGCCGAAACTCGACGCGCGAACCGCACGCTCGTCTTCGTTTCCCAGACATGAAACAAACTCCCTTTACTGGTACCAGCACAGAGTTGAATATCAACTAGAACATTGCGGGAACCGCGAGGCTTCAAACCGGCACGGGGAAGTTATGCAATTTGCCCTCTAATGAAATCCGAATAGCTCGGCACCAGAGATTTCCCTACCGCTTTTGTGTAGGTTGTGTGCTCTACATAATCCTCCTATCAACTCCGCTCTTGCTTTCCTCCTGAATAGGCTCCCTGTCCTCATCCATTAGGTCGCCTCAGTTTACCGTGAAGGCTGTTTATCTTTAATCAAAATTGCCGATATACTTATAACCGTTCATGCGTCAAGCTCAAAGCTATTATATCATTTCGTATCACTATCTCTAAGGCCTCCTCCGTCTTACGATCGCTCGATGAAAATCTGAATAACCACAAATCGATAGAACCCCACAAATTTCGCTATAGGCCACATTACCCTGCTAAGGTGAATCGCAGTAACTCCAGAGACGTCAAACCAAAGCAAAATCTTTATTTTTCTATTTTGGGCCTTGCCGACTTTAAAAAACCTTCTTTTCTCTACAAGAGAAGGACTACATGCTCCCTGATAGACGGCTGAATCACCATGGTATAAAAAAAAGCATTTTGTGAACCATTTTAGTGGGGCCGGTGGATACTGCACCTTAGCTTGACAAATGGATTCATGTTACTACGCTGTATTGCAGTAAAGCTGGGTTCACATAGATCCGTAACGTCCGTAATGCGTAACTAACAATTATTATTAGTTATTAATAACAATAATTATTATTAATAATTAACACTACCTACTTGATTTTAATAATAAATGCTAATTCATATTAATAATTAATCTCACTAATCATTCAGTGATCTAGACTGAAGGGTGTTTTGCACAAAGAAGATAATAAACCGTTGTGTCAAGAATTTGCATATTTCTCTGTTCTGTCTTCATTTATAAATAGAGGTTGTGCAATATGTTTTCTTTGTCCGTTGGGCGTTCAACCTCTAGACGGTCAATATTTATTCTGCCAATTATGTTTACCTTGCTGTTAACCATTCCAGAGAAGAAAAACAAGTAGGGATTGAAATTACTTCAGAAAGACAGTTCTGCCAACCGTACGGTTGGCAGAGACGTCTCGTGAAGTTCTCTTGGCGCTTAATTCAAAATCCCTCCGGTGGTGAATAAGGACACTGACATATTCACACCATCAATCCCAAAGTAGTTTAAACGGTTGTAGGGGGCGCGCATGAGCAAAATTTACATGTAATGTAAAATTCTTCTACCTTGAGAGTTAATTTTAGTTTGAATTCAAGAAGAGCAATGCCCGTCACGATGTTACACTTCAAAGTTCTGGCACTTAATTATTTAATACAAACAGGGTAGGTACTTGACAGTGTTCCAAACAATTGCAATACCTACTTAATTTAGAAATACCAGTGAAACTTTGAGGTCAACGCTGATTGTTTTCTGAATAATACGAGGCAACCCGTAGGCCGACCCACACAAACTCCCATCACCTGTTATAGTTATTACCTTAATGAAATTAACTTCGTGAGAGCCGAAACCCACTACGTTTCTATTTGCTCCCGCCGGTGCAAATATTGGTGCCTCGCCTCACTTATTGCCTCAATCGACACACTTCCTTTTCGTTTTCCATTAAAGTGGAACTAAGCTCGTCGTTCGAACCGGTCATTCAAGTTAATTGGGTGGATTCGAGATGGTGAATAATTCCAATCCAGGCCCATAATAATGTTGATTCCGACGAGAAAAGAAGGCCGGAAAATCTTTTAGCTATTTTAGCTATTACTCCAGTTACTTGAGGCCGAGACTCAATTTCATACTTTTCAGGGACTCCACTCGGTAGTTAAGAACTAAGTACGAGATGAAGGGCATCCTGTGGAAGAACCGCTGACAATAATTGTTAGGACAATTATTGTTAAGTCGGACAAAGTTAATTAACTTGATTGAGTGAACTCGGACAAGAACCACGATGGATTTATATATTTCTCAATATAATATTAAACTAATCGATTTTTACAAATTTTTCCCTAAAGTCAAACTTTGATAGCAAATGGCTTTAGGTAAAAAATAAGTAAAAATGCGTAAAAATCGATTTAATTTCAAGATGACGGATAAAATGTTCGAAAGTCACCCAATTTGAGCCAAATTTGGTATAGAGTTATTTTGTGTTTTGGTCTGCCTCATTGGATTTGCCTTCTTGAATCTTGAAAATCGAACTTCAAATTCGTATTCAATATTGAAATTTTGAAAGATTGAAATAGACATAATATGTTCCAAAAAACCCGTCCAAATTTGGTTAAACACGATTGACTTTCGAATAAATTTTTCGCCATATTGGACCTGTCAGTTTAATTTGGCAAATCTGACTTCAGATTCGTGATCAGCGACTCAAAATCCCCACTATACCACGTTTGGCTCAAATTTATTGAATTTTACAAAATCGTGATTTTTGAGGTTAGAAAAAACGCAGTTTCAATCACTAACACCTAATTTTTGAGGTTAGATAGAAACTGTGACGTGATTTGTGTTCAGGATGCAAAATTACAACGGATAACATAATAATTACGTCACAGTTTCTATAATAATTATAGAAACTAATAATTATAATTATTATAGAAGCAAAAGCCGCAAGGAGGTTGATGAGCCTGATGAGCAGCTTGATGTCCGACAAGTGAAGTACGTTGGGTATTCCTCCCCCATGTTCAATGAAGTGGCAGAGATGATGATGACGTCATGGATGAATCGTTATGAACAATTCATTAGAATAATTCCAATGAATTGTTCTTAATGATTTTACAGATCGAATAATTTGAATTATTTAGACAACATGATGTCTATAAGTTCAATAAATTTCGTTCGTGTCAATGGTTTTGCCAGAGTGTCAGCAATTTGTCTGTCAGTAAGTCCATCTCTCTGTTCTAGTCTTTCATAAAGGTATGAAAGTCTCACTAAGTGTTTCAGGCTAGTAGAATCGTCTACTTCTGCCAAGCGAGTGGCAGGTTTAGAATCTTCATGAATCATGGGAATAATTTACCATAATAGAAAGATCGCATAATATGCTACTTTATTATGTATAATACCTATATAATAATATAATACAGGATATTATCCTGTAGTAGCCAAAGAATAAATCTTCCTCAGCACAAACCCCCAGAGGAGCATCTACATAGCAATCGATACTATCCCCTTTGTCAGAAAAAAAACGTCCATAGTTTCTGGTTCCCCTTAATACCTATACTATATTGCAGAAAAGGCGTACTTCTCTTTTTTTTATTCAGGTATTTTTTGGAAGGTATTTATATTTATATAGGTACATACCTACCTAGTATAAATAACTAGGTAAGTATTTCTACTCGACTTATACACTAGTATATACTCATAATTCATTACGTTCAGAACTATGTTGTTGCTAGTTAGGTGAAAGTGAACATATTCATATTTTATAATGTATTGGGTATAGAAAAACCCTATGCCTTAAAAAATACCTTAAGAAAATTTTCGACGCCAAGTTAGACACATCAAAAGAAGTCTGAAAATTGCCACAAAAAAAAACACAAAATTGTCCGATTTGATCCATATTACGAAAATTGATTCAAATGGTGATGCCACAGCCTAGTATTGTTTGGAGTGACACCGAATAGATCAGGATGCTCCAATACGTATTCGTACCAATTGTGTTATTGTACCAATTTTTCCTGACGATTCGCTGGATGGAAATCGCATTGCAGCGCGTTGTGTTGATTTGTTCGTGGGCCTGTGCAATAATTGCAGTGATGGATGCTATTGACACGACAAACTGCACTTTGGAATTGATGACGCAGCGGTGGACCTGTCGTCACACCGTTTGCCGACCTGCGGCCTCATAATTCAGTTACTGCCCGAGAAACTGTCGATGGAGCTGGTTCGAGTTACTGAGTGATTGCAGAGGAGGGCGGTAGGTAAACGCTGAATCTGTAGGAATCGGCGTTGGTGAGGGGTATTCAACAGTTTATAACCTCCGCCCACACAAAACTCTCAACTGTTGATTCCGCATTATTTCCGCCACGAGGGCCACTTGGCCTTTACCCACCTACCGCCGTCTGTATGAGTATAACGAGAAGAATAATTATAACATACTTAGTACTCGTAGCTACTTAAGCAGTTGTGCCACACCGTGAATACCATTCTAAAAACCACTCCATAAAATAATGACTGTACACCATTTATCGTTTCATACGGCCAAACCACTGGTATCAGTAATACCTACATTTTGTAACCTGTAGCTTACTCTCAGCCTAGGAGAATAAGAAAAGGTAAAGCACAAAATCCTTCAAATTCGGAATCGTATGGTTCATTGAAAGCGTACAACCTCGATGAATATAGTTGCGTTTCGAGGAGTGTTTAAGGGAACACTAGACCATTTTCAGTTTATTACCTTCGATAACACAGATCTGCAAGGATTTGTTGTTGAACAGCTGGAGGTCATTTCCGAACAACGTTTCTGCTTAGACTCTGAATCCAAGCTCAGAATTGTCCTATCACGTCTGAATTTTGAGATATTTGAGGTTATTTACACGAAAAATGGCTATTTTTGCTACTTTTGAGGTTAGATACAGGCTGCATAAAATTTTTCTTTTTTTCTACATATTAGGTTCATCATCTATGACTACTCTTTCCCTTTAAAATGAGACTTTGAATGATACTGTAGGTTGTTTCTTTCAGAAGTTATGGCGAATTTAAGGTGAGGAGATGACCCGAAAATATATCGGTTCATGTTAGAACATAACCTCAATGTGTTATTTCGCATTATCTATTCCTCAAAAATCATTTAAACACTAAACCCATGCCGAAAATTCCCATAGTCTAGAAATAAAACCCCTTATCAGAAAACAGGCTTTCGTCGCCTATTCGAACCATGATTTTTCAAAAATACTTTCGCCCAAGGAACCATTGGAATCAATGTAAAAATGAAAGTTTTACTCCAGACAAGAAATTCGAAGTTGTTAACAGGTGTAGCGTACACTTGTTGATGTCCCCTTGCCGCCGCTTCCACGGCCCCCTAGTCGCCCCCTTGCCACAGCTTCCACGGCCCCCTAGCCACAGCTACCACGGCCCCCTAGTCGCCCCCTTGCTACAGCTTCCACGGCCCCCTAGTAGCCCCCTAGCCACAGCTACCACGGCCCCCTAGTCGCCCCCTTGCTACAACTTCCACGGCCCCCTAGTCGCCTCCCAGGCGGCGTCCCCCCCCCCCCCCCCCGGTCACTCCACCCACGCGGCGGCCCTGATTAGCCCGATATGAACGTAATGGGACAAGAAACATGTTCAGCAGGTACTTCAGTTTAAAGAACATGATGTCCATGAAGAACATCTCAAGTAACAACCACGTTTCTTCATCTTCAAAGTGCTCCAGTTTGAGAACGGAATAAGGTATTGCAATTCTGAAGTCACCATCGTGTTCAGCATAAACTTTTAAAACCTTTAAAATGAGGTGTCACTTGCAAATTTAAACTTTTCGTCTCAATTCTATCGAGAGTTATTTTCTGGAATGACACATACATAAATATAATATATTTACGTATATATGCATATAATTTTCGGTGTCTTTTGGCAGCGGATTCAGGATGGTCTGAAACGGATTTTGGTATGAAAAGTTTTCGAAAATTCGAGTTTTAAAAATTTTGGACCGAGAACAATAGCTCCATTTTCTTCGAAAATTCTCTAAAAGCTCGCATACATATCATTTTATACCAGTGTAATTAATGACAATTCATAATAATAAATAATCTAACATTTAGTGATCTGGACAGAAGGGTGATCTGCACAAAGAAGATAATAAACCGTCGCATCATGCATTTGCAGAGTTTTTTCGTTGTTACTAAAACAAATGAATAAGTAACACGCACGCTGCGCAGATTTCACGATTCTCGTGTAATTTTGGCTCGTCCGAGTCCCTTAACAGGCTCCATCCAACCTGAGATTGCCTCTGCTGACCTCAGCAGCCGAGGCCCGCCCCATCACCGACGATTCCATTTAGAACTTTTAAGAAATTCATATCCCGACATCACCTTCACTCCGATTTCCCAAAGGGAAAGTCGCCTCGAGAGGGGCTTTTTTTTCTCTTCTTTTTCTCCAGCAACAGGAATTTTCCTTCATAAACGTCGACCTGGGAAAACGTCCGCCCTTTTACACCCCCGGATGGGTCAGGGGAGGTCGGGGATGTGGAGAGAAAACCCCGGAAAAGCGGGTATTTAATAAAACAGTTCTCATTAAGCCACTTTTCCCCTTCTACACGGTTTCGACGAGGTTTTCTCGACCCTCGCTGTTTTTGTTTTTGGTTTGCGTGAACCTCCTCCCTCCCCCTAACATCTCTTCTTCCCACTCGGTCTATGCAAGTTCTGAAGGCTTTTTGGCCGAGAGAAGGTTATTTGTTCCTGGAGCGGATCAAACGGCGTGAGAGTTCCGCCACCAAACCAGCGAGCGCTTCTCTTCCCGTCGAAATTGCGGCTTTTCAAATTTAGATTTACCACGGAAAACCCTCTGCTCGCCCGAAGTTTCTCCAAGTGTAAATCTCCGCTAGTCATTAGAGTGTAGACAACATTGGGCGACATTTTGCTCGGTTTAGTCACTTTTGTTATTTATCCATAACGAGACACACGAGTGTCCATTCTGGGGCTAAGTAGGGGTGGGGAATATTCAAATAATCTGATACTGTCCAGTAACCTATTGCCAGATAACCTATTACCAGAAAAAACCTATTAACTACTGGCATTACTGTTTTGAGAACTTGGGGGAAAGGCCTTTGAGGGCCTCTCTATCGCCGGCCATTCGGGATTCCGTGATAATAGGTTGGCTGGGAATATTCCAGGTAATAGGTTACTGAAAACGAATGCGTGAACGACGTGCAATCATAACTGTCGACAAGGTATTTGAGTGAGTATTGAGTTAGTTTCGAGTAACAGCGACCGTCTGGTAATAGGTTGTGGTATTAGGTTATTTTCGTAATAGGTTACCGGCGATTCGGGGACCTTCCAGCGCCCAACGGAAACCTAGTCTGCGTTGGTCGCTGGAAAGGTTCCCGAATCGCTGGTAACCTATTACCAAAATAACCTAATACCACAACCTATCGCCAGACGGTCACTGTTTCTCGATAATTTATTATATATTTATTATTTATTATTAAATATTATCTAAGTGAATTCTCAAAGTTTCAGTCAAGTTCATATAATTTTAAAGCATAAAATTATCCTATTTACGAAAATCCGAATGAGGTCTGGTACCAATTAATCCGAATTATCGACGCCCTACTGTAGTCAAAATGACCGTGAATCAAATAAATCGGTGGAAATTCAAACCAATTTTCATACTGGGGAACAGCTGGTTCATCCAACACGTGGTTTTGCGGTCGAGTTTCTTGTTGTGTGACACT
This sequence comes from Stenodema calcarata, assembly GCA_963920205.1. NCBI lineage: Eukaryota > Metazoa > Arthropoda > Insecta > Hemiptera > Miridae > Stenodema > Stenodema calcarata. Next base: position 16,197,901 of record OY986062.1, on the reverse strand, counting down.
GAAAGAAGGAACATAAATTCAAATACGAGTAGATGTTGGTTGGTGATTCTTGTTATAAATAATGATAATTATTATTGCTGACGTAGGAACAGGTGAAATATTTAGTTGTAGGGTCACAAGAAATATTCTTGTATAAATCACGGTGTACAGAACAGTGCGATCTATGTAGAATGTAATAATAAACCAGTAATGAAGCATGGCTATAAAAACGAATTTTCGAAGAAATACCTAACTGGTTTTATGTAAAATGTGATGTCTGTAATATGTCATTCAACCATTTTTTGCCATTAACACCTCAGTTCATAGATTTTTTAACGCTGAACCAATGGTGAAGTCAGAATTCTTGGAATTTATGTGTAGTTTTCCCCCCTAAAACTCTCTAATCTCCCCCCTTACAGTGGCCCGATTCTGCCCATCTTCGAACTTAGCGTTCCGATTGCCAGGAAAGATTTTTGTGCAAATTCGAACTTTTTTACCTCAATTCTACGGAGTTAACGTCCGGAATAACGATATGGAATTTTGGGTGTCTTTTGGCAGTGAATTCAGGATGGTCTGGAACGGATTTTGGTATTCGAGGTTCAAATCACTAGTAAAAACCTTGAACAGGAGGTGCCAACTTCTTCCTGTCATTGAAGGGTGAATTATAACTGAGTGTCACACTGGTTTATCGCCTACGAGAATAATTTCATGTTTGAGCAGACCGCCTGACGCCTCTGCCACACGGCTTTAACCAATAAAGGAGTAGCTACGTCATGCAAACGGTTTAGAATTTCCCGAAAATTGGATATGCTAATTCGCCGTCTACTGCCCTCAATATCGAAGGTTATTATTATTATTTTTATTTTATTTTTTTATCAACCTTAATCCCGGAGGTAATTTACATTTTAAGGATTGACGTTTTAATTCCGCCCTCTTTACATCAGTTTTTGGGCGGTAGGAAAATTAATAAAAAATAGAGGAAACTCCGGTGAAGCTCCGCCGTTCAAATATCCTCGGGGTTCATCCGTTGTGTGGTTCAGCCCCGATCATCCATCATCCGGACAATCTGACAGGCCCGTGTCACGACCGGCTCCTAGTTAACCTGTTTGTTTACTCTTATACCGTCCCGGATAAATTTATTCACGGACCCCTGAAATTTCATCTCGGAATTTCGCTCTGTCACGCGGGAGCACTGACGGCAACGTGGAATAAGTACGCGTACCGATAAATCATGAAGGTTTTTGTTTTTTCCTTCGCGTTTCAAATCCGTACTGTACCGGTCAACCTGTCGTGAGAGACAGTTTGAAAAATTTTATATGAGACCCAAAACAAGATGAGCCTTCGCATTTGCTTTAAGCCCTAGAAACCATCATCAGGTCTGATCATCAAAACACATTATGATCTACATTATCAGTTCACACAGTAACTGTTCTACGATCATAGACGTCTTATTCACCAGGGATTTGCCAGAACGAGAGGAGAATACAACAGCAACACAGTCCTTGCAGTTGGTGAAACAAATCATGTAACGATACCCAAGCTCAGAAGATCTACTAAGACTGAACATCAAAATGGAGTATCAAGATGAATGAAAAGTTCAAAATCTCAGTCTGCAGTAATTTATTGGACTCAAAGAAGTTGAAAAACATTCGGGGAAAAAAAGGACTCCTGGTAAACAGATGAGGGTTGGCAAACTAGCAAACCGCAAAATTAATATCGTGAGCTTAAAGGTAAAACTGACCAAGTGCTTAGTATTATTATTATTATTACAGCACGTATTATTAGGGAAGATATAGTAGTTAGTAAGGTTTTCTTGGCAACCTCTCTGTTGTCACCCAGAGTAGGGTATCCTACGATCCATGGAAGTCTCACCACGTTCCAGATACTTCACGTCGTACTGTTCTCTTGAGGAATTCTACTGCCTCTCACTGATTCGGAAACCATCTGCGTCGGTTCGTCTATTGCAATCACTTCTAGGTCAGTCTCAGTTCGACCTCCGAGTAGTCAACATCTCAGTGAGTGAACGGCTAAGAAGTGTAAATACAGACCCGACCTCGGGCGCGTTTGTGTAAATAAACCGCGGGTTTTCCTCATAACGCCGAGGTGGAAATATGGAAACTGATGACGAAGGTGAGTTCTCAGTTTATAAGGAGGCAATTATTAACGCCCGTGAGGGCCTATCAAAAAATTATTTAGTGCCTGCGGATGAGCAGCTAAAAGAAGAATTTAAAGCATATAGGGTATGCGTATCTTATCTGAGCGATTTACTGGAGAGAGCTGTCAAAGAAATCTCCAACTTAAAAAATACTAGTCAAGGTATTTGTGCCTTAAACCCTGGTGTTATTAAAATAAAAGAAAATCCCTCTGGACCTAGTAATTGTGCATCTGGAAGCAAACAAAAAGATGAAGAATATTATACTGATGAAGAAATGTTAGAATATGAAACAGGAGATTGGAAGAAGCAAGAAAACAAAAAAAGGAAAAAGGGAAATAGTTCCTCAAAAATTGATCATGATCAGAGTATTGGAAAAAAACCAGAGACAAGGTCAGAGCCAAAACCTCCCCCCATTTACATAGAAAAAGTAGAATCATTCCCAGATCTAGCGTCCGTGGTAAAAAGCAAGGTACAAAATGCTATCATCACTTCGGTGGGAAAAAATACTGCAAAGGTCAACACTGAGACCTCTGACGAATACCGTCAAATAAGCAAACTGCTCGAAGAAAAAAAATATGCTCACTACACCTTCCAAAATAAACAAGATAAGCCAATCAATATCATGATCAAGGGTATCCATAAATCTTGGGAGGAAGATGCTGTGTTGGATGAATTACGAAAACAAAGTTTCAATGTGGTCAAAGTGACAAGAAAGCTAGCTTGGAAAACTAAGGAACCACTTGATATGGTTATGGTGGATTTCCACCACAGCGAAAAAATTGATAGAATCTATGATATCAAAGTACTGATGAGTGGTCGCGTTAATGTTGAACCGATCAGGGCATCAAAGATAATCCCCCAGTGCAAAAAATGTCAATTCTTTGGACATACAAAGAACTATTGTGGTCGGGAACCTAAGTGTGTCAAATGTGGTCGGGACCATGAAACTATAGCCTGTATAAAGCCTGCTGACGTCAGCCCAAGATGTGTAAACTGTAAATCACACGAGCACACAGCTAATTATAGAGGATGTCCTGTGGCTATTGAAGCACAAAAAGCCCGGGACATGAAAACCAAGAGGAATCACAACAGCCAATCCCAATCAAAGTTTCAAGCGAAAAAACCCACGATGAATAATCAGAAGAAAGTTGAGTGGAACCCACAATCAGACACCAATCTTAAATCCTATGCAAATGTCATGAAAAACCTACAAAAGATTCAGCAAGCACCAGCCCAAGAAGACCCGCTTCAAAAAATTCTTGAACAGCTGAACCGTATGGAACTGCAAATGATCAACATGAATAACAGAGTCGGGGCTCTGGAAAGCAGGTCTGGACGAGACCGTACCAAGAAATCATGAACAGTCTCAAAATAATGTGCTGGAATGCCAATGGCCTCCTCTCCCGGAAGGATGAGCTACTGGTTGCCCTAAACACAAATTCCATTGATATCTGCGTTGTATCTGAAACACACTTTACTAAGGAATCCTTCTGCAACATGAAGGGGTATAGGTGCTACCACGCAATGCACCCCAGCAACCAAGCAAGAGGTGGGAGCGCGGTGATAATCAGAGACCACATATCCCATCATGAGCTAATAAAAGTAGAAAATGAAAAATTCCAAGTAAGTGCAATCATGATCAAAACTAAAATATACCAGATGGCCGTGGCGAGTATTTACTGTCCACCAAAACCAAAACTCAAAACTACAGATTTTGAGGCGGTTTTTAACCACCTAGGCAATCGTTTTATACTAGGAGGAGATTTCAATGCTAAGAACATAAATTGGGGATCACGACTAACTCTACAAAGAGGACGGGAACTGCATCAAGCTATACTTACTAGCAGCTGTCAAACCTTTTCTTCGGGAAAGCCAACCTATTGGCCATCAGATCCAAATAAAACGCCGGATTTAATAGACTTTTTTATCGCCAAAAACGTATCGTCAAAATACATCCTTGTGGAAGGTAATTGCGACCTGAGCTCGGATCACTCTCCAATAATAATGACTTTTAGTGAGCAGGTGATTTACAGACCTTACAACCCTGCCCTGGCTAATGACAAAACAGACTGGGAAGGATTCAAAATTGATTTATGCAAAGAATTACACCTGAAGGAGCCTCCACAAACACTAGATGATATAGATCGGGAGCTCGAACAACTTGTATGTTCTATCCAAGAAGTGGCATGGAAGAATACTCCATCAGTTAGAAGAAGACTCAAGGGACTTAACTACCCGAGAGAAATAGTTGAAGCTATAAAATTAAAACGGAAAGCAAGAAAAAAATGGCAAAGTACCCGAATGCCAGAACATAAAACCGAATGGCATAAGGCTGCTAAGGAATTGAAAGAGATGATTCAGATGATTAAGGATGAATCAACTGAAAAGTACCTCAGAGAGTTAACCAGTGACCACCACACTGACTACTCCCTGTGGAAAGCTGCCAAATATCTCAAGAGACCTATAGTTCAAGCACCACCTGTTAGGGATGATAGGGGTAAATGGGCTAGTGACAGTAAAAGCAAGGCTGATTTGTTTGCGGAACACCTTACTAGTGTATTCGCACCCAACTCCAGGTCTCCGGGTGAGCCTACCTTGGAGGAGACACCGCCGCTCGAGCCAGAAGTAAAAATACCGTATGTCACAATAAAAGAAGTACAAAAAACTATTAAAAAGGAGATAAATCCTAAGAAAGCTCCTGGCTTTGATCTTATCACAGGAAAGATTCTGCACCAGTTACCTCGAAAAGCTATTGTCAAAATCACCCAAATCATTAACGCTGCCATCAAACATCGGTATGTACCCCAGCTATGGAAGATGGCGGAGATCATCATGATACAAAAACCTGGTAAGCCAGCTGATCAAGTAACATCTTACAGGCCCATCTCACTGTTGCCTGTGCTATCCAAAGTTTTCGAAAAATTAATCAGTAAGAGACTCCTCGTCATAATTGAAGAACGGAAGCTAATTCCCAAGCATCAATTCGGATTTCGACGTCAGCACTCGACCATAGATCAAGTCCATCGAATCGTCAATATCATTGAAGAAGCGCTGGAGCAAAAGAAAGTCTGTTCGGCCATCTTTCTTGACGTAGCTCAGGCTTTTGATAAAGTGTGGCACGAAGGCCTAAAACATAAACTCAAAAAGATGCTTCCCATCCATTACGTGGATCTACTGGATTCCTACTTGTCAAAGAGGTATTACCGCATCAAACAAGATGAAGCGTATTCAGATCCAAAAATAGTTAACGCTGGTGTCCCACAAGGCAGTGTGTTAGGCCCCCTCCTATACATACTGTACACGAGCGACCTACCGGACCTAGAATGCAACACAACAGCAACTTTTGCAGACGACACTGCGGTTCTCTCGGTTGGGGAGAACAACAATGAATCTATCAGCAAACTGAACAGATCAATTTCCAAAATCACTCGCTGGACCACTAAGTGGAGAATCAAACTGAACGAGACAAAGTCGGTGCACATTGATTTCACCAACCGTAAGATCAACTACATCCCGGCTTTTCTCAACAATGTGGTGATTCCCTACTCGAATCACGCCAAATACCTGGGCATGACGCTAGACGCCAAGCTCCGGTGGAAAGAACACGTCAAAAAGAAAAAGACAGAACTTGTCTTAAAATTCAGGAAAATGTACTGGCTCATCGGCCGGCGATCAAAAATGTCACTTCAAAATAAACTGCTTCTGTACACTCAAGTACTTAGGCCTTCGTGGGTCTACGGAGCACAACTGTGGGGCTGTACGGCTCTATCAAACAGGCAGATGATACAACGCTTTCAGAATACCGTACTACGATGCATAACCAATGCGCCGTGGTATATCCGCAACGACGCTCTACATCGCGACCTTGAGATGGAAAGCATTGACCAAGTGATAAAGCAGCGCGCTAACGCTCATCTTGAGAGACTTAAAAACCATGTCAATGAAGAAGTTGTCCAGCTTCTCGAAGTACATGAGTTGACGCGGCGCCTCAAGCGCACTAAACCACATGAGCTTGTGTAGGGAGTGAGTGTGTGCAATAAATCATAAAGACAAAGGACTAAGTTATGTATCGTTAGCCCTAAATGCCAAGTATTGTAATATAATTAGGTCAGACGAATATTGTTAATGAGATCTATATCTTGGAGCAATAATAAAATATATATTAGAAAAAAAAAAAAAAAACTTCTAGGTCGAGAAACAAGAGAAATGTGTGATTAGCAGGTGTGTCACTGGGGTCGATGCAATTGTTGTCCGGTATTCGATAGTGCCAATATCAATTCACACAGTATGAGTTAGATCCGTAGTTAAGATGAGATCTTGTTCTCGTTACTATAGTCTGTTTCAAACTGCTTTAGTATTGGGGGGAGGGGGCCGTAGGGGTGGTAGGGACGACACTGTTGCCATACTGTTGGGTGGTTGATCAAGAGACAGTGAAGCAGGCCTTGTCACTTCAACGAGATGTGTTAACGCCGCTCTAAACACTCCCCATTTATTGGCGGCCCTTCTCCAGTATCCCCTCAATATTAAAGCGCTTTGAAACAGGGTATATACAAAAAAAATACATGGAGCTGTGTTATGACCATGAGGATTCTCCGAGGGTAATAGAGCTGATGCGTAAGGGATACTTATAGATTCAGCTTTGCTCTCTCTCCTTTTCTGAACGGAGTGTCAACTGTTCAATGGGTGGAGCAAATGAAGCAAATATATTCTACTGGCGATTTTGCGCAGTATTAGTCGATGCGCTGGCCAATATACCTAGCGCGTACACTAGCTCAGTTGAGGATGGTTGGTCGGAACACTCCAAAATGTTGGGTGGGGATTGTTTTCAGGATAATGCAGCCGCTGTTTGTCTCCTGTGCAATTTGCTCTGGTTCTCACCATCAGGCTGTAGGGGAGGATGGGGGGGGGGGGGGTTGGCTAATCGTTGTATCAAATAAGAAGTTTTAATTTAATGCAAACTGTCAATCAATCTAATAACAGCTATTTCAAATGTAACAACTCCTTTCTAAGTGTAAACACAATGAAATATCGTCCTTCATTTGAAACTACTCTTTACCCCCTCTTGAAGGGCACTCGATCGTCATTCACATTCTGCAATATCCCCAGTTGATGTGTCGCCGTGACAACCACCGGCGGTTGTCAAAACAACTTGTATGACCCTCTCAATCACACCGTTGGCGAACCTCTCATCGACGCTGTCAACTCCTCCTCGTTCATTTTATTAGAGCGACCTGTGTTTCCGCCGACAGGCAACAGGTTGTCAAGACAGGTGGAAAACTGGGACTTGGGCGTCGTTTCACTCCGTCACCCTTTCCCTACACCTTGTACGAGCGAAACTTCAACTTGTGGACAATCCGTTTGATTTTCCGCGTTTCCCAATATCACGGCTGGCTGCCTATCAATTCAACCGATGGCCACCTTGCGATCTTATTAGGTACAAGCGGGATAACCCGTGCGCTCCACAGGATAGCAGTACGTTTACAGTTGAATCGGTAACAATAGAAAATTAGAGCGATCGTTCATTGCCCCACATAAGAATTTTGCTGCTGCAGTAAATCAATGACGTAACTGGAAAAATCAAATTTTACAGGATAAACCAAAAAATCAGAATTGTTTCACGAAAAACCCTTTGACGCATGGTTGCGAGCTCCTTCTGTGTCCACATTCAGTTAGTTCAAGGAAAACAATCGTCTATTTCCACTGAAATCGTCTATTTCCACTCTGTTAGACCGGTTTCGGTGATTAAACCATCGTCAGTCACAAAAAATACTGCTGTTTTGTGTTGTATTGTTTTACTATAGTATCGTTTTGTTACTGACGAAACCGGTTGTTTAACATGGCTTATGAGAGATTTAGTTCGTATCGGGTAGTTTGTTACAATACGAGTTCACTGTAGACGACATCGTTTTTGGAGGTGATATTTCCCCTCTCCACCCCTGATTTATAACTAATAAGTCATTGTTCTTCCAAAATTGGTGGTTCAAACCTTCAGCATCTGACAAAGTGTGAACGCGCAAATGAGCAGTTTATCAAATAGTTTCCTAAAAATTGGTCTTTTTAATCACCACACAGAGGCAAGGCTTTATAAAAATTTATAGAAGATTCAAAATTACATGATAAAATCAAGTGAAAAGGTAAAACGTGGAGTAGTAGGAATTAAGAGAATTGTAAAGACTTGTATAAAAGGGAAGAGCAATGTTTTTTGGATCAAAGAGTTTAAATCTCTGATTTTATTGTCTACGATTGAGGGTTTAGTAGACAAACCCGGTTTCAGAAGTAGCACGCGTTGTTTTTGTTGGGGAAAACGTTAATTTTTCCCCATTTGGATTGTTTATGACTTTTCTTGAACGAAACCTCTTCACTCCCTTTCTCAAACCCCAGCATTTTCACCTCCGTCAGCTTAAGACATTGTTTCTTTGTATTTTTACCCGAATTTCTGGAAAATTTGCGCATTTGCGACGTTGTTCTTCCAAAACTTTGATGCGTTAAAATGAAACTCTTTGATTGTGCACTTACATGATTGTTCCTCCAAGATTACACTACTAACTATGAAAAAAAAAAAAAAAAAAAAAAAAGAATGACAGAAAGTACACTCACGGCACTGTTGTCCATCTTTTCGCAGAGGAAATAACAAGTAAATAATAAGAAGTAATAATTCGATAACTAACAAAAGCCACATATCAAATAAATCCCTTATTTATTTGTACATGGAGATTGGGGGTTTTGAGGGAATGGAAGAAGAAAACCCCCAATATCCAGGAGAAAGGAAGTGGATCTCTATAATTCAGCCTCCCCTAATCCTCTTAGTGACAACAATAAAATAGCCCCGCTAAAGCTTTCCTGATAATCCACAATCCTACAGGGAATTATCAACGATAGCTTATGACCGTACGACTAACCTGAAGAGTTATCCGAAGTACGTTAGTTTTCAAGTCATTTCATTCGATATTAAGTACACAACTTCGTTATTGTAGAATTGTACACTGACGTTTTTCACAATTTGATTTAACGATAATATGACGGGAACTACGATTATTATGTTGCTGAACTATTTCAAGTAGGTACCGTATGTATCAAGTATCCAAAGTAACCTGTAATGATCGTAAGGAAAAAGTCATCAAATTTAATATTGTAATTGTAAAAATAAAAAAATTAAGAACTACACATAAAAGTAAAAGCAGGGATAATCTCATCTTGAAGTACACTTTTGAATGGAGAAATGAATAAATACCTAAATATGCAATGCACATAGTAGGTGGGAGGTATGTATTACTTCCCTCTGGTAAATCCTGCGCTGTTGAATATTTGTGCTATACTGCAATCGTGTGCACTAATAATTGCATAGTTGGTTTGACCTTATAATGGTATGACTGGTTATTTTGTTATAGTGAAAACAAAAAACGTGTGAATAAGTAGGGTTTTTACATTGTCATTTAAACCTCCAACCTGTGATGAACACCTTCAGGCCCCATGGGGAGGACAACAAACTCCTCCCCCTTGAATGAGGTAATGAATAATGTCTAGTTTTTTAACCAACAACTTAATTGGATGCGAACCAAATAGAGTCCAAAAATCTACTGGTACAGGATTTCACAATAAGTAAGTTAGTAGCTCAAGCAATTTTGATTAAATTCATAAGAGTGACTACTTCATACGCCGGCTCAATATAACCAGAGACAAGTTCATTTCCGGGTTTTACACGGTATCAAATGGTTTTTTGCAACCGCCGACTTAAGCTTAGGAACGGCTACAACTTCTCTACTAAACAATAAAAATATATCTAAATTCACAAGAAACTGAATTCTATAAAGGTAAACATTTATATTCGGAGGTGATAATACAATAATTATTATACTCGTATATTTTACAATTCATCTATTTAAAATTTAAATTTAAAACTAAGTATTTATTAAATACTTGGAGAATAACGGATACTTAACGGATAACGGATACTTAATTGTTTCTTTAAACTATGGATCAAATCAAACAACTCAATTTCATAGCTATATAAGGGGTTCTGCATTGCAGTATCGAAATTGTTACGATAACATTCTCTACGCTAGCAAGACACTTTTGATGCAGTAGCTGTTCTACTAATAGGTACTTTAAAGATATTTTCTGGCTGATTTATTACTTAGCTGATTAATTCCCCATTTTAAAAACCTGAGTGATATAACTTTATAAATTATAAAAAGATATTTATATCGTTACAACTCAGTTTTTAACCTTACGGCTAAATTTCTATAAGCATGGAACATGTTTTAGCCACTTAGCTGATCCTGGGCCTATTCTGCTTAAAGTTTACGTCCTAAGGTATATTATGGTATTTTCATACCTACCACATTACAGCTTCACAGTTTGTAAACATAATATGAAAACTGTTGTGCCCGTAGCTCTGCTGTTTGTACAGTCACAGAGTTATTGTGAATAGGAAAGGGGATAAATCGAGAGATCAACTTCAATAGCAACGGTTTGGTTTTAAGCGGAAGTCATTATAAAATCGGAAATAGATTAGCGTAACGGACGGACGGAAGCTCCGTTTTGGCCAACTTTGTAAATGATGAAACATTTTCCATGTTAAAACTATATGGATTTTTTTGCGGCGTTTTCAAAAATCTCCAATGAGTTTCGAGCAAATCGCCGGATTTGATGACATCAGCTAAATCATTTTCTCTTTAATCCGGACTAGAAGCCTGATCGAAAAGAGCCAGAACGCCCTTCAGAGGAGTACCTACAAACTGATTTTACGCCTCTTCATGAAAAGCTGTGAAAAATGAGACGCCCAGCGGTGCAACTCGAGCAAACATGTGTATTTCTCCATTATAGAATTTAGTTTCCAAGGGGCGAACTCAAAAACCGCTTATTTTCTCTACTTACTCTAAACCGTGCGAGTTTCCAACTTTAAATTGTTGTTTTTCTCAATTATGAACAAAAAATTGAATTACCTGGGTTCTTACTGCGCCCTTCAACCATTCATTCGTTTTCCATGTGCCACTTCTAAACAACGCGGAGCGCATGTTATTTTCTCGGGACTTTTTGTCGTCCGTAGATTAAATTACATTACTATTCAGAGCCCTTCGTTGGGTTCATAACTTTTTTTTCTATTTTTTTCTCCTCTTTATACCATTAGCATTAAAATTTATTCTGGCGGCAACGGAAAATGCGTTCTTTTTCGAGGCATTTCCCAAGTGGGTTTTCGCCTCGAGCTGCGAGAATTAAAAAAAAAGCGGTGGTCGAAACTAGAGGAGGGAAATTCGTTCTAGGGACGCACCAGTGTCGAGGATGAATAATCGTATTTCTTGACTCTAAGAACGAGTATTATCTAATAAGATTTGATTGACACAACTCCTTATTAATTATTATAAATTAACTTGATATCTGAAAACCATGTGCCGTTCGAATCTTCTGGGCCTGAACGAACATTTACCCGACAGGCTGCCGCATGATTCACCCTCATGTTGACGACTATTGATCTGCTCCAACTTTGAGCCCTCACTGTGTACGAACAAAGCTGCGGATGGCCTTGAAAAATTCTAAAATATAAACTCTATCTAAAAACGAACTAAAAACTACATGTACATCAGAATTTTTAGAGACCTCTAAATAATTTAGATGAATATGAATTATTCATAGGTACCTGTATGAATTTTTCAAGATTTCAAAATTGGTTTTGAACTCCGCCCCATTTATTTCTCCGTCATCAAGGCCTACAATCAGTTTCACAATGTAGAATTAATAGAAGTTATTGTTATAGGTGTATCAGAAAATTTTCGTAAACATACTAATTTGTAGGTTTGGATTTTGAAACATTTTACAGCATATCTTGAATATAATGTTTACAGCAATCTTGAAGAACAGCAACATTTTTAACAGAAAAAGTTTTAAGAAAAATTGACAGACATTTTTTTTCTTAATAATTGCAAGATATGCTGTAAAAAAACAATTGTTTGTTAATTTTTCTTGAACATTTTTCTGTAAAAAATTTGACTGTTTTTCAAGATTGCTGTAAAAATTATATTCAAGATATGCTGTGAAAAATTTCAATATCCAAACCTACAAATTAGTATAATCACCAACTGCTGTTAAAATTTTCCGATACACCTATAACAATAATTTATATTAATTCTAAATTGTTAAACTCATTTTAGGCCCTGGTGATGGAGAAATGAATTCTTCGAAACTTTGGCACATAAAACATCTCTCATTTGACCGACCCTTGACATCCCCCATCATTATTCTTACTGACGGTCATCACATCACACACACATAATAATTATTGATAAATAATAATGATGATTAATTAATAATAATAACTGCTAATAAATTGATAATTAGGTAATAAATTTTGGCCGATATCGGTACGTGGAAACCCCAGAATTATATTGGTACAAATTATCACTATAAACGTTTCATCTATCATTCGGTGATCTGTACAAAGACGATAATAAACATTTGTGACAAGAATTTGCAGAGTTTTTCATTGAAACGATTCGATAAGCAAACTTGGAATGGATTCCGATCAGCGAGTAGGAACGTCAACCCCTGAACTCGGCGAAACTTCCGTTTTTACCAGATAATGTTTTTCGCCGTTGCAATAAATTAATAATTCATAAGACGAACTCGGACGACTGTCGCAGTCGCTTCTCCAACTTTTCAGCACAAAAAAAAAAACCTCCCGAACGTTGTGGAAGGGAATAACGTTGATGAAATTAAAATGAGGTCGGAAGAGTCCTTTTCTGCGGCCCTGAAAATACCGACAGGACCCGAAATAAAACGATGGACCGACCTCAGGTCATGAATACCAACTTCCGCGCACAAAAATTGACTTCTGGGGTATTTGGTGACCCCAGCTTTGAGTTTTTTCAGGGTTAATAATGCATTAGTGAAAATGGGAAGATTAAATTTGAAGGTTCGGTTCAGATTACATTTTGTGTTCAAATTGAAAGATTCCTGTTCAGTGGTGCACGGTTCCCAAAAATTGTCCTCGAAGAAGTAACAGAGAGAGAGGAATAATATTTTTGAATTATACTATGTATGAAAGTCCTTCACATTGCCTGCAGGAACTTCCTTGGGCTTGGAACTGAGGAAGTTGACCAACCATTCATTAAACATACTCCAAAAACTATAAGAAGTTAGGTATGTCTGCAATCAGTTCAGGCAGAGTACAATCTTTGTCTACGAGGTGACATGTGTGGAGAATTTGAAGTTCAGCTAATCAGATGGATTTTGGTAAATATTCAAGTTAAGAAGGAACTTCTTTCACTTGAATGGCTCCCTAACACATTCTATTCCAAGAGCGAAATGTTCTCTACGCAATCTTAGAGCTGAAGAGGTTATTGTTCTGGGCGAATGCTGAATGAATTTGGGGTCATTGTATCTAGTCATTTTATTGGTTTATTATCTTCGATAATGAACCATTGGAATCGCCAAAAGAAAAAATTTTTTTAACCCCCCCTCAAAATTTGTTGGTTTACGTTTCAAGATACGTAGATTCAGAAAATCGAATAAAAAAAAAAATCCGTCCGTCCGCCGTACGCCGTCCGCGCCACTTTGCCCAGTTAGCGTTGAGTTAAAATTACGAAATTTTTTTTATGGGTTTCGACCAACCCCACAATGGTCCTCGAAACCCTAGGTCAAGGGGAAGGGGTTCAAAACGAATTTTGAAATTTTGAAAATTTCATATCTCGAAGAATTCATATGGAACGATATGTTTTTTATTTCATATTTAGATAAAGTTTGTTACGTAGAATCTTTTAAGACCATCCGCAGCTTTGTACGACCAGCCGTTCGTTCACAATGACGGCTCAAAGATTGTGCCTCACAACACGATCGTGAATCAGACTGTTGAAATACAGGTCCATTTTCATACTAACAAGCTCTTTGGAACATCGTATGGCTTAAGTGATGTCGAGTTTGTTGTTCTGAGGTGCGTTTCGTGCTACGGAAATGAAGGTAATTTCGAATGTTTGTTGGTAGGTACTTCTTTTATAGAAAAATTATTACCGACGTAGTATTAAAAACCCCAGAATTATATCGTATTAATTAATCATAATTAATAATAATTATTATTAATAATAAATACGAATTATTAATACCTAACAATAAACTATAATAATTTTCACTAGGTACTTGATAAAATTGTTAATAATTAGTGATAATTGATAATAATAATTAATCTAACATTTAGGATCTAGACATTTAGACCTAGTGATCTAGACAGAAGGGTGATCTGTACAAAGAAGATAATGAACCGTTGTGTCAAGAATTTGCAGAGTTTTTAGTCATTGAAATCTAGTCATTATTTCTAAGCTGTTTTATAAATTGATTGGCCTAAGGTCACTGTCACTGCTCGGGACCGTTCCAATGTGAGACTAGAATCCACAGTCCTTAGTCCACAGCCCTTCTAGTTGTCTTTATTAGGTCTCTATCATCCCATAAAAGCATAGTGTGACCCGGACGTGATATGATCACGCAACCTTCCGACAACGCGAGCCAACTCCGACAACGAGAGCCAACTCGGACAACGCGAGACAACTCCGACAACACGAGCCAACTCAGACAACGTGAGCCAACTCCGACAACGCGAGACAACTCCGACAACGCGAGCCAACTCAGACAATGCAAGACAGCTCGGACGGACAATGCGATACAACTCGGACAACGTACCATAACTCTTTTATTCATTTATTTGTAAAGAGGATAATTTTATTTTGAAATGAAACTTAGTAGGTATTATCAGTATTATTAGGTTACTATTAAATATCGTGTTCGTATACAAGGATTCCTATTCAGGGAGAGTCGGTAGCGGTTGAGGTTAATGGTTGTAAAACAACGTAACACGATTCAAGATCCGTAATAATATCAGTCATGAACATAAACATCGTGATAATACAAACTCAGTCTATCATAAGAGGGAGGCTTTTACCTCTTAAACTTGAAAAGCCGTTTCATTACCCCCAACCTGATTATCATAAAAACGGGAGAAAGAAAAGAAGATTAAAAAAACACAATTCAAATCCCCACTCAAACGCTTGGATTTCGAACGGTCCGTTCAAAATTTTACAGTTCCGACCAAACTCGCGGGAGTTAAACCATTTTTACGGCCGTAATTCCGCTAGTAAAAGCGACAAGCTCGCACTATTAAAAGGATCTTGAGAGAAGGGGGAAAAACCTACATTTTTAATCTGATAAACTTCCTCTTTATAATGGAAAAGATCCTTTAGGTGGTAAAGGGAGGGGGAAAGGTGATTTAGAATACTTTACTCTCCTTGGAAAAGTTTTTTTTTTCCTGCATTATTTACGAGCTAATCACGGAAAAGTATGGAGACTTGGCTGCCCTCCTCCCAAGAACGTTATTCAAGTTATTTTTTTTTTCTTTAACGTTTTCTTGGTTGAATTCGTCTTTAGAAAAATGAAAACAGCGAGCGGTCGGTGGTGGAGGGCGGTGGAAGGGGCGAAGTTGGTCTCTGGAGGCCGTAGACTACGAGTATTTAGCTTCCGTGGTTCAACATCATTTGCGTTTTGTATTCAATTGCGGAGTCGGGAGTATAATTTTCAAAGGGGCCCCGAACCGATAAGATTCGCTTGACGGGGAGAGAAATTGGCCGAACTGCCTCGTATATTGTCCCGAAATGAAGAATGTAGGTAGAAGTTGAATGATGAAGAAATTTATTACGAATAACAAAATATTTAATCGAAAGTAAAACTTTCAATTGAAAATTACCTACAGCTACCTACCTACCCATGGAAGAATACCTTCGTCTATGCTACCTACCTTTGATAGTTGGTTTGAATCAAGAATCCATGGCTGAAGCCAAGTCATCTAAGAAACATGGGGTTAAAAAAAAAATTTTCCAATGGTTCATTATCGAAGATAATAAACCAAAAAAGAAGAAGGTATAGATCCACGATCTGACTGGGATCGGAACCGCAAAATCATCACGGGGGGCCGTGACGTCACACGTACATTGTATTCGTCCGTCTGTGTGTATTCTGGCGTGTGAGTCACCGCACTTGTTTCGCGTATGCCCTTGTTGTGCGCAGGCGACGCTTTCGCTGAAATACGGAGGCCAGAGAATTTATAATATCCATCAATTGATAATATCCATGCAATTCTGTTTGTGTTTATGTGTGCTGGTAGGTTTCAGTTGTTCGTTTAGTTTATCTTCCTAAAATAACCCAAGCAGCACAATTGGTCGGATTTCACGACTTGCTACCTAATCTGTAGTATATCCGACGTCGGAAATCTGTATGTCAAATATTAACGTCATCACGACGTCGGTACGACGAGAGATTCGTCGGAAATCTATAGTACAGATAGACGAGGTCGCTACGACGTCGGATATTTGTATTACAGGTTGACGAGGTGGCCACAACGTCGTATATCTGTACTATATAACGCTGAGGTCGCCGCGACGTCGGATATCTGTAGTAAAGATAGACGAGGTCGCCACAACGTCGGATATCTATAGTGAAATGGCGATGGCGATAACACGCAGGTGGGACGCTACAGGCGCTCATTCTGTTGTACCGTTTGGGAACTACGTTACTATATATTTCTGTACATGTTTTGTACATCAGCCGACGAGAGGAAGACCTGGTCAGATCCTGTACAGATTTGTTACACAATCGTGTAACAATATCGGAACATCCCTAGTTCGCCATCTTTTTCCATTTCCATTACAGGTTAGGTTGAGGTTAGATATTAATTTAAATAATTTTCCAATATATTTATTTCTGAAATTCAAATGTAATAATAACTCTGATAGTTACCAAGGAAATACAGCAGTTTAATAGTGAAACCAGCGAAATAATAAGTCGTCATAACATTTTCACAATAGTTACCAAATTGAAAAAAATATTTACAACGTCTCAAATTCGGAGGGCACTGGTTTTTGAGAGACAGAATCGAGCATTTCACGTTAAATTTTTCTCCGCGGATGATATGAAGAGACATGAACTTACATACGGGAGTTGGTAGGTACCGTGTAATATTCACACCAAGTATTTCACCATCCACCATCTTAATGATTTCCGTGGAGAGAGATAACCTTCCTCGTCGGAAGATGTCGGTTTTGTATTGAGTCAGTTGAGGTCGGGCGGCGACGTCGGTACAACCAAGAAATCACTCCCCACATTGGTCGGCATTTGGTCGTGGTGAGGTCGGCACGACGTCGTCGCCCGACCTGAGGTCGGGCGGCGACGTCGGTACAACCAAGAAATCATTCCCCACATTGGTCGGCATGTGGTCGTGGTGAGGTCGGTACGACGTCGTCGCCCGAAGTCAGGTCGGATTTCCCGACCTCTTACGACGTCGGACCGACGTCGTTGTGCTGCTTGGGAAACGTTTCGCGAAGTTTTAGCAAAAAATTCGTCAGGTGCCAGATCTCAAGGGCTCATCACCGTGAGTACTAGATATTTTAATGTTGAGAACTAAAATATCAGGGTGTACCTAGTTCAAAAAAACTTTTGTTTTCCTCTAAAAAAAACATTGTGTAGTGGCTTTTTATCAAATTTTCAAAGAAAAGGAAGCTATTGTTCTCGGTCCAAAATGTTTTAAACTCGAATTTCCGAAAAATTTGTATACCAAATTCCGTTTCAGATCAAAAGACTGCCACAAGACACCAACAATTATAATATAATACATATCATATATCCCCAATCTTATGAGTGCCATTCTAGATTACATTTAATGTGATCTAGCTGTCTCTTTTTCATTTTTAGGGTGAGAGAGGCAGGAAGTGTGGGTGGTGGTGGGGGGGGGGTGAATTGGGTGCGTTACCCCCATGTTCAGAGCCACGCTACACTCCTGTTTCATTTCGTGACGGTCACAGGCTAGGAATCTATTCTGCAGCTAATTTCTGGTCGAAAAAGTCCTGTAGCATTAAATGCTACAAATTTGTTTTACTCAATTAAGAAATGGAGTTTTATCAATTTTATGATTTTGTGAGATTTGGAGTTTTCAATCAATCAATCAATTCATTCCACAATGTGTACCTACCTCAAGTCCTGTAGCATTTGTTTTACCCAATTAAGAAATGGAGTTTTATCAATTTTATGATTTTGTGAGATTTGGAGTTTTCAATCAATCAATCAATTCATTCCACAATGTGTACCTACCTCAAGGGCGGGTTGTGGGGTTGTGGAGTTTTCGACTTCATCACACTAAAATGATCATAACTCCCTCAATTTACATGAAAACTCAAATCTGATTACACCTTTGGGAAGAACACAAAATTTCCTATCCCTCTGATGAAAACTGAAGTTTCTTTGAATTGCCAAAATGGGTGAAAAATGAACTTGAAAACGAAAATTTGTCAAATCTTAGAAATTTCCACTTTTGGTTTATTATCTTCGATAATGAACCATTGGAATCGCCCAAAGAAAAAAATTTTTTAAACCCCCCCCCCCCCCCCTCAAAATTTGTTGGTTTACGTTTCAAGATACGTAGATTCAGAAAATCGAATTAAAAAAAATCCGTCCGTCCGCCGTCCGCGCCACTTTGCCCAGTTAACGTTGAGCTAAAATTACGAAATTTGGTTTCTGGGCTTGGACCAGCCCCACAATGATCCTCGAAACTTTTCATAACCCTAGGTCAAGGGGAAGGGGTTCAAAACGAATTTTGAAATTTTGAAAATTCCATATCTCGAAAAATTCATATAGAACGGTATGTTTTTTATTTCATATTTAGATAGAGTTTGTTCCGTAGAATTTTTTAAGACCATCCGCAGCTTTGTACGACCAGCCGTTCGTTCACAATGACGGCTCAAAGATTGTGCCTCACAACACGATCATGACTCAAACTGTTGAAATACAGGTCCATTTTCATACTAACAAGCTCTTTGGAACATCATATGGCTTAAGTGATGTCGAGTTTGTTGTTCTGAGGTGCGTTTCGTGCTACGGAAATGAAAGTAATTTCGAATGTTTGTTGGTAGGTACTTCTTTTATAGAAAAATTATTACCGAGGTAGCATTAAAAACCCCAGAATTATATCGTAATAATTAATCATAATGAATAACAATTATTATTAATAATAAATACCAATTATTAATACCTAACAATAAATTATAATAATTTTCACTAGGTACTTGATAAAATTGGTAATAATTAGTGATAATTGATAATAATAATTAATCTAACATTTAGGATCTAGACATTTAGACCTAGTGATCTAGACAGAAGGGTGATCTGTACAAAGAAGATAATGAACCGTTGTGTCAAGAATTTGCAGAGTTTTTTCAATGGCTATACAAATTTTCATTGCAATTAAACCAGAACGCTAGAGAATCTGTGAGTGAATATCAACGGCGATTCCCCCACAGGCGGGTAATAAATTTTGATCGTGAATGCTGTGCTGCGTTTCTGTCTCTTGTTACTCACAATGCGAGGTTCGGTTCATCAGTATTAAAACCCGAGTCGTTTTCAAACGGTCGAGTCTAATTTTCATACCGAAGTTTCTTCGAGCGTAAACCGAACAACAAGACGAGAAATTTATCAAGACGCAGAGGAAAATATCGATTGTTGGTGGAGGGCCAAACGCAGTGCGGTAACACCTCGTGTTTACCACCAAACGCCAAACGGCTAAACCTTGGCTGGAGCTCAAAGTGTTTTCCGAGCTCTCCGGACAGACGTGTCCCGGACGATGTAGATTTCTCCTTTTTTTGACCCCCTCCACTTCTCCAAATAGTGGAAAATGGCTTAAGAAGGATAAAATAGAAAGACTTAAGCCAAGAACAGTGGGTTCCATCGGATACCTCTCCGCACGAAAGCCAACGAACCAATCGTAATTCAAAAACGGTCTTGGATGTGGATCCACATAGAGATAATAATATTATTATGTTATTTGCTTTAAACAGCCTTCTGCAGCTTCCCTCCATCGGTAGCTTTAAACCGATTTCTCGAATCTTCCCGTCAAAACTTCAAACCTCCCGTTGATGTCAACCGTCAAGGAGTCAGGACTGTCCAATAGATCGTTCACAATAGTCGCGTCTTTCTGAGAATAGATATCAAACCGTGGCGTTTCTTATCTTCTCCAATTTTAATGCTCGTGGTAAAATTACTTTCTATTTCACGATCAGTCCCGTAGAAGTAGTAATTCAGGTCTTAAAACAGGATGCCTACTACAGGGTCATCAAGATGTTCATTGCTCCAGTAGTAAGCACTCTTGCCTACTACTGGGAAAACCACATTCTGTTACTTACCTAGATTCGGCCAATTTTTAATTTGAAACACAATGGTAATTGCGTTTTTCTTGAATGGCGACGATGCAGAAGCAACAGAAAAACAAGAATATTTGAATAGTTGTCTATTTCCACAGAAATGTGGCTAAGTTCGTAGATGTACAGAATCGGGCCACTCTAAAGGGGAGGGGTTAGGGGAGTTTTAGGGGGGAAATTA
This sequence comes from Stenodema calcarata, assembly GCA_963920205.1. Taxonomy (NCBI): domain Eukaryota; kingdom Metazoa; phylum Arthropoda; class Insecta; order Hemiptera; family Miridae; genus Stenodema; species Stenodema calcarata. The sequence continues at coordinate 16,177,368 of OY986062.1, read as the reverse complement.
TCCATAAATTCCCAAAATGAAACAGTCTGACAAGTGATACCTAATTTCAAGATTTTGTTTATGCTGAGCACGATGGTGAATTCAGAATTGTGATATCTTATACCGTTCTCAAACTGGAGCACTTTCAAGGTGAAGAAACGTCGTTGTAACTTCAGATGTTCTTCACGTTTCATCTGCTGTAATCTGATATTTTTGATATAGCGGATAGAACAAAATATCGGCGGAAACTTTCGGTTACTGAAGTATCGATACCCGATACTAACGGACTATCGATATATCGATGGAAAATATCGATATTTTGATATTATCGACTATCGGTGGCCATCCCTACACCATAAGCTCTTATTCCACTTACGTAACCCACGGGGGTTCGCTTCAGGCTCGATATTTGGTCTACTAATGCAAATTGAATGATGAGAATCGACCATGAACTCGGCGTAACGCGAGCATTGAATTACAGTCGTCGTCCCCAGAGCCAAATCACTGTCCCGCTCATTCGAACGCTTTGTCATTTCTCGTCGGCCGAATGTTTCGGGTTTTCTCATACGAGCTCCCGTGTTGACATAATCATCAGGGGCCCGAGCGGAAGTGAAGGTGAAGAACGGGCGAAGAGGGGGAAACGAATGTTTTGATATTTCCGACAGTTATTTCGGGCCCGTTCGGTTTTCTAACATCAAATACACGGCTTTTCCATTAGTATGATGAGGAAAACGGGAAATGAAAAGGGCGAAAAACCTTTCCACGGCAAATACGAGAGAGAAAGAAGATGTCCGCGTATGTGATGAGAAAACTACCTCGATACACCTGCAAAGCGAGGCCCTCACATTTCAATTTATTGAACTGGTTTTCGAGCGTAATGCGCGCCGTTTTTATCACAAGGCCCCACAGGACGTAAAAGGGTTTCCATTACATTTTAGTGGGAAGACGTCAAACATCACTTTTCGCCGAATGATCAAACCGTCGACTTTATTAGCGTTTGAATCATTTCGTTATAACGAAATCCGAAAAGCTCTTAGCGAGATCACGCTCAAACCGTTTCAACTGGTGATTTCCAACACGTTCTTGAATTGAAATTTATGCAAAGGTACACAAGCCCACTCAGGCTCACAAAAGTGCCAGCAGTACGACACGAACTAATGGAGACAACGACAGATACAGGACAAACACTGTAGTCTTACTCGATGCCAGGATTGTGTGTTCAAATATCGAAAGAAAAATATCGATATCAGAGAGTTCTTAAGAGATAAGTTCATTATGGAAAGGCCGTATCTAGTGGCCTTATCAAAGGCGAGCGACATTTGGGTGCTAACCAAATAAGTCAGCTTTGAAAGGGAGCCTTTTGAATATAAAAAGTTTGGTGGACAAACAGCAATCGAAATTCGAGTTTTACGGTTCGTTATTTTACGTTACATTGCAAATTCGCTTAGTAGGTCATGCTGTGTGACTGGAACTTTCCTCCTTCCTTTTATTGGTATGTTCCTGCTCCTTTACTAACTTGTTGACAATATTGAGTGAGTTTGAAGAGCACAGGAAGTGCACAGTCGATCACTGTGGGAACTCTAGTAAACACGCGTGTTTATGAGCATCCACGAGCTTTCACACCACACATGACGCTGAGAGTTCCTAACTGTTCCCTTTTCTCTTACAAATTTATTGTCCCCCCTAAATTAAGACACTACATACAATACTCCTTAAGAATAAACGACTTTTAAGACCGACAGGCCGATATTGTTAAACCTAACTATCTCAAACCACTGTAAAATAATCTATGTATGTACCACTATGCCAATAAAATATTTTTGAATTTGTTCATCATCAGCGTCCTTCATTCAATCTTCTCTCACCCTCTGAACACATCTCGAAAGCTTACTAGAATATGTGTATTTTATTCTTTTTTTGAATAAAGTTTTCTTTGTCACAAATTCCAATAGTTTCCATACAATTTTGATAGTTTGACCTACCGATAAGTGGCTTAATTCATTTATCCGGTCATCAAACTCCAATCATCTTCCGGCTGACTGAGACTGTCAAACCAAGTCATTAAACTGACGAACTTGAAGCGAATGATCAATCCCCATCAGGCAACTTGTAGAGCGTTAAGGCCCCGAGTGTGGTCGTGGTATTGTGTGGAGACATAATATGTATGATATTTATACTTAAGTATAGTTTAGCATATCGGGAAGTTTAATAAACACTGTACCTAGTCATGAGTTTGGTTGTAAACTTTTATTCGCCCACGATGGTTTAATTTAGTTATACCTACCATAGTTTAGTGACCCCCAAACACACCCTCAAATATCATTCTATAGGGGCCGGAAATAGTTATGATATCCACTTTCCCCTCCCGCCATAACCGAGATGTCCTAACCACTTCACAAGCACCGTACCCGTTTCGAAATCTCCCCTTGGCGCAATGGCGAGACGTTTTTATTACTACACATCCATGTATTATTTTATTAGTTGCACAATAGGGGTGATTTTTACACGGTTTTTTCGGTGGGATATCACATCTTTTTGTTGTTGAAGTTGAAAAGACCAGTAGAGGCAATATTCCTTTGAAAGGAAGCCTAATCTAAAACGTATTTTGGAACGTCAACCCACCTTTTTGAACGGGAGTTGAAAACTTATTTTTTCGTGGTTGATTCAAGTTGTAACCGTTCAAGTTGTAACCCTTCGCTTTTGTCCCGAATGAATGAATACACCTAATTAATAGACCACGTAAATTTAAACGTACCAAATTTTAATTACATACAAAATAAATATAATCCGTGAGTTGATTGATCGTGGGTAAAGAACGCGGGAATTGATTGACGTTGAAAAAAATGATGTTTGTTCGTGTGATAGTGAAGGAGGCTCGTTTAGTAAGTCAATAAAACAGCGATGTAGTGGAGATGAGGTGGGGGGTCTAACGAAGAGAAGGGCGAAGAGGAAGAGGTGATAAATGAGGTGACATCGTCCGACAAAAACGAGAAAAGCTTAGCAACGACCGGGCAACCGGCAGGAGATTCTCCTTATCTATCGAATTTCGAAGGGAACCCTTTTTTCCCCTTTTGATTTATGGGGAAGGTGGAGGGAACAAGAGTCTCATTGACAGGAGTGATCTAGTGGTTGGGATTTCTATTTTACCGGCGTTGTTCGCCCGAGCGTTGCGCGTGAGAATAATTCCCGTGTGGCAAAATGTGAATTGAAATAGAATTGAAATAGGTAATCGCTCAATAAAATGAAAGTTCAGACAAAATATTTGGGAGAAAAAACAAAAATATCGTGCGATGGCCGGGAATCGAACCCGGATCAACTGCTTGGAAGGCAACTATGCTCACCATTACACCACCATCGCCCTTATTTGCTACAAAACAGATGTACATCTCGAGCTGTAAAACTACTACTATTATCTGATATGGCGGCCTGTAGTCGTTACTTTCAACGAGGCACCATAAATTATAATTCAATGAGACCATGAATCCTAAATTAAAATTGAAAGTCTAGGAGTTCCTGATGTAGGCATTTTGTACCTCATATTCAAAGATCAGTCCACATAAAATCCTTATATTGAATAGGTACCTATGTACCCTGTTTTCTCTGGTTCCACACCTTTAGTAGTACTGGCTAATATGAGGTATCTAAGGTATTCATTTATTATCTTGTTTGCATTACGTAGGTAAATTCATTTCATGAATTATTGTTTACTTTACAGCCTTGATTATCACTTTTATAACACAGCACTAAAACATAAAATATAATTTACTAGTCTCTTTTTAACATTATATATCACAATATAATTATTAATTGCTGAGGAACCTTAAAAACTACACCAGTCTATGACGTAAAAAGATGACAGTTTTAATATTAAACTATTTTTGACACTGTGCCTAACTAACATGTCAACGAATGTACTAGTACAGTACGAATGTACATTAACCAACTCGAAAGAATGAACGTATTATTATAATACAGAAAAATTGTACTTTGGAAGTATCATTAACAAGATACTTCCAAACTACAATTTTTCTGTATTATGTGGTAACGTTAAATGTTATGTTACCACAATAACATTAATTTATGTTACCATTAAATGGTAATTTAATGTGGGAACACTTGAAAATGGTCACGAAGCTAATCAGTCTAAATTGGTAACAGTGTTGGCACTCTTCTTCATTGATGACTGGCAATGACTCCCAAAAATGAAGACGATTTCCACAATCTGGAATAACTGCCTTCTACTTTGTAATCTAACTTGATTATCCCTCCTGTCTTTCGCAATCTTAGAGTGTCCTAAGTGGAAAATATAAGGTTAAAACGTCTTAACTCGAGGGCTAAAGTTGGACATAGGACGATCTAGCGTAGAATTATATAATTAGACAGCAAAGTGGTGACAATGGACTTAGGACAAAGTGTTTTTTCACTGGTTTGTACAAGGTAAATGTGGGACGTTCTAACCTAGCTAGAAAAATGCGTCTCGACGAGCTCTACCAGACCATGTCCAAAAACTCAAAAACTGAAAAAACGGACTTAGGGCATTCTTCCTTACGGGGACAGTATATAATATACATAATATACATATTATGTACATAAGATTTTTGATGTCTTTCGGCAGTGAATTCAGGATGGTCTGAAACGTATTTTGGTATAAAATCTTTTCGTAAATTCGAGTTTTCAAGTTTAAGATCGAGTGCTTCCTTTTCTTCGATAATTCGCTATTTAGAAAGCGCTTTTTAAAAAGCGCTTGTTTTCCTCGGACAATGAGCGAAAATTCCGTTTCAGGTGAGCTCGCTCTAACATCATTTCGACATCACGTCATGTAAACGACGAGGTTTTACATCAACGTTGGCAGATGAGCCAAAATAAAGCATATTCTCTACCACAATCAACGAAACTCTGACGAGGCCGTATGAGGAAACCTGTGTTGCCTCCTTTTTTGAAATGAAAACACGGTCGACGGTTTTCACAGAACCTGACAGCTGGCGGATGGTTTGGTGAAAAGGAAACGGACGACGAAGAGGAAGGAAGATTATGAAGACCGCTGACGCAACAATGTCCTTTTGTTTGAGGATTTTTTTGGTGTATCATTGTGAACGCTATTCACGTTTTAATAATAACGTCCCTCGGCCAGATATTTGAAGAGTTTCTTATCACGTCGAAATTATATCCAGCTCCAGATACAGAAGACATCTCCGGAACAGAGGGTTTTTAATAACGGCGTTCATCCTCTTCAAAGACAAGCTATTTCGAAATAAATAAATAAATCATTATGGAATTCGTCTCTCTCTTTGTTTTCGTTTTCGTGCTTTTCCTTTATTTTTAGAGCATATTTCGAACGCTTTGCAGAGCATATTGAACCACGTATTTCAAGAACCTGAGTCAAATTAGGTAGGGCGCAGGTTATCGTTCAGTAAAGCAACATTTTACACTCCGAAAGTATTTTTGTTAATAACATGGTAAATGCAAAGAAGGGTGACGGATAAGGAGATAAGGAGCACTCAGCCCAGAGAAGGACAGGTACTTGTTGGTCTTGTGGTAAATATGAATATATGCTGCTGTTTGACTGTTTATTTATTAACCTGCACAGAAATTAGGGCCATAAGGCCCTCTCTACCACTCTGGCAGGAAACATGATTACACAAATATAAAGAAAAGATGAAATCAGACTTCATAATTTTGCGCTCAGGGTTCACTTCACGCAAAGTTCATCAAATTGTCCACAAAATCTTAATACTACACATATTCATGTTTACTTCAATCAATATTGACCAAGTTAATCTTCATACGTTTTTAATATCTTTTCTTCTGTGTACTTATAGCCAATTCTGTATCAAAAGTTTAATATTATCATTATGCATGCGCACTGCTTGAACATGGAATGATCTATTAAAAATCATTGTTTGATGTAAAGGACATTGCAGGAGCCTATTACTATTACGAATATTACCCATGAACAAAAAATCACCGTACAAATAAGGTTTACTATACTTCAAAATTTCAAAAACAATCAAACCAAGGCGATACCTTCTCCACTCTTCCTCTCGGCAGGTTGGTCCGCCATACGAGTCGGTACAGCACCGTATCAATCTCTACACTCGGGCAAGTCGCCAGATCAAGTTGCTTGATCAGGCCAGAATATCCTAAAACCAGCACCTTACATTTCGTAGGGTTAATTCTAAGTGCATGTTCGGAATTCATTCAATCTAGCCAAATTCTCATTTAAAGACCTAATACCCTCCCGAAAATTGGTTATAGACCTACTTCCGTGTAAATTTGCAAGTCATCAGCTTATAGCAAGTGCGAGAAAATGTGCAATAGAACTCCATGTCTAAATTGCCTGTTGCATTTAGTTATTGGTATCGCGTTACACTTTTTTGGGTTGAAAAAACGGCACACGATTTTTTTCAAAAACCCCAAGCTAAATGACAAACCCATGTCAAAAATGAATATTTCGATTATTGTAGTTTTTGCAACGTATAAAAATTCGTTCACATCTCAAAATTTCAACGCATTGTGTTCAAATGGGTATCAGCTTATGTCCATTATGTCCAGCGACCTGAAAAACGCCATTTTACCTCTAATTTTTGATCCGATCAGTTCTCGACTTAACGCTGGATTGTTTTTTTTTTTTTCTATTTAGGAGTTTCTGACCGAGTTTTTATAACTTCGATTGGCGAGTTCCGACAGGAGAATGAACGTATTTTCAATCACTCGTGTGAGTGAGTCAAAGAGTGAGGGGAAAAAAAAGGGCGTTGTGGGATGAAATCGTGATGGGGGTCCGGTCGTGTTAAACGACGGTAAGACGGTATTTCCCCAGCGGCACGGGCTTTACGTGATCGAAATAAACCGGCATCGAGAACTGGAAGCGGGATTCGCCACTGGGAGCGCCACCAGTCACAATGTTACAACACGTCCACAACTCGGGGGATCCTCCATAATCACATTACCTACGGACTCGATGTGGTCGACGACTCCCGTTGTTGTTCTACTGGAATTACTTCTCTCTGTCAAACACATTCTAATCTAAGGTGATACCAGCGTTTCGACCTTGAGGGAAACCTATCTTTTTTCCCTCTGAAGAGGGAAAAAAAGGGAAAAACTGAGTCTTCCTTCTACAGAGCTTTTCAGGCTGTTTCAAGTTCCCATAATTAAGACCACCCCCACATAATTTTTTAATAAGTAATTAATTTTTTTAATAATGATAACATACCTACATAAAAAATTAATTGAAACTAAGTCCAGGACTTGTTGAAGAGTCCAGGAAAAGTTGCAGTTATAATTTTTTAAAATTATATTTATTGGCATTAAGTAAATACTATACAGCCATAGATAAATTATAATACTTTCAAATTGTCACATTGTCACTTCTTGATAAAATTAAATAATTCTGTGTAAATGAAAATGTCTCTCTTCTGTAGAATTGTTGCATAATTGAAAGGATTCTCCACTTTTGGTGCGATCCTGTTGAAGAACTGTAGTCTGGGTTGTACGAAGGCGTGGCATTCCATGGTAAAATGTTCGAGGTTTCCGTTCGGATCTCCACATTCTCCGCATGCTGCTGTCTCCCTCCTGCAACATTTAAACATTTTTATTATTCAGTACCTACTTACAACTACATTGGCTATATTTACCACAAATACAGCGTAACAAAAACCACTCTTCTTATTTTTTAAGGAGACGATCACCATTGACATCAGATAGCTAAAGCTTGTGGGTAAGAAAGCGGCAATTCGTTCCGATAGCCTCTCTGGTAATAACATCATGGATTGGGATGGAATGGAAGGATGCCCTGGACAGCGTATCGTACAGGAATAATGTCACCTTGGCATGGGTGCCGGGGCTTTCAGGGTTGAAGGGGAATGAGGAGGCGGATACATTGACCAAAGAATTTTCAGACTGTCATCATCGAACCCGAACCCTACTGTGGGGTATCCAAAAGCCTCAGAAAAATCACCATAAAAGAGTGGCTGCTATCAGAAACTCTAGCCGCATGGAATAGATCTACAGGTTAGAGACACGAGAAAAGATTCATAACAGAATATTCACATGCCGCCAATGCAGGCCTACTAAACCTCACCCGCACCAGGCTGAGGATGACGGTCGGCCTACTGACTGCACACTGCTGACTTCAAAAGCATCTCAGCAGGACACTGAGTCTCGGTTCTGCCTCGAAGAGGAGGAAAAGGCAGAGTACCTACGTCCTATGCCACTGTGAGGGACTGACCAGATCCCGGTTTCTGTGCCTGGCTAATGAAAAACTGGACCCAGAACACTACATGGGGAATCTTAATAACTTCTGGAAGTTGATAAAACAATTGGAGCTCTAACTACAGGGAGAGCAATATAGATCTAATTAGGTCGAGGTACTTACAGCAAGCCTGCTAACCCAACATAGCCTATCAGCTGATAGATCAGTAGTATAACTTCAGTTCTTCTTTAAACTGAGGTCGGGAAGCAGTTTGATGTAAGTACGTTGACAAACAATTGTAAAGTGCTAAACCACCGTAATCTGTAGCTAGTTGGCTGCGAGGAAAAGTCTTACGGAAATGGCAACTTATTTTCATTTATTTTAATAATTACGACTTGCAGTCTTATTAACCTAGTGATCAAGTGGCAAGTCCTTCATTTCCTTGAAGAATTTGCCTGAATCATCTTCAGTTAAATATTATTTAATGTAACGGAGTTCATAACATTCTGCAGTGGATTTACACAAACTGGGTCATTTTTTTGTAATTTACGAACTGGGCAAATTACAGAAAAAGTCAATGATTCAGTTTTTAACAAAATTACCAGTTGTTATTATAAAAACCAAAAATATACACCATGAGTGTGGGTTGTCATTCGATTCGTCAGGCGATATTGAGAAAAGCGGCAGGAACAGTTGAAAATCAAGTCCTAAAACTGAAATTGAACACCCGCGTTTCGTTATCGATCGCATAACCGTAAGGTCGGGACCCGGATTCGCCGCCTTTGCCCCTTTGACCATCCGTCACCTTCCGTTTCCGACTTGCGAACGGATCCGGATTTGCCCCCGTGGATTATCCGGAACGCTGGATCAGCCGCTAATAGATTACGAGCGGTCTCGGCAGCACGGAACCTTGCGGTCGTCTAAACGACGAATTATTGGAACACGAGTAATATCGGGCCACCAACTGCGCTTTCAGTTGATAATTTCGTACTTTCAAACAGACCTAAATAAATTTGAAAAATTTAAATTTTTCTGACGTGTAAAATGTTGGCAATTGGCTGTAGTAAATTAAAACGCCATGGAAAATTAACCCAAAATGACCAAAATAATCAAATTTACCAAATTAAATAACCAAAAATCAAAACTTGGTCCTCTTCGATTGAAGGGACAATCGGTAAATAGCTCAGGAATGGACTATTCAAATCAAATTTTCCACCAGAACCGGGTTGACCTAATAAAAAATGATTTATAAAATAATTACACAAATTAATGATAAATTATTCAACATTCAATCGGAGTTATATTTATTTTGATTTGAAATCTGTTTTTCTCTTTCGATTCTTATTGTTCATCAAGTACTGAATAATAAACCAAAATCCGAATGGTGGTGTTGATTAGGATCACTTTTAAATTCACTATTTAGTTATTGACTGTCAATGACTAATTTTACTGACTAATTCAGGAAAATAAGACGTGAGCTTTATTGTTACCTAACTTAGGTATCACATAATATTATACTTAGTATAACTATACTAACATAATATATTATATTATACTAAGTTAGATTGATCCACCGGGAGAAGACACTTCGAATGGTATGCATAACTCACTCATTTTGGCCAAAAGGGACGAATTCGGCCAAAATAATATTAAGATTAATAATTTATTAATTATTGCCGGTTTATTTTACTAATATTTAACAGATAAAACAGGGTGTTCGCCGTTCGCGTCGTTTCATCTCAAGGTTACTGGACCAGGGATGTATAAAAAGTATCGTTACTTCAAAATATCGATACTTTTATGAAAAAGTATCGATACTTTTATTAAAAAGTATCGATACTTTTTTTTTTAATGTATCGGGATACCCTTTTCTTTTTTCGCGGTATCGACACCGATACTTTCTCAAGGATCTTTTCTCAAGGATCTTTTCCAAGTTTCACAGAAGACTACAAAGCCTGATCGCCACCATGCCTGAAGTCCCACCATTTGTCAACAACCTTGACATAAAAATGGAGATGATCACTCATTCAACTGATACTGTCTGTCCAGCATCTAGTAGGACTGGAAACGTGAAACAACTGATACTGTGCACTTATGTCAGGCATGGGTGCGGCCAGGACAAATAAACACGGCCTCATGGATTGTGTTGTTTCGCTCCTTCCCCTTCCAGTGTTCCAGTTCCACCATAGAATTATAAAATAACTGATAGGTACCTATTCCACTTTATTGCGTTCGCGTTGTTTGAGATTGAGAAATTCCGATTCAATACAAACTTTGTGCAGTTTTTTGCATTGTTTGTCGGCTGTTACTTACTTGGTAGGTAGGTGCAATGTCAATGTCAAAAATCTCAGTTTGGGATTTCTTCAAAAAACAATCGTTTTAGCTGTGTGCAACTTGCTTGAAGTGACTCCTACCAAATAAATGTTCTTAAGTTTAAATTGTTCAAGTATTTTTCAAATAATTTTTTTAAGTAAGTAAAAAATTTGGAACTTTTCTAATTTTGAGTTTGTAAAAAGTATCGATACTTGAATGTATCGATATTTTTTCAAAGTATCAGCATGATATTTTTCGATACTTTTTAGAAATATCGATACGATATGTATCGATACATTTCGAAGTATCATACATCCCTAGTTCGCCGTTCGCGTCGTTTCATCTCAAGGTTACTGGACTTACACCACTTGGCACCTGTGGTGCTTGGAATTTTTAAAACTAGCACTGGAGTCACCCTCTTCCCTGAGCCGTAATATCCACCAATGAAGCCTAATCTTCTAGGTCATAGGTTGAGGAATGATCCCTGGATCGAGTGGGTACTGTGGAAAACGCAATTTCGCAAATATTGGACTTATACCACTTGGCACCCCAGGGACTGTTATTCCAAACGTTCATTATTGAAAAACAATCGTCTGAAATCGGTTTCATCTCTTGAATGACGGACTCATATAAGTCGTACATGTCGGGGGAATCGGTGTAAGGACGCGAATCTGTTGGTGAATTGAAATCTCCGATTTCTAAAGGGGGACAAGATGTTACCCGAGCATTGCTGATTTTTCATTATGTTCAGTAAAAGCTCCAGTTCCGATCGAATTGAGGTCAACCCCTCAACCTCTCAACTCGGAGGAGGTCGTCCCGATGTTATTTGAGCCGCCTTTCTCCCCCGAGATGGAATCCCATGTTACGGCGAGGCAGCTGAAAAAATATAATAAAACGTCATTTCTCTCGATTATGGAAGGAACGTGAAATGAAGGGAACGCTGTTGGGCGGTAGAGAGGGGGGCAATACGACGATACCAGCGAGGGGCGGTTGGAGTTGAACGGGGGGGGGGGGGGGCGATATGGAAAACTTGGCCGTTTGTACTGGAACACAATCGGATAATCGGATTCGTTTATTTCCGTTTGAATGGGAGGTAGAGGTAAAAATATACCAAAAAACGGGGTCAGGGAGGTTTTTCCTGCGGGGTTGAAGGGAACCGGGTCATTTCGTCTGCTTGATATTGCCTTCGGTCGTCAATCTAACAAGTACAATAACCGGCGGGTACATCCATCATTCGGTTGATACTCGCATCGGGCCATGAAAAGTGGTGAAGTGTTCACCACTTCCAGTCGCGCTTCTTCGTCCTAATGAGCGAATTTCCGACGTAACGTTCTCAAACTTCTCTCAAGCCGTAACTATTCGTTTGGATTCGCTCGACTTATGAACCACAGAAACCTAAATTTGAATACTTTCCACTAACAAGTTCAATGAAAATGAAATTTTAATGTTACTGATTTACATCAACATCACTTAAAAATATAATATATATATTATACTACTTACTATTTTTTTATATACTTCTGTTCCGGATTCAAGCAGTAGGAACACAAATAAAGAGGAAAGTCAAAATATTATGACTTAAAAAATAGGGGGTAAGTAGAGTCCGCCGTTCCGGAGGGTGCCGTTCTCAAGGATGCAGAAGTTCACGCAGATCAGCTTTCCCGCTCTTTTTCAACAGTGATCTTCCCGTCGTATTATCGATTTCTGAGTGCTGCTTCACTAACTCAATAAGAACTTCGATATTCATTTTTATCATTTTGATGATTAAATCATTCATATTTTGAAGTACGGCAGTAGAACAGAGCTGAAGCGCAGATTATTGATAAAGAATGATAACGAGAAACTGCGCAGTGGCCTACTGCGCACCTCAGGACTGCGGAGGTGCGGAAGAATATTTCTCGAGAGAAATATCTCTGCGGAAACGTTCTCCCCCACCCAGGGTTGCCAACTCGCTGGCAGAAGAACACGGGACACTATACATATACACACACCTGGTACTGGTTGCTAGGTGAGTAATGAACACCTCAACCTTTATATTATAATAATGTTGAACAGCACACTACTCACTTCAGGTCAAATAGGCGAGACAAACAAAAAATAGACGGAATACCTTTGTTTCAACGTTTTATTTTTCAGGTACCTAAGTATATTTTTAAAGGAAAGGAAACATTTTAGGTAAGGAAAGGACCTACCTACAAGTAAATCACCGAGAAAATGACATGAACAAATTTTAAATACCTAGACAGGAACTCATTGTCTCTCGTCGTAATATACAAAATATCACAGAAATAAACTACCTCCCAGACAAAAATGTAAGCTCATAGCCAAAAAGTAAACAAGTGATAACTAGGAAAAGGAAACAAGAAGAAGCTAAGAAGATAACAGTTGTTGTTGTTGGTTGCTATGATGATAGGTAGGTTGGCGTGGTTGATGAAAATCCTCACATCTGGAGTCTCACGTAGATAGGTAACACCTATTCTGCAGTAATTAGGCAGGTACTTACCTATCCTACCCTGAAATACGGGACAAATAGCGTCCCGGGAAGGGTTTCGCCGGGACATGGAACAAATGGACAAAATAAGGGACTGTCCCGTAAAATACGGTACGGTTGGCAACCCTGCCCCCACCCCACTGGCTTACTCCACCAATCACCTGGCCGTACGCATTCCGCAGTTCCGCATCCATGTGAATCCAGCTATACAACTATACAAACCTTGGATCCAACTCACTTTACTTGTCGATAACAAGAGTTTGAACAGGGGTTCGTGTTCAGTTTCGCCCTTTCAAACCAAGGGCTCATTCTGCGGTTTGAATTTTTTTTTTTTCTTTTTTATTCTCTAGTTTCGTAAATGAGGGACCATCAAGCGCCACAATTAGCGGAGCGCCGGAGGAAGAAAATTCCGTTCGCCCTTTCCGCAGAAAACGCGAACGCAGACCGCAAACATTTATAAATGGGATTACGTCGACCGTGTTTGCATTGTTAATGATGCTCACCCTAATTCCGCCTGTGGGGGCCGCCGCCGGATTTTCGCTGACTGTCGCGGGTTCCGCTCTTGGAACAGACCTAACCGGGGAACCGCCGTTATCCCTCCATCTTAACGCTTTTCTTCGTTCTGCGGTCGGTTCGTGCCGTTGAGGGAGCGGTACGAACCCTTTTCGAATCGAGGGGACCGCAGGACTACGGATAATGCGGTTGCACAGGAGGACGTTCCGTTTGCGGTCTGACGCCGACAGGATCATTGACAAACCAAAACACTGGTTGGGATGGTACGTCGAAGAGAACAAGGTGCATGGTCAAGGTGAATTTGAAGAGCGGACTTATATGCACATGCATGTTTTTCTCCTTAGCGAATTTGAATGAGATTTCAAATCACCACCCGTTTTGACCTCACCATGCATTTTTCACCATTTTTTCGGACAATAATAACCTAAAAATTCCAATAATTAAAAGCACAGCTGCCAAAAACTTCTTCCTCTATCAAGGTGTGATAGTTTTTAATAGTTTTCCTCCGGACCTCCGATCAATTTTATTAAACTCACCGCATACCTGCCGAAAGACCAAAACTGCGCTAAAGACCTACATCTTCTAATTGGCACCAGGGAAAAACCATTAAGAGAGACAAAAGAACATTTTTTTTTAATGATAAAGATATGACGGAAAATGATGGAAAGGAGAGAAAAATTGATAATAAAATAAGAATGTAACACTACACTTAACATGATATGTTAATATATATTATATACTTTTAATACACATTCCCCGACACTGGTTGGTGCCCATAAGGGGAAATTATATTTCCGTTAAAGTATTATAAAGTATTATAACTACATTTATTTTAATTTTTAACCAGAAGTGTATTTTATTATTTTTTGTCTATATTTTACATGGAAATAAATAATAATAATAATTATTATTATTTATTCCTTCCCAGTCTTTGTAGGTCCAAAAACGCCTATTTCACATGTAATTGCATATTTCGAGGGCTACGGCATAAAATGCATACTTCGAGAGTTACTGCATGAAATTCATATTTTGAGAGTTACAGCATAAAATGTATATTTCGAGGGTTATTGCATAAACCAAAACTCTACGAATTCTAGACACAACGTTTTATTATCTTCTTTGTACAGATCACCCTTCTGTCTTGATCACTGAATGATAGATTAATTATTATTATGAATTATCATTAATTATTAATTATTATTATCAAGTAAAAACCCCAGAATCATATCGGTACATTTTATTTGTAATTAATTCATCATCTCTATCATTTAGTTTCTGCACAAAGAAGATAATAAACCGGTGTTTTTTATTCCATTTTCTGAATCTACGTAAACCTATCTGAAACGTAAACCCTCAAATTTTGAGGGGGGGTTAAAATTTTTCTTTATTTGGTGGATTCCAATGGTTCATTATCGAAGATGATGAACCAAAAGATGTGATATCCCTCCAAAATCACCCCGCCTCCCAAATATCATTCTAATACCATGGTGCCAATGGGAGATTTCGAAACGGGTTAGGTGCTTCTGAATATCCGGCACTGGCGGCCGGTGTGAGTGGATATCATAACTTTGTCCGGCCGCTGTAGAATGAATTTTTACATGGTTACAATATTACCAAACTGCAAATATCAATAATAAAACATCCAATATCGAAAGGAAAATGTCGATATTTCCAACCTTAATTCGATCATAAAGTTTAATACGCCTGACCCAAGTGTTTGATTATCTCTTGAAAAGACAATTTTAGGAGTCAATTCATAACAGGAGAACCGGTGAAAAGTTCGCCCTGTTCAAAAATTCCATTCCGTCACACGGACCCTGCTTTCGAGTGTTGGAATCCCCTTGAGCGGCGGAGTGCAGGCGAAGGGTTTAAATGAACAATTAATTACTGGCCGGTACAAATCTACTTCCCGCCGCGGCTCCGGGTCCCTCGAGCGTGATTACTTTTATTAAACGATGGATCAAAAGTAGGAAAAACGTGGGCGGAGAGGGGGAAAAACTGGGAAATACTGAACAAAAACTCCCCCCCCCCCCATCTGTGGAAAATTCGAAACTTTTCTTATTATAAACCTCCGGAGAAGGGAAAACTTGTTACGGCTGGGATCTGTCGTTGGGGGGGGGGGGGGGTGTACGGTGTAAGAACCAACTCGCAGCTCAGTTCTACAGGACCCCCACAGCGGTGCGAGTTTCAGACTGGCGATACCCTAATTAAGACAGGGAACCGCGCGCTGAATTTTAACACATTTTTAACAGTTTGCCTGCAATACGTGAAGGTTATTTTTAATTTGATGGTTCCTCAACGGTATAATTTTGACACCCCAGTACAGATTTCTCCGATTTTTAAGGAGTCATCTTCTGATCTACGGAAAACGACGACGATCTACGGTACTTAGAAACGTACGACAAATCTACGGAATTTTTATTGCGACTACTTCATAAACAAAATCATTAATTGAGAATAATAAAAAAAAATTTGATTTTTTAATTGTGATTATTCGTAATTCTATTAGGTACTTAAACTAACTAGTTTTCATTCTCTGGTTGTTTCCATTCTTCCTGTTGAGTCGCACTGATACCTCGACGTATTATTTATAATACCTCGACGTATATAATATATATAAAATAAATGGTATCTTTTCCTTCCAACTAAGATATGTCCTAACCACTTCACAAGTTTCGAAATCTCCCCTTGACAGCATCATAGGACATGTCTGTAATAGAATGATATTTGTGAGGCGTGAGGGTGAGTTTTACACGGAGTGTTTTTTGGGGGATACATTTTTACCAATCTATTTAACGTGCTGATTTCCAAAGAAAATTATTGGTCACGCGCAGTAGCGGATCCTAAGGGGGGGGGGGATTGAACCAATTGACCAATGCAACAGTATACGATACTATAGTGAATTATGTTCAGCTTAATTAGGTACTATAGTTATACAATACATGTTGTATTTGAGCAGCCTAATAATGTGCTATTTGACCGCCATTTATTTAAAATGTTGTGGGGAGAACCCCCGTCTGCCCTTCCAGACCCCTCTTAGCTAACCTTTTTTTTTGGGGATTCTTTAGGGTGGAAAAATTACCCATAAATTCCAAAAATGAACACCTCATTTTAAAGGGTTTTTTCGCTGATCACGATGGGCAAGTCAGAATTGCGATATCTTATTCCGTTCTCGAACTGGAACACTTTGAAGATGAAGAAACGTGGTTGGTACTTGAGATACTCTTCACGGTTCATCTGCTCTAATCTGATAACGAAATGAGACATCGTAATTCTGACTTCCCCCTCGTGTTCAGCGTGGAAAATCTATAAACTGAGGTGTCCCGCCAAAAACGGAGACGAAATTCGTTATAAAACCAGTGAAATAGAGACATTTTACATAAAACCAGTTATTTCTTCGAAAACTCCCTCTTATAGTCATACTGCATGACTGTGGATTTTTTGGATACACAACAACAGTCCCTATGTCTCTATAATATTAGTATCACAGGCACAAGTAACGGTGTTATTGAGAGATGATAACGATACCTTAATTCACAAAGGGAATATGTCCATCATAAATTCTGAAGGACATATTCCCTTTGTGAAGTAAGGTATCGATAATATACAGTTTGTCAGCTCTTATCTTACCAGACCACTTAGTCCTAAATAGATGACGAACCTGGTCGGGCCTAAGTCGCACAAAGAGCCCCTGGTCTCCAACAAATCCTCTTACTTGGTTATCTGGAAGGAAACTGCAGCGTTTGTTTTCTCATTTTCTTCGCTGCTGTTCCAGCCAAAGCTCAGAATCGTATTTCTGGCGATGCGATAAGATGGACAAGGAGGAAGGGGAAATGAGACTGTTCAATACTGTATCGGAAAATTTCACAAATTCAATCAAAATACCTGTTTCAGGTTGGTGTAAAAGGGAATTGGAGACTTCGGACTTTCTGTTATTGGTCACACTGGTGATCAGACTTTATCCGCCGTTATGTAATAATTTGTACTAAGGGCTGACAATTCTCGGGGAACCCATTTCCGAAATAGACCATGAGACTCCTTGATGCCCTTGAAACCCGTGGAAACTTAGCGACGAGTGCAAACAATAACATTTACGTGATTAATAAGACGATATTTGAATGAGCAGATAAGATATTGAACATTTCCGTGAAAGCAGAGCGTGGATCGTGGGACCTGATCACAATAAATAGATCGGTTTCGTACAAAAACCCATAATAATATTATTATCCGAAGCAAAATATTTTGTCGGGTCAGCGCGTGAACGGAGTTTGTTTTCCTTATTAGTACCTACTAAGATAAGTCATTATGGAGGGTCGGCCCTAACCGAGGAAACGAGATAGGAGTGACAACGATATGATGGTGAATATGTGACGATTTGTATGCGAAATGCCACATTTAAATGATTTGCCATGGAAACTATTCAAACAGGGTAAAGTAGTGGTATTAGGAGCTGCCATCTCGACCTAGTTCTCAGCAAAGCGTCGATAAATATATTATTATTATTGAGCGGTCTTTTGGTTGTTTCCATTAAACAATTGAATAACTTAAATGATCACCGGTTGGGAGTCGAAACTTCATGAATATATGAACACATTCTACGTACATATTAATTATGACGTGCTTTGAGGATCATACTGTAAATTATACAGTCGTTCCAAGAAGATAAAATATGTAGAGTCAACGTCGGGAGATTATGAAGGAGGACCTGTCAACCCGGTTAACGAAACGGTCACTCGAGAAGGTATTCAAATGAGATTCATCGCGTGATCTGTCGAAATATTTTCGCCTGTGCGCTTCGCGGTTAATTTACTCGGGGCGAAGTTCAGGGGCTCTGGTGGTCTGTAAACTACATTCAGTGGATTCAATTGGAATCAATTTCGGGAGCGTCAGGAGGGCGGAAATGACGAAGAAACGACCGAATGGACGGATTTTGGTTTAGCGGACTTGCCGCGCAGAAGAGGATAAATCCTGACTCGATGACCGGCATCTGCGCATGCGGCACTGCGGGATGATGCCCTTACCTCTCTTATCGTATTATACCCCGTCAACTTAATTTATGAGTCCACGAAAAGTGTACGACGAGGTCTTTCTGCCCAACTGATCTACACATATATGTGATCTGTTGTTTTATGTACAGTTACATCTATATTTACGTACAGTTACATTTATGTGCAGTTGATTTATGTACATTTACATTATGATATGACCACTCAAGCAGATTCATTATGAAGATGAACGCTCAATTACCCATCTATAATATTATTATCTTCTGTTTCTTGTTCATTTTCATCATTAGAATCAGGGTAAGCAGATTTTGGTAATTGAACAGCTTTATACTGCATGGGGCGAAGGCTATTGATGAGAGGGAGCCACATGTCACCAGCAAGCGATTCATGATGTCCTGGTTAGTTCCTGTTCGATTCGTTCACCTGGAAAATGCCTCGCGGAATTTCTTCATCTCCTTGTGGCGTTACTCTTGTTGCATCGGGCATGTTGCCCGATTGGTATAAGGAAATTCTGAAAGATCGCAGGGCCGTGAATCAGGATCTTGCGTACTGTCACTGGCATGTAGTACCAAACGTATAGATTGATGCACCACCTGTACATCGGCGAACTTTTGGAAAGTAAGGGGATTGACGTGATAACCTGAAGAAGGTACACGAAGGATAATGCTGAATCTCAATTACCTACTCTATGGGCAATACCATAATATTCGAGGTGACATCCACGTCTCTGATAAATGTTCTTGCAGAATTACCATCGTTTCAGAATTTGTGCCGCATGACGATTTCCTGCCTGAAAAATTTCAAAATTCTGTCACGCCACTTCCGGAGGGTTCCGAAACCAAAGTTTCATTGAAATACGTTGATGATAACTGACAGAATACGATAAAAACTTAGTTTCCAGGTTCCATAAGGTTCCGTGTAAAGTGCAGTCCAGAAAGAGATGATTGTATTAACGTTTTTGTAAATAAAATAAGCGTTCGTAGACTAATTGAAAAAAAATACTACGATAATTTTTTTTCTTTCATGAAAGTGGTCTACATACATCCTTCTGTGATCTCCATAACGAATATTTTGTTAAAACCACTTTCACGGAGTGCTAGGAGTTGTTTTTAGGTAATGATTTACTAAACCACTAAGACGAGACATTCATAGGCTGTGTTGGTTTGACATACATTGTTTACACATACGGTTCAAAGCTCACTTCCCCACTTATATTTATCTGGTCTGCTCTCTCTGAGATCACAACTAACAGGTAAACAAGTTCCGGCTTGCCAAAACAGACATTCATTTTTCGATTTTTGAACAGCTAGATTCACGTTTCGTCCCACTGTGGGCTACGCCCCTACTTCTGTTTGTTACATGTTACAATTTTATATTAAATATTAATATAAATTTTATGCAAAAATATAAGTAGGTTTAAGTAGGTTTTCCTTTTGAAGTTCAAAAACAGGACACAAGTTTCGATTGCCTTTTATTTAAACCAAAAGAAATCGAAAACAAAAGTTTCGAATCCGGGATTAACAATTGACAACAAAATGACAAATACGCATGCCTCTCAATAATAACAGAACTTGCTGATACCGTGGCTATCGTCCAACTGACCACTGTCGTCACCCACGGTAACACCTCACATCTTGACCCCACCACAACTACTTCTCCCATCACAATATTATCAATCCCTCCAGTCATTAACCAAACTCTGTCCTCCTGGCCAACTCGTCATAATCCAGAAGTTCGCTATTTTAGGTAAGGTCTAAAGATGAGTTCACATCTTTACATTTATACGAGGCCTGTCTCGATGCGGACGAGCCGCTTTCCTTTGAGCTCCATTTTCAAGCCCAAAGGTCCTTAACCTTTATTTTATTACTTTATAACTGAAGGTTATTACTGCTAGTAATCAAGAGTAATTTACTGGTGATGAAACATGGGTTTATACCCAGCGATAAAGTAAATCACTGCTTCTGTAGCGATATCGTTACCGGAGCGGAAGCGGCATGAAGGACACGTGAAACCCAACACGTGGCCCTCGCAACCCCTGAAACCGCTTTAACCTGGTCTTCAATATCGAAAAGCCCATTCAAACGAACCTTTCTTTACGTATCGTTGTGAACTTGAAAGACTTTGCGTACATCACAAAACGACGAGAGGGAAACGGGAACGAAAAGGAAGGATCACGTCAAACGCTCCCTATCGACCGGTGGGAAATAAAAACCGATCCATTCGCCTTTATGATCATATCAGAGGATTTTTTAAAAACATTTTCTTGTTTCCTCTGAACCGAAGAGACCGAGTTTGATACAAAGTGAACGGGAAAGAGGATAAACATCCGACGCTTGTATTTCGTGTTTTTGTCGCGGTAAAAGGCTCAAGTCAGAAGGTGCGATCGTGTGCCCGCATAATCATGGCAGAGAGGCGGAAAAATCAACATCGCCTACTGAACTGGTTCATAGAACCGGAGATCGCTGATTTTCGCTCGACTCCCTCAATTCTAGTTCTGCCGGTAGTTCGGTTTGTAGTCGTCGGTTACCTCTTCATTCGTGGTAAAGGAAAATTGTTTTCCCGATTCTTTACTCGAGGTTTATCACTGCTTTTTGTCCACAAAGTCAAAAAATCATTGTATTCAGATGTGGGAGAAAGGGATGGTCAATAAATATCACACCCAGAATTCAGCCAATTGAAAAAAATGAAGTATAATTACTTATATAGCTTGAAAAGAAAATAATACTCGTAAAAATATTTCGTTCTTTAGGGATGAGTGAGTACTTATAATGATATCACAGTGGACTGTATTAAATTCGTTCCTATGGAGCTCCTTACAAGAAAAAGAGAGAAAGAAACCGGAAGTTGAGAATAATCGTATGAAAGTTGTGTATGATCGATGTATGAATGATTGATGTTGAAGGGGAAAATAAAATGGAACGTTCAGACCGAGATCGAAGCGTTGGCGGCTGAATCGGTTGAGTCCTCGACGAATCTGGAGGAGTAGAGGGATGATGGCGATCGTGCACTGAATTCAAAGAAAGCCCTCGTCAAATTCAATAATTTCAGAATTGAATCCACAGCAAGTGTGCTTCTGATTAGAAGACTTACGTCAGGTGATGCTGGAGTCGATCCCCGTGTAACAGCCAATTCCGGAGGATGCTGATGACCTCGTGGTTGGTGAAAATGGCGAAATAGCGGGGTTGAAGACGTTGTTACGTTTTTGACTCGGACGATGAGAATCGGTTGTGGGTCTGATCGTCGGGAGACTGATCGATTGCTCCTGAGGACCTCGTAAGTGGGGATTCGAAGAAAAAGGGGGGTTTTTCGCGTGAAAACGAATATTGGAAACACTCCGACGACCCCTGGACGTTCGTGTCGAAATCGATGTAAGACGTCGGTGTGAATGTTGACAAGGATTAGGAGGCAGCGGATGCCAAATTTCTTTCCAACATCAGGAGAGAACCGTAATTCAAGAAGTACGCACACCTCAAATAAGCCAAAAACATGGCAATCACACCTGACTTCTGCACCAAAGTTAGAGAGACCATTTTATTCAAAGGAAAATCGAATTTTTAGAAGATTTCTCACTTTTGACGTCAGAAAATGTGGTCATTAATCTAAAAATCCCTCGAAAATCAACTTTATCACTACCAAATGAATAGAATGAAATCTATTCTAGGTTTCTATTCAAATAATTTGGAAGCAATTGCGTCAGCAATGTTTGAATTTGTTCAATTTGCTAAAAAGCACTACTTTTTTAAACTAATTTCTCAATTGGATGGCTAATGGTAAGTAGGAAAGGGTATTTTTCTTTAAACGTCGACGTTTTTCTTCTTCACATATCTTCATCACATATCGATATTTTTTCTTTTCTCCCAAAATACTAATAATAACAAACATATTTTACGTTTCAGTACGTAATTGCATTATTTCTGTGCCTTGTAAGGAATTTTACTCATCTACTACAGACTGATACACAAAAGAAAAATACCAGTTTCTAAGCAGTAATTAATCGAGTTTTTTTTCTTTTTTTTTAGCAATTCCAACATCTCTGATCCAAGTATTGTATTTATATTAAGATTATGGTTTTGTAGGAACAATCTTGATTTCCGACCGACAAATGAGAGGGAAAATGAGACCCGTTCTGCGCCACCTCGTCTAATTAATTCTGAAGATGATACGTATGTTATGTACATCTAGAGCGGAAGCCGGTGTACAGATAATCCTACAGTATAATTGGAGGAAGTTACCTCTCTGTTGAACCGGTTATGGCCTTCCTCGCCGTCTCTCGCGAACCTTTCAAGAATATCTTATTATTACAAGTCGTTCGGGACGCACAACTAAAGATCACCATCTTGCTGACAGTACAACACTAATAAAACTCATTAAACACTCCCCGACGCTGGATGGGATGCTTCCCCGGGCTTCCAGGATTAATGAGCGGTAGAAGGCGGGAAATGAGAAAATGCCGGGAGGCCGGCTGGGGGGAAGGACGCTTTTAAACGGCGATATTAATTAAACCGGGGAAGAAAATGGAGGAATTCATCTTGGGAGAAGGGCGAAGTGGCTGAAGGAACCTTAAGGAAAGCACGGGGAAATCTTCCTCGGTTAGCGGTTCGTAGAGTTTGTTTCTTTATTTTCGACGGAATTGAAGACGAAGAAGTTGATTGTGGTGGACCGGATAGTTGAGGAGTTGAGAAGCGAGCAGTTCTGCGGATTCGATGAAACAATGAGGTACGTGGGAGGAACCAGGATGTTTAAATATGCAGTAAAACTTGAAAAGAGAATCCTGGAGATAAATCCTGCTCGAGAAGAAGCGTTTCCTGTCATTATTTCTTAATAAGCACTACGAAAACGGATACCTAGGAGAAAATGTGGGTTCGAGCATAGAGAAATAATAAAATATTAGATCTGAGAATCCCTCCAAAAGTCATGGTTTCTTACTGCTTTACCACTACCACTACTTAAGTTAGTGATGCAGCCCCACTGCCTTGTATGCAGGAAAGAGACCATTGTTAAAGCTTCTCACAATATTAAATTTCAGCGTAGAATAGATTTACGTGGGTCATACTAACCTGAAAACGTGATATCGACACCAAATCGTGATGCATTCACGTGAGGAAATTCATTTTCCACAAAAATTGTTTACCATTCTTTGATAAGCTCTTGATTTATTCAACATCACACCACAACTCACGTTAAGAATTTCCCTCTCCCTACCCTCCTGACCTGAAAATTATGAGAAAATAGTAACTAATAATAATTACTAACAGTTAATAGTCTGCCACTGGGAAGCATAGACTGACTGGTCGGTATTCGGGAGGAGTAATATGGCGTCACATGACGGTAAAATATAAGTACTTTATGTTCTGCCCTATCCTCGGCATATTACCCCAACTGGCATTTATAAATAATATTTAGGAAATAATATTCTGGAATTATTATGTGTTGGGTGAATAGCGTAGGTGTTGTACTTCGGTAAATATGTGTGATAATCTGGAGTTCGGGAGCGCTATTGGTCTACGGGAATAAGGGAACTAAAGGCGGTAGTGGAAGGTCGATAGAGTTTGTGAAAACTATATGTAGGAAGGTGGCAGGTCGAGAGCGCTAGTGGCTGCGGGGAATAAGGGAAACTGAGGAACTGGGGCCCAAAGGGGAACTGAGGAACCAAGAAGCCCAAAGAGCTTTGGGGGCCGAACAATACCTAAGATCGAACCAAAAACTTCACCATCCTGAGAGAGAGTTTATTAATTTTTTTGTGATTGTTTATTGTTTCATTGTTTATTATTGTACAAGCAACTCTCATTTGAAGACAAGATACATAAATCTGTACAGTTTAATTTATGAAATGTCACGAGTGGCTTGAATCGTGAGCTTCAGGTCTTTGTGAACTACTGCCTATGTACAAATCCTGGACATAGGGTGGCCGGATGTCATCTTTATTGATGATCTACTTGTCAAAACCCAGAGCGGAAACGAATCTCTGAAGAGTGATGGCTGCTGTGCCCCTGTTCTCGATATTTTTGTTCGAACGCTCCGGGGATAGACGGTTCTGTGGAAGCACAGACAGGTTAACCCTCTGGGTGGGCATATTGCCTAACCTCCCGCGAACAGGGGGACTCAGCAGCCATACATTACAGAAGAGATGTAAAGGAGGAAATGGATATGGCAGATGGATGTGGAAGGAGATACACTTGTATCTTGAAAGATATAGGACCGGAGGGAGGCCCTATGCTCCTCAAGAACTGACTGGGTATAAGTAATAAAATTTATTAATAATAAAAGAAGGTGATTTCGATTATTTTTGATGGGTATTTGTTGACATAAATAAGCCGGCGTTGGGAATAAACCAATTACATTTTTCCTTTCTAGTTCGTAGCTGGTTATTGTCGAATCCGCCACCGTTTGCGAAAACTCTCGACTAAGTACTAGAAAGAGTTCGCTCCTGATTTAAATACCTTTCGAAACCCCGAATCACGGACAACGAACGATCGGAATACGGAATCCGTATCGTCCCATTGTGTTCGAATTAGTTGCGACCGATTATTTAGCCGACAACTTCAGGGAATCAAGTTCCTGGGAATCGCGTCAAATCAAATATTGACGCGTTTGATGAGCTCGTCGGAGGGCGTGTTGGGCGTGGGAGGTTCTGGAGGGGAAAGGGGTCCCAGGGAAGTTAAGCGTCAGTTAATTGGCTGAAGCTAAGGGAGTGGGGTTAATCCAATTAGAGAGAACCCCGTTCTATTTGTGTTGCCGGAGAGGACCGATTCTGTACTAACTGCAGGTCTCAACTTTGGATATAATACAATGTAATATCATATAATTATATTATAATTGACTGAAACCGACCGACATTGGCTTTTTAGCTGAAAATAAATTTTGATCCCTGTTCTGGTTTATACCGAGAGCCCTGAGTGCCCCAATATGAACAACTTGGAATAAAGTAAACTTCTTTCGAATTTTTCGGTATTCGTCTCCAATAAGAACAGTTATATTTGGATTGAGAAAGACATTTTTTTGAATTTTTTCGACTTTGTCAAGTCGAATATTGGCTTTGTGGAAGTTCTAGATCCTTCAATGGGAACAAATCTATTTGAATTGAAATTGAATTTTTGAAAATAATAATTAAAAGTACCCACCAGGTGCACGTTGTATTCAATTATCAAGTTGGAAGACCACCACTTTCTGGGGCAATTTCGTTTCCTAGCAGGGAGTCGAACCTCGAACTCTGGCCTGCGCCTTTATCCAGGGTGCTGAGAGTCAATACGGTTAAGCGTTGGATTGCATCGAGTCAAGAATCAAGAATAATTTATTGGCAGAAATAAGCATACAAAGTTTGTACAGGATGTTTGGGGCTTATACAATACCGGCCTGACGGCCCTAAAGGTTTAACAAAAATGAGGGATGATGGAGGGTAGAGACATGAAGTGAGGTTTGTGGTGGGATGATTGCGGTAAGAGAAAATTTTTCATACAAAACTCTTGACTGCAGTCCATGGATGGTGGGTCTTAACACTATGGACACTTTATATACAATATATACAATTACTTAACACTAATCACAAAAATTTACAAATACATACAATTATCGTTAGTTACAGTTCTATATGTACAGTTATTTACAGGTCTATGTACAAATTTGTTTTTTAGGGTATAGACTCCTTATAGTGGGAAGTGGTGAGTGGGTTCTCAGACCCGCCTCGTGTGGTGGGTTCCCCATTGGGGCTTTTGAAGGGTCTTAATTTGTCGGACAAGTGTGTTTGGGTGGGATCGAAGTTTATCAGTGAATTTATTTTTGAGCTTTGTGTGAATTGTGTCGATTGAGTGTAGTTTGTGGAGTGTATCTATTCTACAGCGTCGGGATGTGTAGGTTGAAAGGCGGAGGATTGCATCGAGTAAACCTAATGTTGTGTTGATCTGGTGGATCGAGTAAACCTAATGTTGTGTTGATCTGGTGGATAGACAGAAACTGTGGAATTAACTTGGTCGTGGTTGGGTCGTTGGTGTGACTGCTCGTACGATAGTATTATTACCATGTGACTGGATATGGGAAGAATAACGTAGCACGCCGTCAAAAAGAGTCTCTGGAAATGAGTAGTGTTGCAGGTAGACCGATGTAGCCGGCTCTCTGCAGTGGGCTGCAGTGGCCTGTGCTGATTCAGTATAACCGGGTGAACCCCCCCCCTCCCCATCACCACCAGTAGAGTAGGGATTTTAACCGGGAAGAGCGGCGGATTTAGCATAATGTGACCCCGGCGCCGTTCCACCCTTATCATCTCACTTCCCACTTCATCCTTTGGGGGGCCCCTGTCGCAATATCCAGGCGTCACATTAGGTCGCCTCATCCGTTTTCCGAAGGTACCGGCCCTCCCGTCCCTTTCCTGACCTTTGCCGTTTTCCGAAGGGCCTAACCATTGAAGTGACCGAAGCGGCGTCGGGATATTCGCTTTTCCAGTTGGAATTATCGTATAATAGCGTTCGTGTACGTATAAACTAGTGCCCGAGCAAAGTTCCTGTCAACAGTTTCTGCCAACAATTTACCATAACTTACTGCAGCGAATATTGTTGGAACTCATCTCTACAACGGAGCAAAACGGTTTCTCACATAACATTATGCATTCATCTTATGGATGATCCTAGCGGTAAAAATCTGAAAACTCCCTATTGTTCAGCTTGGAAACTTCACCTGTAAGCCTCTTTTTAACGCGAAAACTTCTCCACAGGGACGCAACAAACAAACAGCCACAGTTTATGCTGATCACAAAATAAAACGAATAGGTTCGTGGAACTGACAGTTAGTTCCTGTTACAGATAACACCGTTAATTTGGAAGAATGATTAAGAACAGGAAATGTGATGGTGTATTCCAGTTCGTGAAGGTCCTGCAGGTTTAGACTTAGTCTTTTGGAATAAATTTCTAAATTTACTATTTTCTGATTTTAAATTGTGGCTAAATTTTTTTTATTGAAAAAAAAAAAAGACGAGGGGGCATTTTTGGAAGGCTAATAGACCGCTAAATGTAAACATCGAGTTGAAACATGTAAAATGAACGAGTAGGACACAATTATTGATAAATTTCGATCACCTGCTCGTAACCTTCTTCTTATTGAATGTCTTGGTGGTTCTATATTGGACAACCCCCCGCATTTCAAAACATCAAGCTTCAAGTCAATCACAGCCTGAGATATCCTTCAAAAACCTTCCAACCTAGGTCCTGCAGGCCCTTGACGTTTGTTGCAGATATTCACCGTATGATTTGAGAATTAATTAGGTTTAGTACGTTGTATTTAGTTGACTGATCAATTAAGGACCCTTCACAACGACTTGCGAATAGACACGGTATAGGATAGGATCAAAAGAAGCTATGGACTTTTAAGGAAGAGAGCTACGGACCATCCAAATCCAGAAGTGGCGCAAATCGCGGGTACCAGCCCCCTGCACGAGCCGTAGGCTGAAGAGAAGAGTCCTGAGGGATAACATTCTAACCTAAAACCCCACACACAACCTAAACCACATCACCATACCAACACTGAACATGCCAAGAAGATCTACAGAACAAAAAACAGCTATATTATAATTCCCCCTGATCCCCACAACCCGCTCTACGAATAAATTGAATTGTATTGTATTAATGGTAATAAAGAAAAAGAAACTTACAAGCGATTTATCGTTCGGCGACTATGAAACTTGATCTATTCCATCATTAATTTCAGATCCAGTTGTATAATATTATTATACTACGTGGACTATATTATATCTGTGGCTGCGAGATGTAGGATGATCATTAATGATTATATGCCCAGACGAAACATGATACCAGACTATCATATTCGAGGATTTCACTGTTCATATTGGAGAATCAGAGGCAAAAGGCGGGCATTGAGTTTCACGAAATTGATCGCGTTACATGTCAATTCCACGCTCCCGAGGATGCGGCCGCTGATGTGAATTCGAGATACCTGGTCCCAACACTATTCCGTATTGGTAGTTCCATCGCAATTGTGGTCAGATTCGAGTATGTAGGTACTGAATCCCGTTTACGTATCCCGTATATCGATTTCGTCCGATATTAAATGGACAGTTGAACCGGTCGTACGCCGAATTCATTACAGACACATCATTGGTCGTCTGCACGGGAATCATCATGTCGCCAAATCATTCGGTTCCAACCTGGCGACGAGAGGATTCCTGAGGCAACCAGGCGCATTCCACTTTCCACAATCATTTGAATTGGACCAATATTATTGATAGATTCTCCAAAAAACGAGAGTGTAGAAGTTCTTTGGGCTTGATATTATTGAAATACATCCTGTGTCCTCATAATCAATAAATCAAATACCCGAAAATGTTCTTAGCCAATTTCGAAAATAGTGGAAGTGTCAACCATTTGTAACAAAAGCGGGGTTTCTGTACAAATTTGAGCTGAATTTATTTGGAGTATTTTTTCAGAGAACTACACGATGAGGGCTCGAAGGATGAATTCCAAAAAGAAGGTAATTTCGAATGTATTTAAGGAAATATATACAGTGTTTAAACATGTAACTTGTTTTAGCCTTTAAGCAGCATATGTCCTTGATCAGCTGTGTGGCTCCTAAAGCCAATTTCTATGCTATTCACTCCATGAAGCTGTAATTTGGGTATGTAGCTTCCTTAAGACTTTAACTTGACGCTGACCTGGCCCAGGATCTGCTGAGTGGCACCTAAAGCTATTTTCTATGCTATTCACTCCATGAAGCTGTAATTTGGGTATGTAGCCTCCTTAGGCCTTCAACTTGACGTCCCAGGCCTCTGATCAGCTGAGTGGTTACTGAAGCTAATTTCCATGCTAAACGAGGGTAAAACATGTTCCATGCTCATACAAATTTAGCCATGAGGCTCAAGACGCTCGAGGCATTTCACGGCATTTCACGTCTCTTCAACTTCAATTTCAACAATCTTGTTCTTCATTCTGGAGAGGTCGCCATAGTGGGATATTGTTGATTCTTCATCTTGCACGGTACAATGCGTACCTCCTCCGGTGAGCATCTTCAAAGGAGAAAAACCTTACGAGACAGACAGGGGCATAAAAAAGTCTTCAAATTCTCTTGGGTGAGCTCTCTCCTCCAGGCTAATCTCCCAAGGAAAAGGAGAAGTCATTATGGAAATACCGATATTTCCTTCTTCAGTACAGCGTTCCCGGTTCCTCCTCTCCACCCCTTCGGTTGTGATCCGATATTGATGATATTCATGAGCAACATCGGGAGGCCAAGCCGAGTTTCCCGGATCAACCTTTTGAATGAGCTACTCAGCGACGTTTCCTCCAGCATTTTCTGGTACCTCCGGTTTGAATATGTCATTCTCCGTTACGCCCAAAGAGGCGTATTATAACCGTTGAATTTACGTTTCAATGCAGTCAATTCTGCACGCGAGAAACTATTGCTTTCTAAAGAAACCAATAATTGTAACGAGACGTAGCGAGGGGTCCATTGAGGAGTAGTACATTTTTCAACAACAGTTCGTTATTAAAAAACTTTCTATTTAGATCGCCCTTCTATGCGCAGTTAACTCCGACCCAAAAATAACTCCGTTGTAAAACTGTCCCGACAAAAAACCTCCTCAGCCCCAAAAAGGAATGATATCCATTTTGCCGCCAGCCAACCTGATCCGACCCAATTTATATTCTACTCCAATTTATATTTCACGGAAATATATCTCATTTCATTTCATTTCCACAGAACCGACAAGAACTACGATTGGGTTGGATAATCACTTAATTTAAAGTAGGTAACTATTCGTTGATTTGAAATAATAATGGCCTTTCTCTTTTCCAAGTTCAGCGAGGACGTTCCCAAGTTCTGTTGAATTCTATTTTGCTGTCAAATTACCGAAATGATTGAGTTATTATTCGTTATTATCTCGCTAACAGGGTTTTGTGAGGTTTACGACAAGAGTTCCGATAATTTTAGTTATTTCAAATTTCCTGTCAAATTAGGATTGTATGGTTTAAGACGAGTTGTGCATTCGGGATAGTCGAATTATGATCATGGTATGGAAAGTTTCCATTCATAAATCATTATTAGTTCTACATGAATAATTATGACTTCCATCTGAACGCGTTTCAGTGAACTGCTAATTAGGACAAGAGGTGGCTCTGGTTCGGTTGGCACATACGCATACAATATTCCGTCCATATTCGAACATTCCTTCCGCCGAATACAGCGAGGTCCGTCCCTTTTACAGCGACAGTGAATATCTAGGAGCCGTGTATGAGAGCTAAACGGTGTTTGATACATCGGCGTAGGTCGTTCGTTTTGTCCCACATAAACTCTCCTATTCAGGTTCGGGCGAATTCGAAATAACGCTCACTTTACCCCTAGCGTGTAGGCTGGCAGTGTAAACAGGGTATATTGACCGTGACTTTGAATAGACGCTCGTTCGAGAGGCAGGATTTCCGCGAGATAATGCTCCTAAAATGGTCCTGACTAGATGAGATTTTCAACTGGGAATAACCGAAAAACCGTTTGGTGAAATTGGAAAGTGGAATGTTTCCTCCTTCCTTGGTCTTTTAGAAGAGGAAGTGCTCGACTAGATGAGCCATGTTCTAGTAATGGGTTGATTTTAATAAAAACCAGTTCCTAACATCCATTTTGCAAATAAAAGAGAACTCATGTGGAATGCCAACAAAAGGTACCTAGTTATCATTATTTTTATAAATAATAGATACATAATAAAATATTTTATATACCTACTGTAATATTTGCCTAATTCAGTGAAATCTTCATGTAAAGATTCTCAAAACAGAATACTAGAATCCTAAATTTTGTATTTCGTCACAATATGGAGTATTTTGAATTTTCCGGGTCGTCTAGGGCTCAACCTGTAGTCCGTGGACAATTTTTATGAGGTCCACGAAGAACATCTAAAGAATTTTAATCTTGGATCTGGACGACAATAATTGTTAATTATTGTATTCATTATTGCATTAATTATTAATGCATATACCGAAACTGGTTCACTCAATACGCAACTTCTAGAATTTGTCGGCGGTGAGTTTCACTCTTGGTTTGCAGTATTGTGTTGACCACACTCGTCTGTAGACAGGTTCGTACGCGCCCAATAGTTCGGCTATATTCGTTTGGATTTGGCCGCTTTTGCTTTACGAGTTGGCCTAAAGACTTGAATTTACCATCATATTGCAGTTTGAGCAAATAGTACCAAATGCAAACAAATCTACAAAATAAGCATAGGATTATCAGTACGATCGCCTAGCAAAGCACCCAGAGCATAGAGGAGGGAGAAGAAAAGGGTAGGGAGTCCTTTCTCGTATGTCCAGCAGTCAAGCCGAGAGAATAGACCCGTTGACCAGGGAGTTTGGCACTCCTGTGGTTTTATTATCGTTTCGTTATTATCTTATCAGTATGTATCACATTTATCATAATTATCAATTCTTTTCGTAATCATTGCGTTTTAATTTATGCAACAAGACCTCGAAGACGGAGAAGTGAACGACCAGTACAAGAAAACCAAGGTTATGGTTCCTCCCACATATAAAATCGGATGTATACCCGTAGTCTTTTATAGATGGCCAAACCGCTGAACCGATTTTGATAGGGATTCCTCCATTGTTATGAGTAAGTTCCAGGGATGGTTATAGTATGGTAGAATCTTCGAAACGTCCTATTTCGACGAGCACAGGCGTGACGCCGCCCGGGAAACGGCTAAAAGTCATGAGGATTTGCGTGATAAAAAAAATGTGAAGTTTTTTGTGCCATTTCATAGGACTTGAACATTAAGCAGCATAGGCCGGTGGGATCTGCTGAGTGGCTCCTAAAAGCTAATTTCCAAGCCATTCGAACTATGAAGCTGCAATTTGGTATGTAGCCTGCTTAGGACTTTAACTTGACTCTATTCAGCCACATTATTGGGTATGTGGCGGTGCCAATACTTGTGGCAGTAAACTATGAACGGTACAATCGATCATCCCTCGTTAATATCATTAGGTACCCAAAAACACACTCGATATCGGCCGCGGGGCCCAAAATGCGGTAATCTCGACTCCTCATTTAAGCTGGAAACTTGGGTAAAAAGCTGTGTGTACTTTTAATTAGTTAATACCTTCCTCCGGGTTCCGTTCGCGGGAGAGAGATTGATGTTAATTAAAAACAAATATTATCTTCCATACATCAGAAGGCAATGGAAGGTGAAAAAAAACTCCCTTCGTACCTGTTGGTTACATTTTCCTTGTTTATTTATTTTTAATTTTTCTTGGGCAGTCTTTAGAGGCTGTAATTCAGTATAGTAGGTCAAGGCGTCCGTGTAATATCGCTGTGTAATACCCGTTATTATTACGTTGTGTAATAATAAAATGGGCTCCAGCAAAGGCGGCGTGATTTGCATTGTGGTTGACGTAACTGTCTCGAGTTCACCTTCAGGAATCGCCCCGTCAGACTTTTGAATGAACGAAAACTAATTTCCGTTTCTCTTCGGAACTGCTATACCGATTTCAATCTGTAACTTGCTTCGTTATTGTTACTCACAAACTTACGTTTGTGCATTTAGTTTGAGTTTAGAAACTCCACGGTTTTCGTATCGGTTCACTTTTTTGGTTTATTATCATCGATAATGAAGCGCTGGTATTGACCCAGGAAAAACAAATGTTAAACCCCCCTCATAATATTTGTTGTCTTACGCATTTGCCCAGTACGGATTTCAACCAACCCCACAATGGTCCTTGAAACTTTTTATGACCCTAGGTCAATGGGCTAACCCTAGAGTTGTGTCAGACCATTTTGCTTTTTTTCTAACCTCAAAAAGATAATTGTATCATGATTTTGAAAGCCAATCGATTTGAGCCAAATTTGGTATTGAATGGTTTTTTGGGTCGCTGACCACGAATCTGAAGTCGGATTTGGAAAATTCAAGATGGCGGATCCAAAATGACGGATGAAATTGTCCAAAATCCCACTACACCAAATTTTGCTCAAACTTTCGATAATTCTCTCCGCCATATTGGATACGCCATTTTGAATTTTGCAAATCTGACTTCAGGTTCGTGATCAGCGACTCACAAAACCCCTATATGCCCAATTTGGCTCAAACTTTGGATTTTCAAAAATCATGATATTCCTCTCATTTCGAGGTTAGGAACTAAAAAACAAAATGGTCTGACACAGTTCTAGCGGTGGTTTAAAGTTCAATGGGTCCGTAGACTCATGGATATGGATTCGGGTATGAAAATAAATTTCTTTTAGGATTTTCATGAGTAAATTTTCCTCCATTTTTCTAATTTTCACCTTTTTGAGGTTAGAAAAAAAAAACGTTGACATGGTATCCAAAATGCTGATAGCAAATTCGTGTTCGGGAGGCGAAATTACTACGGATAACAAATACCTATTGCACAAAAGGCATAATATATTATGCCTTTTGTGCAATAGGTATTTGTTATCCGTAGTAATTTCGCCTCATATATGCCTATTGATTACACAGCCACGCAAAAAATAAATAACATAATATGTTATTTATTTTTTGCGTGGCTGTGTAATCATAATGTAACATAATATTATTATGTTATTTATTTTGACATTTTAAGTCTTTACTATGGCACATAACTCAAAAGGTTTGACATTACGGTGTGACGAAGAAAGCGTTATGAAAAATTTCTAATGATTTTCACGTACAACCGATTCGTTGCTACGGAACTTTAACTTCGCCAGTTATCATCGTACAAAAAAAAAAATAAAAAAAAAAATAATAATAATGAAGTACGAGGTACGTGGTGTGGGTGTGGGAGGGGGCGCAAAGACATAAAATGTCCCTCGTGGTTGCGTACTTGTACAAAAGCTGTACATTTTATGTACAGTTTCTTCGAAAATTCGCTCTTATAGTCATGCTGCATGACTGGGGACTTTTTATCTCAGTTTGATAACCCCGAAACAGAAACACTGTACTGAGAGTGAGAGTACACCGATAACCCGCACACAGATGGATGCCAATGCATAAGGGATCTACTAACAGTTTCTTGTTTACTCAATCTTTATGTTGCTTATGTATCCCAACCGTTGTTTAACGCTATTTACTGAAGTGTTTTCCTCAATAAAAGATTTATTAGATGTCGATGGGCAGACTGACCAATTTGGGTGGACAGAAATCTGAAACTCGGAGATCCTTTAGGAAATTTCACGGTGATCACGAAAGTAGTGAGGAAGAAATGAGGGTTTCAGATATCTGCCTCCCTCTGGCCCCTCTGACGTCATCACCACCTCCCTTTGCTACGGCCCGATCATCTAGCCAGCCAGCCCTCTGACGTCATAGGCTCTTACGGCATGAGCTTTGACGTACTAGTTAGCCTCCTGCCAGCCCTCTGACGTCATACGCTCTTGCGTCATAGGCTTTGACGTACTACTTGGCCCCCTGCCAGCCGTCTGACGTCATAGACTCTTACGGCATAGGTATTGACGTATTAGTTGGCCTCCTGCCAACCGTCTGTCGTCATACGCTCGTGCGTCATAGGCTTTGGCGTACTAGTTGGTTTACTGCCAGCCGTCTGACATCATAGACTCTTACGGCATAGGCATTGACGTATTAGTTGGCCTTCTGCCAGCCGTCTGACGTCATACGCTCATGCGTCATAGGCTCTGACGTAGTGGGCCGCCTGTCGCTTGTGTTCTGACGTGATCTGAGGGAAAGGGTGAATCAAGGGAACAAATTTTTCCCGTTGGTGTCTGGACTCGGTCCTGTTTCTTTTGATTATGAGTCGAGTACTTAACCTCGAGACCAGAATTGATTAGTTGATTGATTGATAAGATTTTTTTGCGTGGCTGTGTAATCAATAATAAATTATGATGATTCATAAAGATAATCTCTATAATTAAGTGTTCAAGACTGAAGGGTGATCTGCACAAAGAATCCGTTGTGTCAAGAATTTGCAGAGTTTTTTCTTTCTCTCACAATGCAGAGAAGGCGTTGATTATTATCCGAATAATAATTATTATTCATGCCGATTTTCGAATGGAAAATCGGGCCTCTTGATCACACAATAGGGTTTCATAGAACAACAGGTGCTACCTCAATCCTTTGATGGAGTTTTCAGCCATCGTTGTCAAACCATATTTTATGTGAAAGAAATTGTGAAATCAATCGGGAAACAGTCCTTTGATAAGAATTCCCCTCTGTAACAGAATCCATTCCCCTTTGTAATAATAATTAGTGGAGTTACATTAGAGGCAAAAAGGGCTACCGTGTAGCGAATTTTTGCACAACTTCTCTACATTGAAAATTATATTGTAGATAATTATCTTCGAATTGTAATTGCTAATCCTTAACACGACCCAAGTCGATCAGAATTGAAAGTTTTCATCATCTATTATCCGTGTCCCGTAGAAGTGAAGACGTGAGAGTGGACAATATTACTGAATGTAGCTTATTATTATAATATATTATATTGAAAACAATTTTTGCTGTGAAGTGAAATAAACCTTCGTTTTAATACGAAGTTGATCATTCAAGTTTGACTTCGACCTTCGCTGAGTTTCACAGCAATGAACCAATTTGCAAATAATCATGACAACCGACCTTTTGCGAGGTCGATATATTGTACAGTAGAACGTTTTGATACTCTGGCATCTGAAAGTAGTTACGTGTCGTTAGCTTCAGCTTGGGTCTAATTTTCAATAAATTTCCAGACAGTCCCCTGTCGCTTCCACAGTCATGTAGCATGGCTATAAGAGCAAATTTTCGGAGAAACAACTGGTCTTGTGTAAAATGTTTACATTTTACTGGTTTTATACTACATTTTGTCATATTTTTTCGCAGAGTAACACCTCAGTTTATAGATCTTCCAACGCTGAACATGGTGGTGAAGTCCGAATTTTGATATCTCATTCCGTTATCAGATTAAAGCACATGAACCGTGCAGAACTTCTCAAGTAGCAACAACATTTCTTCACCTTCAAAGTTCTCCAGTTTGAGAACGGAATTAGATGTCGCAATTCTGACTTCACCGTCGTGTTCAGCGTTAAAATATCTTTAAAATGAGGTGTTACTTGTCAAACTGTTTCATTTAGGGAATTTATGGGTAATTTTTCCCCCCTAAAACTCCCCAAAACGCCCCATAGAGTGACCCGATTTGGCCTATCTACGAACTTAACGTTTAATTTGCCATGTCAGATTTTTGTGAAAACATATATAACGGATTTTGGGAGAAACCCTTTCGGAAGTTCGAGTTTTGAAAATTTGGACCGGGAAAATAGCTTCCTTTTCTTCGAAAAGTCACTAAAACGTCTGTGGGCGGGCTCTACTGCTTTCTCAGTCGCCTTAATATCGACTTTACAATTCATCTGTGCATCTAAGATTGAGTACAAACTACAGTTCAAAACGCGTCTCTCGTAAAAATTTCGTCAAAATCGGTTCGAAGTCGGTTCTAAGCCACAAAGAGAAATGGAACCAGTTGTACGAATAGGTACCGTTAAACACCTTCGTTATTACAATTTGTCTTGCGGAAAGTCATCATACGCTAATTGAACCCCGCAGTTAAACGCGTAGCCTCATAATTTCTCGTATTACGTAACCCTTGGATGTCACTAACGAAGTTAACGTTACCCCAGTTTTGTCTTCCTTTACAATTTCTCTTTCTTATTAAAAAGAAGTGGAAATAATGAAAATAAGATAAACACTCCTTCGCCGTAAACTAATTTTCTCCTCTAGTTTGTGATTCTGGGCGACTTTGAAAAAGATTTACCCGCCTCCGTCTCTTTTTGCTGAATCCCAAGCTCTGTTAACCTCGTACCGGTCTCGGAATGTTTATTTAAGACTCGATTTCAAGCATTCCCTCGCCTCGCTTCGTTCGCCTTCTTTCGGCATTATTTATGTTGGTCGTTTGTTTAATCGAATTTTTAGTTATTCTAGTCGTTTTAGCGAAATTTGAAGCCGTTCGAAGAAAATGACAGTCTCTTGACACATATTCAGAACGAGAGTTTTGAGAGGGGGTTTTGCGTTTTATCCGTTGCGGAGCATTCTGAATCCATAGCTGAATTTTAACCAATTGGATATAATAAGCTTCTTTTTTTTCATTTTAGACAATATTTAGCTTCAATTTTGGCTATAGGTACCTCCTGAATAGTTATTTGAGTTGTTTAAGATAAAGATTACGAGTCAATTATTCTTATTCTGCAAGGAGTGACTCTGTCCTTTCTTTCTTGATAATGCGAGAATACAAGTGACGCTAGGTACCTACCCCGAAAACACAATTTTCGGGAAAATGCATTTAAAGGTTTTGGATTCTCCAAACGCTGTTCTGACTCTTCTACACTACATTGATCCTTCGTTATTTTTTGAATTTGGTCAGAAAATCAAGCTGCTTTCAAAATCTGGGCTGTTTGCATTTTTTCTACAAAAATGAAGTTTAAAACAAGAACAATTTTCATTAAATATTCATGAGTTACGCCCATTTTGCGTAGCTACATCAGATGTAGATTCTACTCTTTGATGATGATGTAGCGCCTAACTTTCGGAATCCTGTAGAAAGAGGGATGGATAATTACCTCTCTCGATCGTAGGCAGTTGTATAATGAGAGTGTATTATGTTCATTCATTAGAGGGAACTGTAATAATAACTTGAAATGATAAATGACTTGAAATTTTGCACACACCTTTTTTATAACACGACCCAGTTCCATTTGAAAGATTTGCCCATTATCTCAACCCAAGAAAATTTTAGAAACAAAAAACTGAAATTTAGGCTAATTTTGGCCATTTTGGCGGGTCCACAGCGTTATAGACGGTATGCGTAGATTTCCATTCATTAAGCTTGTGACGCCATTTTTTGCTTACATCGTCAACAGAATACTGTAGTTTTTCTTGACGCTTCCTCTACTGAGTCACCAACCGCTCGTATGGCCGTATCATCAGCAAAGGTTGCAATAGTCTAGTTCTCGTTGTTTGGTACGTCACGTGTATACAGAAAGTATAGTAAGGGCCCGAGCACGCATCCTTGGGGGACACCTGCCTTTACTATCTGGAGGCTGGAGTATTCTCCTTCGTATTTCACTCTAACATACCTACCTTTCAGTAAGGTAAGATTTCAAAATTTGAGAATATGGCTTCGGTAGGTTTCTACTCCAGCCCTTGATGCCAGACTTAGCTAAATGCTTGGGAAACATCCAGGAGCACACCTGCATAAACCTGTTTGTTCTCTATTACATCAGTTATGCTATGCACTTGTTCTATGGTAGTGTTTTTCTCTGAATCCAAACTAGTGTTCGGGGATGAGCTCTTTCAGACGAATGATTGGTTGTAATCTATGTTTTAGTCATTTCTCAAAGAGCTTAGATATAACTGGTAGTAGTGATATCGGACGACAGGACTCTTTGTTCTTGGATTCTTTCCCAGGTTTCAGTATCATGATAATTTCTGCCACTTTCCAGCAGCGGGGTAGATATTTTATCCTCAATACCGCGTTTATGAGATACAAGAGCATTCGCACGCCTTCTTCTGGTAGTTGCTTAATTATATTTCCTGTAATGAGGTCATATCCAGGGGCTTTATTAGTTTTGAGATTACGAATTTCATTTTGCAGCTAACTGAGCGTTACTGGTCGTATAGAGTTCATATTTGTGGGAAAAAAATAGTAAGTCTCCTTCGTCACTGTTCCTAGGGAGTGGCACAAACGTGTTTTCGAGGTGTTCAGCAAAGATCTCAACCTTTTCGATAGGGCTTTTTGCCCATTCACCATTATCTTTTTCAATAGGAGTTACATGATCCTTCGGCTGCTTGAGTGCTTTGGTAATCTTCCAGAGAGAATACTCCGTATCTTTTTCCGGATTTAAGCTATGAATAGGTACGTTTCTTGCTTCAATTCTGCCGATAAATTATCCAAGTGATTTTTTAATCTATTCAGTTTTGTTTCGTCGCATGGAGCTCTGGTATGTTGCCATATTCGTCAAGCTCGTATACAAATGACATCGAAACGAAACAATTTAATAAACAATTCCCCACATAATATCAACCGTACTAATCCCCAACGCACTTCACAACAGGCGGAATTCGTATAGTCAAAACCTATCGGTCGGATCCCGGAATAATTGGAACGGACTTTTCTCCCTCGGCAAATTTAATCCGATGTCCGTCGAATTGGTTTCTGTCGAGGGTCAGTTTGACAATAGTCCCGGAGGGGGCCTCCAAACGGGGGATACGTGAGCGGCAAACCGGAGTTCGTAACAGATCATCTCGCACCGAAAGTAAACTTTGGCTCGGTCACCATCAACGGAAAGCTTTGCGACTCAATTTCAACTTTTATTCACTTTGCTTTCAGTTTAAAATGAAACGCCTCGGGCCCTTTCAGGTCGACCAACTGGAATAACTATGTCCGAGGGTGATATGCCAGTTGTTTTTCGCGGGAGTTGATGGAGAGGAGGCATTATGAGTATTTCAAGTGTCTAATGAACGAGCGGGGGGAAGGGGGTGTCACTGGCCTAAATCAACCGTTCATTCAACATCCATTTAATAACTTCGAGAGACGATCTCCTGATCCAGCAAATAGACATAAACTTGATGCCTATCCTGCCACCCTACGTAAAGTACGCTTTCTGCCAAAACGGTTCATTATGTTCTGTATAATCTACTGTTCTGTGTACAATCCCATAACTATACAAAATTCTTGGGGCTGACTTAATGTTCTGACTGCAGTGGTACTTATACGATATAGAGGCGTGGATGTGAAGAAAAACAGATGCCCTTCTGTATGATCTTGGATGCCCCCCCCCCCCCCCCCCGCCAT
Source organism: Stenodema calcarata (assembly GCA_963920205.1). Classification (NCBI taxonomy): domain Eukaryota; kingdom Metazoa; phylum Arthropoda; class Insecta; order Hemiptera; family Miridae; genus Stenodema; species Stenodema calcarata. The sequence goes on along the minus strand of OY986062.1, from coordinate 16,137,147 downwards.
CCGAGAGTTCTTTGAAAAGAGGTTCTAGATCCCCTCAGTATGTGCCCAGCCGCTCTGCAGTCATCTTGTGGTGAGTAATCAGCGTTTTCCTACATGCTACGTATATTATACGTTTCTGAGCGTAGTAGCATGTAGGAAAACGCTGGTTACATATTATGTACCATTCAATGTAAATGTTGCTGCGTCTGCCACACATATCGATACCATTAACGGGTTTATGCTCGTAGGTTTGCCACACGTATCAGTACCAATACTCACTTGTTTTGTATCCTCACAGGTATCAAATGGACATAATGCTTTTAACAGTCGAAGAAATCGCCCGAGAATTGGACCTCCAGATAGCAGAATCAGAATGCAGTGAAAGTGAATCTGAGCCAGAAGCTGATGAAGATGCTTTTATGATAGACTCGGATGATTCTTGTAAGGATCCTGATCATGAATATGACTCCCATGACGAGGACGTTGAAGATGTCCGCAGGGAAGAAGCAACACTGCCCAGCCTACAGCTCCACCACAGGCAAGTACATCCAGAGGTAGATCCGAAGATGTCATCAGGAGAACAACACAAACGTCTACTCAACTTACAGCTGCATCACATACGGGTATATTGTGTATTAAATATGTACACAATTTTGCAAATTTTGCTCAATTTTCACAAGAATAAAAAGAGCACTTCAAAGCCCCTGTCAAGGTTCTAGTTCCTCATCAGATTGGCAGGTCAAATGACATCCCCTTGGCTGGAGGAAAGACTGGAACTCCGCCTTCCTCATTTCCTTCCAAATCCAGTTTCCGAAAATGGCTTGGAATCGAGAATCTGGCCGGCGGGTGATGCGTTGTGTATTGCTAACCATAGTCAAGCCGGAAGATCGGAACGAAGGTTTTTCAAATTTATTACCTATATCACTAAACCCACAAATACCCGCCATCCAGATAAATGATCTATACCTATATCTTTATTCTTATTCATGTTGGAGATTCGTGGGTTTTAGTGACTAGCACTATAAACCTAAAACTAAACCAGCCTGGTGGCAATGTGTACGGATTGTTTGTCGAATATAAGTCCGTATTCGACACATGGAATCGTCCACACCTCATTTACAAAGTTTTAGCTTTGGGTCTCTCATGTAAGTTCGTGTCAATTCTAGGGAGTCTAAGAAAAACAAGAGTATTGAAAAAATCGTCTATTTCCACTGAAATAATATGTTTTCGCATTTTGTGTCCGCTTAAGTACTTGAAGAGTTGAGCGTCGGCGCGGTGGCTAAGGACGGTTGAGTGGAAAATCCATAGCAACTCGTGAACTTCAATGTCGTTAGGGCCACGAGTATTTATATCTGTAGACAATGGGTCATGCGGCCAGAGTCGAAAGTTCATTGCGGTCCATGAGCCAATCCACGTGCTGACGGTTAACCTATGACAAGAGAAGTTCAGTCTCATTTTGGAAAGTTTCAAATTTTTATCAGGGTTGTCGTACGATAGAAAATCATCATGAAACCTCTGGATAATAGTGAACCAGGATCACTCATGTGGTAGACATTGGGGAGAGCTATGGACGGCATAAATGAGCCAAATTCTTTAGTCCAGTTAATGAATAGCTCGACCAAAGGGTTTGTAAAGCCCGTTAATCGAAACAGATAAACTTGACTTCGGGAAATCGTTTTAGAGCGGTTGGGAAGTAAGCATACCAACTAATACCTCTCGGCCCTACGAAAATCGCGAGTTTAGTGAATTTGGTTATTCGCCCATAACTTTGCTACAGTTGGAGATTCAAAAGTCCACAATTTAAGGATTGAATATAGAAAATAATTAAACACAAAGATGGTAAATCTCGTTCAGAGCCTCGGTCCCAAGTTGTATCCTGAATTTCAAAATTTGAGGACAAATTTAACTGGGCAAAGAATAATTGCTATAATTAGCAATAATTACCTATTATATTCGATGATGAACAATTAGAATTTACTGACAAAAAAATATTGATAAGTAAATTAATTAACAAATTCGTGGGTTTACGTTTAGAGATTAGTTACATCAGAAAATCAAATGAAACGTCCGTCTATCCACCACACAGTATTGATTTTGCCAATCAAGGTGGAAAAAAGTAATTTTTTTATAAGTCGAATGTCTGTATTAGTGCTGAAGTTAGTAACTAAAGTTTGTTTCGAAAAAAGAGGAAGGACAGAATCTAGACCTATTTCACAAGAAATTTTGAAAATTTCGACAAACGTTTCAGGTTTGGCCTGGGGCATAGATCTGAAAGTAGTTGTCCCCAAGCTCAATTTGGGCTCTAGTTTTTCGAAAATTAATCCAGTTTTAGGATCTGAAAAGCTTTTTTGCAATTTTTGCATTTGTGAAAAAATTGCCCGTAAATGATGTAACAAACACACTTATGCAGCATGGCAATAAGAGCGAATTTTCAAAGAAATAACAGGTTTTTCGTAAAATGTCCTCATTTTAGTGGTTTTACTTCAAATTTTGTTTCTATTTTTTGCCGTGTTTCATAGATTTTTCAATGTTGAGCACGATGTTGAAGTCAGAATTGCGATATCTCATTACATTATCAAATTAGAGGAGATGAACTTTCAAGAACGTTTCAAGTAACAACCACGCTTCAAAGTGCTCCAGTTTGAGAACGGGATACTATCTCGCAATTCAGCGTTAAAAAACTTTGAAATGAGGTGTCACTTGTCAAAATGTTTCATTTTTGGAATTTATGAGTAATTTTCCCCCCTTAAAAAGGATTTTCTGAAATTTTCTGAAACGGATTTTGGTATAAACTACCAAACTACTGCTATTACTGCTATTTTGGTTATCTAGATATCCTCAAATCGTCGAAGTCCACAACGTTTGTATAATTTTGTCAATGCGTTACACTTTTTTTCCGCCTAGATTGGCCAAAGTCAGCACTGTTAGAAGTGAGCCCAGTTAGAAGTGTCAAAAATTTCGTTCATAAGGTGCATGACAGGGAGTTTTTCCGGAATCTCTCTTGGATGGTTGGAGCTCATCCGCCCTCGGTGTAATTCAGGTTTGCAATTTTGTCTACACGTTCTGTATCTATGAGAGTTATTCCCAGACACAGGAGTTCAGAAATTACTTATTTACCTCGCGAAATTCACGTGACCAAACTCTTCCTCCCTCTCAAAGGTATCTCCTATGAATAAATCAAAGGCCCCGGGCCCCACCGAGTGCCGGAACGAGGCATTTTCCGTTGGAAACAATGCGAAGAGCAACAAAACCGAGGGTAGCGGCCGGTTGGGCCTAAACAAAGGTTTTCATTAGCCTCCCGTTCAGGTTAACAATCTTCCTCCGATTCTCCCAGAGAGTCCTTCGGCTCAATGCTCGGAGGGCAACCTCAAAAACAAGAAGGCGACTCGGGGTTGGAAAAGGATCCATTATTTATGAACAAGAAGAAGAAGAAGAAGGAGAAGAAGAAGATGAAGGAGAAGAAGGAAGAGGAGTAGCTCCCTCACACACCTAGACGTTTTACACAACACGCCGCAGCACTACATAATCTGACATAGCAGTGCAGATGGAACCAAGGGCTGTTTCCAAAGAGGGGCGAATGTTACACGAGTAGAATTCTTATACAGCCCTCCTCGCTCTATCATTGTATTGATTTACATAAACAACAACCCTTGCAGGGGGTTCAATGACTACAGTATAACCAATACATTAGACTTCACAAAACTAAGCTGTTTGACTAATTTATTATTAAACACTCAAACCATACAATAGAATAACATTTCAAGAGTCTCCGCTTCATTAGCAATGGAAAAACATTATTTTGCAAATTTTGGAAGATTTCCATTACAATGGGTGAAACAATAATGAAAGGAATCTTGTTGAAAGAACCTTGAAAAATCCACAGCCATGCAGCATAGGAGTGACTTTTCGAAGAAATGACGGGTTTTATGTCAAATGTCTCACCTATCGGCTAAATAAGTCCTCTAAAACTTTTCTACCCAAAGCTTTCCTTATGGGATGAGTTCTAGGGCCAACTTTCTAGCAACTTTTTGAATGAAATAGCCAATTTTCGAAGTTCAATAGATCTTATCTCAAGATCTATTGGACGTACAGCTCTGGCATTGGACTTTAATTGTAGCTTATAATATTGACTTTAATAAAGATTTGAGGGACTTTTCGTAGTTGCCGTTTACAAGTTATGAGCCATATCTGAAACAACGAGGTTTTTTGGCTCCCAAAAGGTTTTCCTAGGAATTTCAAAGCTGCAAACTCAAACATATCCTAGCGTTTACCAAAAAATCAGCTTCCTGCAATTTTTTCGGACCTAAGGGCATTTTTTGTCAGTGGCCTATGAGTTCTTACAGCAGACAGATGTTCAAACCGTTACCAGAGCAAACAAAGCTACACAATATGAGTAAATTTTCTTCAGCATTCAGGAGGAAATTGTCGCCAATGGTGCCAACCATGTTATGATGGAAAAACTAAAACAAGTCCAAACATTTCGAGGTTTTTTGGCTCCCAAAGAGTCATTCTGGCGATTTCAAAGCTGTAAACTTGGTGTAATACTACTCGAACATGTCCTAAAAACACAGACAAAATTAGTAAAAGGTTTTCCTAGGGATTTCAAAGCTGCAAACTCAAACATATCCTAGCGTTTACCAAAAAATCAGCTTCCTGCAATTTTTTCGGACCTAAGGGCATTTTTTGTCAGTGGCCTATGAGTTCTTACAGCAGACAGATGTTCAAACCGTTACCAGAGCAAACAAAGCTACACAATATGAGTAAATTTTCTTCAGCATTCAGGAGGAAATTGTCGCCAATGGTGCCAACCATGTTATGATGGAAAAACTAATACAAGTCCAAAAATGTTGAGATGTTTTGGCTCCTCAAAAGTTTCCCTAGGGATGTCAAAGCTGATTGAATTGCAGGAAGCTGATTTTTTGGACCTAAACATCCGCGGTAATTCGCCTATCAGTAATGAGATGAGTAATGTCGACTTATTGTCTCACCTCACTGAAAATATAATAACCAATACCGCCTGTAATTACAGTGAGGACTTGTAATAGGATAATACTACTAACTTTTCTGAAGTTATAAAAACTAATATTTGATAATTAACCATGAAATTTGTATCGTCCTTTTCAAGTCATGCCATGGGGTTTAAAGAATTAGTTTGTCATGTGGCTACCGTCGCACCGCGAATCCGAAAATCATTCAAAGACGAGGTTCCAAGTCTGTAATAAGCGCAGGCTGTAAGATCGGTATCGGTATAATTTCCCCATTACAGCTTCAGAGTGAGGGCCCACCGGCCACTGAGGACGTCTCTGGGCTCGGCCCTCTTCTTGTAATGACTCCCGTGAATTATTCATAGGGAAACCGTGTACCCCTCCTTATCGACTTTACTGTACTTTTCCGGCTTCGGATATCTATCCGTCGTGTTGCTTTACATCGATACTAACCCTCTCAACGCGAAATCCTTGAAAAGGATCAAGGGGTGACTTTGAATGTATCGATGTACGAGAGTACAGCGAGCCCTAAGAGAAACGGAAAGAAATGCAATTATGGAAGGTAAATCAGGTTTGGAAGAAATCATATCACATCAACAACCGATGGTACTTCCATAGCATTTCAAAGTCCATTTGACGATTGTGCAACTGAGGCCTTCAGAAACGTAAGTGATTAACTTCCTTTTTTTGTTATTTATGGTTCATAAATCTTGTAATGTTCCAATAAATAGCAGTAGGTTGGAGGTAATTTCAGACCGGAAATTTGAAAATTTGCTTATTAGGTCATGCTGCGTAGTTTTTTTGTGCGTTCGTTCAATAGACCCTTTTCGCTGCCCCTTGTCGAATAGGTGTTTTGTAGAAGACGTGGTAGAGTGGGGCCGAGGCTGGTAAAGCTCTCGACCTCGAGTGGGCTTTATGTTCCGCCGTGGTGTAAGGAAAGAGGCTATCACTTCTCAATGGAAGCAAAACACGATTCGAGTCGAGTGCCACGAGGGTAACTACCGATGCTACTATGGCCGCTCTACAAATTCAGGCCTCGGAGAAATGTTTGGGCTACTGCGTACGATACACTGTTCGAAAATCACAAACTATCTCCCCCACAACGGATTATTGTTGGTTAAAAGACTTTTTTTTCTTCAAATCCATCGTGCAACATGATTTTGAAAGAATACGATACGATACATAAGGGTGTATCTCCGAAAATGTGTATTTTTCAAGAAACAAAATTTCTGAATTTAAAACGATAAAACTCACTTTTTCTTTCATATTTATGCTCTCCTAGAGTTCCTTAGTTAACACTGTTTGCAGCAGCACAGGATAGTAAGATCAACTACCATTATCTATTTTAGAAAATTTTGACCTGCCAGAAGAATGAAGACATATCCAAATGAATTATTGAAGTGACCAGAAAAATGAAAGACAGTAAAAATACTCACATGATTTTAGAGGTACCTTCAACCATGGACTCTTTGTTGTCAACTGATGATGCAAAGAGTAGATGTTGTTAGGCCTGTAACCAATGGTGTCAAAGTTGGAGCGAAAATAATCCCAGCGCCATCAGTTCAGTTAAGCATGGATTCGAAGAGTCAAATGGATGAAGGTGAACCACACACCCATTTTATGATGCAGAAGCTTGTAGGACAACAATAGCGATTTGATGTGACTTTCCCTTAAAACTAGAGATGTTAACCAACACAATTTTATAGGAAACACTTCAGTCTTCCATGAACTTAGTGCTTTACAGAGTGTGAGAACTTTGCTAATGCCAGCATAGGACAGCCAGATGAACGAAAAAACAGCACTTTGTGAAGATTATAAATATTGATGGGCGATTTAAAACCTTTAAAAAGGCACTGCTTATGTAGTTAAAGTTGCTAACTTGTATAAAAAATTAGACAAAGTTAAAAAATTGCATAACAACAGTGAGATATTGACCCTGGGCAAGAAAATACACATTCTCGGAGAAAGACCCATAATATGATATATTATATCACTTTACATTAAACTTGACTAAGGTAGAAGCAGAAATATGTAACTATATGGATTAATGGACTCATCAAAATGCCCTAAGACGGTTTCGAATGACGGATAATCATTTTATCATAGACAGAAGGGTAAATCGTGGTCTAGGAATTGTGAATGCGCATAAAAGGGGACTCACATGGATGTTCTATACAGAATAGTGATCTAGACAGCTCTAGACGTTTTTGTATATATTTTTCGTTACCCATTTCAGGGACCTGAATCTGACGACTGATTTGACCGGGAGTATTTTAGTTAGAATTGGAACAGGTGGATGTAGTTCACCGACAACTGATTTATAACGATATTTTCAAGACTCCTTCGTCTCATTGATTTTTCTGTCACATATTTTCCATTTACTTACCCTACTTTAATAGGACCGGAAAAAAGAAACAACCCCAGTAGGGTCAATACCGCTACGTCTAACCCCTGTGTTATCCACCCAAGGGTTGTTTTGCCCGCAATGCCTCCAAGTGTTGTGGGTTCTTGCCTACTTGATGCCCCGTGAAAGCAATTTCGAGTGGAAGACAAGCTAAAGAAATCCAATTTGGAATGGTCCACGTGGAATTCCGATTAATAACACAATATTGATCGTCAACAAACAATAATCGGATCAAACCAACTGGCCTGTTATCCAGCGACTGATCCGCTCACATTCGGTATCTTGTGAAATGGGTTTCGGCGGGTCCTTCTCAATTTCTTCTGACCGAGCAGAAGTTCCAATACAAGTTCCATAATAATGAAAAAATCCATTCATGCAGCATGAAGATAAGAGCGAATTTTCGAAGAAATAACTAGTTTTATGTAAATGTCTCCATTTTACTGGTTTTATAACAAATTTAGTCTCCTTTTTTGCCGAGTAACACCTCATTCGGCTTATAAATCTGCTACTGTTATACTGTATTTGAAGTAGGATATGGCTTTGGATTATTAATAAATGCTCAATCATCAGAATTAACCAAGCACTCTAAATGCTCGCTAGCGCTTGCATCTCAAAAATTCGCTCTTATAGCAATGCTGCAGCATTGCTATAAGAGCGAATTTTTGAAGAAATGACTGGTTTTATGTTAAATGTTTCCATTTGTCTGGTTTTATAACACATTTGTCTCCTTTTGTTTGCCGAGTAATACCTCAGTTTATAGATTTTCAATGCTGAAGTCTGAATTGCGATATCTTATTCCGTTATTAGATTAGAGCGGATGAACCGTGAAGAACATCTAAAGTACCTAACAACCACGTTTCGTCATCTTTAAAGTGCTCCAGTTTGAGAACGGTATAAGATCAGACTCAAATCCGGTTTGAGTCAGGTTTGAGTCAAATCAGAGGTTTGAAATCAGGTGTCACTTGTCAGACTGTTTCATTTTTGGAATTTATGTGTAGTTTTTACAATTTTAGACCGAAAACAAGTTTCGTTTTCTTCGAATCTTCGCTAAAATGTTTGTATTTGAGAGCCACCAAAACCGGCGATCAGTTGTGTGAATCCCACTTGTCCTTCAACCAACCTTCTCAAATCTCCGATTTGATCAAAACCATGAACTATTTGAACCACAGTGAGGAACCATCAGAGAAACCGGCCTTGAGGCCTCGGTCCCTCTCTGATTTTGCGGTGTATTCTACTTCAATGATCGTTCTTCCGTATGGTCTTAGGATCGGCTGCCTTCTATTGAATCCTTCTAAAGGAAACTCTCAAAGAACCGTCAACCGGGCGAGTACAGAACCCGATACTCCTTACATTTCACTCATAAATCCACTATGAATAAGAAGGTACGAGCAAGTACATCCTGTCGTTAGGTTGAACGGATACATGAACATGAAAAGGACGCTCTTGTCGCCTCTCATAGAACTCCGCATCATCTCACATGATTTACCTTCTAAAGAGACGTGCGTCTCTTGATCGAATTATTTTGTATTTTCGATTTATTATTTTCAACGGTGAATGATCGAAATCGAACAGGAAAATGAACAATTCTTGATAACCCCAGGTTAAAAGGAAGACAGGGCCGACATCATGGGGGGATGCCCCCCCTCCCCCCACTGCTTTTTCGACTTGGAAAAGTTGGGAAATTTCGAGCCGTGAAGATAGATACAAATAATGGTGAAAAAAAAATTAATAAAAATGAGAAAAAAGAAAGGGGAAGGGAATAAGAATAGGGAAAGAACCAGGAGAAGGTTGGGATTTCCCATACACTCGGAGTTTCCATACTCTGAAATCCTGAGTTTTTTTAATAGTTCAAAGGAGATTTCTCCTAAGTAAGGTTCAAAAAACTTTGATTTCTGCCAAGTAAAGGAACAATTCTGCTTGTAGTATCCCAACTTGGAATAATCAAAATGTTTCAAAATTCCCGACTTTTCGCTGCTTTTTTTGACTTGGAAAAGTTGGGACGTATCGGGCCGTGAAGATATAAACAAAGAATAGTAAAAAATAAAAATAATAATAATAAAAGAAATGAATTTTCCTTTTGGGCATAAGCATTCAGCCAATCTTAAAATAGCTAAGTAAGAAAATGAATAAAATTTATTATCTTATAATATATTACCTACATAATATCATATTATAATATTAGTTAATATATTATTATTATTTTTTATATAATATTGTTTTATACTATTATTTTCTTATAATACCTTATAATTATATAGGACCCAATCTCTTGGTTTTCATTTTTTGAAAGTTGGGAAATTTTGCTGGTTTGGATTCCCCCCCCCCCCCCCCGACCATGGTTTTTCTTCTCGCTACGGCCCTGAAGGAGGAGGTGTGAAATGGAAGTTGAAATTTTCAAAGATCTGTGCACAGTTACCTCAGAAATTTTGGTTTTGCATACAAATTCGAATAGATTTAGACAATTTCACACACCTTTCGTTCGTTTGAGATGAGGGCTCGAAGGTGGACACGAAAGCACACAGCGACGAAAGCTCCCAACTGACCACGGCGGATGGCGGGGGGAGGGGTCGCGACAAAAGCACACAGCGCAACATAAACTCACAACTGACAATGGTGGGCGACATAAAGCTCCCAGCAATGTAAACTCACAACCGTCAGTTGTGGTGGTGGCGAGAGGGGGGGGGGGGTAGCACAAAGCGACAAAAGCTCCCAGCGACAAAAGCTCACAACTGGCTATGGTGGATGGCGGGGGGAGGGGGTGTCGCGACAAAAGCTCACAACTGACAGTTGTGGTGGCCGCGGTGGGAGGGGGGGATGCGTCAAAAGCTCCCAGCGTCATAAACTCACAACTGACAATGTCGGCATGGAGGAGGGGGGAGGGGGTGTGCGACAAAACCACACAGCAACCAGAATACCATTAAAATAGCTTAAGGCGACTCCTCCCCTCAGCACGTTATCTGTTTCTGGAATTTTTCGTACTGTCATTTCTCTAATAAATGGTTTAAAATAAAAAATAAATAAAAATCTACTTGTAACGCACGGGTCATCGAAATAGTTTTGAATATATCAACATTCTTCTTAGTCGAGTTTAATAATACCTACATATTTGAACAAAGCTTTGAATTTTAATATTCTTATGAGACATCAATTATATGAAAATGTATATTTGAAAATCTCAAGCGGCTTCCGCCTCTGATTTGTGCTCTTTGAAAGTTTCAACGGTGTCCGGTGAGACACGATGAGGGAGATGAAAGTTCGGGCTTAGTTTATTATTAATCATAGTAAATATAACGAATGAATGGAAAATGAACCGAAGTTGGTTGAAAAGCCCATTACGTAAATTAAAACGAGGTTTTGAAAAATAGGGGGAAAGTTTGGTCGAGATCGAGATGCGATCGAACTAAATACAAACCCTGTTGAATAAGATGTGAAGGAGGTCCCTGTGGTAACGGTGGGAGTGGGTAAAGTTTCTCTTTACATTTACACACATCTACGATTTCTTCAGACTTGCACTATTCAACTGTTGGCGTAACAAAAACATTAAATTATTAGTAAAATTACCGAACAATTATATTCCGTCCGTAGTACAATATGAATCATAATCTAGGTATTTCCGATAAAATACGATCGTTATTTATCGATACTCGTTGCTTTGGCGTAATAATTATCGAGATGTTCAAGGAACTACCATTTTGGTCTATTTCATCCAAATGGCTATTAGACTTTTAACGATTCGAAATTAACTTTTTCCGAGATTTTTCGACGTTTTCGATGTGTATTGATGTGTAAGTTTTGCCCACTTCATGTCAGCTAATGGGGCGTCCCCTTGTCACCTATTGGGGCATTCGTTCTCTGATGCACAAGAAAGTTGGATTGAAAATTTTAAAAAACCTATGAAATTCATGAATTGTTTAAAATGTAATGAGCTAGTCAGCAAGTTGAAACCAGAAAAATTCAAGGTCCCAACGATTGGACCAATAATAAACTGGCCAGCCTTGAAATTCGAAAAATTTTTCTCAACACGTCAGCCACTGGTACATTAACCCTAATGGCGGAAGAATTCGCAGAGTTTCTGTTGTTAGTTTGTATCGTGCGAACATCGGAAAGCGTACTCAAAAATCCGTTTTTTTTTTATCGATTGAGAGAGATTTCCCTTACCACCACTTTGACCTGTACGATGTTTATATTTGGATTTTCATTTCGACTCACACCAACGCTCCAGTTACGCCTTGTGTGTGGACTCTTTAAAACAACTAGAGAAGCCCATTTATTCTACGTTAAATATTTAATATTATAATATAATATTAAATATTTAACGTATTGTGTGGCGCTCAAATAAAGAGGGCAGATGGGAACTCAGTAGCGTTTTCATGGATTTCCCAACGAGTGGCGATTTTCGGATATTTCATACCTTGAAACGTGAATGAACAATTTTTGTGAAAAATATAATGGGAAGTCTCTCGGTCGATTGCTGTTCATTATTTGAAAATTAATAAACCAAAAAAAAGCGGCAAACAAATTTATTCGTTTGGGCGGCATTTCTTCCAACGTTTACCTCCTAAAAATGGAATCGGCCTCTTTCCATTATTGAGAGAGTCGGATTATTTGTTCGGTTCGTTTGATGAATTGTTTGTTCCGCGATCCTCGCCATTACGTTCACTTTCTTTCGATGTCCAAATAAATCTTGCCGGTTCGCATTACAATCACTATTTGTATTATGTTACCATTAAGTTAATTGGTGAAGTTGAATCGTTCAGGCATCGATCGCTACAACAGTTGTGTAGTGATTTATTCGATGCCTTGAAGGGTTGTAGTGGTCTCCAAACATACTAGATAACCTATTACCAGAAAAACCCTATTACTGGAGTAGCTGTTTTGAGAACTTGGGGGAAAGGCCTTTGAGGGGCTCTTTGTCGGGATTCCTTGATAATACACTGGAGACCAAAAAAAAAACCGGCGCAGTTGAATTGTTGTCGAAGAGTCAAGTTTAAATCGATAATAGTTGGGTTAGAGTCAATAGTAAGGTCAATAACAAGGTTAAGAGGGATTACGTGCAGAGGTCCATCCCTGTTTTTCCTTAACTATCCAGTTTTTTCCTGTAATGCTTTCTTGAATTCACGATAGAAGGCTACAGAAGTCTGCTGATGTTAATCTTCACTCCAGAGTCCGTGCTTTAGGTCCTCTACTCACCCCAGCACACCGAACGGCTCGTCTTCAATTTGCTAGAGATCACGCTGCTTGGACTGAGCTGCTTGGGTTTGCAGCAGGATCCGTCGCCCTTGGACGCCCTGATGCCGGCCTTCTGGTGTAGCTACCAGTTTCACGGTTTCCTGTAGGCTTCTATCGTGAATTCATGAGAGCATTACAGGAAAAAACTGGATAGTTAAGGAAAAACAGGGATGGACCTCGGCAAGTAATCTCTGTTAACCTTGTTATTGACCTTACTATTGACTCTAACCCAACTGTTATCGATTTAAATTTGACTTTTCGACAACAATTCAACTGCGCCGGTTTTTTTGGTCTCCAGTTAGGTTAGCTGGGACTATTCCAGGTAATACGAGGTAATAGGTTACGGAAAACGAATGCGTGAAAGATTTGCGATCATAACTGTCGACAACTTATTTGAGTGAGTTAGTTTCGAGTAACTGCGACCGTCCGGTAATAGGTTGTGGTACTAGGTAATTTCGTTCTCCGGTTTCGAGTCCGCGTTGGGCGCTGGAAAGGTTCCCGAATCGCCGGTAACTTATTACCAAAATAACCTAATACCACAACATATTACCAGACGGTCGCTATTACTCGATAATCTATTACCAAGAAATAACCGTATTAGCCATGCCTACGATTCGTCACTGAGTTAGTTACCAACTTCTCTCACTTATTCGAAGAGCCATCTGGTCACAATTATTTCGTACAGTTAAGGTAGGTACTCTCTTTCAGCAAAGATTTTTCAGCAAGTAAAAAACCTGTTGTCACGAGTTTTTTGCATTTGACCATTTTTTTAAACATTTTTCTACTCTTTGATCAAACTCCCTCTTTTATAGTGTTTTGCACTTTTATAGTGTTTTGCACCTTTGTTTTGCAATTAAATTTGAATTTTTATTCGAAGGAACAAGACAATCTCAAAGTTGACTATACTTTTGGAAAGTTCATTGAATGAAGAAGTTTTCATGACGTTTACCAGTTTCCAGGATTATGTTTGGAAGAGATGTGACGATCTACAGATTTTCAGAATTTCCATTTCCTCAAATTCGTCTATGTTTGAGCCGATGTTATGGTCATCAAATGGTACTTCTCAACTACACTTATATTACAACAAATTTAACGTCAATTCCGACAGTGTAGCCAAAAGTTAAAACTGAATTAAGTAAAGTGGAGAAATTCGAGTTTAAGAGAGACAAAACGTGGTTTTCCTGAGAAAAAAACCTCTTAGAGACCATATCTCGAGAACGGATTGAGATAAATATAATATATTATGCGGTTGACACACATTGAGACATTTTCATGTTGTGTGCAAACAAACTTCGTATCAAGTCATGCGCATATCTCAGCTTTTTGAAGGGCGACTACCGAGTGAGAGGAATGTATTCTAGTTCTATAAATCGAGAGGTTTCCAACGAATGGTGAACGGTTTTTGTCCGATGACAAATGACGAAGTACTATTCCCCTAGCAACGACTCGGTTGTACGCGAAATATGAAACTGTAAAGTACCTACCTAATTCCAATAACGAACAACTTCACTTCTGATGGTCATAATCATCATTGTGGCGACTTGGGACAAATTTCGTGAGCAAATTTCGTGACGATTTTTTTTCATGTGCCATATGAAAGACATGAAAATGTCAAAATGGCTTTAACATCTACGAGCGGATCACGTTTAATAGATACTACACACACATAGGAGATTATTGTTTTTTGGTCATTTCTCGAAAACGGCAGCAGTTTCGATTTTAATTCCAACGGGATTATATTTTGTGAAACATGCCAAACAAATCCTCTATACCAGTTTTGTCGCCATTTTCGACAAATCTAAGTCGCCTTTAAACTCACCGTGTGAGTGTTTCAAAATGTCTACGAGTATATTGGGGTCATGTGATTGGACAATTGAGTGCTATCAAAATGGCCATTCGAGGATCTCAACGATTTATCAACGTCACATTTCGATAGAAAATAGTTAGGTCGTGGTTAGGGATTACTTCGGCGATGAGATTACCCCTTCGAGAAGTTCAAAAAGAGACGCTTGAACCGTTTCTTGGTTATTTTAAATGCGGCAGCACGAAAAACAACTTCCCACTAAACTTTGAGAGGTTTGAATATGATAATGTGAGTCGCGTTCGGGGCGGGTAGGGAGTTCGCTTATCTAAACACACGGTTGATAAGTGATTTCGCTCTACGCGTACATTCGATAGGGTGATCTAGGGGTAATTTGAAATTTCGAATGGATTTCGATGGTAATGAACCGACAACATATTATCATATTCGTGGCGTATATAATTCACACTCTCAAGCGGCTATAGATGTCGTGCTTGTCCTCGACCTTACAATTCACTCCCCACCGCCCCACATATTTCGTGCCATCGCATGTTCCATTCTCAGATCTCTACAGATGTCACACGTCACCCCGCGGTCCTTTATCTCCCTCAGAAAGGTACGATCTCGTATCTTAGCAGCCGACGATTATTTTGCGCAATGTCTCATGAATACGGGCCCGGAGGCGGAGAGACGGCGTTCGGTTTGAGCCACCTGCTTCCCGAGTCCTTACATTGTCCGAAAACAACATAACACACCGTTCACGGTTACTAGAACATAAATAGAGCGCTAGAGCGCCAAAAAGACAAAGTTGTTGTTCGATAGTGTTTTAAGCAAAAAAAGTTCCAGTCATGCAACATGAAACAGTAGGTGGATTTTTGAAGTCACGTACCGACCTCCTCAATTCACGAAATTATCAAATATTTTCCACCTGTTGAATGTTGTGAGCGACTTTATAGAAATTTATAAACGAATCGATTGATTGAATATAATTACCTATTAATTATGAATAATTATGGAATTTTCAATATCAGTTTAGATAAATTTCGTAATTTTAGCACAACGCTAACTGAGCAAGTGCCGCGGACTGTGTACGAACGGATTTGTTTATTTTATTCGATTTTCTGAATATAAACGTACATTGAAACGTAAACCCTCAATGATGTTGAGGGATGTCGAGGGTCGGTCAAATGAAAATTGATTTATGTGCCAACGTTTCGAAGAATATATTTCTTCATCTTCAGGGCCTAAAAACAGTTTCATAATATTGATTACAGTTCTATTGTGAGAAAGTTGTTGTAGTTATTTAGTTATATTTAGTTACAGTAATAATTTAGTTGTAGGTAGTTTTTATAAACAATTTGGTTAAACGAATGACGTTAAAACAGATAGCTAAAGAGATAAATTGAAATGGTGTGTGGGCTGTACAATAATTTGTGACTTACAGTGGGAAGTTCTTTCCTCCAGGGCACCGGAGTTACAACTTAACAACTTAGCTTAAAGTTACCTATATATATATACGGATGAAAGTATATCCAAGAGTGGGGTAACAAAAGCCAGGACATCGTGGCGCCAAGAAACGTGTGAAAATTGAACAAACAAAGTCGTAAAAAGCAGGTACTTTAAAAAGGTCGGTGTTATTCCAACTAACTTCATAAAATGGTACACATGCGAAAAATAGAAAAACCTTGTTGAATTTTCTAGTGCGATATGTTTGTGACGTTTTAAAATGGTACCCGATGCCGTGCAATAGTGTTGTCGGATGGAACTGATGAAACTGGGGATTTGAGATTGATCCGTGGTTGCTACCTCTGCCATAAGTGTGTGTGGTTTTGTTGACCGTCAGTAACAATGATGTTGAGGGATGTCGAGGGTCGGTCAAATATAAGCCACGATGTCCTGGCTTTTGTTACCCCACTCTTGGATATACTTTCATCCGTATATATATATAGGTAACTTTAAGCTAAGTTGTTAAGTTGTAACTCCGGTGCCCTGGAGGAAAGAACTTCCCACTGTAAGTCACAAATTATTGTACAGCCCACACACCATTTCAATTTATCTCTTTAGCTATCTGTTTTAACGTCATTCGTTTAACCAAATTGTTTATAAAAACTACCTACAACTAAATTATTACTGTAACTAAATATAACTAAATAACTACAACAACTTTCTCACAATAGAACTGTAATCAATATTATGAAACTGTTTTTAGGCCCTGAAGATGAAGAAATATATTCTTCGAAACGTTGGCACATAAATCAATTTTCATTTGACCGACCCTCGACATCCCTCAACATCATTGTTACTGACGGTCAACAAAACCACACACACTTATGGCAGAGGTAGCAACCACGGATCAATCTCAAATCCCCAGTTTCATCAGTTCCATCCGACAACACTATTGCACGGCATCGGGTACCATTTTAAAACGTCACAAACATATCGCACTAGAAAATTCAACAAGGTTTTTCTATTTTTCGCATGTGTACCATTTTATGAAGTTAGTTGGAATAACACCGACCTTTTTAAAGTACCTGCTTTTTACGAGTTTGTTTGTTCAATTTTCACACGTTTCTTGGCGCCACGATGTCCTGGCTTTTGTTACCCCA